>OZ038492.1:27456721-27976721 GCA_964036315.1 Acanthosepion esculentum | reverse complement strand
GTTTTTCTCTTATATCAGGGTCTCTTATATCCGGGTTACTATATATATATATATATATATATATATATATGAACGAGTCGTTAGAACGTACGCCATTCTGACCATGAGACCCGGTTCGAATCTCACCATGGTCTATTTGTCAGAATGGAGACTTCCTGATATTATTGGACTGGAGGGGTCAATCTTTTGGAAAAGTGCCTTAAAACCATACCATGGGTTGACAAGCCTTGTGAATAAACCCTTAGGCCTTGGGTGTCGTCGATAGCTGCACAAAGTCACATGCTTGAGCGTGCTGGCCTTGTTCAATTTGTTGATCACGCTAGATAATACGCTCTTTCGCAGAAACTGTAACTAAGGCCTGCTCAGCACAGTTGCAGTATAAACCACAGGTGGACACTGTGAGTGTTGAATAAACACAAATGCGCCTGAGCAAGCGTCTGCAATAGGGATTGGCTAGCAGCACAGCTAGTAGACGGGTATCCTCGAATACATACACCGCAGTATAGCATTACTCTACTGAATGCTCACATTGTGGATACGATACTGTCAGTCACAATATACCTTCCGGCCTAATAGGGTAAAAGATGGATATGATTTTCATAATGCGATACATCCAAGACAAGTCGTACATACATATATTCAGTTAAAAATAAAAAAAATAAAAACCATCCTTGATAATGGCTAAAAGAATAGACGAAAGCATTCAGACAATATTCATATAATTTATATCCAGAAAAGAAAAATGTATATGAAAACAAGAAAAATCAAATAAAAAATTAATTACAGTACCTCGTTAGTCGTCTTTAATAAAACTTCTTTAAAGAGGGATTACTGTTCAAATACAAAATTATATATATATATATATATATATATATATATATATATATATATATATAAAAATATGATTCCTTCAAAAATAAAAACAAAAATACTAAAGAAAAAAACAAAAAAACTCCGGATTATTTACCTAACGTGTTCTTTCCTATATTTCTATATATTTGCACACACACACACACACACACACACACACACACACACACACACACACACATATATATATATATATAATAAAGGTAATATGCTCTGTTATGTACAGATGTCTTTTTACTTTAACTCTACCTCCTTATAATTTAATAAGCTTAAACTGATTTTAACACAAGGCGACAGGTATAGGTCAGGCAGTGAGCATCGAACTCAATATTCTGTAGTAATGCTCAACCAGACCAGCTTGCTAATTGCGACACCGAATCACCCAATCTGTCCCGTAATGGTTGTTACATTTACATACATATTGCATATACTAAATGTAACTATCATTATAGTACAGAAGGAGTACATCTTATCATCATCTGATAAATATATATATATATATATATATATATATATATATATATATATATATATATATATATGTATATATATATAAACAACTGAAAAGTTGCAAATTAAAAAAAATTGAATGTTTTTTTGTTTTTTTTTGTGAAAGTATTTATTTATATTTTGTTATATATATATATATATTTGATATTTCAGATCGACCCCGATCTTTCATCAGAAATAACTGTTTTCAGAAGTTTGTTTACAAGTAGCGTCCCTATATATATAAAAAGAAGTAATTAATTTTTTATTTATTAATACGACAGATTTTTATCACTTAAACGTTATTTTTCGTGGATAAGGATACTCATATTTGAGTAGACGTTCCGTGTATTTTAAACGCTATATATATTTATTTTCGTCTACCGGCGAGAATATTTGAGAAATCTTATTAAAGAAAATATGCGTTCCCGTGGCAGGAGAAATAAGATTTCTCGAATACTCAGACTGGTAGATGAAAATAAATAAATATAGCGTTTAAACGCAGCGTCTACTCAAATATGAGTATCCACTAAAAATAACTTGTAACTTGAAAAAAAAAAAAAATTCATGAGGAGTTCGTATTTGTTTCTATCCTAATCGCCGCAAATATTTCATATAATTTATAATTTCAGAATAAAAACAAATAAGGATTTTGATTCTTGTCCACACCAACAAAAAAAAAAAAAAAAGAAAGAAAAAAAAAACATCAGTATCATAAACTTTGTGGTTTCGTATTCTACAAAGGTTATAGATAAATGGCCAAGTCGTTCGTTCAAGGTTCGTGTTGCTTGATAAACAAATGTCAAAAGCATTAACCACCTGTGGGATTTAATTAAAAGTCTCCTGGCTCATATCCCTCTAGTCTATTTGAAAGGATTTCTTCATATGAAATTTAAATAATCACGAGACGTGGGTGGTCTATTGTGAAACATAAGTGTATGAAAACCTTTGCAGAATCGTATAAAAGACGTGGCTTTAGTTTTTCATTTGTTTTTCTGAAAATTGTATTTATACAATTTATGATAGGCTTTTTGCATACAGCCAACTTAAGAAGAGTCACCTACCAAATTGGTAACCAATATGCATTCGCTGGAACCCGCACTTCGTTTCAGAACTTTCTATTGCACACACACACACACACACACACACATATGATTTGCATATTCATTTTTTATAACATATATAGTGTGTGCGTGTGTGTGTATATATATATATATATATATATATATATATATATGTGTGTGTGTGTGTGTGTGTGTGTGTGTGTGTGTGTGTGTGTGTGTGTGTGTGTGTGTGTGTGTGTGTGTGTGTATATATATATATATATATGTATATATATATTCGAAGGTGTGGTGAAAAGTTCTCGGCCCAATTTTTTTAAAAATTTTGATATTTGTCAAATTGCTCAGATTTTTGGGAAGTATATCAGATCGAACACTTTTCTGCATCTCCTCAGCATACACACACACACGCACGCACACACACATATATATATATTATAAAATGAATTTTTTTTTTTTTTTTTTTTTTTAATCATATCACCCCAAGCAAGGCCGGAGGGCACTATCACGCAAGGGGTTAAAGAAGGGTTGGAGGAAGAGCAGATAGGAGTGGCAAGGGAGGGGATGTGGAGAAAGAGAAATACAGTGGGTCGATCAAGGCAAGGGGGCCTCAAAATATCCGGAGCGAGAGCAGATAGGAATGAAAAATGAAAGAATGTGGAGAAGTGAAGTGTATAGATCAAGGCAACTGGAGATGTCGATTGACGCTACACTTAAAACATGCAAATCATGTGTGTGTGTGTGTGTGTGTTTGTGTGTGTTTTGAAAAAATGCAGAAAAGTGTTCGACCTGATGGACAAATATCAAAATTCGAAAAAAAATGGGCCGAGAACTTTTCCCCACACCCTCGAATACATATATATATATATATATTTTAAAACATTATAAACAGTATTAAGCAACATTTACCGGCCTGAATGGCCGAGCAATTTTCATGAAAATTTCTCGGACATTCAGGCCGGTGAATGTTGCTTAATACTGTTTATTATAAAACAGAGCATTTACTTAAATATTTGTATCTATAAAAAGAATGTATAAACATAAAAATGTCTTAAAATAATTGTCGGACTTTGTCCATTTCATAATATATATATTTTATTATTTTTATTATTTAATTTATATATTATTATGCGCGGTACTTATTGGAAAGCACTCAATATCAGTGATAGGGAACTAACATATATTGAACTGACGTGAGTTTGTGACCCTGGGTTTCACGCTATCTGCTATCGTCAGACAAACTGATTAATTTTTTAAATTTTGTATTTTTTTCCTCCCACTACCACAAAACACCGATATACGCAACCATAAATAAATCTAAAATTTCAAAAATTAATCAGTTTGTTTGACGATAGCAGATAGCGTGAAACCCAGTCACAAACTCATATCAATTACAATTCAACTATATATATATATATATATATATATATATATATATATATATATATATATATATATATATATATATATATAGGTATGTATGTGTGTGTGTTATCCTCCATGGGTGTTTGTAGGCGCTTATATGTGTGTGCATGTATGTGATGTGTATTGTGCATCTATATATATTTTTATGTGTATATGTATATTATTGATTGTATATGTGTGTGTGTGTATGCGTGCGTACATATGATGCGTTATTTTGTATCTGTCTACTTATGTATTGTGTGTATATATATGCATGTATGTATATGATCGTATGTGTCCCCGTATGTATCATCAGTGTTCCTCTACTCGAACTAAAATTTGGGAGCATTTTATACGATTGCTATATAGACCCTTGGAACAGTTGGAACAGACCTCAGAGATGCGACATTCAAGGTCGCGGGCACCGTACGCATTACGGACTCCATCCTTTAAAAAACCGATATGATGAATAAGATTTTCAAGTTGCTAGGATTTCGATTTTATATAACAACTGAATTTTTCCAGAGAATATTGTCTCGTAAATGACGCCATCATAACATCCAAACGCCATAATGCCGACATTTAAAATGGGATATTGTAATAAATGTAATTTATTTACTAAACTTATCTTAGTTTGACACGAGGCCGCAAATATGTGGAAATGTTGAAGATAGAACTCACTAATCAATAGTAATGGTCAGTTAGACTAGCTCGCCGACCATTATACCATATTAAGGAGGCCATTTAAAGTGGGATCTTGTTTAAATTATTTTAAAAAAATCTATAATCGTAAATTTGGTTCTAAAATACATTAAAGAATTAGATCTTGAAAATGGCTAAATGCACAGCAGAAAGTTGAAGAGAAACAAGAAATGCTAAGTAAGAAATGTTTTAAAAATGTTAAACAAAATCTATTCTCAGTGGTCTTTAATCAAACATGTATTAACGAAGTTAAGCTACTTAAGTAAATGTCATATCTATCTATCTATCTATCTATCTATCTATCTGATACTCTCTGTTCCTTATCTATCTATCTATCTATCTGATACTCTCTGTTCCTTATCTATCTATCTATCTATCTATCTAATACTCTCTGTTCCTTATCTATCTATCTATCTATCTATCATAGCGAGTTTGTCTTGCTAAATCAATTACAACTGAATAGTGAGTTCGATCTTCACTGGGTGCCCCATACTTTCAGCCTTCTACAACATCTAAGCTAGGCTTAGAAAATCATTTTGGGCACTTTGATGTGGTGTAATGGTTGGCAAGCTCGTCTCGCTAGATCGATTACGACTGAGTAGTGAATTCGATCCTCACTTGGTGCTCCATACTTTCGGCCTTGTGCCACATCTAAGCTACGCTTAGAAAATCTCTCACTATATATATATATATATATATATATATATATATATATATATAGCGTTTGCATGCGTGCGCGCGCCGCCTTACCCCCTGGACTAATGAGGCGCCCAGAATGAACGAATGTGTTCTTTTCATTCTTAATTTGGCGCACATGCTAACTAACACTGGTCTCCGAGCGCCTCAGTGTGGGGCAATGAGTTTCGAGTTAGTCTGGTTTACGTTTACCTATTAAAATAGTGAATTCATTCCTAAGTGGATGTTCCATACTTGTGGCCTTGTGCCAAACTAAACTAAGCCTTGTAAATAATAACATCGAAATTCTGTGTGTGCGTGTTGATTATTTTCCGTTACGCATTATGATTAGCTGATGTTAACCTCGTGATCAACACTTCATTTGATGAAACAGCACGCAACGCGTCTCACATGTTTTCTGCCTCTTCGCTTTCCCCACCATTTTTTTCCGAGCAATTGTGACACCATCTTGGAAGCCAAGTCTTCACAGCGATTCTTCTCACTAAAAACTTGGTAAGTAAAAACACGTTTGTCATTTTTCAATATAACGGCTCTGATGAAAAATCAAAGAAGCGACAAAAAAAAAAAATATTGGATTTTTAAAGTTTTTGAAACTAAAAAATCATGAATTTTTTTTCGATTTTTTTTTCCCGACAACATTTTTTTCAACATTATTCTCCAATAAAATAGGAATATTAGAATATTCATTTTAAAAATTTTGTCTTTTGACTACAAAATAAATCTTTTATTACTTAGGGGAAAAATTGATTTTTAACATCATTTTTATTTTATCGAAAATGAAGAAAAATTTTTGTAGTTAAGAATTATGCTAAGTGTCACTTATAAAAAATTGAGTTGATAATATATTTCTATAGAAAAATAATTACTAATAGATGATAATTCTAGAAATGAATTGGAAATCTGGGGGAGCGGGATTGTCAGTGGTCATGAATTAAGGTACGCGTTACAGACAGAAAATGACTCTTGATATTTGAATAGAACAAGAAAATGGTATGAACGGAAATTCAAATTATCTCTCTCAGATTGGTAGCAAATTCGATATTAAATATTTTTGTGTTAGAATGTTTTCGGTGACAAAATTTTGATATTACAGTGATTGGTTGCTCTGGTGTGTATAGGTCAAGACAGGTGTGTGTGAATAGAAAAGAAAAAAGTTTAAAAGTTGTGATTGATTTGATCAACAATAATCGATCTTTGCAACATGAAAAATTTTCAGGATAGGATATTTTTCGAGGAAATAGGTCCCAATTTTTATTTTTTATCGTTTTCTTTTTCTATCTATCTATCTATCTATCTATCTATCTATCTATCTATCTATCTATCTATCTATCTATCTATGTCTTTCTCACCGAACCGCTTTAAAAAATATAAATTCTTTTCACTACAATAATTCTTTTTTCTGGGATTTTTGGCGTTCTCACCAAAATTGCCCATTTTTCTTCTGTCTACTGAGTAACCAGTACGGTCTAAAAGTTAGTTTACCTAAAAAAACTAAAATTTCGGTACAGTTGCCATAGATTTTATGGTTGTTCATGAAAAAATGTTTATACTAGTATTTTCTTAATTTAACTTAATTAGTTACAACACGACAAATGTAGAACACTCAGTGAGAATCAAGCTCACTACGGAAGTTTATCATGATTTGCGAGATCAGTTAATCGTTTTTGCTCCACAGCGAAATAACTTTTGATATCGCTGGTATTTAATGTCTTCTCATTAAGTTACGATTTCTTCGCCCGTTTATTTATTTATTCCGGCTTAAATATTATTTGTTGAAATATTTACATAAAAAAAAAAAAACTGAATTCTTCATTTTATAGGATAAAAATACTGCAAACATTCCAAATTTAATTAGTTGTTGTTTGTGTACTCAGTACTAATGTACCATTCGAAAATGTGAGGCATGATTCTTGTACCAAATAATTTAAAAAGATTTTTATTGAGTTTTTTTTTTTACTGTCTCTCAATTACTCTTCTTGTCTTTTCTCAAAAGAAGTTAACCTTTATATTCATTTTAAAAAGTATATTTGCAAATTAAAAAAATCAAATTACTGCAAAAAAACTGTTAGTTTTATTGAAAAATTGCAAAAGATGTCTTGTATTTTAAAACCATAACGGAAATTTTTATGTTTCTTGCAGTTACTCAAATTTTACAGTAATCTCTAATTAACAACACAAGGGGACTTTTTTTAAAAAATTATAGCGATACGAATGACTAGAAGTTTTTCTTTGGCGAGGTTCAAACAAAACGAGTCAGAGAAAGTGAGTGAGTGAGTGAGTGGGGTAGAGGAGAGGAAGAGAATAGAAGCCTTTAAAAAGAGAGAAAAAATGTTGTTTTTTTTTAAAAAAGCACTATTGTTTTGGACATATCTGCCCACTCATGTGATGAACACATGAGGGGAAAGCTTTTTTATTATTTTTGCTTTTATTCTTTTCTTTTAAATCAATATTTTAAAAAAAATTCTTCTTTCGGTTGCCAACAAACAAAAAAAACCCCGGTCTGTCTGCTTTGAAAATCAGCATTCAAAACCTTGACTTTTAGTTTTACGGTACCTGAGCGCGATCTTCTAAGTGTGTAAATCTCATCTGCTTTGAAATTTTTGCTTTTTTGGGCTCGAACATGAGATAGGATTTTTTCTTAACCTCAGACAAAAATGGATAAAAAAATCATACAAAGTGTTGGGATTGTAACCGGGAAGTAAAGTGCGTAAAGAAGTTTTTTCTGCACTAATGTTTACTCTGTGCAAGGC
Source organism: Acanthosepion esculentum (assembly GCA_964036315.1). Taxonomy (NCBI): domain Eukaryota; kingdom Metazoa; phylum Mollusca; class Cephalopoda; order Sepiida; family Sepiidae; genus Acanthosepion; species Acanthosepion esculentum. Next base: position 27,968,749 of record OZ038492.1, on the reverse strand, counting down.
CCAAGAGCCACTCGAGGTAGAAGATTACAGAGTAAGAGGTAAGAGGCACAGTTTATGGGATATGTGTGGAAGATAACGGTTGGGTTAACTCTCTACTTATTTTCTTTTTAGTGCAATATTCATTCAGAAAATAGGGTATATGGTTCGCCACAGCTTTCTATTCTTTCTTAATAAACTGTGTATTGCTATGACTGTATTTGGAAAAGCTAGTGGAGTGGTTTCTCGTCTATCTATGCCTTCATCACGATTTTGAATTTAGACTTGTCCTTCTAGATTGCTTGACAACCAAAGCTAGAGTCCAGTCTGCCCTGCAATTTAACTTATAACTTGGTGGAAAATTGGATTCATGCCTTTACTAAGAGCTTGAGTACGAAATGAAAACAGTCTCAGCTGTAATTTGAACTCGGTACGCCGATTTAATTTCTGCGATCTTAATAGTTTGTCCGTCCGCATAAATTCGAAATAACTAATAAAAAAAAAAAAAAAATGCATGTGAAAGTTTCCTAAAAAATCATAAACGGTTATTCTTCTTTTCTGTTCACTTCGCGATTCTTAAATTGATACTTTGGTCAATTTTTGAACTAATCAATTTTACGACACGCCAGAAAAATATTCAAGTGATGCGGGACAACGAAATGAAGATGCAAGAGGATTGAAACTTTCAACTTGCTCATTGGTCAAATGTATACTACACGGTTTGCGCATGTGCGCTGTGGTTAGACTTTTTTAAAACCTACTATCATTAAAACACACCTCATAAATTAGGCGCATGGAATAAATTTTATGAATAAATTACTTAGCGATTCTGAAAAAAAAAAAAAAAAGAAAACAATCAAAACGCGTGTCTTTTTAGGCAGTTTTTATTAACTACATATGAAACATTAAAATACTGGTTTTTCGTGGTGGTGGGAGGAATGATGCGTCGAGCCAATAGTTAAAAAGAAATTAAAGTGATACAATGACATGCACTTTATTTGGTAGTGTAAATTGATAAAACTTACATAGACTCCTTCAGAGTGTATCAGTATTGACGGCCTAAATCAACGAGTACATTTTTTTTCTTTACAAATGTGTAAGCAAACGAAAAACAAACAATTGGTCGACTTTGACTATCATAAGCTTTAGTGAGAAATTAAATAATTATTTAAACTTAAGGTGTGATACAATTCCATGCACTTTATTTGGTAGTATAAATAAATATTGATAAAATATTGGTTGACTTTGACTATCATAAGCTTTAGTGAGAAATTGAATAATTAAACTTAAGGTGTTACAGTTGATGTAACCGAGAAGTGGATACTGATATAATATTTAAAATGGTTATTTAATAATAGTCTAAGTTGACTTAATTTGCATAACAGAGTAGCTTCTGAAAACTATTCGAAAATGTGCAGCAAATTTCGACCAACTGTTCGAACTTAACAAAAGTTGTCAAATTTAGACTTCAAGTGACGACGACTTAAACAATCAGATTTTTTGTAGATAGATAGATAGACAGACATGAAGAAACTAAGATAGGTAGAGTTATGAAGAAACTAAGATAGATAGATAGATAGATAGATAGATAGATAGATAGATAGATATGAACAAACTAAGTAAGATAAATAGATATTAACAAACCTAGATAAAAATTTAAATATGAACAAAGATAGGTAGATAGATATTAACAAACCAAGATAGATAGATAGAGATAGGTACCGCCATAGGTGTTTCGAAGAAACCCCCCAAAACGCTTTTTAAATAATTTAGATATCATCTTTGAGCATTTGGTTTTGTTTGGAAGATAATGTCCTAAAGAAGCTAATCCAAATTAAAAGAAAAAACAATTTCCGTATATAAAAACACTTTTTAGTCATTTTTAATGAAATGGCACATTTTTCGTAACTCATGGACTCATCCAGCTGCCATTGTATATGAAAAATGTAGACAAATTTAAAATTGTCTTTAAATTCCAATATTTGTCCTAGAGATGTTTACCGAAGTCTATTGTATTAGTAAATTTAAAGATTAATTAAGTGGATTTTCTAAAAGTAATGCTTACCATTTACAAAATAAAAATAACGTTTTACGCACAGTAGCCTGTGAGGATGTAGAGGACCGTGGGGGTGAAGATGTGATGATGTGAGGAGATATCTCTGGGTTAAGATTTCCTGCTAGTCGGTCCAGCTACATAGGAATGTTGGACATTAATTAAGTCCAAAGAAGACAAAGAAAACAAACAAGACCGATATACATGGGTAAACAAATATATATTATGGGTAAACAAACATATTAATACACGAAGACATGAAAAGTTACATAGTGTTTGTATGGAGAAGTTATGTGTGTATGTTGTGTTGAGTGTCTGTACGTACGCGTATTGTCCTTAGCGTGTTCCCAGAATATGGGAAACGCTGTATCTGTAAGATGTCACATATTGGCTTAAGTGAAAAAGAGAAAGTTTTATACCTTGCCTCCGCACGAGGTGGCGGCCCGATGCCTAAGTCGGAAAAGAGATTTTACCTCATCTCCACGCGAGATGGCCGCCCAAGGCCTAAGTCGGAAAAGAGAGAGAGAGAGAAAGGTCAGCCAATATTTATACTCGTGGGAGAGAGACCCCCGTTGAAGGATTAAGGAAATGAGGAGGAGCTAATTCCGACAAGGACAAAGGACAAAAAATACTCTAATAATTCCACCGTTTCCGAAAAAGTGCGGGAAAGAGTAAGAAAAATAACACCCAAAGGAATACGGAAGAACAACAGTGCAATAATCAAGAATTTATTATTTATGTTTAAAATAGATTTTCTTTAACCTTAATGTATACTTTAAAAATATTTTTTTTTATTCAATATACATTTATTAAAGAAACTTAGTTTAATGAATGAATTCGAAGTCATTAAGGCGTTTTAGTGAAAAGAAAAACACTTATTTCAAGAATAAATTATAGAAAAAAAACAGTTAAGTATTCTTTTATCATAAAAGTAAAAGTTATATGCGAATGAAATAGTTTCGTCGTAATTCTGAAAATGTTCTTGGTGGCGAGGGAAACAAATTATGCAGGGAAAATAATATAAAAATTTTTTTTTAAAATAATAAAAAAACTTAAAAAATCACGTTTAATTACTGAAGTAAGTATTGGTTCTTCTCGTATGAAAGAATAATAAATAAATGCTGGAGGAACACAAAGACTCGCGAAAGAAAAAAAAAAATAAATAAATGAACACCTGTACCGAAAACGAGAAAAAATAAACACCTGTAGCGAAAGATCAGAAAACGGTGCTTTTAAGGCATAAAAGGTGACTGAACTAGATAGATATGAATTACTCAAAATTAAATAAATATCATAATACTCTGTTTAGAATAGATTAATTTAAAAATATTATCATACTCTATTTAGATAAGATTAATTTAACTCTAGATATCATCACTCTTCCTACCGAAAAATTACAAGTAATTTTTTTATATATAAAAATATTAAGGGTATATTTTTTATGTCCAGTCTGAAAGACAATAACGTGTTTTGCAAGTAGGAAATTTCAAAAAAATTCTTTTTCAGTTTTATTGAATTATTTTTGGTAAGATGCGGGACGAATTTTCCGTATCTTCACATTTGATATTGCATAAATATTTTAATGAAATATATCTTCAAGGATTTTACTTTATATAACTAAAAAAACAACAAAAAAACTGTACAAACACACACAAGAATATTTGATAAAAGTTTTTGAACCCGAACGGCTGTTGTGTGAAAGTGCATAGACCATACTCATCAGGAGGCCACGGTTCAAAGGATTAATAAAAGACAGGTTGAGACAGACATAGATAGATATAAACAGGCCGAGACAGACATAGATAGATAGATAGATAGATAGATAGATAGATAGATAGATAGATATTAATGTGATGGATGGATAGATAGATAGATAGATAGATAGATAGATAGATAGATAGATATTAATGTAATGGCATAGATAGATAGATAGATAGATAGACTCAATGCAAAGAAAAAAGTCTGGAGGCCGTTATAATACAAGGGAAGCAGCCAACATTAAATAGAGTATCTTTCTCCATAGGATATCCCATAATGATGTGTATATTTATTGTGTTTTTACATACAATTTTAGCACAAGGCCGACGAGGAAGTAAAGTGATATTGGTCGTCATTGACTATCATAAACCTAGCTAATCTGATTCGCGACCCATTCATTTGTTACAATTTACCCATTCATCACAAGAACACATCCCTCTTCACCCAATCCTACATTTACCAAAATACTATATCTTCACAGAGGAACCTACTAAAGCCACATGATGAAAAAATTTATTTTATTATTGATCTTATATTGATGTATGTATAAAAAATAATTCACGTCAAATTTCATTTTGACTGTTATAAATGACGTCACTTTTAAGTGATTTGAAATTAGCTCCAGCAAGCTGTGGAACGCCGGAATTGACCAAACACAGTTTCATAAACAGACTAAACACACAATTCTTGATAACGACATTAATGGCAGTCGAAAGTACTCGGATTAAAAGAAAAATTAAATTTGGAAGGTTTAACAATTTTAATTCGAACATAAAACAACTTAGTCGGAATAAAAGTTGAACAGACAGACCTTTGTCAGTGTTGTCTAACAAAACTTGTTTAAAAGAATTCGTTCTTCCTAAGTACACCTTATATGGACTGGTAGGACTTTTTCCGCCCGCATATATGAATCTGTTAAATCTTCATTTTTTGCCGACCTCATTTCCTATACGCCTAAAATATTAACATTTAACCTATTAATTTCCTGCTTTATATTTTCTAACTGGTCACATTGATTAAGCGTTCTGACATTCCATGTGCCGAGAACTATTTTTTGTTTTTGTTTTTGTTTGATGCGAACAGTCAAGATGACGCTCAGGTGACACCTGCCGCCCATGTCTTCCCTTACTGGGCGAGGGATTCATTCCAAGGTGTTTGACCCCTTTTACTCCGACACACCAAAATCCTTAAAAATAGATTAGCCGAAAGCGCACAACGAACAATCACCTGGGCAATTTCTATGTACATTAAGTCCAAAGAAGAAATACAAACAAAATACAATAAAAAGAACTTAACATAAGTACCTTGTCAGTCATTTTTAATGAAATATATACTAGAGAGGGATTATTGCTCAAATACACAACCATTTTTAAAAAGCAGATATCAATAACGTGTAAGTTTATACAATTTATCATAAATCAGGAAATCAATGATAAAAATAAGTTTTTTTTTCATTCACAATGAAGAAGGTTTGGGTGTTTGTAATTTTTTTTTTTCATTTTCCGTTATATTTTTGACCACGTGTATAATATCTGCTTCGCTTGAACTCATGCAGTCATGTAACAAAAATTGCAAATCAATGGGAAAAAAGCGCACATTGTCAAACAGGGCGCACAAAATAAAAAATGGCGGCTAAAAGTGAGAGGACAAAATCAGATATTAAACAGATTCATTTTTATCCTCTCATAAAATGAAAATATTTTTTAGATATACTATCGTACTGTAAACATCTTTGCTGTTTGTCTTGATTTTAAATACCAATTTCTTTTTTCGCTTTCGCTTGTACTTATTTTCTAGAATGAGACCAATAGATGTTTTCCGCATATAAAACCTATATAAAAGCCATAGAAGCAAATATTTCAGGGAAGTAAAAAAACTGAAAATTAAGTTTTAGAATTTATTTTGAAAATTAATGATAGTAACAATTTTAGACAAATGATACGGCTAAGTTCAGTAGCATTGTCATAGATTGAAGCCAAAAGAACAAATTTAGTCTTTAGTTCTCAGTTTCAGTAAATTGTGAGGGGTGAAGCCGCTTTTCTTGCTCCCACCCACCAGTGTCATCGACAATTACGTATGATTGATTTCTGAGTCGTATTTCTGACATTCGTCTCATTTTACAAAGATTATTAATCTTAAAATCATTATTAATAATATTTATATATTCAATAATAATAATAATAATAATAATAATAGATATCTGAAAGTTTCTAAATTTTAATGGATTCACATAAATGATACTAGAGGTGGTCGTTAATCTCAATAAAACGTACATTATAACTAGACTGGGTCAACTTTGTTGTGTTACGTGCCAAATTATTATCGAGATAACTTTTTTTCTAATATTTCAAAAACCGTCCAATCAATACACACAAAATTTTCACACAATGTTGGCAACACTGACCTGCGCAATCACTGATCTGACCCTACACAAGTACGCAAAAGGGCAGATAAAGGCAAGCCGAGGGTTATTTCACGTCGTCTCATGTCACGACTTAAACGAGAGGCCACGAAGAACCCTGGACTTACCAGTCAAGAACTTTTCAGTCGCATTGGGGATCCTACTGTGTCTAAAAGTACTCGGTGTCGGTATCTGAGGGAAATAGCAACAACAGTCAAACCTGTATCGAAGCCTCCGTTTACGAGAAATCACATTCAAAATCGATTGAAATGGGCCGAGGACAATATGAAGATTGACTTCTCTAAAGTTTTGTTCACAGACGAAACTCGAGCAACACTTGATGGGTCAGATAGATGGTGCAAAGGCTGGGTAATGAATGGACAGAATCGCCATCAGCGTTTGAGACGCCAACAAGGCAGTGGAGGCATAATGATCTGGGGTGATATTATTGGAAAAAACATTAATGGGCCCATGGAGAGTACCAAATGTCGTCAAAATGACTGCTGATGCATACATAGCGTTTATGAAGGAGCATCTTGAACCATGGATGAAAAGGCAAAGAGTTGCCTTCAGAAGGGCCATTGTTTTTATGCAAGATAATGCTCCCTCACATGCTGCTCACAAGATTATTGAATATTTGAAACAGTTAGGCTTCGATGGACCTCGAAAAATGAAGTGGCCAGCAAATTCTCCGGATTTTAACCCAATCGAAAACCTTTGGAGCATCATGAAGCGAAGTCTGTACGCCAACGGACAACAATTCAGGAGCAACGCTGAGTTGTGGGAAGCAATTCTTGACATATCTCGCGGCATTACAGCAGATGACATCCTACAATTAACAAATTCTATGGATCGTCGACTTCTTCAAGTAATTTCAAAACAGGGAAAGCACATTCCCTATTAATTTGTTTAAAACTGTGCCTTTGTTTGTATCTGTTATTATTTGTTTGATTATCTTGTTTATTAGCTTCTTTTGATCATAAACATTCACGTGCAACATTAATAAACGTTTTGTTTGCTCAATTCTGGGAATTTTACTAAACTTTTGTAATAATTTGGCACGCTCAAATCACCGCGCTGATAACTAATATGGCGCCAGTTTGTTTACGTTGCTCAGATCAGTACGAAAGTTTCAGTGATTGCGCAGGTCAGTGTTGCCAACATTGTGTGAAAATTTTGTGTGAATTGATTGGACGGTTTTTGAAATATTAGAAAAAAGTTATCTCGATAATAATTTGGCACGCAGTGTAGTTTCATGAAGAGTTTGTGAAAGTAGAAATATTTAAAAAAATACATTTATTTGCAGCTATTGAAATTGCTTTCAACATTAAAAAAATTGTCTGAAGAAAGTTGAAATAAAAATACTTACTGTATATGCAAATCGTTTTTTTAAAAAAATCATATATATATATTACCCGCTGAATGTTCAGATTTTAAAACATTGAAGTTGCTCTCAACATTAAAAATATTGTCTGGTTGAAGAAAGTTGAAATAAAAATATTTAAAATATTGTTTGCTTAAATAAAGTTGAAATATAAATAAGCATGCACGGAATCAAGAGAAGGCAGAAAAAGAGAGAGTAAATGGAGAAAAAACCGCTCTTTCTTTCCACTCATTTTCTCCATTTACTTCTCTCCGACCGCTTCCTATACGATAATAAATTCATATCTTTCTTTCACCAGTCTCTATATATGACTTCTGGCAAACACATAAGCAACGTTCATAGACTTTTATAGTAATAAAATAAAGATTATTTTAAAAATAAATAAAGGGAGACTACTCCGTAATTAACGTTTAAAATTTAGCTTTACTCATACAACTAATCTCTAATTAGTTGGAATCTAATGTTAAATGATATTTGTACAGGTTCGAAATTTAGAAAAATTGCCTTTTTTGTAATGATGTGTCGAAATAGGATAAAAGAGAAAAAAAGAAGAAATTAATAATTTTTCCATAAAATAATAAGTTTATTTTCTTAAAAAAATGTTTTCATATAAAAATGTTTCGAAAAAAAAAATTTACTTTACAAAATAAAGTTATTTCATGGCTATAATTATTTTCTGCCGCAATTCGTAATCTTTTGATTACTTTTTCTCTTTTAATTTTGGTATGATTTTCTTTTCAGAATAAACTTACAAATATCGGATCATTATCATTGGGGTAAGCATGAACAAAGATCTCACATTATTATGTCCATTTACACATGAGAAATTACAAAATTATTTTGGTCTTATCCTCAAGTGTAGAGGATATTTTAGCCAAAGTTTTAAAAAATTCTGATTCCCAACCGAAACTTAGGTTTGCTATCAACGTTCTGGTAACATATTGATCTTCAAAACCAATGCCGAAGCCTTACCAAATGTATGACTTTGAAATCTTTCATGACATTGCGTAGGTTAATGGCATAAAAGAAAAGTATTTATATGCACTTAGTCTATGCACTGTGATGGATGGTATTAGCATTAAAAAGTACTCAACAGACAAGATGACCACGGATTGTATTATTCCTGCTTTATTTTGAAGGTATGCTCTTTCTTTCTTACTGTAACAATTTTTTTAACTATGTTTCTCATAAATTTGCTTACATATAAGAGGTTTCACTTCAAACGGCACTGTAATTATTGTTCCGGTTCCGCTTCACTGCCAGAATTTATTATGTCACTTGATATGTAATGATTCCAGTTAGTGGAAGCTTTATTTAATAAATCCTACCTTTGATATCACAACTTACATAAATATGATTGATTTGTTTTTGTTTACGGCTTACCAACCCTTTATGGTTTATTTAAAGCCGAAACATATTTTGTATTATAAAAATAATTCTTTTATGCGAGTGAATATTGCATTAACGGTTTAAAAGAACGATTCTTCCAGATACAAGTCCTACTTGGAATTGTACTGGAATTTGGACTCGGCTCTACAATTTCTCATTCCGAGTCGCTATCCATTACATTAACAGGAAGTTTTCTATATATATAAATCTTACTAACAAAAAGCTGAAAGAAAGAAAGAAAGACATTTTGATATTCCAGTGATTGCCATTTACGGAATTATCGACCAGGATCAAGGAGTAAATGAAACCAGAACAATTGGATCTGAAAGTTGAAAAGTCACCCACTTTAAGAGACAAGAGAAAAACTGACCAAAATGCCTTAGTAGAAGCCTTTTTGCACTTTAATCGACCATAATTTCACATGTTTTTCTTTGCAGGAAACAGACGATAATTTCCCAAATGTAATGTTATCGTTGCAAGGACTAATAAGAACACGGGACTAAAAATCTCATATGTACAATGATTGTTTATTCATGCCCAGTTTCGTCAATTAATATCGAAGTAAGGGTGTGTAGCACTGGGGCGACTTTCTCCAAACGCAGATTTTGTTCTCCTGAGGACGTGAGTAAATCCGTCTTTCTGGGACACATAGAGGAAAGAGGACTTAGGGAATTTAAAACTCCCAGAATATATTGAAGGCAAGACGGACAAAAAGAAACCTAGTGTAACCTACCTAACGAGCTTGTGTAAATGAATGACAACAGAAAGTGGGAAAGATAGTTAAAAAAAAAAGAAAAATGTTGCTAAGAGCTACAAAATATAGGAAATTGTGGAGAGCTAGGATCATTCAGACCCTGAAGAGAGACGGTACATAAAAGAAAGATGACTAAAGTTTTAGTTAGAATATCTATATCTATTCAAAAGAATGTGTTTTGTTTATCATTACATTATGTGTTATATATATATATATATATATATATATATATATATATATATCCTCCTTGGGTCTACCGATACGGATTACCTAGTTTTTCGTAAACTATATATATATATATATATATATATATATATGTATGTATGTATGTATGTATGTGTGTGTGTGTGTGTGTGTGTTGGGGATTGTTATGAGTTTGATTTATCAGAAGGTTAAAATGGTAAGAAAACTAGATAATGGGTGTGTTCAACAATATTAATCCACAACAAATATAAAAAGGTGAGCATTCAAAACGAATCAATTGCAAGGTAATTCAATAAGAAACAACGGTATTTTAGGTTTCAATAATAATAATAGACATTTATATACAATTTATATACATATAGTGAACTTGTGATTGAATAATGCAAAGTATGACCATGTATTGAGTTGATGTCTTAATAATTCACAGTTCAAGATTGTTCATGTATTAAAACAGATTAAATAGTGTAGAATGAAACATGTCACTTCTGTAGAAATAAATGTTAGTTTGTGTGCGTGATTAAAATAGGAAATAAATGTCTTAAGTCTTCAGGGGTTGTTCACTTTCGACTGGTTTGAATTTATCTGGTTGCTGATTACAATTTCTATTTTGGTAGTGTATATTATCACTTTTCTTAGAAATTTGTAGATAGAGTTTGAGAGAGAAATGATGATTACTGAGTCAGCAAGTTGACGCGCGAAAGGTTCTTTAGGTCAGTGTAATGACACGCGTGGATTCGTTTAGCATCTCTCGGAGGTTGTGTGGCTGACAATATTTATTCGTACATATGTACAAAATGTGGCACAAGGCCAAAAGGGGGTTGGGGAAGGACGGTCATCATCTGTCTTAAACTAAAACTTAGCTAGTCGCAAACACTGACCCAAACATACCAACAATAGTCCTAGCACCAAAACAACACATTCTTCCATACCTTTCTTACTACATCCACCATAATTCCTCAAATTCTCTATGAAGTTCTAACTAGTCCCCATATGTACAATTCAAAGTCAGTGGGGGGGGGGATAACAATTTAAAAAACCCCAATGAATATTTACAAAATAAATGAACTATTTACAAGAAAACAAAACAAAATAAGATTAGTAATAAAAACCCCCACAATACCTAAATGTGGCAGAAACATCAGTTAACTGGACGAAATAATTGCGAGATTATAAAGGTGTAAGACACAGTTATCCATCAAAATTCACTCACACAAACACGCACTCATTTAGACACAATAACAAATACGAAAAAACACGCACACGAAACGAAAGTCATCCCGCAACCACCAGAGAACTGACGTCACTGACCACCTAACGAGGGAGGGGATGGGGAATTAAACTAAAGAAAAATAGGGACAGAAATAAAAGGGGGCCGATGAGCATACATACCCTAGCTAAGTTAACCAGAAACGAGAAACTAAAGATTCAAACTAAACCTAAACTAGCCTAATATCGGGACGGGTTGCTCTGTTCAACCCATGAGGGACGAAATCCTGCACCTAACCGAGGTCCAAGTGCCACTCTAGGTCAGCTCCTCTCACTCTACACATTCGCGCAAGATTTACCCACCTTTTGCCGAATTCTGATGAAGAGAGTCGCCACCTTTCCGTCCTAATCTTGACTTTAAGCTGATGCTTAAAGTACAAGATTAGTAGGGAAGAAGTGAACTTCTCGCCTCCATAGAATCCCTTCTGACGTGTCACCCAAATCACGACTCTCATAACTCCTAGCAAGCAGTGGAACACATAAAGTTCAGACTTTGTTAACGGCGGGGCCACATTGCTACAAACAGAAGCGGCCTCGAGGACGAAAAACTTTCCCTGCAACATGCGAACCATGAGACCTTCAACAAACTTACACAATGGTGTTACCGACTTGCAATGAAAGAAGACGTGACCAAGGGTCTCGACTTCCCCCTCACAACGTCGGCAGTTTGGATATTTCTCCAAACCCGCTGCGCAAAGTCTTTTGCCGACCCAGAGGGCCCCACGTATCACCAGCCAGGTGAGGGATGCCTCATCGTTGTTGAGACATTTCAACCCGGAAGCCCAAGGCCAGATTGAGCGAGCCTCCTGCTTCGTAAGACCGAGCTCGTCAATCAAATCATCATGAACGGACCCCCTGACTACCACCTGATATAATGCCCTACGAGACAACGCCTGGACGTTGTGGAGGCCAACCGTCGCCCGTAAGAGGTGTTTCAGAGCCAGACGACATTCACGGTAGAAGGAGCACTCGGCACGAGGCAAACGGCCAGCCTCCTCCTCGCCCGAGTGCACACTTCTTAGGGATGGAAAGGATCTACGGGCGTCTTCCTTCCAGAAGGCGCCCCCGTCATCCGAATCGCGACACAAACGATCCAGGAACCCGATGCGAAGCATATCGAGACGAATCTCAATGCTAGGCATACCCAGACCGCCTTCAGAGGGATGAAGGCAACAGATCTCCCGACATACCCTAGGAGCTTTGCCTCTCCACAAGAAAGAGAACAAAAGCTGTACTAATGAAAGCACTGTGGTAGACGGAAGTGGAAGTACCGAGAGTCGGTAAAGGAGAATCGGGTAGATATGTGAAACACATACCTCCGCCCTCCCCTTCAAGGAAAGATTCCTCCGAGACCACAAATTAATTGCGATCTCGGCCTTCTCTCGTACCTCCGACCAATTCATATCCAACTGGATATCAGGACCGAACCAGACGCCGAGTATCTTGATCGGCCCGTCCGTCCAGCTGAAAGGTCCGGGAAGAGAAACCCCCTTCCACGCACCCAACCGCAAGCCAACAGACTTATCGCGGTTGATCTTGGCCCCTGTCACCATCTCATAGCCACTGATTTCTCTGCTGACTTCGTTAATCTCGGCTCTGCTCGACACAAGAACCGAAACGTCGTCAGCATAGGCAGAATACCTGGCCGAGGTGGTAGCACCAGGTAAAGAGATTCCGCGTAGGACCGGATTCGCCTTTAACTTGCGAAGGAAAGGTTCCAACGCAAGAACGTAAAGCATAGGCGAAAGCGGACAACCCTGACGAATAGATCGAGACAATACGAAAGGTTCCGATCTTACCCCGTTCACTTCTACCAGCGCACCGGGAGTCGCATACATAAGCCGGATCCAGGAGCGAAAGTACGGCCCGAAACCGGCAGCCGAAAGAACAGCCTCCAAGAATCGATGGTCAACCCTATCAAAGGCCTTGGACTGATCTAAATTGATCAGCGCGGCTTCACTGTCGACTTTCTCGATGATCAGGCGCACCATATGAAGGTTGTCCTGAATAGTCCTGCCCTTCACAGAACAAGTCTGCTCGGAGCCAATCAGACTAGACAGGACAAGCTGCAAACGGTTAGCCAAGACCTTAGCCAAAATCTTTAACTCTGTATTTAACATCGTTAAAGGGCGAAAGTTACCTATCCCATCCCCACCGCTTTTGCCCTTACGCAGCAACTTGATCACACCCCTGGTGAAGCGTTGAGGTATAGACCCCTGCTTCATCCAGTTGTTGAAGATCAGCTGCAGCAAAGGAACAAAAACGGGCGACTGCCTCAAGTAAACTTCGTAAGGAAGACCATCTAATCCCGGAGACTTATCCAGGCCAACCTTTTTCAGCGCTTCCCAGATTTCCGACTCAGTGATGGGACCCTCGCACCCAGCCGCTTCAGCTGCCTCAAGGCAGGGAAAGTCAGCCAAATAGGTGTCGAACTGAGCAGAGCTCAGACCGGGCTCCCTGGTAAAAAGATCCCGAAAGTAATCCCGAAAAGCCTCGCATATGCCCGAGTTTGTAGTCACTGTCCGCCCATCCGGCAATGTGACGCTCGCGATATGCCGTCTTGAAGCATTCCTACTTTCCTCTGCACGCAGTTCCGCGGCCATATTCGTCGCCTCAGAGGACATTCTTTTTAACCTAGCCCTAACTACCAGAGCTTGATCCTTCTTGGTAAGCAAGGAGGCCAACTCTGCCTTAGCTAGGACTACTTCCCCACTATCACGGGATTTCACAGCCCGATCGACTCTTTGTTCTAAAGCCGTTTGCGCCGCTAATCTATCTACGCTGAGTCGACGACTAAAATCGGCAGCAAACGTTCGAATTTTAGATTTAAGTTTGTCCCACCAGGCATTTCCCACCACAGCCCCCGACAGTTCCCTTTGTAGCATTAGTAAAAACTGGTCCCGGAAATCCTGCTCGCCAAATAACGAGCAATTGAATTTCCAGTAACCAGTCATCCTAACCTTAGGCTTATCTAAGTTTACACGGACCCGGACAAGCCTATGATCCGAATAAACTATATAATGAAAACTTGGACACCCTAAGAGCCCTACATCGACTCTCCTAATTAAAACTCGGTCGAGGTAGCTCGCAAGCACACCTACAGCCGAGCTGCCACTATTTGTCCAAGTCCACACTACCCGCTGAGGGTGTTCATTCCGGTACTTGTCGATAAGATCAAACCCATCGACAAAGCCCCGAAAATGTTCCACTCCCCAGTTTTTAGTACCCGGTTGATATTTTGACCCTATACGATCTATATCGGGGTCAAGGACGGCATTCCAATCCCCCGCTAAGATTAACCGACGTGATGTCGTCATAAACGGCTCGATCTGCCGAAACAAAGCAAGTCGCTCAGCCTGGATGTTGGGCCCATAAACCCCAATGAGACGCAAAGCCTTATCCTTTATGGTAGCATCCAGCACGCAAAGCCTGCCCGCCGGATCTGCGAAGACAAGAGCACACGCAGCCTTCAAAGACTTGCTCACCAGCCAAGAGACACCCCTCGAGCGTCCATCAAAACATGCTGAATAAAGAGTAAACTCCTTAGACAGAATGCCTTCATAATCGCGAGAAGAAAAACGGGTCTCTTGTACACAACATATATTCACCCCGAGGCTCTGAAGGTCGCGAACGAGTCTCACCCTTCGAGACTCCGACCTCAGGCCTCGGACATTCAAACTAGCTAACCAGAGTGCCATTATCGAATCGATTAGGGTCGCCCATCAGAGTAGAACATTGCTGGGGTGAGGACACCGACAGCCTGTCCCATTGAACCTAACGCCATCTCATTGCCGACGGTATCACCATGAGACAGGCCGCCGATGTCCGCAGGATACGTTAATTTTAGGGCTCTGTAAAGGGATGGGTGAACAAAAACAGGGACCCTCCCTTTACATTCTTTAGTTTCATCAAGATTTGGTTGAAACACTGCAGCTGGGGGCACCAATTTTAGGGACGTGTTAGCCTCCTCTATCATGCCCCAAATCTCCCGCGTACCCGGGCCAGATCGAACTACGGTCAACATTCTTTTGGCATGTTTAAAATTTTCCGGCTCTTCCACATCCATGCCATTTAAATTCCGGAAGTTCCATAACACCTTTAATGGCCTAGGATGTTTCGTCTGGCTAAAGACATTTTCCGCATGATCCCGGGATACGCGGCAGACGTCTTCCCCTGGAAGATATGGAGGTTTGATCTTTTTTTTCCTCCTTTCCGCAGCGACAGGCAAGTCCGGGCTTCGATTTCTCTTTCTCAGAGGGGATTGCATAGGTGTTGGAGTGGGAGTGCATGTCGGGGTGTGAGAGGGTGTGATGCCAGAAGGGGTCTTGAAAGGGGAAGGCTTGGTAGAACGAGAGTGTTTATGCGGGGAATTTGTCGCTGATTTAGGCGGAGGAGGTTTTACGAAAGATGAAGGGGAAGACGGGGCAGAGGATGAGGGGCAACGCGCCCCCAGCGACTTGGTGTTCTTTGTTCGCCTTTCGTCCAGTTTCTCCTTCAGCTTTTTTATGTCCAATATTTTTTGCCAGCTTGGCTCATTTAATTTTTGCGCTTCAGTCGCCTTTACTTTATAAGAAGCCGAGGCGTCGCCCTCAGAGCTAGTAGAGGGAATGGGGCTGTAGGTGACTTTTTCCCTGGGGTCATGCTGGGACAGAGGTCCCGCTGTCCGGATCTTCCCTTTAGCCCTACCTACTACACGCCATTCCCCCTCATCCTTCTCCTTATCCACACTTGTGGAAGGCGTTGGTTTGAGGGGTAACGAGGGCATCGACCCAACCGAGGGATTTTCCCCACCGGTCCGTTTAGTAGGTAGGCCCATTACAGGCGCCGCGGATTTTACAGTCTCGGCCAAAGGGGGATTTTGGTCGCCAGCAACCGGAGCTCCAGGGGCCTTCTTCCCTGGGCAGGAGGAGGAGAGATGACCAGTCACTCCACACCTCCAGCAAATTGGTTTTCTACCGGTCACGATGACCGGCATTCTCCGGTCGCCCAAATCCAGACAGTTGGGGATGGACTTGAAGGCCGCTTCATCGATCATAATGTCAAAAGTCCATCCCCCGTTCAAATTGTCCGAGAGAGCCCCTAAAATCTGCCCGTACTGCATAAAAAATGCAGCCAGGAGCTCTCCGGAAATTTGAGGAGGAACCTCAAAAACGGCCACCCTGGTCCTTCGCCTTCCCTGATACTCAGTACGGAGAATTAGATCCTTCGTGATCAATTCTCTCCTTGCCATTTCGAGGCAATCTTCAGGTGTGGGCAGCAGTACGTCCCACATGAAAAATTTAACACCCTTTATAACTCTTTGGGGTTTTATCCCCAGGGACAAAAGTGATTTAATAATCGTGTCCTTCGTGGAGCGACAAATTTTGCGCGTACGCTTGTCCACCGCGAAGACCGTCACCATTCTCTGTTCGAACACCTTTAGTTCTTGGGCGTCTTTAAGGATACCATCTTTATTCACAAGATGGGTGTATTCCTTAGCCTTCTCCAAGAACTCCGCGATGTTCACAATGCAACTAGGAGGGGACTTCCAGCAAGAGGGCGATTCCTCGGCTGGCGACTTCGATGGTACCGAAGGGGGCACCTTTTCCTTAGGGTTGGAGACCTGCATGGCCTCCTCCTTATCCGTGCTACTAGCACTGGCCTGGTCAGTTTTATTCGGGGAAATTTTCCCCCGCTTCTTATTTTTAATTTTCTCTGGTGGGTCGGCTTTAGCAGCCGCCCCAAAGAGGTCCTTTTTAACAGATGACCGACTCATTCCGTCGGCCATTCTAAAAGGAAAAGCTGGCCTCAAATGATGAGAGGCAATGAGACGGGAAAAACGGCTATAAAACAAAAGTCAATTAATTAAATGTTTAAAACAAAAAACTATTAAATAAATAAACTGGGAAAACTAAAAGTTTACTCAAATTAGAAAAATAAAAAACAAACTAACTAGATCAAAATAAAAAGAAAAACTATAAACTAAATAGTCTCGTAGGACTTTTAAAAAAAATATCAAAATGGCGCCCGAAGGCAGCCGAAAATAAAAGAAAAACAATAAACTCCTTTCCTTTTTTGGTCAATAAAATACAGAAAGAAAAATAAAAATAAAAAAGTCTGGTTTGAAACTAGTCAAACCAAACTAAAAAAATAAAGGTTTGCGGCCGAAGCCGCTAAAGAAATAAATTAAATAGAAAAAATACAAAAGCTGGAAACTAAAACAAAATAAAGGGTTGCGACCGAAGTCGCTAATTAAATTGAAAAATAAAACAGGAGAGAGTATAAATTAAAACAAAACTTTCTTTCTTTTTCTTTTCTTAAACTGTACTATAAACAGAAATAAAAAGCCGGTAGGACTTTAGTCAAACCGGACTAAAAATAAAAAAATGTTGGCCGAAGCCCAGAGAAAAAAATAAATTCAAACAAAAGAAAATAAAAAAGAAAGGAAAATAAAAAACTGACAGATAACTTAACTTGTGGTAATACTTTTAAAAAAAATCCAAAATATGTCAAAGTCCTTTCAAGCAAAATATAAAAACAACAAGTTCACCGGTCCAAAAACTTGTCCGAAATGAACTGAAACAGGAGTCAGAGGTTGTGTGGCTGACGATATTTATTCGCATATGTAAACATATACAAAATGTGGCACAAGGCCGAAAAAAGGGGGTTGGGGAAGGACGGTCATCAACTGTCTTAAATAAAACTTAGCTAGTCACAA
Source organism: Acanthosepion esculentum (assembly GCA_964036315.1). NCBI lineage: Eukaryota > Metazoa > Mollusca > Cephalopoda > Sepiida > Sepiidae > Acanthosepion > Acanthosepion esculentum. The sequence goes on along the minus strand of OZ038492.1, from coordinate 27,950,867 downwards.
ACACTGACCCAAACATACCAACAACAGTCCTATCACCAAAACAACACATTCTTCCATACCTTTCTTACTACCTCCACCATAATTCCTCAAATTCTCTGTGAAATTCTAACTAGACCCCATATGTACAATTCAAAGTCTGTGGGGGGAGGGAATAACAATTTAAAAAACCCCAATGATTATTTACAATATGCAATAATATATACAAGAAAACAAAACAAAATAAGGTTAGTAATAAAACCCCCCACAGTACCTAAGTGTGGCAGTAACATCAGTTAACTGGACGAAAAAATTGCGAGATTATAAAAAGCAAAACACAGTCATCCTTCCAAAATCACTCACACAGGCACACACTCATTTAGACACACTAACAACTACGAAAAACACACACACGAAACGAAAGTCATCCCGCAACCACCAGAGAACTGACGTCACTGACCACCTAACGAGGGAGGGGAGGGGGAATTAAACTAAAGAAAAATAGGGACGGAAAAAAAAGGGGGGCTAATGAGCATACATACCCTAGCTAAGTTAACCAGAAACGCGAAACTAAAAATTCAAACTAAACCTAACTAGTCTAATACCGGGACGGGTTGCTTCTGTTCAACCCATGAGGGACGAAATCCTGCACCTAACCGAGGTCCAAGTGCCACTCTAGGTCAGCTCCTCTCACTCTACACATTCGCGCAAGATTTACCCACCTTTTGCCGAATTCTGATGAAGAGAGTCGCCACCTTTCCGTCCTAATCTTGACTTTAAGCTGATGCTTAAAGTACAAGATTAGTAGGGAAGAAGTGAACTTCTCACCTCCATAGAATCCCTTCTGACGTGTCACCCAAATCACGACTCTCATAACTCCTAGCAAGCAGTGGAACACATAAAGTTCAGACTTTGTTAACGGCGGGGCCACATTGCTACAAACAGAAGCGGCCTCGAGGACGAAAAACTTTCCCTGCAACATGCGAACCATGAGACCTTCAACAAACTTACACAATGGTGCTACCGACTTGCAATGAAAGAAGACGTGACCAAGGGTCTCGACTTCCCCCTCACAACGTCGGCAGTTTGGATATTTCTCCAAACCCGCTGCGCAAAGTCTTTTGCCGACCCAGAGGGCCCCACGTATCACCAGCCAGGTGAGGGATGCCTCATCGTTGTTGAGACATTTCAACCCGGAAGCCCAAGGCCAGATTGAGCGAGCCTCCTGCTTCGTAAGACCGAGCTCGTCAATCAAATCATCATGAACGGACCCCCTGACTACCACCTGATATAATGCCCTACGAGACAACGCCTGGACGTTGTGGAGGCCAACCGTCGCCCGTAAGAGGTGTTTCAGAGCCAGACGACATTCACGGTAGAAGGAGCACTCGGCACGAGGCAAACGGCCAGCCTCCTCCTCGCCCGAGTGCACACTTCTCAAGGATGGAAAGGATCTACGGGCGTCTTCCTTCCAGAAGGCGCCCCCGTCATCCGAATCGCGACACAAACGATCCAGGAACCCGATGCGAAGCATATCGAGACGAATCTCAATGCTAGGCATACCCAGACCGCCTTCAGAGGGATGAAGGCAACAGATCTCCCGACATACCCTAGGAGCTTTGCCTCTCCACAAGAAAGAGAACAAAAGCTGTACTAATGAAAGTACTGTGGTAGACGGAAGTGGAAGTACCGAGAGTCGGTAAAGGAGAATCGGGTAGATATGTGAAACACATACCTCCGCCCTCCCCTTCAAGGAAAGATTCCTCCGAGACCACAAATTAATTGCGATCTCGGCCTTCTCTCGTACCTCCGACCAATTCATATCCAACTGGATATCAGGACCGAACCAGACGCCGAGTATCTTGATCGGCCCGTCCGTCCAGCTGAATGGTCCGGGAAGAGAAACCCCCTTCCACGCACCCAACCGCAAGCCAACAGACTTATCGCGGTTGATCTTGGCCCCTGTCACCATCTCATAGCCACTGATTTCTCTGCTGACTTCGTTAATCTCGGCTCTGCTCGACACAAGAACCGAAACGTCGTCAGCATAGGCAGAATACCTGGCCGAGGTGGTAGCACCAGGTAAAGAGATTCCGCGTAGGACCGGATTCGCCTTTAACTTGCGAAGGAAAGGTTCCAACGCAAGAACGTAAAGCATAGGCGAAAGCGGACAACCCTGACGAATAGATCGAGACAATACGAAAGGTTCCGATCTTACCCCGTTCACTTCTACCAGCGCACCGGGAGTCGCATACATAAGCCGGATCCAGGAGCGAAAGTACGGCCCGAAACCGGCAGCCGAAAGAACAGCCTCCAAGAATCGATGGTCAACCCTATCAAAGGCCTTGGACTGATCTAAATTGATCAGCGCGGCTTCACTGTCGACTTTCTCGATGATCAGGCGCACCATATGAAGGTTGTCCTGAATAGTCCTGCCCTTCACAGAACAAGTCTGCTCGGAGCCAATCAGACTAGACAGGACAAGCTGCAAACGGTTAGCCAAGACCTTAGCCAAAATCTTTAACTCTGTATTTAACATCGTTAAAGGGCGAAAGTTACCTATCCCATCCCCACCGCTTTTGCCCTTACGCAGCAACTTGATCACACCCCTGGTGAAGCGTTGAGGTATAGACCCCTGCTTCATCCAGTTGTTGAAGATCAGCTGCAGCAAAGGAACAAAAACGGGCGACTGCCTCAAGTAAACTTCGTAAGGAAGACCATCTAATCCCGGAGACTTATCCAGGCCAACCTTTTTCAGCGCTTCCCAGATTTCCGACTCAGTGATGGGACCCTCGCACCCAGCCGCTTCAGCTGCCTCAAGGCAGGGAAAGTCAGCCAAATAGGTGTCGAACTGAGCAGAGCTCAGACCGGGCTCCCTGGTAAAAAGATCCCGAAAGTAATCCCGAAAAGCCTCGCATATGCCCGAGTTTGTAGTCACTGTCCGCCCATCCGGCAATGTGACGCTCGCGATATGCCGTCTTGAAGCATTCCTACTTTCCTCTGCACGCAGTTCCGCGGCCATATTCGTCGCCTCAGAGGACATTCTTTTTAACCTAGCCCTAACTACCAGAGCTTGATCCTTCTTGGTAAGCAAGGAGGCCAACTCTGCCTTAGCTAGGACTACTTCCCCACTATCACGGGATTTCACAGCCCGATCGACTCTTTGTTCTAAAGCCGTTTGCGCCGCTAATCTATCTACGCTGAGTCGACGACTAAAATCGGCAGCAAACGTTCGAATTTTAGATTTAAGTTTGTCCCACCAGGCATTTCCCACCACAGCCCCCGACAGTTCCCTTTGTAGCATTAGTAAAAACTGGTCCCGGAAATCCTGCTCGCCAAATAACGAGCAATTGAATTTCCAGTAACCAGTCATCCTAACCTTAGGCTTATCTAAGTTTACACGGACCCGGACAAGCCTATGATCCGAATAAACTATATAATGAAAACTTGGACACCCTAAGAGCCCTACATCGACTCTCCTAATTAAAACTCGGTCGAGGTAGCTCGCAAGCACACCTACAGCCGAGCTGCCACTATTTGTCCAAGTCCACACTACCCGCTGAGGGTGTTCATTCCGGTACTTGTCGATAAGATCAAACCCATCGACAAAGCCCCGAAAATGTTCCACTCCCCAGTTTTTAGTACCCGGTTGATATTTTGACCCTATACGATCTATATCGGGGTCAAGGACGGCATTCCAATCCCCCGCTAAGATTAACCGACGTGATGTCGTCATAAACGGCTCGATCTGCCGAAACAAAGCAAGTCGCTCAGCCTGGATGTTGGGCCCATAAACCCCAATGAGACGCAAAGCCTTATCCTTTATGGTAGCATCCAGCACGCAAAGCCTGCCCGCCGGATCTGCGAAGACAAGAGCACACGCAGCCTTCAAAGACTTGCTCACCAGCCAAGAGACACCCCTCGAGCGTCCATCAAAACATGCTGAATAAAGAGTAAACTCCTTAGACAGAATGCCTTCATAATCGCGAGAAGAAAAACGGGTCTCTTGTACACAACATATATTCACCCCGAGGCTCTGAAGGTCGCGAACGAGTCTCACCCTTCGAGACTCCGACCTCAGGCCTCGGACATTCAAACTAGCTAACCAGAGTGCCATTATCGAATCGATTAGGGTCGCCCATCAGAGTAGAACATTGCTGGGGTGAGGACACCGACAGCCTGTCCCATTGAACCTAACGCCATCTCATTGCCGACGGTATCACCATGAGACAGGCCGCCGATGTCCGCAGGATACGTTAATTTTAGGGCTCTGTAAAGGGATGGGTGAACAAAAACAGGGACCCTCCCTTTACATTCTTTAGTTTCATCAAGATTTGGTTGAAACACTGCAGCTGGGGGCACCAATTTTAGGGACGTGTTAGCCTCCTCTATCATGCCCCAAATCTCCCGCGTACCCGGGCCAGATCGAACTACGGTCAACATTCTTTTGGCATGTTTAAAATTTTCCGGCTCTTCCACATCCATGCCATTTAAATTCCGGAAGTTCCATAACACCTTTAATGGCCTAGGATGTTTCGTCTGGCTAAAGACATTTTCCGCATGATCCCGGGATACGCGGCAGACGTCTTCCCCTGGAAGATATGGAGGTTTGATCTTTTTTTTCCTCCTTTCCGCAGCGACAGGCAAGTCCGGGCTTCGATTTCTCTTTCTCAGAGGGGATTGCATAGGTGTTGGAGTGGGAGTGCATGTCGGGGTGTGAGAGGGTGTGATGCCAGAAGGGGTCTTGAAAGGGGAAGGCTTGGTAGAACGAGAGTGTTTATGCGGGGAATTTGTCGCTGATTTAGGCGGAGGAGGTTTTACGAAAGATGAAGGGGAAGACGGGGCAGAGGATGAGGGGCAACGCGCCCCCAGCGACTTGGTGTTCTTTGTTCGCCTTTCGTCCAGTTTCTCCTTCAGCTTTTTTATGTCCAATATTTTTTGCCAGCTTGGCTCATTTAATTTTTGCGCTTCAGTCGCCTTTACTTTATAAGAAGCCGAGGCGTCGCCCTCAGAGCTAGTAGAGGGAATGGGGCTGTAGGTGACTTTTTCCCTGGGGTCATGCTGGGACAGAGGTCCCGCTGTCCGGATCTTCCCTTTAGCCCTACCTACTACACGCCATTCCCCCTCATCCTTCTCCTTATCCACACTTGTGGAAGGCGTTGGTTTGAGGGGTAACGAGGGCATCGACCCAACCGAGGGATTTTCCCCACCGGTCCGTTTAGTAGGTAGGCCCATTACAGGCGCCGCGGATTTTACAGTCTCGGCCAAAGGGGGATTTTGGTCGCCAGCAACCGGAGCTCCAGGGGCCTTCTTCCCTGGGCAGGAGGAGGAGAGATGACCAGTCACTCCACACCTCCAGCAAATTGGTTTTCTACCGGTCACGATGACCGGCATTCTCCGGTCGCCCAAATCCAGACAGTTGGGGATGGACTTGAAGGCCGCTTCATCGATCATAATGTCAAAAGTCCATCCCCCGTTCAAATTGTCCGAGAGAGCCCCTAAAATCTGCCCGTACTGCATAAAAAATGCAGCCAGGAGCTCTCCGGAAATTTGAGGAGGAACCTCAAAAACGGCCACCCTGGTCCTTCGCCTTCCCTGATACTCAGTACGGAGAATTAGATCCTTCGTGATCAATTCTCTCCTTGCCATTTCGAGGCAATCTTCAGGTGTGGGCAGCAGTACGTCCCACATGAAAAATTTAACACCCTTTATAACTCTTTGGGGTTTTATCCCCAGGGACAAAAGTGATTTAATAATCGTGTCCTTCGTGGAGCGACAAATTTTGCGCGTACGCTTGTCCACCGCGAAGACCGTCACCATTCTCTGTTCGAACACCTTTAGTTCTTGGGCGTCTTTAAGGATACCATCTTTATTCACAAGATGGGTGTATTCCTTAGCCTTCTCCAAGAACTCCGCGATGTTCACAATGCAACTAGGAGGGGACTTCCAGCAAGAGGGCGATTCCTCGGCTGGCGACTTCGATGGTACCGAAGGGGGCACCTTTTCCTTAGGGTTGGAGACCTGCATGGCCTCCTCCTTATCCGTGCTACTAGCACTGGCCTGGTCAGTTTTATTCGGGGAAATTTTCCCCCGCTTCTTATTTTTAATTTTCTCTGGTGGGTCGGCTTTAGCAGCCGCCCCAAAGAGGTCCTTTTTAACAGATGACCGACTCATTCCGTCGGCCATTCTAAAAGGAAAAGCTGGCCTCAAATGATGAGAGGCAATGAGACGGGAAAAACGGCTATAAAACAAAAGTCAATTAATTAAATGTTTAAAACAAAAAACTATTAAATAAATAAACTGGGAAAACTAAAAGTTTACTCAAATTAGAAAAATAAAAAACAAACTAACTAGATCAAAATAAAAAGAAAAACTATAAACTAAATAGTCTCGTAGGACTTTTAAAAAAAATATCAAAATGGCGCCCGAAGGCAGCCGAAAATAAAAGAAAAACAATAAACTCCTTTCCTTTTTTGGTCAATAAAATACAGAAAGAAAAATAAAAATAAAAAAGTCTGGTTTGAAACTAGTCAAACCAAACTAAAAAAATAAAGGTTTGCGGCCGAAGCCGCTAAAGAAATAAATTAAATAGAAAAAATACAAAAGCTGGAAACTAAAACAAAATAAAGGGTTGCGACCGAAGTCGCTAATTAAATTGAAAAATAAAACAGGAGAGAGTATAAATTAAAACAAAACTTTCTTTCTTTTTCTTTTCTTAAACTGTACTATAAACAGAAATAAAAAGCCGGTAGGACTTTAGTCAAACCGGACTAAAAATAAAAAAATGTTGGCCGAAGCCCAGAGAAAAAAATAAATTCAAACAAAAGAAAATAAAAAAGAAAGGAAAATAAAAAACTGACAGATAACTTAACTTGTGGTAATACTTTTAAAAAAAATCCAAAATATGTCAAAGTCCTTTCAAGCAAAATATAAAAACAACAAGTTCACCGGTCCAAAAACTTGTCCGAAATGAACTGAAACAGGAGTCAGAGGTTGTGTGGCTGACAATATTTATTCGTACATATGTACAAAATGTGGCACAAGGCCAAAAGGGGGTTGGGGAAGGACGGTCATCATCTGTCTTAAATTAAAACTTAGCTAGTCACAAACACTGACCCAAACATACCAACAATAGTCCTAGCACCAAAACAACACATTCATCCATACCTTTCTTACTACATCCACCATAATTCCTCAAATTCTCTGTGAAATTCTAACTAGACCCCATATGTACAATTCAAAGTCTGTGGGGGGGGGGATAACAATTTAAAAAACCCCAATGATTATTTACAATATGCAATAATAATATATACAAGTAAAACAAAACAAAATAAGATTAGTAATATAAACACCCACAGTACCTAAATGTGGCAGTAACATCAGTTAACTGGACGAAAAAATTGCGAGATTATAAAAAGTAAAACACAGTCATCCTTCCAAAATCACTCACACAGGCACACACTCATTTAGACACACTAACAACTACGAAAAACACACACACGAAACGAAAGTCATCCCGCAACCACCAGAGAACTGACGTCACTGACCACCTAACGAGGGAGGGGAGGGGGAATTAAACTAAAGAAAAATAGGGACGGAAAAAAAGAGGGGGCTAATGAGCATACATACCCTAGCTAAGTTAACCAGAAACGAGAAACTAAAGATTCAAACTAAACCTAAACTAGTCTAATATCGGGACGGGTTGCTCTGTTCAACCCATGAGGGACGAAATCCTGCACCTAACCGAGGTCCAAGTGCCACTCTAGGTCAGCTCCTCTCACTCTACACATTCGCGCAAGATTTACCCACCTTTTGCCGAATTCTGATGAAGAGAGTCGCCACCTTTCCGTCCTAATCTTGACTTTAAGCTGATGCTTAAAGTACAAGATTAGTAGGGAAGAAGTGAACTTCTCACCTCCATAGAATCCCTTCTGACGTGTCACCCAAATCACGACTCTCATAACTCCTAGCAAGCAGTGGAACACATAAAGTTCAGACTTTGTTAACGGCGGGGCCACATTGCTACAAACAGAAGCGGCCTCGAGGACGAAAAACTTTCCCCGCAACATGCGAACCATGAGACCCTCAACAAACCCACACAATGGTGCCACCGACCTGCAATGAAAGAAGACGCGACCAAGGGTCTCGACCTCCCCCCCACAACGTCGGCAGCTTGGACACCTCTCCAAACCCGCCGCGCAAAGTCTTTTGCCGACCCAGAGGGCCCCACGCATCACCAGCCAGGTGAGGGACGCCTCACCGCTGCTGAGACACTTCAACCCGGAAGCCCAAGGCCAGACTGAGCGAGCCTCCCGCCTCGCAAGACCGAGCTCGTCAATCAAATCATCATGAACGGACCCCCCGACCACCACCTGATACAATGCCCCACGAGACAACGCCTGGACGTTGTGGAGGCCAACCGTCGCCCGCAAGAGGTGCTTCAGAGCCAGACGACATTCACGGTAGAAGGAGCACTCGGCACGAGGCAAACGGCCAGCCTCCTCCTCGCCCGAGTGCACACTTCCTAGGGATGGAAAGGATCCACGGGCGTCCTCCCTCCAGAAGGCGCCCCCGTCATCCGAATCGCGACACAAACGATCCAGGAACCCGATGCGAAGCACATCGAGACGAATCCCAATGCTAGGCACACCCAGACCGCCCCCAGAGGGATGAAGGCAACAGATCTCCCGACACACCCTAGGAGCCCCGCCTCTCCACAAGAAAGAGAACAAAAGCTGCACCAATGAAAGCACTGTGGTAGACGGAAGTGGAAGCACCGAGAGTCGGCAAAGGAGAATCGGGCAGATATGCGAAACACACACCTCCGCCCTCCCCTTCAAGGAAAGATTCCTCCGAGACCACAAACCAATTGCGATCTCGGCCCCCTCTCGCACCTCCGACCAACTCACATCCAACTGGATATCAGGACCGAACCAGACGCCGAGCATCTTGATCGGCCCGTCCGTCCAGCTGAATGGTCCGGGAAGAGAAACCCCCTTCCACGCACCCAACCGCAAGCCAACAGACCCATCGCGGCTGATCCCGGCCCCCGCCACCATCTCACACCCACTGATTTCCCCGCCGACCCCGCCAATCCCGGCTCTGCTCGACACAAGAACCGAAACGTCGTCAGCACAGGCAGAACACCTGGCCGAGGCGGCAGCACCAGGCAAAGAGATTCCGCGCAGGACCGGATTCGCCCCCAACTCGCGAAGGAAAGGCTCCAACGCAAGAACGCAAAGCACAGGCGAAAGCGGACAACCCCGACGAACAGATCGAGACAACACGAAAGGTTCCGATCCCACCCCGTTCACCTCCACCAGCGCACCGGGAGTCGCACACACAAGCCGGATCCAGGAGCGAAAGTACGGCCCGAAACCGGCAGCCGAAAGAACAGCCTCCAAGAATCGATGGTCAACCCCATCAAAGGCCTTGGACCGATCTAAATTGATCAGCGCGGCCCCACTGTCGACCCTCTCGATGATCAGGCGCACCATACGAAGGCTGTCCTGAACAGTCCCGCCCTTCACAGAACAAGTCTGCTCGGAGCCAACCAGACCAGACAGGACAAGCTGCAAACGGTTAGCCAAGACCCCAGCCAAAATCTTCAACTCTGTACTTAACACCGCTAAAGGGCGAAAGCCACCCATCCCATCCCCACCGCTCCCGCCCCCACGCAGCAACCCGATCACACCCCCGGCGAAGCGCTGAGGCACAGACCCCCGCCTCATCCAGCTGTTGAAGATCAGCCGCAGCAAAGGAACAAAAACGGGCGACCGCCCCAAGCAAACCTCGCAAGGAAGACCATCCAATCCCGGAGACCTATCCAGGCCAACCCCCTTCAGCGCCTCCCAGATTTCCGACTCAGTGATGGGACCCTCGCACCCAGCCGCTTCAGCTGCCTCAAGGCAGGGAAAGTCAGCCAAATAGGTGTCGAACTGAGCAGAGCTCAGACCGGGCTCCCTGGCAAAAAGATCCCGAAAGCAATCCCGAAAAGCCTCGCATATGCCCGAGTTTGCAGTCACCGTCCGCCCATCCGGCAATGTGACGCTCGCGACACGCCGTCTTGAAGCATTCCTACCCTCCTCTGCACGCAGTTCCGCGGCCATATTCGTCGCCTCAGAGGACACTCTTCCCAACCCAGCCCCAACTACCAGAGCCCGATCCCTCCTGGTAAGCAAGGAGGCCAACTCCGCCCTAGCCAGGACCACCTCCCCACCATCACGGGACTCCACAGCCCGATCGACTCTCCGCTCCAAAGCCGCTTGCGCCGCTAATCCATCTACGCCGAGTCGACGACCAAAATCGGCAGCAAACGTTCGAATTTCAGACTTAAGCCCGTCCCACCAGGCACCTCCCACCACAGCCCCCGACAGTTCCCCTTGTAGCATCAGCAAAAACTGGTCCCGGAAACCCTGCTCGCCAAACAACGAGCAATTGAACTTCCAGTAACCAGTCATCCCAACCCCAGGCCTATCCAAGCCTACACGGACCCGGACAAGCCCATGATCCGTATAAACTATATAATGAAAACTTGGACACCCTAAGAGCCCTACATCGACTCTCCTAATTAAAACTCGGTCGAGGTAGCTCGCAAGCACACCTACAGCCGAGCTGCCACTATTTGTCCAAGTCCACACTACCCGCTGAGGGTGTTCATTCCGGTACTTGTCGATAAGATCAAACCCATCGACAAAGCCCCGAAAATGTTCCACTCCCCAGTTTTTAGTACCCGGTTGATATTTTGACCCTATACGATCTATATCGGGGTCAAGGACGGCATTCCAATCCCCCGCTAAGATTAACCGACGTGATGTCGTCATAAACGGCTCGATCTGCCGAAACAAAGCAAGTCGCTCAGCCTGGATATTGGGCCCATAAACCCCAATGAGACGCAAAGCCTTATCCTTTATGGTAGCATCCAGCACGCAAAGCCTGCCCGCCGGATCTGCGAAGACAAGAGCACACGCAGCCTTCAAAGACTTGCTCACCAGCCAAGAGACACCCCTCGAGCGTCCATCAAAACATGCTGAATAAAGAGTAAACTCCCTAGACAGAATGCCTTCATAATCGCGAGAAGAAAAACGGGTCTCTTGCACACAACATATATTCACACCGAGGCTCTGAAGGTCGCGAACGAGTCTCACCCTTCGAGACTCCGACCTCAGGCCTCGGACATTCAAACTAGCTAACCAGAGTGCCATTATCGAATCGATTAGGGTCGCCCATCAGAGTAGAACATTGCTGGGGTGAGGACACCGACAGCCTGTCCCATTGATCCTGACGCCATCTCATTGTCGACGGTATCACCATGAGACAGACCGCCGATGTCCGCAGGATAGGTAAGTTTGAGTGCTCTATAAAGGGAAGGGTGAACGAAAACAGGGACCCTCCCTCTGCAAACTTTTGCCGGATCCAAATCGGGTTCATATACAGCCGCTGGGGGCACCAATTTCAGAGCCGCATTCGCCTCCTCTATCATGCCCCAAATCTCCCGCGTACCCGGGCCCGATCGAACAACAGTCAATAGTCTTCTGGCCTTTTTGAAATTGGCAGGATCTTCCACTTCCAATCCATTCAACTTCTGGAAATTCCACAGAACTTTTAGTGGCCTTGAGTTTTTCGTCTGGCTGAACACATTTTCCGCATGGACCCGGGATACGCGGCAGACGTCTTCCCCTGAGTGATATGGCGGTTTCAGTTTTTTTTTCTTTTCCCCCACACCCTGAGCGTCTGGGCTCCTATTTCTTTTTTTTTGAGGAGTCTGAGTAGGTGTTGGGGTAGGAGTGCTAGATGGTGTATGCGAGGGCGTCATGCCAGATGGGGTCTTGTAGGGTGAAGGCTTATTAGAAATGCGTTTTTGTTTAGCTGGGGAATTTGACAGCGATTTTGGCGCTGGAGGTTTAACAAATGATGGAGGGGAAGACGGGGCAGAGGATGAGGGGCAGGGCACCCCCAGCGACTTATGCTTCTTTGCCCTCTTGTCCTCCAATTTCTGCTTCAATTTTTTGAGATCAAGAATCTTCTGCCAGCTTGGTTCATTCATCTTTTGCGCAGGAGTAGCTGTCTCCTCATAAGAGGCCGAGGCGTCGCCCTCAGAGCTAGTAGAGGGAATGGGGCTGTAGGTGACTTTTTCCCTGGGGTCATGCTGGGACAGAGGTCCCGCTGTCCGGATCTTCCCTTTAGCCCTACCTACTACACGCCATTCCCCCTCATCCTTCTCCTTATCCACACTTGTGGAAGGCGTTGGTTTGAGGGGTAACGAGGGCATCGACCCAACCGAGGGATTTTCCCCACCGGTCCGTTTAGTAGGTAGGCCCATTACAGGCGCCGCGGATTTTTCAGTCTCGGCCAAAGGGGGATTTTGGTCGCCAGCAACCGGAGCTCCAGGGGCCTTCTTCCCTGGGCAGGAGGAGGAGAGATGACCAGTCACTCCACACCTCCAGCAAATTGGTTTTCTACCGGTCACGATGACCGGCATTCTCCGGTCGCCCAAATCCAGACAGTTGGGGATGGACTTGAAGGCCGCCTCATCTATCATAATGTCAAAAGTCCATCCCCCGTTCAAATTGTCCGAGAGAGCCCCTAAAATCTGCCCGTACTGCATAAAAAATGCAGCCAGGAGCTCTCCGGATATTTGGGGAGGAACCTCGAATACGGCCACCCTGGTCCTTCGCCGTCCCTGATATTCAGTACGAAGAATTAGATCCTTCGTGATTAATTCTCGCCTTGCCATTTCGAGGCAATCTTCAGGTGTGGGCAGCAGTACGTCCCACATGAAAAATTTAACACCCTTTATAACTCTTTGGGGTTTTATCCCCAGGGACAAAAGTGATTTAATAATCGTGTCCTTCGTGGAGCGACAAATTTTGCGCGTACGCTTGTCCACCGCGAAGACCGTCACCATTCTCTGTTCGAACACCTTTAGTTCTTGGGCGTCTTTAAGGATACCATCTTTATTCACAAGATGGGTGTATTCCTTAGCCTTCTCCAAGAACTCCGCGATGTTCACAATGCAACTAGGAGGGGACTTCCAGCAAGAGGGCGATTCCTCGGCTGGCGACTTCGATGGTACCGAAGGGGGCACCTTTTCCTTAGGGTTGGAGACCTGCATGGCCTCCTCCTTATCCGTGCTACTAGCACTGGCCTGGTCAGTTTTATTCGGGGAAATTTTCCCCCGCTTCTTATTTTTAATTTTCTCTGGTGGGTCGGCTTTAGCAGCCGCCCCAAAGAGGTCCTTTTTAACCGATGACCGACTCATTCCGTCGGCCATTCTAAAAGGAAAAGCTGGCCTCAAATGATGAGAGGCAATGAGACGGGAAAAACGGCTATAAAACAAAAGTCAATTAATTAAATGTTTAAAACAAAAAACTATTAAATAAATAAACTGGGAAAACTAAAAGTTTACTCAAATTAGAAAAATAAAAAACAAACTAACTAGATCAAAATAAAAAGAAAAACTATAAACTAAATAGTCTCGTAGGACTTTTAAAAAAAATATCAAAATGGCGCCCGAAGGCAGCCGAAAATAAAAGAAAAACAATAAACTCCTTTCCTTTTTTGGTCAATAAAATACAGAAAGAAAAATAAAAATAAAAAAGTCTGGTTTGAAACTAGTCAAACCAAACTAAAAAAATAAAGGTTTGCGGCCGAAGCCGCTAAAGAAATAAATTAAATAGAAAAAATACAAAAGCTGGAAACTAAAACAAAATAAAGGGTTGCGACCGAAGTCGCTAATTAAATTGAAAAATAAAACAGGAGAGAGTATAAATTAAAACAAAACTTTCTTTCTTTTTCTTTTCTTAAACTGTACTATAAACAGAAATAAAAAGCCGGTAGGACTTTAGTCAAACCGGACTAAAAATAAAAAAATGTTGGCCGAAGCCCAGAGAAAAAAATAAATTCAAACAAAAGAAAATAAAAAAGAAAGGAAAATAAAAAACTGACAGATAACTTAACTTGTGGTAATACTTTTAAAAAAAATCCAAAATATGTCAAAGTCCTTTCAAGCAAAATATAAAAACAACAAGTTCACCGGTCCAAAAACTTGTCCGAAATGAACTGAAACAGGAGTCAGAGGTTGTGTGGCTGACTGACTGAACTGGATCGAACGATCCTATTTATTTATTTATTTATTTCTTGAGTCTAAAATCGGCTCCAGAGTGTTGAGCAGGAAAGTAGATTTTAGACAATTGCTACACATTTTGTGTTGTCTCAACCAATGAAAAGTCGAGATTTAAAACGTGAAGTGCTGATTGGCTAAAACTGGTTTGGTAGAAGAGTGTATTTTAATTCAGGGGTGAGTAATAAATATGAATGATTCCATCATATATATATATATATATATATATATATATATATATATAAAAGATTTTAATGCTAAATATACATTATTGAAGCACTGACTCCTTGCCAAATTGTTACTGTGAAATCTTATTCTCTTTCAGGGTATCTTTGCCATAAAAAACAAGTAGCAGCCGCAAACTTGAACCTAAAACTTCCTTAACCTTGCGTAGGTTTAATATATAATTTTTAATAACAGTTATATACTAAGCCTACACATTATTAAGGATGGCTTGACCAGAACGGAAGGAAAATACAAGGCTGTTCCTTACAGCGGAAAAATAAAACATGGAAAATTTAACTAGAAATCGAGCTTGATTCATTTATTTGCTTGCTTTCAGCTATCTTACCTGCTTGCGTAAACAACTATATTTGATTGTCTATTGTTCTCTTAAAGGCCTAATTGAAGCGGAGGACGTTTGTTTATTTTTATTTTATTTATTTTGAAGAAATTTTCCAAACCTCGAGCTTATTAAGACCACTCCGTTTATTAATTTTGCACTTTTCCTCAGAATGAGCTCAAACAGGAAAGAGAGAGAGAGAGAGAGAGACCTTTACATACGAGGTCATACATACAAAACTATATATATATATATATATATATATATATATGTGTACAGTGTAACCCGGATATAAGAGACCCGGATATAAGAGAAACCCGGATATAGGAGAATTGTTATCTGGTCCCAAATTAGAGCCTGTGTTAATGTATATATAATAGAGCAAACCCGGATATAAGATAAACCCTGATATAAGAGACTTCTCCGATCCCTACAACTCTCTTATATCCGGGTTACACTGTATATATATATATATGTGTGTGTGTATGTGTATGTATGTCCCACGTGGAGAACAATATATCCCATATGTCTACCTAGCAAAGCAAAATCTAAGGAGGGATAAAAGGAAATGTCTTACATATAATTTGAAGATATTCCTGACCTGGAGAAGCCAGAGTTTAAGACTCCAGATTTAAACGGGCGGGCCGGATTCATCTATATACCAAAAGGAAACGGCACCATGTGCTTGTAAACTGGCGAGGGTCAAAGTCTTATCTTTCCACCAAAGGGAGATAAGCGCCTTTTGTATCTCTAGAATTCTATTCCATTCTTTAAAAAAATGTCTCATACTTCTTTTTTCTAATTTTTTTCCAGAATTACCACGTTCCATTCTTCGATAAATTTAATTTTTTTTAAATTTAATATACGATTTCACCATTACTTTCTGCAGTGTCAGCAAATCAAGAGTTGATTTCCACGATACATAAGCGATGCATTGGGCACCTCGACGTGGTGCAATGTTTAACAAGCTTGTCTCACTAGAACAATTACGGCTTAGTAGTGAGATCGATCCTCTCTGGGTGCCCTATACTTTCGGCCTTGAGCCACATCTAAGCCACGCTTAGAAAATCGTCATAAGCGACGCATAGGGATGTAAGGAGTCATTTTCTTGACTTTTTGCATAAGAAGTTTGAAAGAAACTTAAAAATGAGTAGTAATAAAAATATTGGATAGGTATCTCTTAAAGGTATCTAAAGTATTGTAAACATATCTCCTGGTATGAAAAAACACTATTGCCTTGCATAAAACAAGCAGTTTTTCTCTCAGATTTCTAGATATTGATTACGATACCTAAAAAAGAAAAAAATGCATAATAAGTTGTTAAACTTGCACGCATAACTTTTAAATCTAACTATTGTTGCTGTTTGGCTTCAGAGAATAATTTACTCAACTTCTAAATTTAATAGTGAAATCGTTTATTGGTTCGGAAAAAAAAACGTTTCTTTTATTTAAATTCTAAATTTTTTACACTTTAAATGATTTTCCGGCCCCCACCATTTATTAAAACACTCCCCCTGTATTAAGCACCAAAGAGAAAGATCTCTCTTTTTTATCTAAAAAATGTCTGAAAAATATTTTATAGACAACGTTGAGTCATTGGTAGGCTAAGATTTACCCACACTTCAAAGACGACCAGTACTTGCATCTAGCCTAACTCCATCGTACTTTAATATTAAGATCGGTATGGTGTATTTTTTAAAAATCGGATTTACCCCAAGAAAAGTAGTAAAGCCAGGAAGACACAAGGGGTTACTGAATGTGAAAGAATTAGAAAACAGAAACATTACTACGGACCGAGAACAATGGAAGAGTAATCAGGAAAACGGTAGATAACAATTGACATTACATTTACATTTTTGAAAACCAAAGCTAAATGGAAAGCATGGAGCCAGAAGAGAGTTTCACAAACGAGAAGTGCGAGAAAAGAAATTGTTAGTATAGAATTTACGTTTACATCTAGTCAATTCAAGTGTAAATTGATGAGACTCTGTTGCCAATCAAGTACTGCGCTTAAATTCATAAAGCCTAGGTAACATAGCGAAGAGCTCATTCGAACAATTACCATGAAACTATTTATAGAAAAGGCACAGGCAAGCAACCTTACGGCGGTGAGAAAGTAAATGGAGACAAGACGCTCGGCCAGGACTAATAATATTGCCGATTCTTTAGATTTTATCAAGGATCTCTAAATGTATAGCAGGAGCATTGGACTATATGTGGCAGCAATATTCTAAGCATGGATGAATGGTAGACTTATAGGTATGTAAGATAGATTCTAGAGATAAAAATTGTCTAGCACGACATGGTGAACCAACTTTTTTAGCAGCTGACCTAGTAATGGATTCAATATAGTCTTTACACTTCATGTCAGCCAAGAGTGTTAGCCCGAGAAGGTGCAATGAATCACTCTCTTGGAGGTTGGCATCAGCGATGCTGATGGATCGCAGATAGGGGTCTCTTAGATGATTAATAGAGAGCAGTTTCTTTTTGGAGTCACTAAAATTAACAAGCCATTCTTTACCCCAGTTAACAACAGACTGTAGGTCGTTTTGACATCATCCGCTAATTGGACCTTATTGGATGTCTTCAAATACAGTAATTCCTCAACCACAGTAGCTTTCACAAGAGGATATTATTATTGCACACTCTTTATTTTGTTAAAAATATAGCTTGATTCTTTCTTTTGTCTCTGTAAAGCAAATTTTCTTCTACAAAAAATTTCATGAAGATATGGATGGATGTCTTTGCTAAATCAGAAAAAAATCTGCCTAATATTGCGTAAACTTATAAAGCCCTATCATCACAGATAAAGGTGGGAATAACATCTTCAAGATGAAGGTAAGTACGCTGAGTTTAAAGTTTCATCATCATCATCATCATCATCATCATCATCATCATCTATCCATCTAACTATACATATACACATACATAGAAATATACATACATATACACATACACATATATACACCTATATATATGTATATATACATACCTAAACACACACACACACATACACACACACACATATAAATACATACATACATATATACACACATATATATATATATATATATATACACATATATATACATATATATATATATATATATATATTTGACATATATATATTTGACATATATATATATATATTTGACATATATATATATATATATTTGACATCTTGGATTTTTACCCTTCTATTTCGGAGGAACTATTAATTAACAGCCTTAATTTCGCCAAAGGATATACCGAAATAACGGAAAATCATCTGGACATTATTTTAGCGTCAAGAAGATCAATACTCACATACAATGACGCTACTTGGGAGCCTTCGACTCTGCCCAAATTGCAGATTTAGTGGGCATATATATTTTAGACACCTTGATTAGAGTAGTTAGCCTTAACCAAGTTGGAATTTATGGAGATGACGGCCTAATCATTGTCCCTAATAGCAATGGTCCCTTGACTTCAAGCTTACATAAGAGGATAATTAGGGCCTTCAAATACCTAGGTCTTAAGATTGAAATATCTTCCAACCTGAAAATAGTCAACTTTTTAGATATCACACTCAACCTCTCGAATGATACCTTTCAACCCTTCCATAAAGTTGATCAGACACCCCTATACATCAATGTCCACTCTAACCACCCTAAATCTGTAATAGATCACATCACCAGAACAGTTAATACGAGAATAAATAAGTTATCTTCTAGCCAAAAAATCTTTAGCGATAATAAATTTATATACAACCAGGCCCTCAAAAATAGTGGTTTTAGACAGGAATTAAAATATAACGTAGAACTAGAAAATCATAATAATAAAAGGCCTAAAAATAGAAAGAGGAAAGTAATATGGTTTAACCCACCGGCTTTCTAACATTGATATAGGAAGTTTCTTCCTAAAATTAATAGATAAACACTTTCATAGTAAACATCCATTACATAAAATTTTTAATAGGAAGACACTGAAAATTAGTTATTCATGTGTAGGGAATATGGAGAGAATTATATCTTCTCACAATTGCAAACTTCTTAAAAACTACCTTAGTAATGAAACTCGACCTAATAGCCTCCACCTGCAATTGTAGGAGTAGAGACAATTGTCCAATCGGTTGAAAATGTATGTATGAAAATATAGTATACGAGGCAAAGAAAATATAAACCAGAAAAAAAAGATATATAGGTATATCCGCCGGTGATTGGAAGCAGCGTCTATACAACCATAGACGCTCTTTTAAATATCGATACCTCAAGAATCAAACTTCCTTATCCAAACACTACTGGGATCTGGTGGATAAGGGATTAACCCCGCATTTCGAATGGAAATTCTTATCAAGAGCTAGAACCTCTAATAACTTCCGCGATCGGCGTGATTTATGCATTGCGGAAAAATGTTATTATTAAAGATAAAAATCAACATGAGTTGCTAAATCTTCGTAGCGAGATAATTTCCAAATGTAGACATAAAAAAAGATTTAAAATTTAAACACGGTTTTATAATGTGTTGTTACCTGTGACAGTTCCATCTTGGATCAATAACATCGGACATGACATCTAAATGGAATGATTATCTATATGTATCATTGTGTATATTTATGTGATGCTTTATAGTTTTTGATCATTTAATTTTAGTTAACAAGCTTTATTCATATGTTGTCATATGTTGATATATGTGTATGTGAGTATGTAGGTAAAAGTTTTCTTAAAATAATTTTCTGACATTTATATACTTAGGTATATATGTAAACTTAGGAGATAGATACGCGTTTATCACTCCGTGGGTTTTTAAGATTGTTTACGTTTTCTTCCTCAGTGTTCTTTAAGTACAATTTAATTTAGTTCTACTCATCTATTTTTTATATGCTAATGTATATATGGATGGATTTAAATTTTAATCCCCACCTTCACTTTTAGGCCTTCCTGTTCTTCTCTCGTCTGTTACCCCTCTCTACAGCTTTCATTTACCTCTCACATTTGTCCACCACTCTCACTAATTTTTTTTTTTTATCCCCGGAGTTATATTTTCTGATTTCTTTTTGAATTTGTAGGTTTGATGAATTGGATCCTAATTACGATTCCAATGTAATAAATTATAACCATGGAATATTAATGTTTAAGCCTTTTTATTATATTCTTACTCTGTCCTGAATATGAGTTCTACCTGGATTCTATCCTCTTGGAATTTATATATATATATATATATATATATATATATATATATATATATATATATATATATATATATATGTATGTATGTGTATATATTTATATATTTTATATATATATATATATATGTGTGTGTGTGTGTGTGTGTGTATTAACCACTAATATTATCTATCTATCTATCTATCTATAAATATATATATATATGTTATTAAGCTTATCAGACGACATGAAAAGAACTTACATAAAATATATAGACAACACTTATCTATATTGTTTAATGAAACATATATATATATATATATATATATATATATATATATATATATATATATATATATACCTTCCAAAAAGAGAGATACCTATGGTTTAAAATGCATTTTAAACATGAAAAATCTCTCTTGAAGCTTTTATTTAGTTTTAATTCCAAGTTAATCGATTAAATTTAATGTTTCCAATAAGCAAAATACTTTGCTTCATTTCAAACCGAATTTAAATTGATTGGAATTATTTTTTTAAATCGATGAAATCGACCATATTGACAAATCTGTCAATACAACATAATTCTCTTTATTAAAAAAATCTTTTAAAAATACTTTTCTTAAACTTTATTTTAGGAAGATTAACTGATTTAAATTTTAATTAATTCGAATTAAATCAAATATTACTTATTTTTAGTTTTAAATATCACAGAAAAGCATTTTTAACAACAGGTGGGTGTCGTGTATGGACGTCCGTATTTACCAAAATTGACACGTTTATGCACACACACACACACAAAAATCAAAATTCTTTTAAAAATACTGTGGGTCATTGAATTGTAGTACGCTTTGCCATTTATGATTAGTAAATATATTTTTTATTTAATAACATTATCATTTAACAGCTACAAATTCAGAATTTAAAAATTTTTAAAGTTTTTCAATTATTCTAATTAAAATTAAAAAAAATGAAAACAATACTTGTAAAATCATTATTCATCGAAAAATTTTTTTCGAAAAGCAATACTGTCTAGAATATATTTTATTTATAAAAGCAATTAAAAGTTTCTCTAATTATATAATGTCTTAGCTTTATTGCATTTTATTATTTTATGATTCATATCACATTTTCTTTAACTGGTTGTCCGATTTGATCCCAAAAAATTGATGATTTAAATTCTCCTCTTACTTGTCCTTATAACTAATATAATCCCTACAAAAATTTCAAAATTCAATAAAATTAAATAAATGATATAAACGAATATTTTTACCAAGATTTTCTAAAAATGAAACATTTAAAAATGATTTTATAATAATTATAATTTTATAATTTTAACAAGTTCTAAAAGTTTCATTAACATTCGACAATTATCTGCTTTTTGCAATAATTTCCAAATCAATGTGTTTTTCATTACAAAATGACGCTCAGATATCCCGTACAAATTTGTGGCCCCACGTTGACGCGAGAAAAATAAGATTTTAACCAAACTTTTGAAGATTCTAAAAAGGATTTAAAAAATAATTATTACATCGCAAAACCCTTTTGTTCTCTCTTTCTTAAAAAAGAAAAGAGAAGATTTTTACGATAAAACGTTGTTTTTATTAAGTGTTGTCATTTTTACATCATATATTTTCATTTTCTAGCAAATATTTGTGCATATATATATATATATATATATATATATATATATATATATATATATATATATATATATAGGAAAACGATATATAATTTTTTATATATCAAGAACAGTTTTTAGGAATGTGTAGCTGCATCAATGTAAACATCACTTAAGTCCGAGAATGTCTTAAAGAACGAAACCCGTCACACGAAATATTTTTCCACTTTGTCATAGATTTCCCTAATATATATATATATATATAGGGATACAGAAGACGCTTATCTCCACTCGGTGGAGATAAGTCACGTAGGTCACATATCAACCACTTACTGACGTCACTCCATACAGTGGCGAAAGCGGCAGTCAATTTCATTTTTTTTACAGCAGCCAAACCGTAAGGTTGCTTTCTTTAGCCCATGACCCGGGTAGCGACTAAATTTGCCTCCCCAGCAGCTTACAAGTTCATGGTGCCGTTTCCCTTTGGAAATATACTTTTCCCAGATATAGAAAGAAATTCCAGCTCACAGTCCTCAATTTGGGAAAACTAAAGGTTCGCTGTTTCCCGTTCGTGGAATATGTCCTTGCCTGGGACATAGAGGAATCTGGAGTATCTCCATATTATACGAGAGACCCTTTCTTTTTGCTTCGCCTTACACTCTGCTTTTTTGTGTAGATATATTATTTTCCGCATGGAGCATATGCATATATGTATATATAGTTTTGTGTATGTCTTAATAGTATAAAAGTCTCTCCGAGAACAAACTATGTTCATCATTTTTTTTCTTTCAGCCATTCCGTTCCTTCTTTGAACTATGTTGGTATTATATCACGGTTATAATAATGCCCATAACAGGGGAAAAATGGGAAAATAAATCTACTATAGCTTTCTCCCGTTACAGTGCTCACCACTGTTTCTTATTACTTTTCTTAGCTTTTAGAAGGTATCTTTTGCTATTGCAACGTGCGTTCAGATTTTTTGTGTCACATTTTCCACCTTCTGTTAAAATATTTCCCAGAAAATTAAACTTCTGTACTTGTTTGATGTTGACCTCTCCAATTTGTACTTTGTATCTTCGACTTTCACTTTTGCTGACTACCATATATTATCTTCTTACAGCTGATGATTAGTCCTTTCTTCTTGCTTTCCTTTATTACCTTGTCTAAAAGGTCTTGTCATCTAGATTGTTCAACAGTTCATAATTCAAGTTCATTAGTTTTGTAGTTTATAGGTAATATGTGTCTAGGTTTTATGCTGTAGTTTATACTTTTTAAAGGTTTTGTGAATTCTGTATGCTTTTCTTTTGGCATTGTATATGAAATAACAGGGATAGTTTCTCTTTTGCTGATTAGAAGCTCCTCTCCTGGATTCAGTCAGCTTGCACACTGTTTATATTTAGAGAGTAGATTTTTACAGGACAGGATTGCTAGCCACATCCTCCATTTTTTAATCATAGTGCATGAGGAGTTGATTCCAATCTTAGAATTCAAAATTTATGCAAAACAAACACAAGTTGTCTCATCTTCAATTTGAACTTGGCTCTTTTGTCCATTGAAATTTACAATACAAAATGGTAAAGGTAATATTAGCCATTTTCCTACAAGGAAACATTCAACATTCATTGACCGAGCAGCTAGTACAGCTCCGAGTTGTAATTTATAAAGTCTTTCTCTTAAAAAGTTTTTCAGAAAAATAGGTTTCTCAATTACAGTAGCTGTTATCACTCTTTCCAGTATTTTTTAAAATCATTTAATGCATTTAATGCTACTACTTCACAAGGGATTACTTGGAGTGAAAGCAAATGAGAAAACTTTAGAAGTGAGGAAAAGGACAATAAAAGAATGGGGTTCAGGAAGACAGAAGATGGCAATTGATGTTGCATTTAAATTCTTAGGTGGCAGGGAAGCAAGAAATCGAAAGGGAGCTCCACAGGTGAGAAAAGAAACTATTAGAGAGTAGAACAGACAGTTGCATCTAACTAGTTCTTCAGTAAAACAGTGAGATCTAGTTGCCAATCTATTACTACACTTAAATTCATGCAGTTGAGGCATTAAGAACAATTCCCATGAAAATATTTGTAGAAAAGACAGAGGGAAGCCACACCCCTCAATGAGAAAGTAACTGAAGTCAAGATGTCAGGTCAGGATCGATTACATTACAGAGTATTCTTTGAATTTTATCAAGAATCTTGAGATATACAGCAGGACCAGATATGGCAACAGTATTCAATACATGGACGAATGGTAGATTTATAAATGTGAAAGACGGATTCTGACAAGAAAAATTATCTAGCACAACACAATGAACCAACTTTCTTAGCAGTAGACCTAGCAATTGATTCAACATAGACTTTCCACTGACATGAAGTGGAGTGACTGAGTCCAAGAAGTCACTGAATTTTAGCATCAGCTATATTGATGACAGGCAGAAAAGGCTCTCTGTGGTGATTAAACGAAAGTAGTTTTGTTTTGGAGGCATTAATGATCTGACCATTTAATATTAAGTGAAAAAAATAACCCAAGCAATGGCATATTATTCACTCTCAAAGGGTTCCTTTTAGGACATGATGCACTTAACCCAAAGTCCCTTCCATTTTTCAAAACAATCTGCAAAGTGTTTTTAGGGATTACCACCAGCTCAGGCTTCCCAGTTTAATCATTGAATTACAATTCCCTGATAATTTATTGAAAACTTCCTCTGAAATTTCCTGATTTTGGAACACCCCTTAACAGAATCACAGAATGACACTAGTAATTATATAGCCATGCCTAAGCACTGCTTAAAAAATGAGTGGCCAAAGAAATATATTGTAGAATATAAAATTTCTGATCATTATATAATGTAACATCTCTATCACAAATATAAGCTTTGGTAAAGTTTATTACTTTCTTGACTTTGTAAGTTCTACAATGTCCCTGTTAATGTAATTTAGTTCTTTTCAGATGTTCTTTTTCTACTGTAGACACATCTTTTCTAAGGTTTTAATTTGTTCAGTTGCCCTCCTCCCCCTCCTCTCCTTTGCCTTCTGATCTTCAGCTATTTTCTCCTGATTACATTTGAAACATTTGTATTTGAAGAGAAAAATAAAAATAAAATGTACTGCCCAGCACAGAGATTGAGCTCACAACCTTCAGTTAACCAGCTAGAGTCTTTAATCTAAATGGAGATGTCACCTCTGCTGACTGAAATAAGATCACCTAGTGGAGCTCTTTCTCGAGGCTTCTCTCTAGTTGATTTTTTGGTTTGTTGCCCCTTTCTTGCTCAGCTTTGACCCCCTCCCCGCCCCTCAGGATTTTTGCCTGTTACTTAATTGCTGAGAAAGTCAAGCAGAGAGTGGGAAGAGAAAAAAAAGATAAGATTAGGAAGTCAAAACAAGCAGCGTTCTACTTTAATAGTTTCTTTTTTTTGCACTTCTCAACTGTGGAATTTTTCTCTGATTTCTTGCTTCCCTGATGCTTACAGTCTTCAAAAATTTAAATGCAATGTCAATCGCCATCTTCTTACTTCCTGAACTACCATTCCTTTAATGTCCTATTCCTCAATTCTCACAAAAGTTTTCTCATTCTCTCGCTGTAACCACTTGTGTCCTAGTGCTATTGGTGTTTGGGGTGAAATGATTGTAAAAAAATAGAAAATTCAGTCAGTCAGTTAAGTGACATACATGATACACACTTCGGTGATCATTGTGATCAGGGTATTTGCACATAAGAGACAGTAATGAACCAAAATGGAATTCAAACTCGGCTCTCCAATTTCTCATTCATTATCATTTACACAAAAACAATTACTTAATTTAAACAATATTCTTACTATATTACTCAAATTGTCTTTCAGCAAAAGCAGCACACGTTTACTAAACTGAGAAGAGTATTAGACTTTTGCATATATATATATATATATATATATATGCATGTATAATGTGTGTGTGTGTGTGTGTATGTGTATACATATATATTCTATATGTGCGGTACTTATTGGAAAGCACTCAATATCAGTGATAGAGCTAACATATTTAGTTGCATTGATGTGAGTTTGTGACCCTGGGTTTCATACCCTTTGCAATCGTCAGACAAATATATATATATATATATATATATATATATAACATTTACTATTTATTTTCAAACAATTTTCAATTTAAAAATAAAGCCTATAATAAACATGTTATTTGATGCATGTCAAGCTGCATTAAAAAATTCCCATGATTTTCCGTAACATTAAAGCAAAATGCCTTGATTTTGCTTTAGAAAGTGACTATTTTGAATTTCCTTTTTTCCAACTTGGATGTGAACCCTGCACATCTGCTTTGGTGTATTCTTCATTTGGCCACTGTCCAAAATCTCTTTTTCAATGGTGACGTTAACTTTGGTAAAAAATAGGAACTGCACTTAAATCTGGGTTGTATATGAGGAGATAGGGTGAGGGAGATGGCTGAGAGAACTGAGTGATAAGAAATTCTACCCCCAAATCTGTGTGACTGTCATGCAGTACACAAGCTCACTCAGTGGCATATCAATGCCGAGTGTCCATTCAGGTTCTCATATTAAAAAAATAGAATAACATAGAGAGACCCAAGACCATCAATTTCTGTGACCGTTAATAGCATATTCACTGATTCCTGTCCTCATCATTGTATTAACTTTTTAAAGCATTATCCCACTTTTAAAGAATTGGTATCTGGATGGTTGGTCATTTTTATGACCACTGTTTGTCAAGTTAGATCAAGGCTGTACAAGTGGTTCCCAAGATATTCAAAATGGCTGACTGCTTTCTGGACAGATAAAACAGTTTTGTACTTGCAAATTTTAAAAATTACCATGAGATTCTACAAGTGACTGATTTTTATTTTACTCTGCAACCTAGAGACAGCTACTTCTTACATTCCACTTGAATAATGGTTCTTCATCCATTTATAAACTTGTAAAATCTATATTTTTTACCATCAGATGTGACTATTTAGAGAATCAGCTGCAATAGGTCTCTACCATCTTAAACAGCAAAAAGGAAGTTGAAGAAAACTGCTAAACAATACCAACTGGATATTTGAAAATATCTGTTATGCAATTCACAAAAGCATCATGATTTATAACGACAAACAGACAAATATTTACTAAGTAGATTAAATTGCACCAATCTGTGGCAGTCATCTTCCTGCACTGGAGGGGAAAAATAAAATATAACATTTGAAATTCATGTTTTTACCTGGGTTTGAACCATGACCAGAAATCAGTGAAAAATATGCAACAAATATACAACTTTGAAGAGTATTAGTCTTTTGCATTGCCTCAATATTGAAAACTAATAAATCTAAACAAATTCTGAATGTTAAAATACTCTAAATACAGCTATTTTAAACTAAATCAATGGTTCTAGTGTTAAGAACTTTAACCCACCTCATATTTTTTGACTAAATCAAGAATTTTAGTTTAGGAAATTAATCAATTTCATAATTTTATACTAAATTATGAACTTTAGTCTTAAAAAAAAAACAACAAACTTACCTGAAATTTTGAACCTAAGTCATTTTTTGGTGTTTAAAGATTTATGCTACTTCACATGATTTAGTGTGAAATTTTGAGATGAGCTGATTATAATTTTCTTTTAACACCAAAAACCTTGATTTGTTTAAAAAAATAAAAATATGGCAGGTCAAAGTTTAAAACACCAAAATCTTATACTTAGTTTAAATCAGCTACAATTTGAGTATTTCAACTCTTGAGATTCATTTATATTGATCCAGTTTTTAATATTTGAGGTTGTACAAAAGAGTAAAGCCACAGTTTTGACTAAAAAACATCGAACAAAAATTGATACTTCCCTCTGTCTCTTCTTTTTAAAATCAAATTGCTTTCATTCCCTACAGAGATATTTCATTTCCACCAAAGAACTTCTAATATTTTGGGACAAAATCAAGGATTCAACTTACAGAATAGTAAACCAAAAATGAAGAAAAAAAACTCCAAACACAATTCCATCATTATTAGCAGAATCTATTCATATATGAATCAGTAATTCCATCATGAATCCGAGGATGTTTGCAAACTGACTGTGATCAAAGTGCTGCTCTCCATCTTTTTATCTAGGATGAAAGTGTAGTATCAGTGAAGTGAAAAGTGTTATTCAAAAAATATATATGCGGATACACGGATTTTACACTTGGATTTTGGCCATGTACTTTCTGGCCATGTTCAGGTGTCTATGTGGTGACTAAGGAATATTTTGTATTGGCACTTGTGCTCTTTCTTGTTGAATCAGAGTATCTGGATTTTCCCAAAACAAATCTTGTAATTACCTTTTGGTCATGGACTTAATCCCTGGAACAAGTGTGGAAATTTATTTACTTCCGTAAGGACAAGCAAGAAATGTTATAACTGTGATAAAATAGCACATGAATCAATTATCCAAATGGACACCTGAAGATGGATGTAGGGTACACAATCAAAATATGTGTATGTGCGTTTATTTATTTTAGGGGTTTGAAAAGTAAATACATTTTACTAGAAAGGATATAAAACCAAACATAAATTAAATTTATTAAATTATTTGTTGACTGAGTGATTTGTTTTTTATGGTTTATCAGCCATTTACAGGTTATTTAAAACCAGAAAATATTTTTAGATTGTAAGAAATTTTGGGGGGAGATAATAATGGTTTAATAATACAAGTCTTATTAATTAATCCACAGCTGGGGGAGAAGAGATGGATTCATATCTTTCCTAAGGGTTTTGCACACAAGTGAATATAAAAAAACCCAAAAGGAATTGTAAACTGACTCTCTGATTAACAATTCTG
The DNA here is from genome assembly GCA_964036315.1 of Acanthosepion esculentum. NCBI lineage: Eukaryota > Metazoa > Mollusca > Cephalopoda > Sepiida > Sepiidae > Acanthosepion > Acanthosepion esculentum. The sequence continues at coordinate 27,922,652 of OZ038492.1, read as the reverse complement.
AGCCATTATCCATTACACCACCTGCACATCCAAGCTTACAGCACCTGGTATTCCCAAGCAGTCACCCATCTAGGTACTGACCAGGCTTGACATGCTTAACTTAAGTGATTGTACAGGAACCAGTTTTTCAATATGATTTTGCCATAAGCCAATATTATTTTGATTCCATGTTTAAAGAAATCTGGAAAAACAAAAAAAATTAAAAGACTATGAAATGTTCTAAAACCACGAAAATCTGTAGAAGCAAAATCTAGTGAGTGTGGAGAATGTGAAAGAATCTCCCATCTTAATAATAATAATTTTTTTGTTTGTTTTGTAGAGTATGCTTTTGTATCTTCAACCTGGAGAATAACACCTTTTCTGTTTACCTAAGCAGGACACTTGCAACATAATGCCTTGTTCATCCAATCAAGTCGTTAGCAACAAATGTCTCCAGTGATGGTTCTTCCATGTTCCAAAAATTCATAATGGCTGAAACATTTCTTATTCCACCAGACACAAAGCAAGAATAGTAAAAGATAGGTTCGTCTATTATCTAGTTCAAACTCTTCCCCAGACTTTTGAACAAGAGAGAGGTTTATCCCTTGTTCCCTGTTTAGGATTGGGTCTCTGGTTCCTTCTAAAGCTTTTTTCATTCTCTTTCACTCCCAGTAGTCCGAGTGAGTGAGTGAGTGAGTGAGTAAGTGAGAGTTTCTGTGGATGGATTCCTGATTTTGGTGTTGGCATTGGTTTTTCATTTTGTAATCAGTCATTTTTGTTTTATGTTGATATACAAAAATGAAATGTTGGCCTTCTTGTTGCAGATCCTGGAATATTGTGTTCAAGCAAATCTCATGAGGAATCCAAATTTCATCTTTTGAAGCTTTTCACAAACTCTGATATGCACTATAAACAATGTACTGTTGGATAGAAGAGATGATAAATTAATTCTAAATGCAATTGCCTATCATTTAATTGATTCACACAGAATTAATAATAGCAAAATATGTACTTTTTAATATTCTAATATATGAGAGCAAATCAAAAAGTATCAGGACTGTTGCTATGATAAAAATGCTGGATAAAGTGTGTGGCTTCAGAAAGGGACTACTTCAAAGGAGATTAAATGCTGAATTGATATGTATTGTAGTTTTCTTTTTATAGCACAAGTTCCAATACTTTTTTGATCAGACCTTGTATAAGAACAATAATTCAAATAATTCAATGTATGATAGTTCCTCATCTGAAATATTTTCATTCTTTTATATATGTTAATTGTTAAAACAATTGGAAAATGAAAGATTTTTTTGTCAAGTACTTAAAAAATAAAAATAAAAACAGGCAAGATTTTAAAGTAGACTTTATTCATAAAAATAATTACTGTTATTTTCAAAACAATTTATCTATCCAAAATTTAAACTCAGAATTTTAATAAATTACAATTTTAATGAACAATTATTTACGAGCAGGCTATTGGCTTGATCCTTGTTGTTGTTATCACAACATTTCATTGCACCCTCAGACGCTTGTTGATCTGGGTAAACTTCAGGGAATTTCAAATTGAATCCTTTATTTAATCTACAGGGTAGATGATGCTCATTCTGCTGACCATATCCAGGGATATCTCATCTGGATCTTATTCAGTACTGCTCAGTTATTTCTCATCTATTTCTCCAGAGTTCAAGCATCTGACAAAGGCTGGAGGGCACAAAAATGGGGGGGGGGTAGTCTATATATAACTCCTCATCCCAGAAATTCAGGCAGAAATTTAAAGAAGAGATTAAGAAAAATATTTAATTTTCAGGTGACAGATTTTGGTTGAGAAGCTTAAATACTTCCAGCCAGCATTTAATTTTGAGGCCTCTTTCTTCATTCTGATAATGCTTGAATATAAGATATGTCAAATTATTTTCAGTTTTGAATGTTTTGGTTATTTGACAAAAATAGAAGAGAGAAATTAGAAAAGAAACTTTATTTACTTGAGATAAAGGTAAGAGGAGGTGATTGAAGAAAATGCAGCTATCACAGGATACAATTTCTTTTACCATTCGAATAATTGTTTGAAAAAGTGAATTCATTCCGTTATGTTAGATTGGATTGGCACAAAAACATCAAGATGAGAAAACTCTTTGAATAAGATTGCCTCTTCACAAAATTAAAGATGGAATTTCTTTAATTAAAATAAATTAAAATCAAGTCAAATAATTTTCTTAAAAATTTAGAATGCAATAAATTGAACAACTTGCACCCCAACATTCAACAAAATAAAAGATTTGGATGTTGGTCCCAATTTGTGCCCAGTACAAGAATGAAAGAAGAGGAATCATGCCTGTCAATCTTGATCAACATTTACAACTTAAGATCCTGAGAAAGGATTTAAATATCAGGAAGCACACAATGGTTGCCAGGGCATTTTCTGAGATATTAATTTAATCAGGAACATTTAGTTAAACTGAATCTTTTCACAAAATCAAATTGTAGAGAGAAATGGGTAGATAAAGTTCTTTATATATTTTAAGCTTTAAGTTTGAAACTAAAGAAAAAAAATGGATTGTTAATTATGGCTGTACTCTTGGATCCCTCCCACCGTCACTTATTAATTTTTAAAAAATTAAATGGGTAGATAAAGTTCTTTGTTATATTTTAAGCTTTAAGTTTGAAACTAAAGAAAAAAAAAATGGACCATTAATTATGGCTTTACCACTGCCACTTATTAATTTTTGAAAAATTAGCCCCACTCATTTAGTTTTATAAAATATTTTGAAAAAAAAAAAAATTCTAAGAAAATGGCAAAACTGATTTGATACAGATTCTAAAACAGTAAAATTATATTCATTCAATTCTAAAAATTAATTTGAATAACAAGATAAAATACTTCAGTTGTTTGACATGTCATCTTCCCTTATTATTTTTAATCATGTAAAAGATATGACTGAGAAATGAATGTTTGGTGGTGGTGAGTATTCTGCTGAAGAAAACCAAGCCCAGGTTTATATTTATTGCCTGTAAAAATTTTGATATAGAAAATTGTTTTAAATTTAAATGATTGCTGTATATTTATATACCATTCCTTCATTCATATAAACTAAATTCTAGACCAATCTTACTCATGCCTCTGATTTTCCCACCCTCTCATCTCATTAGATTTTGCCCGCCCCCCTTCAAAATTTGAAAATTTTTTTTTTTTCTTTAAGAGAAAGGTATGAATCCATCTTTTCTTTCCAACTATGAGTTAGAGACTAGCCTCACAAGCCTTGGGTGGCAAGCAGTCTAAAAGAAAAAAAAAATGAATTCCAATGCTGCGGAGAAGGCAATGAGAAACAACTCCACCATCTTTCTGAAGAAGATATGATAATTCACAGATAATTAAGAAAAGGAATCTGTGTAGAACTAAGATTGTCAACATTCTGAAGAGATAAGGCAATAAAAAAAAAAAAATACAGACAGCAAATAGCATAATCCTAAAAGCTCAAAGACAAGTTATACCATAAAAAAAGTCAATGAATTGTAATAAAATGCACATGCTTATAAAATATTCCCATTTATCCATCTGTATTCAACATTAGTTTTTTGAACCGAAGAAATCATGATTTAAAAAAAAAATATGAAAATTCATTAAAAATTCAATTGAACTGAAACATCTATATAATAAATGCAAATGTCAATGTGTCACACTTTTTCAATTAACTTTCAATAGCTCATGTTACAGAAATTTTGGATTCCCAAGTTTTCATTACTGCAGTTGTTTTCAGCAATTTTTTTTTATGTGATTTTTTGCAACAAATTTTTTTCTATGATAATAATTTTTATAACTTGGAATTAAATTTTGGAATAATCAAATTTAATTGTGAAATCAAGCGAAAGAAACTCATGAAATAAAAATAATTGTTTGTACGGAAATTAAGGACCTACGCACATCAAACTGTCTTTAAGTGGTGGCAGAAGAATTATTGTTGAACTTTTAAAAGTAAGCTTAAATATTAATGCAATACTTAAATGCAGCGATCAATTTTGAGTTCTGTAGTTTATTGTTGCCTCTCGTATAACGCAGCAGTATGACTTGCAAAAAGAAATCTCTGCCAACAGCGTACCAGAGTGCAATCAAAAGTGCTAAGGCTGCAGCAAGAAAAAGAAAGTCCCCTAGGAGCTAGTTTAAATGATACCCAGTAGGGCGGCTTTTAAGCTAGTATTAAATAATTACGTTCTCTGGTCCTTTTTTTAAATTATTTGTTTTTTAGCTTAATTTATTCTTTAAAAATACTATGAAAAGGTTAAGAAAAATATTTTGTACATTCTTAAAACAAAAATATATGCCATTTTTAAGTAACAACAACAGGTGTGAACCTAAAACTTCCTTAAGCTTGTGTAGGTTTAATCTAACATTTTTAATAACAGTTATACTAAAATCAATACATTAAGGATGACAAGAAAAAAAATACAATGCAGTTCCTTATTTACAGGAAAAATACAGGCTAGAAAATTGACCAAAGGTTTTTTCTTTGACTAGAAAGATGGCTTGATTCCTTCATCTGCATTCAGCTGTTTCTTCTTTCATAAAATTCTATATTTGATGGCACCCACCTTCCACAAAAAAAGAAAAATGGTTCAAAAACATTTTCCAACTCATATATGGAATGTTGAGGTATTTGGTATACAAAGGTTCAGGGTTAACTTAGGTCAATTTTACATACCCTATCTGCATGCCAAGATTATCTGAAATTCATCCAGAAGTTTCTGAGTCTATACTGGATAGATAAACAGAGAATTTATTTATATAGATTATGTTAAAACAGGAGGAGTTTATATGCTTTCAAATAGAGTAGTTCATCCATTATCACATTCAGTTTATTTTGTTTTTGTTTTAAGAAAATTGTTATTACACATTTCTTTATTTAATTTTCTTCATTTTAATTTAATGAGGCATTCATTGTTTGTTAAATTCAAATTCAAATGTGTAAATTCAGAATAGAAAGAAAGCATAGAACACAATTTGAATTTGTATTGTATTTTGTGAGTGTGTCTTTTAAAGATTAAACCATAACTGATTAGATAGCATCTTGTTATTCCAACTTTATTTCAAACCAACTCATAATAGCATATTCTAAATAATCATAGCTTAATGACTGAATTACATATCAGCTGAAAATGTTGGGAAAAAAACAAAAAATGAATGATATAATCTTGTACAAAAAAAAAAATTGAAAATATTTCAACTAAAAATTGCAAAACAGTACTGCTCTTTCTACTACTCATTTGTAAATTAAAAGGAAAATGAGGTAAGAGAGTTCAGTCAGATTCTGGAAGCTTTCAGAGACTTACTGGCAAAGCATCATCTATGAAAGATAAGCTACCAAGTCAGTGGACATCATTTATTAACTAGTGTACCAACACTGTCAAAAATCGCAGCAATAAGGGAAGGATCCTTTTTCAACCAACACTTCTTCAGAATATGTTGGTACCTTCTGAAATAAAGAAAATGAAACAAATTCACACAGCGAAACTCAAGTATATACAGGAGGGTTAAATGAGGAACGACGACTAAAATTGAAATTTATTACTAAAACAAGGAAAAAAAGGAATATGGTAATAAACCAAAGTATATAGGTTCCTAGTGATTATAATATAGAAAAAAAATTACTTAACAGCCATCCTAACAGAAACAGAGAATGAACAAAATTCTCTTTCTGTCTACACAGAAATGGTCGATGCAACTTTATATACACACCCTCCAAGATCTGCAAGTGTTTGGCTGACTATGCTCTGCAGAAAATGGTAAATGCTGTATCTGTGTACTTGGTAGCACATCCTGGGTTATTTATCAAATATATATATATATATATATATATATATATATATATATATATATATATATATATATATGTATGTATGTTTTTGATATAAAATCTAGCTGACTTCTTTTTGTTTATATTTCCATCACTTTTGTTATTAAATATCCTACATTGTGATAATAGATCAAGAATGGTGAAATGTTGTAAGAATCCATATGTAAATTTAGAAAGTACTTTCTAAACATTTTTATCTGAGTAAATTGTTTTCTCTTTTAATTAGAAAAGCATTTTTTTTAAAAATCAAAATGGCCAGTCTCATTACAGCAAGCAACTAATGCATTGAGTGTGTTGTCTTGTAAAAGATCCCTTTTGTGTTCATATAATCTTTTGTCTAAATTCCTTGAGGCTTCTCCAATGTATTCCTCGTGGCAATTATTACAGGTAACAGAGTAAGTAAGTTCAGATAAATTCTCTTCAATTTTAATTGTGATAAAGTTGTTGGGTAGAACAATATATTTTGATTTGTTGAGTTTGTCAGGACAGACTGCCTTTCTATTTTGAAATATTTTATGACTCTTGTTTTGTATTCAATATGAAATAGTATTGGAGGAGTTTGAAAGTATTTACAATGTAAATACTGCAAATTCTGAGTGCTTTTAAATAAAATCCAGTTTTTATTCTAGATTTTAGTTTGTTATGATGAGAATAGAAATTTATGAGATCATTTTTGTTAGTTGATTTTCAGTGGACACTAAGTTTTAAGCTACTGTTAATGTGAAAACTGTGATCTAGGAAAGGTAAAGTATTTTTGTTTTCATTTCATATGTAAATTCTATTGTATATTTGAATTTGTTTAGTTTATCTACAAGATCAGATAAATTAGTATCACTGGGATGTATTAATAGAGCATCATCAATATTTAAGAAGCATGTTGATTTGGGTGTAAAATATTTTTGAAAGGACCAGGTTCAAGAAATTCTAAGAAAATACATTCCATCACTCCACTAAGCAGCGATGTCATTGGTAATCCAAATTTTTGTTTATAAAAATTATTGTTAAATGTAAAATAGCATTGATTGGTGATGAGATGGCAGATTTTTATTATTTTACTTATTGGCAGGGAGAGGTTTATTTTTGATTGTGTTAGAAATGCTTTTTTTAAAAGCTATAAACATTTATGAATTTTTTCATTTTGTCATACTTTTTTTCCATTAAAATTGTTCTTGATATATAAAAAATTTACTTATCTTTGGCATTCTATTGTTAATCTTTCTTTTGAGTGGAGCTTTCATTTTGACTCACTGTACACAAATTTTTTTAACATGAAAAGATATTGACAAAAAGCAATTTGCATAATGTCAAAAGTAATCAATGAATCATAGATGCCATTGACCATCTAAAAGATATATTTTTTCTCAATGAATTAAATATAGCTCATATCTACACTATGTTCATAATCTTAATTAAACTGTAGGAATAGATCAATTTAAAATTAACATTGATAATTATTTTTGGTTAAATAGATAGATAGGTTGATAGAATTGATATTATAAGGCTGATGACATACTTTTCACCATATATCATATCAGTTATGTGCCATGCGTGATATATGCTTAGACAATTTATGTATATTTCAATACATGACTGATGAGGCAGATTTTTTCCCACAGTAGGTTGCCATCTCTTTCTGCAGTAGACCAGTTGCCATCCAAGGCTACAGAACCCGGTCTGTCCTGCTATTTACCCATAGCTGGGGGAAGAAGAAGAGGATTTGTACCTTTCCCAAGGTATTAACACGTAAGTGAATGTAATGGATTTGACTGGAATTTGAACTCAGCTCTCCAATTCCACAATCAGAGCCGCTATACATTACTCCACCATGCCTCCTCCTTATGCTTGCTCCATCATATATGGAACAAAGTGTATTATAAATCTTTTAATATATCATATACAGAAGTCATTAAAAGATTTATAATACACTTTGTTCCATATATGATGGATAGCATAACAATTTTAAGACAGTATTATTGCTACATCATTTTATGCCCCTTCATTTAAAAGAAATCCCTTATTATATTATTGAATGAATTATAAAAACTATTAATTCTCTCCTATCTAATTACATAGAGTATAATACAAAGGATATAAATAAATATGTAATAGTAATTATTATATCGTGTTGAATTTTACTCAAATTATTTGTGGTGTTATAATTTACTGGAATATATTAGATTAAAAAAAAGAAAAGAAGATGCTAGAAAGAAGTCAAATATGTATTTAACTAGTTTACATGTACCATAAGAAATATTAAGTGTTAGCCTAAGTAATTTTTCTCATAGCTGAATTCCTTGGAAATAAAAATTCAGCGTTTGAAATTCTAGCTGCTGTGTAAGCTTGAACACCAACCTCAGTTAGTAACGAGAAAAAAATATCCAACTATCTTGATCATCAAACAAGCCTTTAATTTTGCTTTACTATTTACAGCAATTCTGAACGTCATTAATTGAAGAGGATGCCACTTTTGACCGAGACTAATTATCTGAAGAGCCTTCTTGATATTGCGTAAGCTTTATATCTAATATGAAAATAAATCATTAGATGTTAAGCCTCAGCATTATTAAGAATGATCAGAGGCATGGAGAGGGAATTTCTACAGAGAATGGAATTTTAAGTAACCGAATCAAAGCATGGAAGATCATCAACTTGATGTTATGGAAAAGAAAGAAAAACACTCATAATATACTCATTCTTTGGACAAGCGATTTCAGCAACAAAGAAGAACGTACATGATGGGATTTTAGTGAACGCCTCCCTAACATTGCGTAGGGCTATAGCATATTTGGTAATATATTATGCCCTAACCCTATGCATTATTATGGCTGGTAAAACAAAATCACTTCTGTGGAAAAGAAAACTGAATGTGATTTTTATTTATTTTTTTTTTTTAAGAATAATTTTGGTCATTATTCTTGGAAAATATCCTTGCAAGGAAAATATTTCCTGAACAGTATATTAATTGTAAAAATATGATTCACACATTTCCTTACAGATGCAGCCAATTTGTACAACACCTTTTAACACCCCTCTTGTTGCTTAAATAAAAGATTCAGGCCCAAATTCCTTGAAGGTTACCTGGATTAATAGACACATGAAGAAGAACAAAAGGCACAACTAAAACATGATAATAACAACAAAGATAAGGATATTAGTCTGAATATAAATAATGATTTTAATGAGTTAACTGAAGCTTTTGTAAACTAAATCTAAATTTTAATTAGCTAACTGAGGCTTCTGTAAACTTAATCTTTTCTTGAATTTCTTGGGTGTTTTATAAAACAAACCCAAACATTGTACAGGAAAAGCTTGACATGGGAGGGAAAGAATTTCATTCATTCATGAATGGTAGGACAATGAACCCTTTGTTAATGTGGCTGGAATTCTCAGTTTATAAGGATATTATTAATTAACACAATCAAAAACAATTACTCCACTCACTATTTTTATTTGTGTATAATGTGACTCTCCTCCACTTTTTGTACTTGAAAAGTTTGATATTTTATACAGTCAAGGTCATCTTGTCAGATAGGGTGTGAAAAAAAGAGTTTTTTAGTTTAATTTAATTAAGAGCTTCACTTAACAGATTTTAGAAGAGAATTAAACATGGACCTGAATATTTTTGGCCACTGCATATAGGATAAAAAAACAAGGCTTACTGTCAGATATTTACTAAAGATGGTTAATTATGAGTCACCATTGCAAGGTTCAATAGCTTCATGTTTCTAGGTACCTTTATGCATATGTTGATAAAACATCCAAAATTCGTATGATAATTTTTTATAATAATTCAAAAGAGGAGTGATTGGAGAAAAATCTCATAAAAATTGTGTCCAATGTATACTTAGAAAATTTTGACAAAAATTTTTACACTTAAAAACACTTTAGATGGAGAAATAACATTTAGAAGTGAACTACCCTTTTATTTAAAAAAAAAAAAAAATTTTTAAAGTGTTGAAAAGTTCTCAGCCTAGCTTATTTCTAAAATTGAACCAAATGATAATTTTTTTAAAAAGCTGTTCTTGGTTAGGCTGAGAAGTTCTTAGCACTCTTCTTATTTGTTTATGACTAAATTTATTCATGAAAAGGGAATTTCAGAAGAAAATCTTGTGGAAATAATTTTTATTTAAAGTCAAGCACATACCTCTACATTTAACATTCTGAAATCTCAATGTGTGGCCAATAAAAATACTTCCATTACTTTTATATAAAGACAAATACACAGAAAAATTAAATCATTTTCATTCAGACTAATGTCCTTATGTTTGTTTTTATTATCATGTTTTGGCTGTTGTGCCCTTCGACCATTTTCAGGTGTTTATCAATCTGGGTAACAGTCAAGGAATTTTGGCCACAACCTTTTATTTAATCAATGAGGGTAGATTGTTCTCATTCTACTGTCCATGTCTAGGGATATCTCAATATTATTCTTTTTAGTACTGCTCAGATATTGCTCACTCAGAGTTTAAGTCTGTACTACCGAGCCTAGGGATTGAATATGATGACAAATTAACAAAACAACATTTTAATCATTGAAGCTGAAACATGATAAAAACAACAAAGATGAGGACATTCATTTGAATGTAAGTAATCCAGATAATTCCTCATCTTAAAAAGTCAGACAGAAATTAAATCAGTTTAAATTTTATTTGAAACTTCAACATGAAATGTAAAAATATGCCAAATTTTGAAAATAAAACTCATGGAACTAAAATTTGAAAAAGTTTTTAGTTGTTTTTTTCTGTTTTGTTTTAGATACTAAAGTTGCAAAATTAGTATGTATGGATGAAATTTTAAATAATTTGTTTGCTTTCTTGAGCACCAAGTCAACTGATAAGCACATTTGCAGCAGATCTCTCAGTTTATACTCTTTATGAACTAGTTAATTGTACAAAGAAAACATTTTTGATCTTCCATACTTGAACAGATCTCAGAGAATGTGCGTAGGAGAAGGTGATGCAAATAGGACCTAACCTTTGAACTGAGAATAAACATGTGTCAAGATTATCACCTATTGTCTTGTAACAATTACATGTATCCAGGGAAGTAGGTAAGTTGGCTTCCGCTACATCATTCTCATGTACTGAATGGTGCAATTATATCCAAGAAGACAGATTTGAATGATTTGGACAAAGACCAAATTTTTATGGCTGAAAGACTTGGTTTGAGGATTTCTGAAACACCATGGTTTCTAGGGGGATGCTCACATACATTTGTGGTAAGTACCTTATAGCAGTTGTACAAAGAGGAAAAAAATCAACAACTGTCAAAATGGCATTGGACAGTCAAGATTTATTGGTGAGAAATTGAGGCTTTCCTACTAAGTATGAACCAACAGAAAGGTTACTGTGGCATAATTTGTAGATAGTTTTAACCTAGGTGAAGGAAAGGATGTGTCACAAACAGTACATTGAGCACATAGCCACAGGTCAGTTAGAGCACCCTTATTAAACAATGTCCATCACCAAAAGTCCTCATTGAGTATGCAAACATCAGAACTGAATCTTATATAGAAGGAGGTTATCTACTCCAATGAGATGTACTCTCTCTAAAATAAGGTGGACAGAAGGGTATGTATGCATCAATATCCAGAGGAAGCGATAACACCAGGAAGCACTGTGGGGAAAACAAGCAAGTGGAAGCAGTGTGATAATCCAGCAATGTTCTGCTGGGGTTTATCAATCACGTGGAAGGTAATTTATCACATAGCACTTGCCTACCTGACGTTTTATTTTCTTTAAATGATTTAAAAACAGAGAATTGTTAGTAACAAAAAATGGTAAAAATAAAAATTAACTTGAAACAATTCTTAGAAGAAAAAACAGCAAAAAACAAAAAGAAATATTATTAGAATTATTAGAATCAAAGAAAAGTAGAACATGTCACAATTAAATACTTGGCAATTTTAGAGAGAGTGAGAAATTTTGTAGCATTTTTCAAATGTATGTGTTGACGCTGGAACACCTGTGTTAATATTCTAGTTATGAGTAGCCTCCCCTTAGTAGTTTTCAGTATTGAAATCACTCTATGCAAGCTTACAAATTAACTATTTCAGCAAGTTGGAAATGATTAACTCACACACTGAGCACAGGCTTAATTATCTCTACCTCATTGTAATATCTAGACAGTTTTCAGTGAATAAGATAGCAGTTGTTTCATTACTATTCTAACCATCTGAATTGATATAAAACAAATATTGGCTGGGCATTAGAAAAGCAATACTTAATAGTAAATACTCAACTTCTAGAAAACGTCCCCCCCCCAAAAAAAAAGCAAACAAATCAGCTAAAGAGGCATATAACTGCTGGAAAAGCAATCCAGAAATATAGTTTAAGGAAAAAGTTTTAAAATGATCCACTTGAAACAACAATCTCTTGTAGGACAAAGGCATTTCACATAGTGAAAAACTGACTTTTGGAGAATCTTTGAGATGATTGGATGATTAAAATGTCATCATTAATTTACGTGTATCATCAGCTCTTAAGAAAAGGAAAGTAAATCAATCAACAAATTACTGTATAACCTTTTATTCACATTGTGTAAAATACTTAGCAATGACTCAACTCAAATGTAAAGAAATGCTTGTAACTTACACGTCTGTTATGAGTAACTAAAGATAAATATTGGAATATTGCAATAAAAGACAATGTGCTGTTGTCTGGCCTAATTAAAAAATGACAAAAAACTCCACCACTAAATCAACATTTCAACTGACATTTATCAAATGGACCACCTGGCCAAACATGTGCATTTATTTTCAATTGAATTTAATAATACCAATTGGCCATAGAGGGTTTATGCACTATTGAATAACATGGTGATAGATGGAAATCATGCAAAATTTTGCATAGTCATCTAGAAACCAACAACAACATACTAAACAAAGAAGAACTTGCTCTATCAGCTTTCAAATCCAGAAGTTTCAGCCATAAAGCTAAAATATGAAAATCTTCAGCAAGCATCTTCCTGTACAATAGGGAATTGTGGACAGCAACAACACCAATGATTGATAGGAAAATTGATTGATTGTATTCAGCATAAATTTCTATGAAAAGTACCTAATATCCAATGGCCCAAACAAACAGAAATGGAATTCTTTATAAACAAACTGGACAGAAACCATGGAGCCACAACATTAAACAACAAGTATTGTGATGGCTTGGCCACTTTCTTTGGCTGGATCCCAAAACTCCTGCCAGAAAAAGCATTCAAGGAATTTGCCAAGAAAGGAAAGCAACCTGTAGGCAGACCAAAAGAAACTTGGCTATCTATGATAAAAAGGATTTTGATGTCAAAAAACACATTGATTTCAGAGATAAAAAAATGATAAGAGGAAACACTTTACAATGACAGAAATGGATGGAGAAATTTAGTTGCACATACGAAGTTGTAATGTGTAAGGTATGTGTAATGATGATGATGAAGTGTTAACAAGACATTGGATCTGATCATGTTTGAATAGAAGAATTCTCTGACATACTAACACCTACATGTACAACCATAACCAAAAAAGAAAATAATAGTTAACAATAAATAAAAGTTTTAATGATGAACATCTCACAAGTAAAATTTACAGCAAATTAAATCTATTCATATATATTTTATGAAACTTCTAATGCAAGATTGACTATGAGAGTAACACTTCAGCTGCTACTACCTGAGCATCAAGGACACTGGAACAAGAAATGCGATATTCATGATTAGAATGATATCAGAGAGAGCAATACAAATGCAAATGGATGAACATTTATATTTTATAGATTACGCAAAAGTACCTGACAAGGTACAGCACAACAATCTATTTGAACTGCTAAGAAAACTAGATAAAAAATAAAACTACAGGACCTCCTTGACAGTAGTAGAAGGAAGCAAGAAAAAAGGACTAACCATCAACTGCAGAAGACAGAAAATATGGGTCATCAACAAGAGAAAAATCCCAAGATGCGAGTTACAAATTGGAGATATCAACATCAAACAAGTACAGAAGTTTAAATATCTGGGAAGTGTTTTAACAGAGGACAGAAACTGCAACACCTAAATCTGAACATATATTGGACTAGTGAAAGATCCATTCCAAAAGTTAAGCAAAGTACTGAGAAACAGAAAAAGTTTGTTAGAAACAGAGAAAAAAGAGCTGGATTGCTATGTGATATCTATCCTCTTATATGGAAGTGAATGTTGGATAATCTTTCTATGAATGTGGAGAAAACTGGATGCAACAGAAATGAGGTTCTACAGAAGGATACTGGGAATTTCCTGAATGGAGTGAGTAAGCAATGAGGAAGTCTTAAAGAAAATCACAATAAAAAAGAACTCTTAGAATCAGGAACAGACAGCTGACATTTCTTGCATACATGAGGAAGGACAAGTACTCTTATCAAGTTGAAAATAATTGCACCTAAAGGGAATCCTTTAAGTGCCCTCGATCAAAATAGCTTGTGTCTATTTTGACTTTGAAACTTTGAAGAGTACATTTTTTGGAGAGTCAGATGAACAAGGAGAATATTTAATAAGGAGCAAATATACTTTGAATTTTCTACTGAGCTGGACATTTCTTTCCATAAACAGAAATAGGTGACTACTGTCTCTCGACATCAATTACTTATTTTGCAAAGATGAAATAGAAATGTCATCTGCAGATTTGGCTGGATGACAACAACCTTGCTGAACACTCATTCCTACCTTTTGAAAATTGAAAATAAAAGAAAAAAAGGCAAATTAAATCAGTTTCTTTGTGGTGGGAACTGTTGACAGCTAAATGTTCTATTCATCTACATAGAGGCCATGTTCAGAAAAATACCTTTGTAGTCTCTTTTGTAGTCAAAGTAATTTCTATTTTCTTTTTATCACAGGGTTACATGATCAAAAATTGAAGAATTTAATTTAGCAAACTTGGACCTTCATGGCCTCAAGAAAACTGAGTGCTAAAAAGACAGTTTTTCCATTGACACTGCTATTATTTCAACTACCTTCCATACTTGACAATATTTGTTGTTTTAAAAAGTGCTGATTAAAAGTGAAATAAAACCTAAATATATGATGAAAGTGAATTTATAAATTTTTCTGTTCTTGAGAATTTATAAAAATATTAATCACTATTTATGTATTATATTGTTTATTTACAAGAATAATTTTAGATTTACAACATTCTAAAAACTAATACAATTAAAACTAATGCAATATTTATCATTTACCAATTTATAAAGAAACAAATATGAAAAGTTTTTTATTCATAAATTTACATACATTTAATAAATTATTAAAATATGTGAACCAACTATAAGGAAATCCTATTTACTATTTTAAGGTTTGACTCAATTGGCAATTAACTGATGTTTTGCCAACTATTCCAATAAACAACTTAATAAATAGTGTTTATTATTTATGTTGTAAATTCTCAAGAACAAAGAAAATGTATAAATTTACTTTCATATGTTTAGGTATTATTACAATTCTCATTATCACTTTTTAAAAGAATAAACATTGCCGAATAGTGAAGGTAGTTAAAATAATAGTGGTATCAAGGAAAAAAAAAATGTCCTTTTGAAACCTCATTTTTTTTTTAAGGCAGGAAGGTCCCAGTTTGCCTTTAATTTTGACAAATACTAAATGAAACTTGAGCAAGAAAAATGTACAAGAAACAATCTTATTCATATATAACAAAATCAAATGACTATTTTGACTTTGAAACATTTGGCAATATTAAAAGCTTCAAAGTAAAAAAAAAAGCTAAAAACAAACAAAAATGAAAAAGATGGATAAAAAAAACTTCACAACCACTTTTGGCAAACTTTTGTTCTGTCTATAAGAGTGAGAGATAGTGATGTTGGTCAAATAAAAAAC
Organism: Acanthosepion esculentum; assembly: GCA_964036315.1. Classification (NCBI taxonomy): domain Eukaryota; kingdom Metazoa; phylum Mollusca; class Cephalopoda; order Sepiida; family Sepiidae; genus Acanthosepion; species Acanthosepion esculentum. The sequence goes on along the minus strand of OZ038492.1, from coordinate 27,906,987 downwards.
AAAACAATTTATATGATGACCGATTTGATATTAACTTGACAACAATTGAACATAGTTGAAGAATCTGTTCATTCTGTGTTAAAATTGAGTTACCTTATCAAGTAAAGATTTTAAGAAGCTGACATCAAAGTAAATTATTTTGTGTCACAACTTGCTTATATTTTCTTGCTCATTTAAAAGACTGAAGATTTGTCAAAACATTTTTCACTTATCAAAAATTATGAAATTGAAATTATTGATTGTCATCATATTAACAAGAAAAGAAAGCAACTGTCATCAAAAAACATTTTTAAAATGTGCTTCAAACATTAAGATAAACTTTGGGATATCTTTTTTACCTGTTATTGCAAAGTCAAGTATTAAAGTATTTAAAAAAGGTTTTAGGATGTAAAACCCTTTTTAAATACTTTCAAATCAATGAATCTTATTGATAAAATTTAACCATTTCTGGAGAAATCATAAATAAGCTACTTTTCTATTTCCAAAACATTTTTTCAAAGTTTTAATAATATTTTCATAACCACTCAAAATATTCAGCAAATGAGTTAATTGGTTACATTCAGATTTGTAAACAGATGAGACAAATAAGTTACTCAATTGGTAGAAAAAAAAGTGAAATATTTAAAAATTGATATTTTTTCTCCCCAAACTGCAACTTCTCACAATATTACAAGGCACAAATAATAAAATTATGAATGCAATGGAATGTCTAATGAATGTCTAATGAATGTCTAATGAAATGCTGTCAATTCTGAAAATAGTTGAAGGTTTTCTTTTTTAAATGAAAAGTTTGTTTCACTGAGAGTTCTAAATAAAAGTTTCAGGCTATTTTTAAGGTGAAATTCATACTAGCAAAAAAAAATTGAGGCAGCCTGGAGTTTAAAGAAGAGATCATAGGTCAGACAAAAATGTAAGGAAGGAAGTGTGATGATGAAAGACTTTGAAAATTTTTTCCCTCTCCAGTTAAAAGTGAGGAATGTTTTTTTTATTTTTTACATTATTGGATTTGAGATCTCAGTATTTAATTTAAGGAGGTAGGCATCATGGATTCTGGAAGCCAAACTGGAATCGTTCTGAAATAAATAAAAATTGTAAAATTCATTACATTTTTTTTATTTAAAACTTAATTTCTTCTAAATTTACTTCCCTAGTTTTAAAAAAGAAAATCAAAGTTTTTCAAAATATAAAAATTAGTGGTAACATTTAAGAAAAATTACCTCCCTTGAGTTAAAAAAAAAAGATGCAAAGCATTATTTCATCTAATTAAATGAATTCTAATCCAGTCATGTAGAAAATACCTTCCCATTAAATTAAAAGGAGTAGCTCATGAATAAGGCAGGATGACCATAGAACCAAAAGAATTTACTGTAAAAACCAACATCACAAAATGATTGTATTATGTTTAGAAATTGTGTATTACAAAATATAAAGGAGTTTTATTATTTTTTTTTTAAAGGAAAAGGAAATAAAAGAAACAAAGATCAAATCACTTATAAAATCACAAAATCTGTTTACAGTTGGTATTTTCTTCCTTCAAATTATGTCAGATTTGCAAGTAATGTTGTACATGGTTAAGTGTAATTGACAAAATTCTCAACAAATGGAATTGATAAAGTTCTCAAACAATAAGAAAAGGGAAAAAAAGAACAGGGAAAAATAATAGTCAGCAAACAATATATATGCAAGACAAAACTAAGCAAAGCAAGCAACAGTAATAAAGCAAAAAGTTAAAGTAAGAATGGTGTTCAAGCATAAAAGGGATACATTCAAGTTGTTATGGTGCTCTGACTTCAAGATAAGAAAGAAATAAACTATGAAGGATAAGATTGAGAATTGTCTATTTTTATTGGTTAGGAAGAAATCTGTAGGATTTGTCTATAAATTTTGAGAAGGGATGTTCTCATTGTTGGACAATTGAACCCAACAATGTTTTCAAAATTAAATTGTTATTAACCAACCAATAAATGTTCTTTTTTTTTTTTTTGTTGAGTCAACAAAGCAAAGTAAAGTGGATTCTGCCTGACAAAGGATTTGTCATGATTTATGCAAGGTTTTACAAGTCCAGATGCTTTGAGAGGTTGTGGTGAATACAAAATAAAAATAACTCTTTTCTCATTTGTGAGCCTCTGCAAAACTTTATTCTCATAAATGATTGACTGGCTCTGGGCTGAAGAAAAGACCAAGGCAATGTTTAACAAGGCTATGTGAAAATTTATTTTGACCAATGAAAAAGGAAGCGGCTTACAAACTGAGAAAAAAGTAACAAGCTGATGTGAAATTAATTTTTGATATAAATAGGCAGATAAAGCAGAAAGAAGCTGAAGGCAGAAAACCAGAGTTCCACACATTTGAATAAAGTCGGCATTAAATTAGATGCTAATACATTATCAGCTTCTAATGAGAGCAGGGAAATTTCAAAGAACTCTATTCAACTCCAAAGCTAAGTACCTTAAAATATATCTTTTCATTCATGTAAAATACAACCATATAACTTTTATGTGAAAAACTAACTCTCTCAATTTGTTTTAAATATTTTGGATTATTACTTTGTGCCCGATGATTTTTTTGTTCTGCAGAGTGACCTGCCACCCTCCTCACCAGCAGAAAAGCTAGTGGGGATCTGATTTAGATGCCAACTATGTGGCAGGTTGTACTGGATTACATGTAACTAACAACAGGCATAAGCCTGACTGGACCTAAAAATACTTTTTATAAAAACAGTTAAGCTGAAATTTATGTAGAATATTTATGATATAATATTAGTTGGTTAATAGCAATTTAATTGTGAAAACACCAACTTATAATTTCTTATGAATGTTAAAAACATTTGAAGATAACAGACACAGCTGATGTGTTTCTATCAAGGAGATAGCTATATTCTTAGTATCAACTTGGTTTCTATGAATGGATAACACCAAATAATGGAAACACACTATTTGAACAGTTTGGAGCGATTAAATCTTGTGGAGTTAAAAAGAATTAAATGATTTTTGGAAAAAAAAAAGATTAGTTAATTCATTCTCTTTTGTTGATCTTACTTTGGAACTTACTTTTATTATATACAGTAACGCTTCTTGCAATTGTTCCTTTGTCAATGGAGTTACATTTGATTCATTTTTCATTTTTGCCGTGTCTGAAATTATAAAAATAAAATAAAAAAGCCTATACAAATCTAGTCTTCAACAATGCATACATTATTTTAATATCAACTAGAAAAAAAGATTATAGATATTACAGTTACAAAAAAACGACGAAAAAAATCTTAGTAAAGTACGCATTGGCGTCTACACAGAAAATATAAATTTAAAATTCAGGACTGTAAGCAAAGGGGGACAACTTATCTAAAACTTGTGCATTTGTTAATAACAGCTAAGACAATGATGAATTGACAGCCGAATGTAAAAACTGTTTTGGATTTTTTTGATAAGTTTTAAAGCCGTAAAACGAGTTTGTAGACTAAGAGCTATCAACTCATATTTTATTAACTTTAACCTTTTTGGTCTCCTTGCAACTGATTAATTGTTTCTTTATTTCTGATTCTGCACTCTTGACTCACTGCTTCATTAAAGTTGTGGTAAAAGAAACAAAACAAAATGAAAATAAATGCTAGTCAAAGTTCTTTATGCTTCTTCATCTAAATAGAAAATAAAAGTATTGTTGCTTTTCTTAACTTATTTAACAAAGATACTTAAGTTTGCCATGAGAGAGTCTTCTACCCTCCAGACAACAACGTGTAAACTATGACTGATCAATTGGAGATATTAATTTTAACTTGATTTACAGGGAATGGGAGTAGTGATGTGCAGAGTTTTAGTGATTCCCAGGGCCAATGCCTTGATTATATGCCCCTAAGACACAAATAGGAGGGAGCGGGCTATAGGGTGTCGCGGTAAATGTGAGAAAGGATGAAATTTTAAATATGTAAAAACAGACGAAACATGAAATAAACACTTCATTCAAATTAAATATAAACTAAATTTTTATTTCATTCTTTGGTTGGATGCCTTCCTGATATGGATGCCTGGGGCCATCACACAATTCTGCATGCTACTGAATGGGTGTTAATGTGCATCATGAAAGAAATGGACTGTGGTTAGGTGTTTGTTTAAGCATTGTATTAAATAAATTTAACAAATTCTAACTTGTTTACATGTGTAGAGACTGTAGTTGACTGGCATGACAGTTTACCAATGTAGTTGGAGAGGTCAACTTATTACACTAGGTAATGGCATAAAGCTGAATTTTTAATTAAAAATCTCAAATTTGATTTAGAATTCTACAATGTACAGTTTTCTATTAGTTCAAACTTCTATGGTTATTATAACTGCTGCACAGCAACATATAGCAGCTGCAGAGATGAGTTTAACATCTGCTTTTGTCATTTATATTAGACTATATCAAAATTTTTTTTTTTTACATAGACCTTTGCTCCAATGTATACATTCATGTATACACCTAAAGCCTATGGCTCCACTAAATTATCATCATCATTTGTTATAGCATACCTACAGACGATAATGGGTATGTCCCCATTCACATAAATATTGTATGTTGGTCTGCAGTTGGAGATTCATTGTGGAATTCACTTGACTCACTTCTAGCAGTAGACTACTACTACTACTATGTGCTGCTGGCAAATCTTATACGTGTTGTTCCTGTCCTAAGTATTATCACTCATTACCAACCTTTGTTTGATTATTCTATTCCGTAACCTTCCCTAGGTTACATTATTATTATTATTATTATTATTAATTAGGGCTAGATTTAGATCTTAAGTGGCCCCTGGGCTAATAGAATTTGGGGCTCCTTTCATTACGTATGTTCGTCCCCCAACCCGCTTCCCATCTCTATAAAAAATATATTTTTAGATGATGCTTTTTTTTTATGTAAAACATGAAACACTTCAACTAAAATTTTTAATGATTTTGGAACTAATCCAGTTTAATTCATTACCTTCATTATCACAGTGAGAAATCAAATACACAGATATAGTAGAAAAAAATTAATTTTAGACTAAATTAAATAACTTTCTTCTTGATTTTATTTGCTACAATGTCTTTGATTAAATCATACAAAACATTTCATGCAGCTTATCACTGTCAGTACATGAAATGCTGAGGGATTTGTATTGCGTAAGAATTGATCAAAGCTGTCCTTTTATTCTTCAGAGTTGAGGAAAAGATCTTTCACCAGAATAGTTGCTTACCGTCATACACAGAAAAAGTCTTAAAACAAATTCAACATTAAGAAATTCCAAATCTATTTGGTCGTTAAAATAATCTAATATAAATCTTGATGTAAAAGTGTGTTTTTATCAGGAAACTTTTGTTTCACATACAAATGAAAATGTTTCACTTCTATTAGGAATGAATCATTCACATCTTCAGGATAAGCTTTGATAAGATTATCATCTCCTTGTAACAAACCATCTTCAGAAATGCTCATGTTAATTAAAAAAGAAAAAATTCTAGCAATATGAGTAAGTTTTGTTTGTTTATCCATATTGCTTTTGAGAGCAACTATAATCAGATCAAATGATTGCTCGTGAATCAAATTTAAAAGACCCACTCAAACTAGAGGGGTCTAAATACTTTAAATTGTTTCAAATTAGTTGAAAGGATGCCAATTAAATCTGAAAATAAACAAATCAGTTAGTTTAAATCCGAAAATAAACAGTTTTATCAGGAGCTCCAAATAAATTTTATCAGAGGCCCCAAGACTAGAGGGCCCTTGAGGGGCTCCTCTAGGCTTGGAGCCACTGAGCTGCAGCTCATACTAGCTCATTTGTAAATCTGGTGCTGTTATTATCAATATTATTATAGGATGTGCATGTAACGTAATTGTTAGCAGCTTCGAATGAGAAATTGATGAACCAAGTTCAAATACCATTTGAATTTGTTACATTCACTTTTACACAAACACCCAAGGGAAATGTATGAATCCATCTCTTCTCCTTGCCCACAGTTATGGTTAAAGAGCAAGGCAGACTGGGCTCTCTAGCCATGAATGACAACTATGAATTCAAAACCATATGCAGCCCTGGAAATGCAAGCATGGAAAGGATAATGCCATGTAAATGAACTGTCAAAACAGTCACCAAAACATGTACCCACATTCAGAACTGCTTGCACAGGCACTCAACTTTAGTGATTTATATAAGCACCCAAAATGTCTACCATTAACCACATGACAAATTTGCATACACCACTTTCTCTATTAAAGCGCTTGAGACACAACTTGCTGTGGTGAACTGGGTTTAAAAATATTGGTTGCCAGGAGACAAGGGGGTCCACCTACAATTACAATGCTATCATTTGATTTTCATAATAAATAAATAAAATTTTCAAATAATACATATGGATTTTAAAAAGTGTACAATTAAAATTTTTGTGGAAAAATGTGTATTTATTAGTAATTACAGCATACATGTACTGTACATATGACTGGAAATAGATACCAAATGTAAGTACAATATGTTACAATTGAATTTTTTAAATTATAAGTAATTGGTTGCACAATTTACACATTAGCAGATAGTTCAAATGCACAACAGAGAATTGCATGCAGTCCACTATATTAAGATCAATCATTTGTTTTCACTAGATGATTGTGCAAATCTGCCAATAATTGCTTCTACATCCATTCATCTAATTTTTCAATGGATAACACATGTAGGATTCCAAATTCTCATCAGTCAGCAAATTTCTTAATATTGTCTTTATGATTTTTAGCTTTGAAAATGTCCTCTCAAATTGGACTTGAGTAACTGATAGCATGCAGATGAATTTATTGCATTTTATAAGGGGGCCCACTTGCCATCAGGCAAGCTGACACTAGCCAGTCCACTACTGACAGCTTGGATTTTTACTTTCGGCAGAGACATGTGGGTAATTCATCCAATGAGATGAGTGAATTTCACTGCTACATAGAATTCACAATAAACTGCTGTGCGCCTGAAGTCAACTTGTACTGTACAAGCCATAGCAACAATGACCCAAGAAGTTGTCTCTAAAACCTAACTAGGTGTCAGTCCAAGACACAACACTATACTATTAGAGTGGGTTGACTCCTCACTGAGTACCACACATGTGGCTTTATATCAACCTGATGTGAGTTTAATGAATATTACTTTGCCAGGGGCAATGGTTAGTATGCAGTCCATTATAAATGTAATGAATTCACTCCTCACTGGATGTATAGGAAATAAACACTATATCCAACACAATTACACACCCACATACATACCATATTAAACACTCTCAAACTTTATTATCTACTCAATAATAGACGATATTTACAAACACACTAAAAAGATTCCAAAATACAACACACACCATTTAAATCAAAGTGTGCATTAGTAAGAAATTAACATCATCATGTGAAATATTTGACTAAAAAGAGAAAACTAAAACCCTAATTTTCTTGAGCCTACTTTCAGGAAAAATTTCCTATAAAACCCCACAGATTTTGACTTTTTTGAGAGCAGAGACGCAGCTGACTACAAGTCGAACATGCAAGAAAACATGGCTACATAGCTTTTTTCTTTCTCCATAATATGTGCTGAAAGAAACATGTGACAGCAACTTCAAACAAATCATCTCCAACAACAAAGACAGTCATTTTCCAACCCCCAACCATAACTTTTTTTTTCTGTGGACTATTTAAAAGTTTTTTCTAAACTACAGGTTTTTCTGTGAACCAACTACCCAAAGAATTTAACTCAACTAAAGACTATTTTTTACTTTTTCAACTATTTTCAATTCATGTGCATATGTTAGTAAATACAAATGATTTATTTAACAGGCATGAGACCTTGTTTTCTTTATTTTCATTTTGGAATTTGAAGGTTCAGAATTTTAATACAACAAAATGTGAACAACAGAATTTCCTACAGATTAATACAGGGTGAGGTAGAAATACCTCCCACATAATGGTAAGACATTAGCTAGATGAAGACACCATTGCTACTAATGCTTTACCATTATGTGGGAAGTACATGTAGGAGATATTTCTACTGCACCCTGTATATTCTAAAAATCTTATGAACAGATATATTCTGTTGCAAAAGAATTATTTTTTTTAATTCTGAAATATTTAACTTGCCATTTATATAGGTACTGCAATAAACCCTGAATTTAATAGGAAAAAATCATTATCTTAAAGAAAAAATATTTTTTTAACATAATCTCTTTTTTTTTATCCACTATCATGAGTTTAAGACAAAATAAAAACAGTCAGAGTTCAACAGAGCCTCAATATTTTTATGATTCTTGTTGTGACATGCCTGATGAGTTACTTGATGTTGTTCTGGTCTGTGAAACAAATGCCATTGGTGATAGAAGTGTCTCAGGACCCACACCACTGCAACCAGACATTCCCATCTGTAAAATATACAAAGCCAGGGGATAAACAAAAAACAGTCTGAAATGTTGTATTTTTCTATTAACTTGCAACATACTCTTTTTCACTGAAAAAACAAACAAACAAAAAACACTACTATGATTGAAAATGTCAGATGCTTATATTTGTATTTTAAACTTGACTAGTTCTTTTAGTGTTTATTGCTTTTTATCATAATATCTACAGCCAATCTATTTGACATTGACTGTTAAATCAGTTGTAATACTTTTGTTTTAAGATGTTCAGATGAAGTATTTTTATTAGTTTTAATGAGCTCCATCTTTTTTCATGACATTTTCTATTCTTTGAATTGCAAATAAATGAGCAAGAATTTGGAAAAAAAAGAAAGTTTGGAAGAAATTTAAATTTGAATTCCATATCTCAGGTTAGAATTGTCCTTTAAATGAGCTTCTAAGGTGTAGGTTGCACGTACAAGCCTCATCTAAAGCTGATGTGTATTATTTCAAATGACCATTAAAAAAAAATAAAAATCACAGACTTCTAAGACTAAATCATTTCAATGAAAAATAAAAAAAATTGTCTTTTAGTTGCACAGAATGTAAACAAATGCAAAATAAAGAAGTTGTTACAAAGCAAACCTATAGTCGAACTTTGTTATCCACAAATAACAACTAAATATACACTAGGTATGTTTTAAAATTTTCACCAAAAAACAAACATCCTATTTTAAAAAAGTAATTAAAATTTTAATGCTTTCTCATACAATACTTTGCCATAAATTTAAACATGTTTTCATGTTCATTTTTAAAAAAAATTATATATGTGATGTATTCTTGAAAGTTGAAGAGTAAAATCACTGAATTTCTATACAGCTTAGCTGCCATTTTGAATATTAATTTATTGTATTTGAAGAATCAAAAAACAGTTAAATGTCTTGTAAATTCTATGGCAACATGTGCAAAATGATGCATTAATAAAAAGCCTTCATTTCAAAGTACACTATGATAAGCTTACAGTTACAGCTCAATTTCCTAACTGAATGGCCCTAGATGAATATACACCAAGGGTTCAGCTACTCTGACCAACCTTTTCTATCTACAAAGGGTCATACTCAACATTACAGCCATTGTACTCTTCAGCCTTCTCTAGTTGTCTGCTGTACTTTGTAACCTTCTTATTTTTTTCAAACTGAAATCTTTATTCAATCCACAGAGGTAGATTGTTCTCATTCCACTTTTCATGCTGAGGGGATATTTTCTACCAGTTTACACTCACCAGTCTTGTGTGCTCTGACGTAGTGTAATAGTTAGCAAGCTTGTCTCACTAGATCAATTACAAGTGAGTAATGAGTTCAATTCTCATTGGGTGCTCCATACTTTCAACCTTGTATACTTAGTAAATCACCAGTCTTATTCTGTGCATTTTTCCTGTGGAACAATTGGTCATGTTTGATTCTAGTTGAAAAAATTCTCAATAAACAAGAAGAGGTGGCAAAAAGAATAGAGCAAAAAATAGTATGAGACAATATATGTAAGCCAAAAGCAAAGTAAAAATTATGTTCACACACAAAAGGGATACAGTCAAGAGGTTATAGCATTCTGACTTCAAGGCAAGAAAGAGCAAAAATGTGGGTATTATCCATTTTTATTGGTTAAGAAGAAATCCCAGCATGCATCTGTAGGATTTGCCTTTCTAGCAGTCATTCTCATTAGAATGTAACCAACATCTTCAACTGAGCCAAAGTATGTGACTTTTAAGCACTACCTGTACCAGGGATTGAACTCACAAATACCAAGGAACCAGTCTTTGACAACTGTGAGTTCAATTCCTGTGTCTGATAGTGCTGAAAAGTTACATACTCTGATTCGGTTAAAGAAAGGCACAAGTGATGCAAAGGTGAATAAGATTTTGAGTATAAACTGATATGAGTTATCTCCCCTCAGAATGAAAAGCAGAATGAGAACAAACCCCATGGATTGAATAAATAGCTTAGCTCGAAATTATGAGAAAGTTACCAAATATAAAAATAGACACCTGAAGAGGGTCTGAGGACAGAATGGCCGAAATATAGTGAGTATAGCAACCAAAACGAGTATATGAGTCCAAATGGAAAGGTATATAATAATAATAATAATAATTATTTCACATATCAAAAGTTCCAACATAAATACAAAGTGTATTTATTTTAGCAGAACTTCTGCCACAGAAAAAAAGCAAAACGAAAATAATAGTCTACAAACGAGAATGAAAGAGAGCAGTGAAAAACAAAATTTTTCTCACTTACAGCTGTAATGATAGATGATGGAATGGTTTCTATGTCAGCTGGAGTCAACAGATTCTGAGATTTGTTTTTTCCCAAAATGGGAGACGACAAGCAAGTGTGACTGAAAGTAGCAGAATTGTCTCCCTTACTATTAGTGGAAAGAAAACTTGTAGTAAAGTCAGAAGAGTTTGTGCAGTTTCCGAAATACTGACTGACAAGCAAGAAGAAATCCTTTTGATATTATTTTGTTGATAATTGGACAGACTGGTGCTGCAAGATTGCAAGGTGCAACATTTTTATAAGAGGATTGTGATACTGTACCTGTGCAAAAAGGATCAATATTGTCCAATACAGAGTTGGGATTCAAAATATCACAGACTGTTGGCAAATTGCTTACTATGGTTGAAGTTTGTCCAAGATAATTGGAATGAAATGATTGGAGCAAATCTGAACTTGATTGGTTTTCAGATGAAGACAACTGGGTCATGAATTTTGTTGTCTTGGACAAGGGGAAATTGGCAGTCATACTGGATGAAGAAGGCAGCACATTTGTACCAGAAGATTGCTGTTCATTTTGATGCTCTCATTCAAGATCTTCAACCATTGGCACTGAAGAACCAAGTCTTTTCAAAATGGATGGCACTTTTGACGCTACAGTTTCTGCTTCATCAACAACACAACTGAAAACAGAATAGTCAAAATTTTGAATTTCCAGAAAAAGAAGTCCTCAGTAATGTAAGAAAACAAACAGATAAAGTTGATTGCTAGACCAATTAATGCAAACTGTAAAATCCAACATTAATTATAAAAATAAAAGTAAAAATCTGGTATTAATTACAAGTTTATAAAAAATTTAGTGCTAATTTTGTGTTTCAAAAAAAAAAAAAAAATTTTTAAAAATCCTGTATAATAGATTTCTAAATAATATCTAGCATTAATTACAGGTTTCCACTCATCAAATGTCCACTGTACCATTTTGAGGATGGTGAGTATTAATGAGTATTTAGTTATTAATTAGTATCAACTAAGTTGCTGAAACTTTGTTATAAATGCTTGCATGGTAGCATTAGTGAACAAACAAAACAACGATTACCACCAATGAGGTGATAAAGAAGACAGGAATTGTTAAGATAGAATGTCTCTTTGTAAGCAAAGGAAGAGACTTGGAAGAAGGGGAGAGTTGGTAGAGCCTGAGTTGATGTGTGTGTCAGATCAATTGACTGAGGTCACTAGTGATGATGTTGACCACTTGCACATTTGCTGTGACCATCTACAGTATCATCATCAGCATTCTTAAAAGGAGTTAGGGTGGCTCATGACATTGTTTTTTTTTACATGTTTTTGCTTTAATGGCGATGTTTGTCATTGGCTCTTTTTATATTGTATTTTATATTTTCTTTTTTTTTGCAGGGATTTGTTATGGGAACCGGATGTGATGCTTGGAGACCCTATGCACAGGATGACGTCTTTTATTTTTAGACTTGCTTTAGCATTCACATCCAGCCATCATGTAGTTTGAATCAGAAGGAGATCAAATTTGAAGCAATCTGATTAATAGATAGTAAGGAGGTTTGAGTAGAAAGGATGTATGTATTTATGTGTTGATTTGATGTGTTTACACTGTTCATATTAGTGCAAGATGAATTTTTTGAAGTGTGTTGCAACTTGACAACACGTTTGTCTTTTTGGAATTTGTTTTGCTGCAATTTTAGGTAATGTTTGAGTGGTTTCACCCGATCTGGAGTTTTCATATGCTCCTCAAATGGAAGTGGAAGTAGTGACTTCAATGCTGGTTGAGGATTCTACACACATGAAGGGGGGAAATTTGTGTATTGCCGATGATTCAGTAGCGGTACGAGACAACAGACATGAGCATGATGGACCCAGTCTGTTTCGCCATTTTCGTTTTGCTTGTGTTTTGTGTAGGCAGCATAGGAACCAATGTAAAATTTTATGTTGTGGTTCTTGAAATTGCTCCAGATGTTTGTGCATACTGGTGACACCAAAATGGTTTGTGCAGTCATGAGCTTCATAGAGATATCTGGTGCAGAGTTAGTAAGGTATGACAAGTTTGGGCTTGTTTTGCCCATCCCTAATCAAAACGGAGGTGTGAGGTTCCAAATAAAATTGGTAGAGGTGTTCTTGGTAGCACAGTGGTCATTGGAGTCAATTGTGATGGCTTCCAGTGCCTTATTTGAATCAACTGCCCTTTGATGATTTTGTGTACCATCTTGTCAGGTGTTTCTTCGGTGGCAATATTGAGATGATCGATAACTCTTTTGCGGGGGATGGTTGACGTGGTGTGGTAGACAAAGAACACTTAGTGGGATTTGCGGGAATAATCCTGTATGTTCCATTTTCAATTTCTGTTATGTTGGTATTTGTGGTCATGACTTATCCTTGAATATGGGATGGGAGACGATGTAGGCAATTGCTGCCCTTGAAACATACACAGCCTTTCATGTAAGTCATGCAAGGCTACGATTTTGACTGGTGTGTCTGGTTCAAATTCTGGTTGGATGGTGTTGGGTTACACATGCTCATGTTGGAAAGTTGCTTGCTTATCTGAAGCAGTTGCTGCTTTGTGTCAGCCAACACATGGTAATGGTTTGGTTTGTCTGGACACTGTTTTATGTGCATACATCACAGTGGGATCAAGGGTAGTTGTACTGTCAGTTCTGATGCCCTGGTTGATGTATAATTGTGTGTCACTTGCTGTACTGCTCACCAAATAGTGGTTGTCTATAGTCTTGACAAGGTGAGAATAAATGTTGGATGTCCAGGTTTTGATTTTTTCACACCGGAGCATAGCACCCATGAGAGAGAAGACAATATCAGAAGTTATTTCTGCATCCTCATTGTCTGTCTTTGAATTTTGCTTTGACATGGACAGTGGCTTCTCGAATTGTGTTTTCTAGTTGTCCTGAGAAGTCTCTCAGTTTCTCATTGACTCATCTCTGGAGGTCCCATGCTTGGCTGAAGTGTTGATAATTTGTCAATTGGTTGCTGTGGATAGCTGTAAGATAGACTTTTAGCTGCTCATAGGTGGAAGTGTCCTGTTGAGGGTCTTACATCTGTTTGAATATGCCTTTGTTAAGGAGTTGTTAGGCAGTTTTGATGAATTCATCCTCCATTTGTGGGTATTTGATGAGTTTTGATTTGACTTGGATTATATACACTTGATATTGTTGCCCTGTTCAAATTTTCTGATATTGCGTATTGCATCATGTAGTGATTGCTGCCACATTATTTGTTCATAGTCTGTGAGGATGTGTGCTGTGTTTGTGGTTCTGAGAGTGGCAGATTTTTGAGGGCAGCCAACATTTCTTGTGAGAATTTCTGTGCAGGTGAGGCCAGTGTAATCCATTTCATTAGTTCTCCTGCTGTACGCTGATACCAGTTGCTAAATTCCAATTTTGGTTGGATGGGAGAACAAATGAAAATGGCAAACAGCCTGTGAGATGGAAAAAAAACAAGACAAGAGTTTGTATTGCCTATACAGAGGATAGGAGCGGAATGTTTCTTTGTGGGCAAGAGAAGTGACTTAGAGGAATGGGGAGAGTTGGTAGAACCGGGAGTGGATGTGTGTGTCAGGTCGTTTGACTAAGGTCACTGGTGGTGACATTGACAGCTTGCCCATATGTATGACTGTCTACAGTGTCATGAGTAGCATTCTTAAAAGCAGCTACGGTGGATCATGAACCATCTTTTTTTTCCATGTTTTTGCTTTATTGGCAACATTCATGATTGGCTCCTTTTGTATTGTATTTTATAGTTTTTTTTTTTAAGGAGATTTGTTTTGTGAGTTGGATGTGATGCCCGGATCCTCTGCACAGAGGATAGCTTTTTTAATTTTGCTTTCTTAGTGTTCACATCTGGCTGACATGTAAAGTGAATCAGAAAGAGATCAAATTTGAATCAGAGTATAAGATTATCAAGTTTTAAAACCAATGTTTAAAGGATGTCATTTTGCAACAAGGCTGTTTTTTTTAAGACCTGGTGTTGTATTTACTTACAAAACTTTACTTAATCTGGCATAAGGCCATAATTGTAGCACACACAGTGAGGAAAGAACTTGTGATATTGACTAAACTTAAGGCAGTACAACACAAAGCCACAAATCTCTTAGAGTGTCTAGTATTCTAAACTACTGACCAATTTTAATTCTGCTTAACTTCTGTAATCAGGGAAGTTTAGCTCTTTTCCCTCCAAGACATACAAGCAAAAACCTCATTATTATTTACTAATGTAGAAAATTTAAGAAAAAAATCTATAAACAGAATTTCTTTTGAACAAGTTATTTTTTCTTAATTTGTTTTTTAATAATCTGATCATAATTTAAGATTCCATAAAATCATCTCATCTGTGTGTAAATATGCAACCAAGGCTCTCTGCTTAGTTTTCACCAACTTCATTCGACAGCTTCATTCCTACAGTGTGTTTTGATGCTCATTTGCATTGATGTGAACAAAAACTGGAAAAGGAATAGCATACTTTCAACAAAGGAACAGAAGAAGAAATATCACCATGATAAGAAAAGAAAATGCTAATCCTGTTTCCAATAAGTTTGGTTCTTTATTCACAGATTCATCTGACAGTCTGGGGCAGGGATGTGACACTTGCAACATCTTTGCTGTTACTTCTGTTTTCTCTCATGAAAGACTAACGGACCAGATATTCCCTTTGCCCATCAAGAATTTTGATTCCTTCCGACTCTACATCTCTCTTACTCTATTTCTCTCTCATCACTTTGAATGTTCACCACTACATTTCCACTGACGGCCTTTTTACCATGGTCTTTCTGATCATCCCAACAATCACTTACCATTCTCTCGCTCTCTGTTCATCTCTACATCACAAGATGTTGCTTGTCACCCACCAACAAACAGCTAACTACCAATTCTAGTATGCAGCCTGACTATATAAGCCAACAACCAGAACTCCCTACATTTCAATCAAGTAGCACTTGGTCCTAAAAGTTTCACTTATTTATACATTTACTTCATTTCCTTTTTCCTGACTTGTAGGCAATGAGTGGTTGCTTGAAAGTTTTTATATCTAGACTTTACTGTTGGTCACCAAACACCAAACTCTTCAGCCCCAGGTAAAATCACTTAGAGCTCACTTGACTGAGTGTTCTAAGCCAATTGTGTGGGTATCCACTGTGCTATATATGTTCTGATTTGGTTTCTGAAATGCTAAAAAGAAAAGAATTCTGTTAATATCATCAATGGAATGGAAATTGAACTTTAAAAAAAAGAAGAAAATAAACCTTTGAATTGCTTTTGTTTGTTGCATTGTATGTGAATTGGTTTATTGATTTTCAATGTGCTTGATGCTAGCATTATGGAATAAAACCTGAAGGCTGATGTGGGAAGTTTGGTTTTCTTCAGTTCTATCTTCAAGAGAGTCACCCATTTCACCTGCAGAAAGAGAAAAAATACTTAAATTAAAGGAAAACCAAGTAATAAATTCATTCAGATTCTGCTTTGATTCAGAGACTGGAGTGTAAACCTGTTTAAAGATTCATGTTGTCTTTGTCTCAGATGACTTTGAATCAGCACAAAAACTAAACACATTATTCACAAAATATATTCCTCTTCATTTAAAAAGCATAAAGTACATTAATTTATAGGATATTGATTACAACAAGTATAAATTCATAAAAAGAGATTAAAATAATTCTTTAAAATTTGTGACGCAATGTCCAACTTTGGTAGAGGCAAAAATTGCTAAATGAAATTCTAAGAGAAAATCAGCAAGAATACATTTAAACAACTTTCATTAAATTCAACTGACAAGGTTGGTATTTTTAATTGCTTATTGTATTTTTCTCATTTTCTTGTACATCCAAAACAAAATTGTTAAAATACCTGAAGCCATTATTATAATAAAGAAACAACTCACATTGAATAAAATAGCTTTCACCACAGGAGAAAGTATTTTAAAGAGAGTATAAAATTTTTAATATGCATATAAAATAATCCATATAAAATATTTGATACAGTCATAACCATTCTACACATGATATCACTTATATGATACATGTATCACATTTGATTTTGAAATGTAGCATTCTGAAAAATTACAGGATGTAGCCTACTGAATCTTGTCTACCCTACTGAAAATATTTAATTCTTGATAATGACTGGGACAGTTAAAAGTTCCAGAACGAAAACAAACTTTGGACAGTTAATGCCCATTTTTGATTTGGATATACAAAAAATTATTTGAAATCTTAAAATTCATTTGTTTTACAGATTATCAAGAGTATTAATATGGCAGCTTCCAGGGTTCAAGACTAATTTTCATCATCATGATAGCAGAACCATCACAAAATTTTTTTTAAACACAACTGAAATCAATTTTATTTTAATAACTTATACTTAATAGCATAATAAAAATACTATTAAATAAATTTTAAAAAAAATAAATATTAAAATTTTTAAAATGAAATGAATACAAAATGATTTACATTTTACTGTCATTTTTATATATAAAAAAAAAGAAAAAAATCTTTATTTTTATTTAAACAGTTTGGTTAAATAACCTTGAATAATTTTACAAGGAAATGTTCTTATTAATTGTCATTCTCAGAGCAACTTTTATCAGACTAAGAATTGTGCTCTCTGCATTCATATTCATTTTCTATGCAAAAAATATTAGCACATTTCAACTGATCACAATCAGAAACATTTTTAAAATATTTAGCAACAATTTTCCATTTACAATTCTGTGCTTTGCATCATGACTAAATTTTTGATGTTTATGTATCATTTTAAATTCTCCTTTTCATTTTTAACTTTATGACAAGTAGAAAACAATAAATAAATGTTGCTTGTTAATGATTCAGTTTGTTTTGTTTTTTAACCAAAAAAGTGGATAAAAAATATAATTTAGTTCTTAAAATGAGATCCTAACATTTTTCATGATAAATAATAGAAATTCCCAAATGTAAATCTTTCAACCTTTGTTTTTCATTTGGTTGCATTCACCAGTTTAAAAAGAAGTGCTTCAAATTCTATATTTTTTGTTTGTTCATTTGTGTGTACAAGTTTCATTTATTAAAAGCCTGCTACTAATGGTGACCGGTAAGAATTGCTTTCTTTTTATCTTGAAATTTTAGTTGCTTTTGAAAATAAATATAATACAGTTTTAATTAAAACGTTTGTATCATCTCAGCATCCGTCCCTAAAAAAAACCGTAACCAGTCATTACAAATTAATGCTTTATCATCCCTGGGGTGATGAGATGACAGTAATCTCAAGCTCTGGCAGCTTCCAATCTGAAAAAAAATATGTCATATGCATAGCACTAGGTGTCATTCACATCAGATGAAATAAACAGCAACTTCAAAGTGGCCAGGTCCTTCATGTTGAAGGTGAGGAACAAACTAATATGGTTCAATGTAGTTTGTGTGATGGGTCCATATCATCAACCACAAACCCAGCAAGTTGTCAAGCAGCTCAAGATGGCAGCGACCACTAACAGATGTTTGTGGCGTACAAGGGCATCATCAACTTCTATGTGGTGAGGAGAGGGCAGTTCATGTCAGAATGGTGTAATCATCTGATCAGAGTACCTGCTGATCATTGATGAAGAACTTCAAACAGAAAGTGAACAAGAGAAATAACAGATGGCTCTCATGTGATACACACTAAGGTCAAAATGTACAAAACAACCTCAAGACTGTCATTAACTGGGGCAAAAAACGGCTTGTCAATTTTAATGCCTCCAAAACTAAATTTCTCTCTATTAATCATTGCCTTCCATCAGCATGGCTGATGCTATCCTCCAGGAAAGTGACTCATTGCACCTTCTCAGGCTAACATTCTCAGCTGACATGAAGTGAAAAGACTATATTTAATCTATTGCTAGGTCAGCTGCTAAGAAAGTCAGTTCACTGTGTTGAGTGAGACAATTCTTCTCTCCTGAGTCTATCTCGCATATCTATGTCTACCATTCATCCATGCTTAGAATATTGCTGCCATATATGGTCCAGTGTCCATGCTATTTACATGGAGTTCCTTGAAAAGATCCAAAGAAGAATCAGCAATATTATTTGTCCTGATCTGGCAGCTTGACTTCAGTCACTTGCCTACTGCCATAAGGTTGCATCTCTGTGCCTTTTATACAAATACTTTCATGGTAATTGTTTGGATGAGCTTTTTGCAGCAAGACTATATGAATTTATGAACAATACTAAATTGGTGACAAGATCACATCAATTTATAATTGAGATAGCTAGATGTAGCCATAACTTCTATGCTAACAGTTTCACATCATCCATGATGGTCCTGAGAGTCTTGAACAATAACAGCTATGACCATAACATGTCTTTCTGTAGAGTCTCAGAATCAATGTTATCTCATACATCAAGATACTGAACATGGTGGTCAAGTTGTGAATCAAGAGAGACTATATATATTCCATTTTCACAATCCTGTCACTTGAATCCTCTAGATTACTATATTTGGAGCACTATTGACAAAGAGATCAACCACTAGCCTAACATTATGGATATGATAGCTATGATGAAAGGGAACCACATGATCTGGATATGTAGTTGCTTCTAATGTTGCTTTGAGATTGAGAGCAGTTTTATTTTTCAAAATTGAATATGTGCATCATTTTTTTTTTAAATTTTTTCTTTATAATTTCTTTTCAGTCAATTTGTACACACACACAATATATATTATATATATATATATATATATATATATATATATATATATATGCAGAAATATAGTCTTAAAGTGTGCTATATTTATGGGGTAAAGTGCTCAATATCAGAGATAGAGCGTGTGTAAATATAAAAGTGGACATGGAAGTCAGCACTTAGAGGCGACAGTCTGTTTCATGCTAGTGCAATCGTCAGGCGACTAATAAATAAATATATATATATATATATATATATATATATATAATTTAGGCAGCAAATCTTCATTCAAGCATGTTGAATAATCTGGACATATGTCTATTTATTTTTATTTTAATCCTCTCATTCATGGATCAATTTCTTAATGTTGTTATTAAACTGATTAAGGAAGAAGTCATAGTTATTTTCATTTCTTTTATTTTTCCAAGTGCTTTCAAGCCCATCCAAGATCATCTTCAAGAATGAATTGCTAAAACAAAAATTTCTGTAATTGATAGCTGTGCATATTTTGTAAATATCTATGTACAACGTGATGGCGTTTCCATGGGTTCAGTTCTGGGACCAACATTTAGTAACTGCTACATGGCTAACATCAAAAATGAGATATTTAATACCACTAAAAAATCCTCCATCAACCCAAGATATGTAGATGATATTCTCCTCTTAGTTAAAAACATAGATGAAATACATGAACTACAAAAAATCTTTAAAAAAACTGTTCTTAAATTCACATATCAACTTAACAATAAAATTCCTTTTTTTGATATATTGATAGACACCAATAATAATACATTTACTACCTCCCTATATAAAAACAAATAACTAGCATAAACATATGCATGTCCTAACTATTACAAAACAGCTATTATACAAAATTTAATAAACTGTGCAAAAGCTAACTCTTCCATGAAAAAATTTTCTACACCAAATTAAGAAATATTAAACAAACTCTCATTAATAATGACTTTCCTAATTACATCGTTGATGAACAAATTAGATGAGCTATTAGAAATATTAACATAAATCAAAAAGAACATAATATTTCCTCAAATAACCCTAAACATATCAACCTACTATACTGCAATCAAATACACTAACTACAAACAAGATGAAAAAATCCTTAAATAAACTCCTATATCCCCCATTGGTCCTACTAATTATATACTATATTTAATACAACCAACTTAATCATCTGCAATAACTCTCAACTAATGTTTTGCAAAAGACCCACATTGTATATCAATTTAAATATCCTATGGGAGATTGTATCTCTGACAAAAAAGTAAATATATGTTGGTTTCAAAATAACAACATTATCAAGGAGGATTACATTACACATGACAGATTCAAATTACATAGCACAACATTTAAAGGAACATTCCTGTCCATATTCACATTTTAGAGAAATATTTATTGGCAATACAAGTATATTTCACCATGAAATTAAAAAAACAATTTCAAATTCTTGAAGTCCTCATTATAAAAAATAGAACCAACAATAAATAATTAATTATGAGTATAATTAAGATTAATTATGAGTATATCAACAATGTTTTAAAATGCCTATGAAAGCAATGTTTTGGGATACTCGAATTGTAAAATAAATTTTTTTTTAAATTGCAGGTTGAGTATTTTAAAACATTAACAATAAAAAATATAAATTATCTTTTTTACATATTTTTAACAGTTAATTTTTAAACTGACTATAACAGCATGTTCATGTGTTTATAATTATAACAGAGCCTATTTTATGTGTATTTACAAAAAATTTCACTATTATCAATTACATTAATTTTTGTCTTAGCAATTTACCCCTGAAGATGATCTTGGATGAGATTGAAAGTACTTGTGAAAATAAAAGAAATGAAAATAACTACAGGTGCATTGACATCTGCAAACTAATGGAGAACACTACTCAACAGTTTTGAGTTTTAAAACTGGAACAAGTACACAAGGTCACTACAAAGATGCAGAAGAGTCTGTGGAGAAAATCAAAATTCGGAAAAGAATGCCAGTTCTGTACTTCTTGCCATGAACCAGGTTGGGAACAATGTCCAGCTTATGGAAAAAAACATGTCTGACGAGTCTAGGTAAGAATCACTTTGCAGCAAAATGCAAGTCAGTGAAGAAACAGATTCAGACAGTATGCACACAGCAACTTAGCAGAGATAGTAGAAGTAGTCGGTCGAACTTTGAGCAAGTGGATATAGTCATGATTGAGAGGAAAGCTGGCAGTCTAACACATGAGATAGTTTGAGCTAAGATGGCGGTGAACAATAAAATAATTGTGTTTCAGCTTGATAGTGGAGCTTCGGTGAACTTGTTAAGTACCAAGCACATTCATGAAAGAAATCTGAAGCCCTCTGACAAGACCCTCATCATGTGGAATGAGACAGAAATGAAACCACCGGGCAAGTATTGTGTGAAATTGACAAACTCAAAATAACAGAAAGAAGTATGCCATGAATTTTGTGATTGTGAGTGATGTCTTGCATCCACCCCTAGGTGCAAGAGCCATACAAAAAATGGGCATGGTCACTGTGAACAAAGAGGAGTTCCAGATAGTGGCTATTCTCACAGAAAAAGAGAGTGAACACACAAAAATTGGATCCAGTTCTCCAAGAATACGAGAATGTGCTTGAGAAGTAAGGCAAACTACCTGGTATGGTACATTTGGGGGTGGATCCAAATATAACGCCACATATTGCAGCAGCATGGAGGGTTCCATATCAAGCTATCAAGGTGGAATTGAAAGCAGAGTTGGAGAGACTAGTAGAAAAGAGGTCATTGAGTCAGTTAATGGACCGACAGCATGAGGAAAAACGAAGCTGTGGGTCTGTATAGACCCAAGGCTGCTAAACAAGGCTCTGAAAAGGAAATATTTTCAGTTACCAGTGCTTGAAGATCTGTTGCCTGAACTTGCTGACAGTAAAGTGTTTTCCATCCTGGATCTGAGTGATGGATTTCGGCATCTGAAACTCGATAAGGAAAGCAGTTGTTTGACTACATTCACCACTCCACTTGTCTGGTATAAGTGGAAAGTGCTACTATTTGGAATTAGTCCAGCACTCAAAATTTTTCAGAAGGCCATATATGATAACATCTCTGATCTGTAGGGAGTGTTAAACCAGAGATGATATTTTTGGCATTTGGGGGGAGGAAAAACAATGGAAGAAGCCACAGCTGACCATGACAGAAAGCTCAAGAGGCTCTTATAGAGATGCTGGGAACGAGGAATATGTCTGAATCCTCACAAAGTGAACTTGCTACAAACTTCTGTGTCTTTCATGGGACATATAACAAATGAAGGGTTATATCCTGATTTAGAGAAGATAAAGTCCATTAGGGAGATGCCTCATCCAACAGTCCGGAGGTGGTGTCTCCAATACACTATCTTACAAAGACAGATGTCCCGTGGACTTGATCTGAGGCGCATGAGGAAGTTTTGAGAAGGTTAAGAAGATGAGAGAAGTACCGGTGCTGAGATACTCTGACCACAATAAACACCTGGTCATCCAGTGTGATACAAGTGAGAAGGCTTTCGGAGCCACACTACTCCAAAAAGGTGAGCCTCTGACTTATACCAGTTGAGCTTTACTGACACAAAAACACAGTATGCTCAGATCAAGAAGGAATTAATGGCAGTGGACATACTGGCATGTGAACATTTTCACCAATATACATTTGGCCAGCACTTTACTATGCTGAGCAATCACAGACCTATTGAAGCCATCATGAAAAAGGACTTGGCAAAGTGCCCAAAGTGACTGCAGAACATGTTGATGCACTTGCAGAGACATAATGTCACAGTGTTTATATCATGTGGAGAAAAGTATGTATATCACAGACACACTTTCAAGGGCCTACATACATGGTGTCAGCTGTGCAAATGAGGATGATGATATCCAGGAAACAGAGTACAATCCTGTGACAGAAAGGCGGCTATTGAAGCTGAGAATGGCAACCAGAGATGACCAATCCATGCAGCAGTTGCAGTGGGTCATATTAGAAGAATGGCCAGATGAAAATATCCACCTTGACCCAGGAGTGAGGTCTTATTTCAGTTTTTGGCATGAAATGACTGTGTAGGATGGGCTGATATTTCGGGGTAGCTATATGGTAGTACCTTTGAATCAATGGTAGGTTGTAAAGGAAAGACCACATTCCTCCCATTTAGGAGTGGAAGAGTGCTGTCGAAGAGCATGAGAATGTTTATATTGGCTGAACATGAACAGTGACATCAGAGAATACATCAAAAAATGCCCAACATGTTGGAAATATGAAGTGGCAAACCCCACAGAACCTCTGATAAGTCATGAAATTCCTGAGAGACCGTGGACAAAAGTTGGAATGGATTTGTTCCTATTTGAGGGCAGAGACTATCTCTGTACAGTGGATTATCTAAGCAATTTCTTAGAGATTGATCACCTTCAAAGTACAAACACCAAGACAATGATCACCAAATTGAATCGCCATTTTGTAAGATAAGGTATCCCAGACAAAGTTGTCATAAACAATGGGCCTCAATTCCGAAGCCAGGAGTTTTCGCAAGTAAGTGGTGTTTTACACACACTCCCATTTGCCCTTAGAACAGCAAAGCTAATGGCAAAGTGGAATCAGTGGTAAAGATGATGAAGAATATTTTCTAGAAAGCCAAAGCAGTGCAGACAGATACATATTTAGTAATGTTGGATCACCAAAGTACAACTGCAAAAGGTTTTCTGTCACCAATACAGAAACTGATGTCAAGGAGGAAAAAGAAATGTTCTGCCAACAATAAATAACCTGCTAAAACCAGAAATATGCAGAAATAAAAAAACAAGGTTTGATTCAAGAAGATAGGAAGCAAGAACTCTACTTCAATCAGAAGGTCAGATCCTTGCTACCTCTACTCCCGGGGTAGTTGTGCAGGTGAAACCACATGTAAGGAGTAAGAAGGAATGGGGAAAAGGAATAGTGACTGAGAAATTGAATACAAGGTCATACTACATCAACATCGACGGGGAGCTGCACCAATGAAACAGGGTTGACTTGAAAAAAAAAAAAAATAGCAAAGACACCCCTAAATCCATCCTCAGGGATTCAGGTATACCCAGTCCATGGCGATAACCTACTTCAGAAAACTAGTTCAAGGCAGTGAATTCGACACCTCCACCAGCTATAAACCCAGACAATGAGAGGTCCAAAGATACCTCCTCAGGAGGATACGGCGAGGAAAATGCAGTCTGGGAGAATAGTCAGAACATTGTTAGAAAGAACTAAAGAAAAAGAATGTTGAATGAAGGGCAAGAGGGCAGTCTACCCAGTGAATGCCTTGGTCAGTCATCACTTGCTCATTCCACTTTAAGTAAAAAAAAAAAAAAGAAAGAAAGTTCTTTTCAAAAGGTAAAAGATGTTTCATGGAAACTCGTTTTGTGGGACATTACTTACATAGGCTAAGCAGGTCATGTGATGTAGGAATGCAGGCAGTTTGAATTAACACAGATTACTGTAAAGACAGACATGTCAACTCGTGACTGAGTGTTGGTGGCCATAGGGGATATTGAGCATAGAATAGTTTGCTGTACTGCTCCAGTAAGTACTTGACTCTTTCTGCTACCCTCTACCTTGACAAGAACCAAATCAGGTAAAAAATGGAGTACTGCTGTTATATATAGGTAAGAGCTGCCTCGGCTTCACTTGCCAGTCTTGAGTACAAAAATGTCTCTGCATCCTTGTAGGTGATGATATATTTTCCACCTTACAACCCCTTCCTCACAGAGAGAACATTGCAAGCCACTCACTGTTATTTCCATGGAAAGCATTCAGACGAACTAGTTTCACCAGTTCTAACCTTCATAGCGAAGACCTGCCATGCCATGAACATTGCAGCAAACCACTCTCATTACCTTCGTATTCCATTAGTGAGATATAAGTTCCACTTGAACAGCTTCTTTCCATGAACAGCTACTTTGTGGAACAGATTCTCAAGAGGATATTTCCCCAATCACTACAATCTTAATCTGTTCAAATTTAGGGTTAACAGTTATCTCTTCTTTCATATCCCTATAAACTGTACCTCTTACTCTGTAACTTATATAGCCACTCAAGTGGCTATATAAGTTTTTTTGTGTGTGTGTATGTCCATGCATGCACACCTACCATCATCAGTTACTGCTCTTTCTCAAATTTTTCCATGATAATTGTGCATGTGTTATTCTATACCATGATTTTATATAACCATTTTCTGTCTGTTTTTTTTACTACAACATTTGTTATCCAATGGGCTTCAATCAAGCAACCTTTTACTCCATCTGTTACCCTTTCTTTTTGCTATCTGTCCTACCTCCTTCCATGTTTACCTCTATCTGTTAGAGTTATCCTTAGCCTTACTCTTTGCAATGATCTTTGTGCATTTCTAAGATGGTTTTCAATTGATTGTTTCCATGTTTTACACCAATATATTATAGCTGGCTACAATTATATATTTATTATACAGCTTATTTTTTAAGGATATTACCAAGATACTTTTCAAAATATCTCTATTTTCACTCAATGCATACCATCCTATTATATGCTGCTTTATTTATTTTTTAATAGCCTTTTTTAATGTTACCTGTTCTCATCCACAATGTGAAACAACCAAGGGTATAGAAGGCCTTTAACAAACAGAATATCCAAAAATACATGTGTACAAGTAGCAATCAAAGAAAATTGGCAATTGAAAATGCAAGAATTAGAAAAAAATTCTGAGGGTAACCAAACATTTTAAATGCCCATTGTTCACTTTTTATGCAGGGTTTTCTGCCTGGCCTTCTCTATGGAGAAGTTTGGCTACCTGTGACTTCTACTGTTTTCAAAACTAAAGGAAGATTTCAAACTGTGGAAGCGATTAAGGCAAATTAAAAGGCAGCTGATAGTAATCATTAAAGAAGGACATTGCAAAAATTAAAAAGGGGCACTAAGATAAAGTGTGTGGTGTCCTAAGTGGGTACTTTTAAGAGGTTTAAGGAAGTATTACACTAGGTAGGCTACATTTTTGTTAATATTAAATGGTTGGATCATTTCTGAACAAATTTCATAGGATGGTTATATCCTTTGCCCCAAAATGCCCAAGAAGGTTTTCCAAAACTCCACTACAGCCTTGTAATAATTGTATCTCATTTGAAAACAAAAAAAGTTCATGCAGTCATCTTCAATTGTTAACATATGATCTTATAATCTGAGGACCTTTGTCACTGCAACTATAATTACCTGCATGTCAAACAGTCTTCTGTTTCCATGATTTATAACAAATTACTTGACTATACTTTGTTTTCCTGAAAATTTTAAAATTCAAATGCACAATGTTATACAGTGGCCAAAACAAAATAAAAAAAACAAAAACAATGTATAGAAACAAATTTTAAAAACATTTTTTAGCAAGGTTAAGTTTCAAGAATTCAAGATGGACATTAAAAAATAGGTTATAATCTTCAGAGAACATGTCTCTCCTAGTTACTTAAAAAATGTCAGAGATTAAAGAAGCTTAACAGAAGGCATAAAAAATAGTGCAAATTTGAAAACTTACAGAGCTGTAGATATTTATCCACCAGTGTTACACATGTGATGCCTTGGAGAGTGCAGTACCCTACCAAGGATTACCCAAGGGTACATACCATTCACTACACCATCAAAGATTTATAAGACTTGTAATTTGGGGTGCCAATTTCCCAAAAGAGAAAGAGTAATCAGAAAGAGAGTGAAATATGTGCTTAAATATTCTCAATCAAAAGGAACTGAATGAGATTTTGTATTCAATAAGTTTTGTCAGTCTATGAACCTAATTCTGTTTCTTAAAACAGAATTTGTTTCATAGATTGGCATCAAAAGGGTTCATTAGAAGACTGTAAATGAATTAGAATCAATTTTGATTTCAATACTGAGCTTCAATCTCTGAATATTAAGAATTTTTTTAAGCATGTTCTTTAAAAAGATTCATTTTGTACAATGGATTTAAGAATGAGAAAGCAAGCTCTAAGATATACTTAAAGTAGGATAATACAAAGAGAAATGAAGACGGTGTTGTGCAAGTCTCCTATGCAAAGAGAATGTGCTTGCTTTGGAAATCATATTTGTAATCCTAGTGTTGAGCTGATCAAGACCACTCTTCTCAAGCATTGGTGGGAAATCTGCAACTGTCTTAACTAAATTGTAGATCCTACTGATATTTATGAAGTGTAGTACAAGGCTAAATGGAAAGTATTTAGAGTTGTAATAATCTTCTAAGGGAAAAGGGCTTGCTTACATTAAAGTCAATATACAAATTCCTAGTTTTTTTTTATTATCTAGGTTAGAAATATACAATTATTAGCTGAGCTACCTGTTTACATCAGGTAAAAGGTCAGAATTATTATTGTCCTTATTCATGTATGTCAAAGTTTGTTTTCAGCAACACCAGTTATAGGTATGGAAATTATTTGTGCTTACAGTATGTGTGTAAAAATTAATATGTAACTAAAAATATATCTGTAAAAAGATGATATAAATAAATTTATTCAATTTATCCAATCTTAACAATAGCAAAATAATTACCACCATAACTAAAACTGTTGTAACCTAAGAAAAGGTTACTGAATAAGAATAACCAAAACGAAGCTTGGAAATGGAACAATAATATTTATAACAGGAATAACATACAAGATTTGCCAGCAGCATGTAGTAAGTAATCAACTGCTAGTGGTGAGTTAGAAGTGAATCAAGATGAATCGCAAGTGAATCCCACCGTGAAGATATTCACTAACCACCCCACCCGGTCAGATGTGACACAAGGCCAACTTTATTGTGGGGTTTCGGAGCCTGTAGGCTCGGGCAAAAATTCCCCGTAGAACCCGTAAAAAACAGAGTCGGGTAGCTGTCTACCAACCCAGACGAGGCTATGCCCTTTGGCACAGCCTTGTCTGGGTTCCTATCTGCCCGGAGGCAGACAGTTTGACAAGCACACTGTGGAAGACCACAGTGAATGAACATACAGTATATTCTACTGTATTTATATGGATTGGGACATACCCATTATAGTCCATAGGTACTGTATAAACAAAAACTATTATGGATATAATCAGAACCAAAAATGTCAATAACAATAATAATTCTGAAGCTGGTATATATAAAATAAATTTTAGCAATTTATCAAATGTATTACTGATACATAGAAATAAATACAACCACAACTTCAATCTAAAGAATACCACACTTATTAAAAGTGAATGTAACTTACTTAGATGGAAAATTCTTGAATGATGTCATTGAAGCTTGTCTAAATATAAATCTGTGCCCTGGATTTTTTCAAATATCTCTTTTCTTAAGAGAAACAATCCTTTCCCAAGCCAGCACACATGAATACAGTTATTTTTAAAATTGAAAAATAAATAAAATTCTCAAAATAAAATTAATTTAAATAATAATTATATTATAAAAAAAATAGAACAACATTTACTCACTTTTGTTTATTAGGAATTAAATTAGATAACTTAGCATTGTCCATAATTTATCTTGACTTTCAGTTAGCCTGAAGTATGTTGAGAAGCATTCTTAAATTTAAAAATTCTGAAAAACTAAAAACATTTTTACTTCTGTTTATAAATACTTACTGCAAAAGAAAATCCTTACATTTGCCTTGATAAAATCCATCAGAGGATGAAATGTGTTGGCTAAAATAAGTTTTCCTCCTTTTATTTATATATATATATTTAAATATATATATATATATATATATATATATATATATGATAAAAATACAGTTTTGAGGTATGGTATATTTATGAGTTAAAGTGTTCAATATCAGAGATAAGGCATATGTAAATATAACAATATAAAAATGGACATTGAAATGTCCACTTTATATATATATATATATATATATATATATATATATATATATATATATATATATAGCTGGCCACTCGTATTCGAGGACACCCGTCTATTAGGGTGGCTAGCCAATCCCTATTGTAGATGCTTGCTCAGGAACATTTGTGTTTGTTCAAAACCCACAGAGCCAACCCTTGGTCATGACTTGTAACTTCATGCTAGTACAGCTATTGACAGCCATTAAGGGTTCTGTCTACCGAATTTCACTCACAAGGCTTGGGTCAACCCGTGGTATGGTTCTCAGACACTTTCCAAAGGTACCGCATACTGGGATCATCCCCTGTGCAGACTGACAACTTCCTGACAAATTGACCATGGTGAGATTTGAACCTGGGCCTCATGCTCATAAAGTGAGCATTCTAACCACTCAGCCACCCACCCATATATATATATATATATATATATATATATATATATATATATATATATATATATATATATATATATATAAAATACTATATATATATATATATATATATAAAAAATACTATATATATATATATATATATATAAAAAATACTATATATATATATATATAAAATACTATATATATATATATATAAAATACTATATATATATATATATATATATAAAATACTATATATATATATATATATAACAAATGAAACAGATGAAATCTATTTGTTGTTCTTTGATAATTATTGTGTATGTGTGTGTATATATATATATATATATATATATATATATATATATATATATATATATATATACACACACACATACAAATACAAGGTTGGTATAGCTGGAATAAACTTCCAGTAATCAAAAACACTATTTTTTTAAAAAGTGCTCAATACAGAGTAGAGTGAATAATATTTATTTAAAAATTATAACATATGTATGTTATAACATCACTACAAAAATAGCTACAAAAATACCCACACCATCATTTGACAAGACACCCGAAGTGTTGAAACAAAATGGGTATTTTTGTGGTGTTGTTATAACATACATATATTATAATTTTTAAATAAATATTTTATATATATATATATATATATATATATATATATACATATATATTAAATATTTTGTTTCAACACTTCGGGTGTCTTGTCAAATGATGGTGTGGGTATTTTTGTAGCTATTTTTGTAGTGATGTTATAACATACATATGTTATAATTTTTAAATAAATATTATTCACTCTACTCTGTATTGAGCACTTTTTAAAAAAATAGTGTTTTTGATTACTGGAAGTTTATTCCAGCTATACCAACCTTGTATTTGTATATATATATATATATATTTACATACATACATGCACAATAATTAGTAGCACCAAAGAACAACAAATAGATTTCATTTGTTCCTGGTAAGTTTCCAATGCCAAAATACAAAAGGTAAAAAATATATTTTGGGAGAAAAATTGTTCTGTGAAATTGCTTTTTCAAACCATACAAATATTCTTCTAGTCCAGGCATTAATAATGAAAATGAAAATATAACATTGTCCTGAATGCAATTGTTACTATAAAAGATAAATGAACACATGAGAAAATAAAGCCTCTCTTTTCTAATTTTGAACAAAAGATTTTTTATGGTGAAACATCCCCACTGGATCAAATAAGTATTATGATGTTTGGAAAGTAATTACTTATTTCACAGCTGTGAATTACAACTAAGGTTGAATGGTAGATAACTGCGTCTAGAATTAGTTTATTATCACTTCTATTAAGGTGATTCAGAAATTAATTTCATTGCTATATGAATTAGAAGTTAAACAACCGAAGTAGATCCAAGGTTGAATGGTAGAAAATGCCATCTGGAATTAGTTTATCATCTCTTCTATGAATATGTTTGGAAATTAATTACGTATTTCACTGCAATGAATTACAAGTCAACCAAACAAGATAGAACCAAGGTTCGATGGTAGGATCTGTTTTTAGAATTAGTTTATCATCTCTTCTATGAATATGTTTGGAAATTAATTACGTATTTCACTGCAATGAATTACAAGTCAACCAAACAAGATAGAACCAAGGTTCGATGGTAGGATCTGTTTTTAGAATTAGTTTATCATCTCTTCTATGAATATGTTTGGAAATTAATTACGTATTTCACTGCAATGAATTACAAGTCAACCAAACAAGATAGAACCAAGGTTCGATGGTAGGATCTGTTTTTAGAATTAGTTTATCATCTCTTCTATGAATATGTTTGGAAATTAATTACGTATTTCACTGCAATGAATTACAAGTCAACCAAACAAGATAGAACCAAGGTTCGATGGTAGGATCTGTTTTTAGAATTAGTTTATCATCTCTTCTATGAATATGTTTGGAAATTAATTACGTATTTCACTGCAATGAATTACAAGTCAACCAAACAAGATAGAACCAAGGTTCGATGGTAGGATCTGTTTTTAGAATTAGTTTATCATCTCTTCTATGAATATGTTTGGAAATTAATTACGTATTTCACTGCAATGAATTACAAGTCAACCAAACAAGATAGAACCAAGGTTCGATGGTAGGATCTGTTTTTAGAATTAGTTTATCATCTCTTCTATGAATATGTTTGGAAATTAATTACATATTTCACTGCAATGAATTACAAGTCAACCAAACAAGATAGAACCAAGGTTCAATGGTAGGATCTGTTTTTAGAATTAGTTTATCATCTCTTCTATGAGGGTGTTCGGAAAGTAATTACATATTTCACTGCCATGAATTATGAATCAACTAATCAAGGCAGAACCAAGGTTGAATAGTAGGTAACTGCATCTACAATTACTTTATCTTTTCTATCTGACAGTTTGTCATTTATAGTTCATTTCATAGATTAACACTATGGAGGATTATAACTTTAAAAGTAACATATTTGTGATTGTTTACTATATGAAATTTCAAAAGGATTATTCTACTACAGTGGCATTTAAAAACATTTGTATTGGGTATACAGCAACAGTGAAGGCTTGTAAATATCAGCTGCTGTTTAAAAGGTTTAAAAATGGCGATTAGGACATATCCAGTAAGCTGAAAGATAACCCACTCTGAATGAAAAACTTTTGAAAAAAGTTTATTGAATCAGATCTATGACAAAATACCAGAGCTTTTGCACAAAAAATTAATGTGTCATGTTCAATTGTCCATGAACAACTCAAGCAAATTGGGAAACCTTGTAAGGAGGGAATTTGGATTCTTCATTAGCTTTTGCTCAAGAACCGAACACAATGTTTCACTTTCTGCAGTAATCTATTAACCAGGAATGCCAATCTTTCATTTTTGCATTGTATTCTTAAAGGTGATGAAAAATGGGTTTTGCATGTCAACAGCAAACAAAAAAAGACAGTGCGTATCATAATGAGTGACTACACCAAAACTAGGAATCCATCCACAGAAGTCCTTGCTTTATGCCTGTGGAAATATGAAAGATGCCATCCATTACGAGCCCCTTGAACATGGAAGGACCATCACTGGAGACATTTATTACCAGCAATTTGATTGGATAAAGCATTACATTGAATATGTCTTACTTTAGTAAAATGAAATGATGTCATTCTCCATTTTGATAATGCAATGGCTCACTCTGCAAAACAAACCCAACAAAAAACTAATATTGTTAGGATGGGAGATTTTTTTCTCTCTCTCACCAGATTTATCACCTACAGAGTTTCATTTGTTCTGATCACTGGAACATTTCAAAAGTGCCAGGAACAATGAAGTTGAAAATGATCTTTCAAAGATTTTTCGGAGAAATACCCAGATTTTGTTAAATGTGGAATAAAAAATTTGCTTTCTTGTTACGTTGAAAAATGAAGTGGGTTAAATTTTTGATAATCTACATTATACTAAAAATCTAATCTTGTGTGTGTGTGTTTGTTCCCAAGATACACCTTAAATGATAAATAATATCCTAATCAATTTAGAAAATTGTGAAGAGTCATTACTGCTCATGTCATGATGGGGCATGACATACAAACAGATGAGCATTTTTTGTATATAATAGTTTGTAAAACAATAAAGGTGAGTTATATTTGAATCACACAAAATTATTTTGGGAATCATGAAATGTACTGTACCGTCAATGGTACATCGAGCAGGCATTTTAAAATTATTTTAAATATAATATTAACCAATATAATTTTAAATAAATTTTAGAGTACAATTATCCTAAAGTTGCAGAAACCAAGAATGCATAAGTCTTTATATTTCTAAAATGTTAGATCATTTCAAAATGTATTTTCTAGAAAATAATAACCTGCTAACAAGAATAAAATATTTATGTTTCTACCATGACTTTATAGGAATTAAATACTATATATATATATATTTTTCAACCAATAAAATCCCATCAGAAGCTCTGTTTGATAAGTAATCATTACAAGGGAATATACTGCCAAAGTACTTGTGGATGTACTTGTAGACCATGTTATTTTTTAACCATTTAGAAAATAATAACTCCCTTCACCACTCCCACAAATTTGAGAAAAAGATTTTTGCAAGCCAGTGTGAAATTATTTTCTAACCAATGAAAACCTTGTATTCAAAAAGTTTACACCTCTATGTGAAATTAAATTTTGAATCCCCTTAATGATATAAAAATAGTAGCATACTGCTTCTCAGAACTCAAAACAATTCCAGAGGCCAATTTGATCTACACGCACATACATGCACACAATGGAAGAGAGACAGCCAGCAGCCGACAACTAAGGACTTGTCCATGCACACAATAAAAAGGATTAACCAGCAATTGCCTACAAAGCCATTGTCTACAAACTCACAAACACATTAGGCTGTCAGAAAGTAATTCTGTTCACACATACTAAAAACAATTAATTACTTTATAAAACAAAAGTCACTTCAAGGAAAATTTAACATTTCATAGCTATTGTATATTTCTGAAAAGAATATATAAATGTTATTTCAACTGATGTTCTGCTTCAGAAAATAACCTTTTACATGTTTCATTTAAAAGATTTGTTGTTGTGAAATATTTGGAATCCCTTCGCTCAGATAGCAACTGGGTAGACAGATCCCAACAGCTTAAAAAAAAGACTTACTTTGTTATATTCATGTTGGGCTTTTGATAATAGTTGGATGGTATCCACTGATCCTGGGATCTGGTGATCCATTATGGGTTCATTCTTTATAATGGACATTTGATCATTTACTGTCTCACTGTCAGAAGCTCGACTTTGAGTTGTCAATTGGAATTTCGACTTGTGGTTTGCAATGGCCACCTGAAGAAGACTGAACACAAGTATATTTTTAAAAACAAACAACATAGATACATGAAAAGATTTATCAGATATTTTCAAAACTAAAATGTAGCTAATTCTGAAATAGGGGCTTTAAGGTAATTGATATTGCTGACAATACACTGTTTATACTGTCCTCAGAATATGAGCCTTTCATGGTGAAAGAGAGAAAAACTACCTAGATTAATTACAATAATGTTTTGTTAATGAGGTTGAGTTGATTTTAAAATTAAATTAAAATCTTCCATAATTCAGGGTTTTATGAGATATATTAACTTCTTTATGTTAGGCTCTTATTTGTTGACATAAGCTGCAGAAATAGCAATCCCATTATTCTAAACTTATGTTTATTTAGAGTACAAATAGCATTTGATAGCAACAAAATGTTTCTACTAATTTTGCACTAAATTCAGTTAACCTTTATTAATTAAAGTCTTCGTCACTAATAAAAAAAAAAGCAAAAGCAAAAATAAAGAACATATAAAGAACATACTTTTGCATAAAAATCATAAAAGTCTGGAGAAAATGTGTAGAGTCGATGTTCTTAACTTAGAGTGTTTCCATTCCCTAGGGTATAACTACTTATAATATCTACTGAATTTATTAATAAAAATGCTATTTTATTATAACCAATTAACCTTTAGCACTCTGCATTATTAATATTACTTTCCTTTCTACTGCATTCTTTTTCAAGGCCTCTCAATTGCAATATCCTTATTGTTAATTTCACTCAAAGTTGTTTTCTGTTGTCATAGCAGGATATGACAATACAACTATGAAATTCAAACACACTATTGTTCAGGGATCAGAGTCACCTTCAGTAGCAGGATAAACTTTGTACAGCAAATGAAATCACATATAGAGTGATAAAGGTTAATTTCTGAATTCAGTTCATTTTATCAATGAAGATAAACTCTAAGAATTGCCTGAATTCACTGGCAGATCTAGGGATCACAATCAGTTTTATGTATTGACAAAGATGTGAATGAGAAGCAGGAGTAAAGGAGTCTTTGAATTTTATGTCAAAATTTGTGATTCAATTGCTTACAATTTTTAAAATTAAAATCTGACTGCTCAATTTATAATTGCATGTATGCTGAGTTAAAAGCTTATATTTGTTAAGTTCATTTTGCTTACCTGCAGTAATTTATGTGGTTTAAAATTTATAACTTAGATTTCTTCTTCAAATGTAATTTTACATTTTTAGGGATTAACATTAGTTAAACATTTCCTAGGGGTGTGGGGCAAAAGAAAGTTGGGATGCCACTCTGTTCTAGAAGAAACTTGTATTAGTACTCGCATATTCTCCATTGGATGGTTCTAAGAGTCCAGGATAAGCCAGGATTTTAAATATTGATATTCAAGGTAGAATCTTTATATTTGAAAGAGTCATACAACACAATCTTCTTCTGTCTACATCCTTGTGCCAAACAAAACTGAGTTTTGTAACACTATTTAGTACTTAACGTCTGGAAGTCATACACGCCTGTGACATCATTATGAAGTTCTGTTGTAGCTAAAATTGTTAGCAAGAAAATTCAACAAAATTTTCAGAAAGCAATATTTTTCTTCTTTTTTTCTAATACTAAATTTCATCTAATACAAGGCTCGAGAAACACTCAAGGTAGAGGGTTAATGTTAAATTAGTCATGCTAAATGAGGTGTGATATGAGCGAAAGAGAAAGTGGAAGGGAAGGTTATGAGGATAAGGAGAATAGATGACAACATAACATTTGATCTGAAGAGATTAAGACTGTAATGCTTAGGGAAGCATTCACATGGGAGTAAATTAAAGTAAAAAAAAAAAACCCAACAAAGGAAAAGCCAAAATGATCATGACCACCCAGATGGGTGCATGCGAGCAAATGCATATCCACAGAGACAGGCACATGGCCATATGCACACAAACACATACACGAACATCAAAAATGCAGAAGAAAACTTACACCAATGTTAAATGTACACGAAAGGAAAAACATTGAAAAAATATAAGCAGTAAATTGCTGATGCCTGCCGAAGAGCGGGCGAACAGGTCCACCTAAGAAACTCCACTTAATAACTGGAGTGAACTTAAAGTCCATAATGTGAAAGTAATTACATTTCCTTTTCAAATCATTGTTTCAGACATAACCATATCATGTACAGTTTTTCTTTGTATTTGTGTTGTGTCATTTTAGTCAGTTTCTCAGAATAGAACTTTCTCACTTGATACTTATTTAGTAGTACAAAACCTCAAAATGTAGAGAAGTGGTAAGTTTTCAATTCCCTTTGTTTCATTTACTTTTTATTCATTTCCAATCTATTTTTTGATGAAGCTGATTTAACTTTCCCTCCTCTGTACACATACAGAATGACAATATTCCAATAAACATTTTTGATACTGTAGAAACAATAGATACACAAATCAATTTAAAAATTGAGTGAAAAATCAATGGTTGCTTAAGAGGTTATGATAATTTTTTTTATTGAACAATTTGTATTTGTGAAGACTATTTTCAGTTTTCACCAACTTATCTTTTACCTACAGAATTATGATAATGAATAGGAGACTTTTACTTGGGAGTAAACTATATGACCATCACAGTTTGAGCATTTCATAGATACAAAAATGCACCTTTTTATAGAAAATCTGAGGAAAACTAAATCTACACAATGTTAGTGTAACAATATTTTTTTTTAATTCAATTATTTTTTTCTAACTTAGATGAATACCTAAGCAAAGTTGATTGATTTTTTTATGGCTTATCAACCCATTTTGGATTAATTAAGTGCAGTGCTAGATTGGATTTTAAGAATAAATCTTTTTTTGTGAGTGAATATTGCATTAACATTTATTAGAACAACAATGATTTTCTCAGATACAAGTCCTACTATTTAACCCATAGTTGGGAGGAGGCAATGGATACATACTTTTTCCAAGAGTATTTGTGTATAAGTGAATGTAATGACTGTACTTATCTCTCTGATACCTCACTCCAAACTGTTATCCATTACATTAACCACACATCTACACTTAGGTAAAGATTTTAATATGATATAGATCTTTTCTTCAAATTGCATTGATATACAATGAAAGTATCATTTTAATTTTAAATAGCTGTGTTAAACTTTATCTCTGTAACTAAAATTATATGTGTTTGTATTTCTTCAGAAAACAAAACCATCTCTAGTTGATCACGTTCTTATAATACCTTTAAATTGACTGTACTCAAAGCTTCTTAGTGCTTGTCGGATAACTAAGCAACTTTATGACATTTCAAAATATAACTAATGCTTGAGAGAGATATGGAATTTGGCAAATAATTTGTGGAGACAAAATGATCACAAAGCCTACAAGCAAGCTGTGTGTCAAACAGGATTCAATTTGGCAATTTAGCATTTACAGTGTGTACAAATGATATCGGTAAGAACTTATCAGCTTTCAACTAAAGAATAGTGTATGTCTGCAAAAAAGACTAATCACATGCATGTAGTGGAGAATCTAAAAATGTAATGGGTGGGTCCAAATGTATTTTTTGTAGTTCTTTCATATATACATATGTGAGTATGTATGTGTTTGAATATATGACACAAAGACGCACAGCAGTTGGAGTAGCAGATAAATTCCCAGACATTCTGCCGAAGATGGCAGAGAAATAAGAAAGCATAGAATTTCTCTGATCTAGAATGTCAAAATCCATGTGGAGAGCTTGCAACATATAGCAAGCTGAGGTAGCAGCAGGCAGGACTGCTTGTCTCATATGTTCAGTGTATTAAGAGGAAATCTATAAATTCTGTCTGAATTTCTGAAATGAAGAATTATTATTACACACTTATTTTATTAAACTGATATCTTCATCTTGGTTGTTATATGATTTTTAATCATTTCATACCAAGCAAGGGGTTACTGAGTGTGAAAGAATTTGAGAAAAAAAAAAACATTAGTAAGAAGCGAGAACAATAAAAGTACAGGAATTAAGGAGATAGATGATGATTGACATTGCATTTAATTTTTTTTTTTTTTAAATTTGACTGGGAAGCAAGAAATCAGTAGAGAGTTTCACAGGTGAGAAGTGTTAGAGAATAAATTGTTAGCATAGAAATTCTTGTTACATCTAGCAATTATGACTGCAAAATTATGAAACCTAGTTGCCAATCTAGTACTGCACGTAAATTCATAAAGTTGAGTTACCAAAGAGGAAAGCTCATCTGAACAATTAGCATGAAAATATTTATAGAAAAGGTACAGGGAAGTTACAGTACAGCAGTAGAAAAGTGATTGAAGCCGAGATGCAAGGTCAGGAACAATAACATAGCAGATTCTTCTTTAGATTTTATCAAGAATCTCTAGATACATAGCAGAAGCACCAGGTCAGATGTGGCAACAATATTCAATGCATGAATGAATGATAGACTAAAAGTTGTATGTTTTCTGGCAAGAAAAATTGCTTAGCATAACACAGAGAAGCAACTTTCCAACCAACAGACCTATCAATTGATTCAATATAACCATTCTTCTTCATGTTAGTGGAAAATGTTAGCCCAAGAAGGTGCAAGGAGTCGCTCTTCTGGTGGTTGTCAAAAAAGATTCTCTGAGATAATTAAAAGAAAGAACTTTCATTTTAAAAGTGTTAAAATTAACAAGTTATTTCTTGCCTAAGTTAACAACAGATTGAAGCTCATTTCTGAGATCAACTGCCAATTTGACCTTATTGAACCTATGAGAATTACCATTAAGATAGGTGTAAACAGTTGTGTTATCAACATAGATACTGAATCAAGAACTGATGACATCAGGAAGGTGGATGATGAAAATTAGAAATAAAGTAGGTCTAACAATAGAGCCCTGATGGACACCCACATTAATGCAAAAAACATCTAGAAGAGTAGCCATTCAAGACAACTTTCATTTTGCAATTTGATAGGATTAAATCAAATCAAAAATGAATCCAGAGACACTATAATCTTCCAACTTGTGAAGATGACTAGCATGCTAAAACCTGTCAAATGCCTTCAAGATATCTAAAGCAACAGTCTGAGCACCCTTCTTATCTAAAGCTTGACAGACTCTTTCAGCAATAACTGTTAGCATATCAGCAGTTGACCTAGAAAAGTAAAAGTCATATTGTTTGTTTGAAAGAAGACCCTGTAAGGTAAGATGCTTAACCAATTTGGAGTTGATTAGAGCTTCTATAACTTTATCAAAAAGAGGTAGATTATTAGGTTGATAGAAGGATAAAACAGTTCACCTGAGTTCTTAAAAACAGCAACTATAGAAGAGGATTTCCAACAAGCAGGAAAGCAAGAAGCAGCAAGGCATTTATTGTAGAGTTTAGAGAGAACCTCAGTACATTTCTTTAGGACTATTAAAGGGATAGAATCGAGTCCACATGCTATGTGGGGATCTAAGCAAAGACACTTCAGATGAGTGAATTGCAGATTTGGAAGGGAATTTACTTGCAAAGCATTCTGCTTTATCAGCAGAAGATAACACCTCAAATTGAGTGAAGAGAGGTGGGATAGAGGACTTACTCTTATTTAACACATTATTACAGAGCTGCCAGTAATCACAAGAACCAAATTACACAGTGACTCATTCTGTCAGTGAGGATACATTTACAATTATTACGGACACAAAGAGGTATCTCTTATGATCAGAACTATCGTGTTGATTCAGCCAGAAAAAGTGATTCCTGCGGGCTATAGTGACTGAACAAGCACATGTGAACCAAGGAGAATTTAGTGGTTTGGTTTGGTTTGTTTTGTTTTACAGCATATCAACCTCTAATGGGTCATTTAATGCTGACAACTTTTTTTTTTCTGGTAATGTTTTTGTTTTGTCAAAAATCTGTTTCTGTTAATATTTTTTTCCTCAAAAATGTATAGCTGGTAATATTATTTTTTCAAAAACGTATAGCTGGTAATATTATTTTTTCAAAAACGTATTGCCAGTAATATTATTTTTCCCAAAAATGTATTGCTGGAGAAAAGTATAGCTAGTAATATTATTTTCTCAAAAACGTACAGCTGGCAACATTATTTTTTCAAAAACGTATTATCAGAGGCCTTGCTGTTGGATGTAGTTTATCGTTTTACCCAGGACATGGATGTAGTTTATTGTCATACCCAGGACGCGGATGTAGTTTATCGTCTTACCCAGGACGCAGATGTAGTTTTTTGTCATACCCAGGACGCGGATGTAGTTTATCGTCATACCCAGGATGCGGATGTAGTCTGGGTGTTAACTATTTGCCCATAGCTGGGACCCTAACAGGTGCTACCACCCCAGGTCAGGGTGAACCTGGGAACACCAGCAATTAAGAGGTGGTTCCACACTCCTCAAAACCTCCTGATCAGAGGCCTTGCTGTTAGACGTAGTTTATTGTCTTACCCAGAACGTGGATGCAGTTTATTGTCATACTCAGGATGGAGAATTTAGTGGTTTCACTTGGTATTTCTGAGATGACATAAAAGCATCAAGAAGAAACCTCAGTGACACAATTCTTAATAAGGTTAAAAATTTAACTCTAAGAGGCATCGTGAAAAAAATCACGAAAGGAATTTCAGTCAGTACTCCAGTAACAGAAAGAAGTCTTGTAAATAGGCGGTTCATGTCTAATAGACAAGTCAAAAGAAATATCAACAGATACTATAGCATGATCCAAATTGCAATGTTCAACAATAGTGAGGAGAGGAGCTAAAGAACTAATAAAATTAAGAAGCATGTTGATCAGAATTATGAGTACAGAAATTTACTATTTGATTGTGAGATTGAACAACAAAAAAATTGA
This sequence comes from Acanthosepion esculentum, assembly GCA_964036315.1. NCBI lineage: Eukaryota > Metazoa > Mollusca > Cephalopoda > Sepiida > Sepiidae > Acanthosepion > Acanthosepion esculentum. The sequence goes on along the minus strand of OZ038492.1, from coordinate 27,865,825 downwards.
AAGTTTGAAACATCAGTAACATTGGAATAATTAATCTAATTGACATGATGAGCATTAAAATCACCAAACACAGAGATGTTTGCAGATGAATGTAGAGACAGAGAGAGAGAGTCATTACTATCCTGTCAAATATTTTGTCTAATATATTACACTCCTGAGAAGAAGGAGAGCAATAAAGGAAAAAGAGATAGCTAACAGAGTGCAATAAAGAAAGTCAAAAGCACATGAAAGAATCACCTGAAAACTCAAGAGACAATTTCCTTGCCATTGGAACATTTTCAAGGTCATGAATATGTGTCCTAGAATCTTTTCAACAAAGAGGAAGATAGCCTGGAACAGAATTAATTATTTGTGATAGAAGAGTTTAAATTAGTTTCACAACATGCTAAGATATCTGGAGAATATTTCAAGAGAAAAAATTCTATGCTACAGAAATTGGTATGAATATCACAAATATTGGAGAAAGAAAGGTTGGGGGGGTAATGTTTTGTTTATTCATTTCTTTTAATTGTAACTGTTGATAAGATTATTTTAATTTTTAAGGTGAAATAGGCCAAAATAACTATCAATGTTCATTGTCAACGGCGATACGAAACTACCAGAAGGTGATTGACTAAAGCATGATGTGGCCTCAAGGTTGCACTGGAAGTAAATGCAGGGACACATATCCATGTATGATATAGCACTGCAAATACTCTGATATTATGTGACTGCTGATCAGAGCAGTCTCTCTAAGCGCTACCAAAGAGTTCAGACTTTTTACTATCAGTAACCAGAAAACTGCCAATCCAATTCCCTCAAAACGAAAATGTTTTGGCTTTCTAACACTCTGGGCTTCTTCAGATGCCTGTCATATTTAATAATAAGCTTGGAAGCATAAAATGAATTCTTTATTCAGTAGATTGTTTTCAATTTACTTGTAAAGGGTGCAGCAAAAATACCTCCCATATTTTAAAGGTTGACAAAAAGACCACGATAACTTCTATTAAAAAAAATATTCCACAATTGTTTGAACAAATGGATACAGTTTTTATTCATTTGGTTTTTAAATTTATATCCTCCAAATGGTGACTTCTATTTATCATACACTGTTGTAGAAGATTTCTAAATTTTTCCGTCACCCAGAAGTTCAAATGTTTCAAGGTCTTCCAGGTGGCTTTCTTTTAAGTGCTGAACCTGTGGCTCTGAAATTTTTAACCCAAGCCAGTATTGATTTTCTATCTGGAACAGCATCATTCCAACGTAACATGAAATGAGCACAAAAAGTTCACTGTGTTGCAATTACAGATTCACCAGTCTTAAAAAATGTTTCAATAGTAAGTACACCGGTCCAAGCCATGATGGTAAATGATGGTATGTGAAAAAGAAAATGGTAAGATACTAGCCAGATGAAGACACTATTGCCACTTGACTAAGTTCACTAGCAACACACAGGTGATAGTTTAAAATGTGGGAGGTATTTCTGCCACACTCTGTATTAATAAATGATAATAGGGACAGTGGAATGAGAATGGTGTCCACACATGGGTTCAGTCTGAAATGCTGAGAATGCTACCAAACATAATTGGTATTTGAAGAAATCTGGAGAGTATAAGAACCAAAACATTATGATGATCACAACCAAAATAACAAATCTAGTTTGAAGTAATCAGTGTATAATAAGGAAGTCTACAGTTTCATTATTTCAACATTTCATTCCACATTGACTTCTAAAATGATTTTTCCTTCTTTAATGAAGGACAAAACATAACCGACTTGAAAAGTTTAAAGGTGTACATATGCTTACAAATTCAGAGTGATATATGCTTACAAATATAAAAGTGATATATATATATATATATATATATATATATATATATATATATATATATATATATAGTAACACATCATATAGTTTTGCAATTTAAAAAGAGACAGTTATAGTAATAATATATAGCCATACACATACCACATATTTTTGTAATTTATAGCTTTCAAGACTAAAAAGTCATAAGAGTAGCAATATTTTAATCAGTTAAAATTTGTAAATAAAAGAGTAGGATTAAAAGGGTTAACATAAGCTGAACTTTTGGCCTAAAATATATCTTGATAGATTACAGCTTCAATTATATCGACACAGAAAGCCCAAACTAAAAATTATATACTGTAGACAACTCAGCAGTAGCAGTAAAAATGAATATAACAGTAAAAAGTCAAATCTTATACAATCATCAAATCTTATACAAGGTTGTTGAAAACTTCTTGGCCCTATCCACTTCCAAACATCTTACATAACATCAGAATATATTTGGAAAGGCATCTCAGTCAGTTTGAGAACTTTTCAGTACCTTTTTGTATAAAAGTCAACATCACTTTTTATTTCTTTTTTTGGTTGATTTTATCATTATAAAGGAAACATAAATTTGAGTGAACCCTGCTCCAGTTTGAAGTTTTGATCTGGAGATAACTTGAAAATGACATATCAATACACCAGTGTAGTGCTGCTTAAATAAAATTCAAGGCTTTTATTTTATGCAACTTAAAATTTACTTTGTTTTTCAATATTTCAATGAGGCACATGTTTTTTTTCAAATTAATATTGTTTTTCTAAACTCTTAAAATGACAAAAATGAAATTTAACATTTTCTTTGAATTTTTATTACATTATAAATGAAAAAAATGTTAAATTTCACTTGAGTTGATTGCTGTCTTGCAAAACAGTAATCAAATTTTAAAAATAATCACTGTTTTTTTAAGTGTTTATATTACTTTTCGTTTTTTTAAGGATGTGTAATGGATAGTTACTTGGAATGAGAAATCGAGGGGCCAAGTTTAAATTCCAGTTGAGTTAGTTACATTCACTTATGCACAAATACCCTTGTGAAAAGTATAAATCCATTTGTTCCACCAGCTATGGGTTAAATAGTGAGGATAGACTAGGCTCTTCAATCTAAGTTGGCGACCAGTCTATGAAAAGGATACTGAACTCTGAACTTAAAAACTGTATGTAGTTCTGGTGAAGTACATACTATATGCAGCTAATGAAAAGATTGTGGAGTTCACAAGAATTCTATGATCCCAACTGTAGTCAGTCTTTATTCAAATATTGGTGTGTTTTTAAAAACTATCATTGCTTCGATTATTTATTCAACTGCTTAACTGGACAATTGTCACTAATTTTATGAGTTTTTTAAAAATTTATTTGTTACATTTAAACAAGAGAGCTGATTAATTGAATTAGACATTTAAGAATTTTTTTTTGCAGACTGACTTGAAACAAATCCATCCAGCATCAACAAGACTTCCAAGATGATACTGAGTATAAAACTATCCTTTTGTCAAACCTGTCAACAAGTTCAATATTCTACATTCTGATTTATAAGGTTAGGATTAATTTTAAATGCCATGTCTCTTGACTTCCAAGATGATACTGAGAATAAAACTATCCTTTTGTCAAACCTGTCAACAAGTTCAATATTCTACATTCTGATTTATAAGGTTAGGATTAATTTTAAATGCCATGTCTCTTGACTTCCAAGATGATACTGAGAATAAAACTATCCTTTTGTCAAACCTGTCAACAAGTTCAATATTCTACATTCTGATTTATAAGGTTAGGATTAATTTTAAATGCCGTGTCTCTTTGGGACACATCTGATCATGGCTCTCTACTGATTCAATTCCTTTATTATTTGTGTTCTGTATATCAATGTGGTCTGTGAAAGTTTTCTTTCTCTATAATTTTTGGAATTCTGAATTTTCCTTCTTTTAGATTGGTTGCCACCCAATTTTAAAGACTCCAGTCTGCCCTGCTAATTAACCCACAGTTGAGAGAAGAGATTGATTTATTTACAATGAATTAAAAAGTGATGAAAAAAAAAAAACTTTAAGCAAGGTAGATTTTGTATTATTGTTATTCAAGAAGACATTAAAAACAATCTCCTCCACATATAAATGCCAATCTCCCGACACCTGATCGACAATTCTATTGATGTTTGCCATCCTCATTTCTAGCTCCTCTCTTCATTACCCCATGATAGTTATTAGAAAGAGAATGTATGAAAATGATACTTGGGGGACAACTTTCTGAAAATAAAACAATATCCAGCAGAGTGAATCTGTTAACACGCTATAGTGTTAGTAAATCAAAGATGCCTGTCTCAATTGACGGTATAACATTCTCTGTGTGTACGCACATCAAATGGTCAGATTTTCCCTTGTGTCGTAATAAAAGATGCCAAAGAATTCTTGACTTTCTTAACATTATTGATAAAAAGAACTTCAAAGGCTCCTGTAAATTACCACTTGAGGACTGATTTTTTATTCTCCATACAGATGACATCTATCAAAATAGCTTAGTATAGCACAAGGCTAAATATACTGGGGAGATAAAGGATTGTTTTGAGTCATAAGTGTTAAGTTGTTAAATAGCTCAAATGTATATTTGCTACCCAGCACAAGTATTGAACTGATAGCCTTCAGCTAATGTAAATTTGTGCTTTACTAAGTTGACCTATTCCACTCACAGTTGAAATCGGTTCTACCCATTGTGTTCTATATAAACTTATAGTTTTTCCACTGGGGGACAAATTAATCTATTTGCTGGGTGAAGTTATATCAACATTGGTAGCACAAGTGTAATTCAGGTGTGATAAAAAATGATATCAGCAAAATATAAAAATCCATCAACTTTTGATGATGAGAAATCCTATGACTTGGAAAATAGAAGATGTGGCAGATGTGAATAAATGTGTTTATGGATTGGTAGATGCATCCTTGAAGTGGTATGAAAAAGTGAAATACACTTTTGTGAAGATACAAGATCTATTGTATATAAAAATACAATTTTGGTACAAGGCTGTAAAAATGGGGGAATTGGCTGAGGCTGGTCATCACTTACTATCTAATACCTAGCTTTATCGGATTTACAACCCAGTCACTCATTACTATTTGCACATCCACCACAAGAACTCATCCATCTTCACTCAATCCTCCATATGCCATGAAACCACATACACTCAGGAGACCTACAAAACTCACACCATGACATCAAAATTTCATGATCATAAATATTTTATACATAAAAAATCTATGATGGCTTACAATGAGTGGGGGATGGGATGAACCCAAAAAACAAACTAAAATATTAAAACAAATAAAAATAAGGATAACTGATGTTAGTTGGACCCATCCAACACTCAAAAAAGAGAGGACACTGTATTCTGCCCTTAGACAAAATCAAGAGGCTCTCTTGTTAAGGGAGAGGGAAAGGATAAAATAAATATGGTCATGGGGAAAGAAGCTGACCTAGTCGAGATGAAAAATGAGGGACCAAAACAAACTGGGAAGGTTGGGAATCTCGACTTGGATCATAACCAAAGAAGAAGCCAGGAATAGGTGGCACAACACTTAATCACATTAACTAGGTGCACAAGTAGGGTCTATCCTAAGCAAGGGAGAGATCCTCAGGAAACAGCAATGTGATAGGGAGACCTAAAAAAGAAAATCAAGGCTAGCCCCATTCATGTGAACCAGGCTCACCTCAGTCACCCACCTTTCACTGAAATCTGTTGAAACCAATCGCTTTCTATCAGTTCTAATCTTCATCTTGAGCTGATGCTCAAAGAATCGGATTAGATCCTGATGAGAATAGTGATCACCTCACAAGACTTCCTGCAATTGCATCATCCAAATCACAATTCAGGCCATGGTCAGCAGCAATAGAAACACCATCCATTTCACCCCAGAATATGGAGGTGACATATCAATGAGTACAAGCTTTTTGGGAGCAATATGAGCCGTCAACTTGCCGACATGGTCCCATAGAACTCAGAGTTTCTAGGTAATCTGCTGCTGGTGCCCAAGACCAAAAGGAGCAAAACTCATTCGCTGACAAGTTCAGCCATTCACATAGTGGATCTTTCATGACCCCCTCCACTATTTCATGACAGAAAAATCTCCTAGGCCAAGAAAGGTCACTGGACCAAGGAATGACCCTCAAGGCCAATCAACACTTGTGAAGGAAACTCAATTCATCCCAGGGCCTACAATGGCACTCAGCTTGCGAGATGGGAGGAGTAAGGCAAGGGATCACGTCCTTCACAATCCCTGCCAAAATCGAGTCCCCTGTCAATGTGCAGCATAGGAAAGCCAAGTGCAGCATTCCCAGCCCTCCATGACACAAATGTGTGGCACAGACTTCTCTGTCAACATGATGCTTGTGTCCCACCCACAAAATGGAGGATAGAAAGTGCTCAATTGTCTTATGCTCCTTACAGAGAGGAATTACAGCCAAGTGTTAAAGGACAAGAGGAAAGATGTAAGCGGCACATGCCTCAGCCCTGCACTTCAAAGACAACCTCCTTCGGCGCCAAGTCCAAACTGCCATGCTGACCTTTGACTGTACTTCTGATCAATTTTTCTCCATCTGGAGGTTGGATCCAAACCACATTCCGAGAATGCAGACAACACTATCCATCCAACCAAAGGGCCCCGAAAGATCAACCCCTTTCCAGGCACCTAACCACAAGGCTGAAGACTTGTAGTAGTTAATCTTGGCCCCTGTGACCTTTTTGTGCTGTTCAAGTGCTTTCATTACCACCTCAATGTCACTGCAGGATGATACAAAAGTAGATACATCAATGGCGTATGCAGAAACTCTGGCTCGAGCCCCACCAGAGACAGCGTTCCCATGTAGAGCCAGACTGTATGCCCTGTACCTTAGTCAGTGAAAGAGAGGCTCCAATGCCAAAGCATAATGTAGGGGCGAGAGTAGACAAATGTGATGAACTGACCGAGACAGCATAAAAGCATGCGGCAGCTTCCCGTTCACCTGTACCACAGCACTGGGGGAGCAATACTGGAGGGTAATCCATTGGCAGAAGGTGGGTTCAAATCTGGTAACCTGCAGGACAGCAGCCAGTTAGTGATAGTCAACCCTATTAAATGTCTTGGACTGATCCAAATTGATCAGTGCAGCTTGCTTGTTGTCTTTTACACTCTCTATGATTGTGCAGTTCAGATGCAGCTTGCACTGAATTGTTTGTCCCTTCACAGCACAAGTCTGCTCTGATTCCTACAGAGTCTTGGCAACTGACTGCAAATGATCTGTCAGGATCTTGGCTCAAATTTTTAACTCTGTGTTTAGCAGAGTTATGGGCCTATAGTCATCTAAATCTAACTCCTGCCCAACACCCTTGCCCTTTTTCAACAGTGTGATCACACCTCTGGAGATCTGGTTGGGGATGAACTCCTGGCAGAACCAGTTGTTGAACATGACAATCAAAATCAGGACAAAGATGTGTGAGAGCCTCAAATACAATTCATAGGGTAAACCATCCAGACCAGGTGACTTACCTCTGCTGACCTTCTTCAATGCCATGTAGACCTAACCCTCCATGATTTCTCGCTTGCAGCTAGCCGCTTGTCAGCAAAAGCCAAGGAAAGTCAGTCAAATATCTACAAAACTCCTCATCATAGAGAGAGACGAGCTCCTTGATAAAGCAGCTCTCAAAATGCCACCGAAATGCCTTACACACATCATCAGTTGATCTCAGAGTATGCTCCTCCAGGGCCATGACCTCACGAATGTAGTGATCGTAGCCTTGACAAATCTCTTCCTTGTGTAATTCTGCGCCCATGTTCACAGCTTCGGAAAACATCTTGCTTAACTTATGTCTAATTACCTGGCCCATGTAGCACTTGCTAGTCAAACGCTCCAGAGCCTCTCTAGCTACAACTATCTCTAGGGGATCCCCCCAGGAAAGGCTATCTTTAAGAGCTTTCACCTTATTAGCTTTGTCTAGTGTGAGCCGTTTGTTAAACTTGGTGGTGAAGGATCTAATCCTATCCTTAAGCCTCCTCCATCATCTCTCTACTGATACCAATCAGTCTTCATGTTCCCATGTTGGTTGTCAGCAGAGAGATCGCTCTTGTCTTCACGGCATCAATTGCCTCTGGGATGGTCAATAATTCCTTCCCTTTTATATATGCCTCATATTTTTCTTTGAGGCCTTTAAAATATGCAGCATCCTTTTGGGATCTGCCCTTATTCCAGCCGATGTTTTTTGTGGTGATGCTTCCTCCATGTCCACCGTCTCTGACTTTGCTGCCATGATAGGACCAGCCTAGTCCTACCACAGGCAAATAAATGAAGAAGTCTGCCTATATGGGTTCCAGTTTTTTTTTCATACTGACACTGAATAAAGTTTTGCGACTTAGTAGTTGCAGGCAGTTAACAAAAAATAACCCAAAAGAAAATCTCAAACTTGGCGTAAAAACAAAATAAGCTAAACATCAAAAAGAAATACTAAAAAGAAACTTAAAAGTTTGACTAACAAAAAAGGAGACAAAAACCAAAAATGAAAAAGTATATAAACAAAAAGAAAAAATCAAAGCAATAAACTGAAAATCAAAAGTTCAAAAAGTTTCGCAGATAACAGAAAGAAAATGAAAAATTAAACAATTAACTTAACGTAAATGACAGTTGTTGAAGAAATTCTCGTCAGGCAAAACTTAGCTGGACTCTAAACAAAACAACAAAAGGCCACCCGCATGATGAGAGCATCTTCAAACAATACTCCTACTTTTGTGAAGATACTTGTGGTAGTGTATCTAAAGTAGATCCAACTGTATTTTTCTGGTATGATTCACAAGATTTAATAGGAATTTTAGTTGCACATATGGATGACTTTCTTTGGGTAGGGACAGAATCCTTTGGGTAGGGACAGAATCCTTTGGGAAAAAGGTTATTGTCCAATTGAGAAAAATTCCCCATGTTGTAAAAGAGTCTTGTGGTGCCTTTAAATATTTAGGTTTATGTTTATCACAGGATGCTGATTGTATCACTTTAAACCAGAAGGATTATGCTCACACACTGAAACCAGCAACCATAGATAGGCATAGAATAATAGATTTACCTTTATCTTCCACAGAAAAATATATATTAAGATAAAAAATTGGGCAATTGCCCTGGTTTGCTACACAAACAGGTTCTGATATTGCTTTTGATGTAACTACCATTGCATCTCAAATTAAAAATAGTACTGTTGAGGACCTTAAAAGAGTAAATAAGATAATATGAAAAGTTCAAGCTGAAGAGGTCCTCTAAATTACTGGGATCTATAAGAGCAAGTAGAATTTATGTTGTTTACTGAAGCTTCTTTTGAGAATCTCACAAATGGTGGAAGTCAAGGGGGTTTTATTATATTTTTGAAGGAAACAAATGGTAGAATTAACCTCATCACTTGGCAGTCAAAGAAAATAAGATTGGTGAGAAGTACATTAGCCAGTGACACGCTGGCTCTAATTGAGAGAGTTGATCATGTCATTTGTTTAGCCACCTTATACAATAGATTAATTTATAATGGCAGTAGTAAAAAAGGTGTCCCTATTAAATGTTTTGTGGATAATAAAGATTTACATGAAGCTATCTACTCTAAAAGACAAGTAGCTGAAAGGAGGTTAAGTGTGGCGATTAATACCATAAAGGAAATTTTGGCACGGAATGAAGTTACAGCAATTGATTGGATTCCTATGGCAAGACAGATTGCAAACATTATGACAAAACATGGTGTTTGTAGACATCTTATATTATCCTATTTAAAAAGTTTTTTTTTGTATTACTCATTCCTAACTACCATATTTCCATATGACTGTATTCTAACATAATCAGTATGCAAATATTACTAATGAACTTTTAACAAAGAGGAAAACAAAAAAAGGAAAAAAAGTGAATATATATATATATATATATATATATATATAAGATTGTTAAGTTGTTAAATAGCTCAAATGTATATTTACTACCCAGCACAAGTATTGAACTGATATTCTTCAACTAATGTAAAATTTTGCTTTAATAAGTTGATCTGTTCCACCTGCAGTTGAAATGGATTCTGTCCATTGAGTTTTATATAAACTTATGGTTTTTCCACCAGGACTTTGTAAATCTATTTGCCTGGTGAAGTTATAACAGATTAGATCAACAATAAGTGTGAAAGGACAAGTCATATCACAACCCTAAGATTGGTCTTAGTCTGCATAAAGAAAAGATATGTTTTCAGAGTATATCTGTAAGATTAGATGGTAAACACACATTCTTGGTTTTTGGAAGACGATCAATGCAGGAGTCCCTTAGGGTCTGCTTCTTAGTCCAAAACTCTTTCTACTTTACATAAATGATCTGACTAACAGTATACTCTAATTATTTGTGAATATCTATGCTGATGATATAATGGTATATGAGTGCACCTCCTAAACTATAGATGACCAGAGGCTGGAAAAATGGTTGCTTCCATGTACTGCTCCAGAAAGCACCTGACACCACGTCTATTCTCTACCTTTACAAGAGCCAGATAGGGCCAAAAATGGAGTATTGCTGCTATATATGAGCAGGAGTTGCTCAGTCATTACTTTTCAGTCTTGATAGAGTCCAAAAGTCTTTCCATGTCTTTGTGTGTGACAAATTGTTTTCCACCCTACAACTCCTTTCTCACAGATGAAACGCAAATCTCTTGCTGCTCTAATTCCATGGAAATTGTTCAGACAAACTACATTCTTTAGTTCCACCAGTTATTACCTTCACAGCTAAGATCCACCATGCCACGGATATTGTAGCAAACCACCATCATTCCCTTTGTATTCCATTGATGAGATGTACGTTCCACTCAGGCAACTTCTTTGCATGAACCGCTGCTCTGTAGATCCGACTCCCAAGAGGATGCTTCCCCAATCACTAATGTCTTAAACTGTTCAAGTCAGGGTTAACCATTATCTTCCCCTTGTATCCACATAAACTATGCCTTTTACTTTGTAACCCTCTACCTTGACTGACTCCTAGACCTTGTACAGGGTAAACATTGTTGCAAAGATAAAAAAGGCCTCTAGAGACATTTAACAGCAGGAAATACTCCCCGTTGTTCATGTAATAAAATAAAAACTAAGTGTGTATAGAGGCTAAAACAGTAAAAGTGAAACCATTAAAATCAAGAAAAAACAAATTATAAACAATATTAACTCCACAGGAAACTATACTTGCTACGACATGGCTCATATAGATATGAGTATGTTACATGTCAGCATGATTTAAATCATATAGCTGTGAGTATGCAGGTAGATTATATCCAATATATATGAACAGATATCAATTATAAAGAATTAGTATTTTCTCAAGTATGCGGTGAATCAAGAGGCAATGATGAGGAAAGATGCAACCGAGTGTTGACTAGTAGGCTTGAACTTGTAGAAGAAAGCCAGTCAAAACAGCAGTGGCTTTTTTCTTTTTTTTTCTTTTTTATTATAAAGACCAGTTACAAATGTTTGCAGAGCAGCAGGCTGGCAAGAATGTTGGCATTGGAGAAAATGGAACACCAACTGACGTCAGAGAAAGATCACTCGTTCAAAATCCAAGACCTGCATCTCCCCAACTCCTACCTCTTACACAGCATCCTTCTTTCATTCTCTTGTTCAGTTGCCTTTCAGCACCAGACTTCAACACAGGAAGGAATGGTTTTCCTTTATTACTTTTCATTATTTTCCTTCTGTTAAGAAAATAATACAATGTTCTTTGATAAGTTTTGGACTGAATCCCTAAGAGTCTCTGACCATCATCAAGCGAAACCCTTTCCAAATGTCTGCCTTTATGCACCTGCTCAAACAAAGAATAAAAAATAAATAAAATAACACAGTGGCTGTATACATCATTATCATTATCATCATCTTTTCTCATTTGAGTGGTTGTGTGTTTAAACCTGTGTTATGTAACTGCATCTTTTTTTTTCTCTCTATGATGTAATGCTATCTTTCTCATACCCTTTTGGTTAGGTGAATTTTCCACTTAACCATTACTGACTCCCCACTTCCACCACATTTTCTTGCATCTGGAGTAGGTGGAGGAAAATCAGGTAATATTTTATCACACATGCACCCCCACCCACCCCATTGCCTGACAGACACAGAGAAAAAAAAGCAAGAATTTAGCAAAAAGAAACCATTCTTAGAAGATCTGTTACTATTAACAGAAGAGACAGTAGAAGAGATAAAACTGAATTATAGAAATATGAAGAGAACTGTGTGTAGAAGTGTTGATAGCGTTAAGGGCTTCATAGAAGTAAAAGTGTAACATGAAGCCAAATGACGGAACACATGAGAATAGGACAGGCAGCACAACAGCATTGATTTCACATGAAAAGTGAAAGGCCAATGAAACAGATGAAAGAGAGAGACCAATTTATTGCTACAAGTTAAACTAGCAATTACCACACTGAAGGTGTACCATATAAAAACAGAATATCTAAGACACAAAAGGTCCCCCCATTGTCAAGGCTTGATTTAAAATCAATGTTCTTTAACGTTACATGACAAACAGAAGTAACCCCAACATCTAAAACAGAATTCCATAAAGAGAACAATAACAAATTACCCATTGATAAATTAAATGGCTACTTGGAGATTATTTTTATGAGGTTCTATAAAAGTGCATGGCAACCCCATGATAGTTTTCACACACTAACTGGAATGAAATTTACAAGTAATACAGATAAAAGAAAAAACCTATCTGTAAATAAATATCTTGAAAGAAAACAGACACTGATGACAGAAAAAAGTATTAACAACAGTGGGGTGTGACTGTTCTTTTGACAATAAAAGTGTGGGTGAGAATATTATCTGGTTATTTCTATGTTCAAAAGAAAGTGACAGCAGGTTCTCAAATTTCCTCTTGGAAACCCAGTAATTGCTTTTCCCTTCTGCTGGTTGCCAAACTCTTTTTGGCTAAAGAATATAATGTTTTTTGAATGTTTCCAGTATAAAAAAAAATTATGTTGAGCTTTGGTTTCAATTCAAAATTGCAGTTTCTACAGCTGTAGTGAATGATTCTGGGCTAAATTCAGGCTCCCATTAAGCAAATTATAAGTAAATATATATTCACTATAATTTAGTGTTGATATTTAGTTTCCCTGCACTCTTTTTTAAGTAAAAGACTTATCTTCCTTTTCTTTTTTTTTTTTAATAGCCAGGTTTATTGAATCAGAAGTTAAAACCTCTGAGTTCAATTCCTTCAGGAAGAGTAAATTTATATTAATAACTTATATCTTAGTTCTATGTCATTTAAACACATTTTCTATTTTTTATTCTAGTGAAATGCTCAAATATGTTACTTTGTCTCTGGGGATTTAAATTTTAAAAAATACTAACAAAAATGAGAATTTTTACTACCTTTAAATTAAAGTGATGATTTTGAAAACAAACTATTTGATTTGAGAGAGGATGCTGAAAGTTCCCAGCCTGAGCCACTTCCTCTTTACAAAATCAATATTTTAATGCTTAAACACCAGAATACTGATTTTGGAAGTGGGTCAGACAGAACCTTTTCAGAATACCTTTGTGTGTGTGTGTGTATCATTGTTTCTATTCTAAAGGTGAAGTTTACATTTTTGACAGACACTGAACGAAACTGAAAATTGCTTCTATCTAGCTGGTTCCATAGCTTTATTCCAAACAACAGAAAATTTATAAATTGAAAAAAAACTAAATTTTCTTTAAACACAAACCCAGTGGTATAAGTGATTTATAAGTTACAGTATTTCATAACTTAAAGCAAAAGAATTGTACAAAGGATAGCACCTGCCAAGACACTAGAGGATTCTAGAACATCTTTAAGCAAAAACGAAATCCAAAGATCAACTGAATTAAGTTTTGTATTTGAAAGGAAGGTTAAAACAGAGATTCTGGTTATTTTAGTTTGAAAATTGGAGAATAACGTAAAAAGCAAGCCATTATAGCTGAGTCTGCATGTGAATATGTTTGGAAGATAAAGAATTGCCAGAAGGAAAGTAAGTAGAAAGGGTCAGAAAGACAGATGTTGTCATATTGCAGTTTCAAAGGTCAACCATAAATAATTATGCAAGTCAGCATATAGCAAGATGCTGCCAGTTTTATTTCTCTTACATTTTCTTTGTATCTTGATGTTTTTTTTTTTGTTTTTTTTAGTGTGAATCTTTTGGAGTAAAATGTTTAGCAGCTTTCAGATTAAGCTTTAAGAATTCAGAACAAAGCAGCAGTTTCATGTAAGATTTGAACTTATCCTATGCCAAAAGAACCTATGATATCAAGTAGCAATACTTGATCCATTTTAACCACCACAGCTGGCAATAGTCAGATGGAGTTCTTATTCTGCATCTTAATAACACTGGCTTCACTCTTAATTTCTTTAAGCCACTTTGATGCCCATTTTGTAATAAGAGCAATAGTCTGAGGTTCTGAAATGATGAATTTTCATCTCATCCACACTTTTTTAGACTACTATCTTTATCTTTTTATTGTTTATGACAATGCCTTTAGTTAATATTTTCTTCAACTTTTAAAGTGTGGAGATGTATATGGAGTAATGAAAACAGTTTGTCTCAAAATCAAGAGACATCTTTGCAGGGTTGACATCACATCAGACACTTTGATTAATCTATATGCACAAACAGAAATATTAAATAATATGGCTTCATTGATAATACATACAGACACTCCAGAAAGCTGATAACCTAGAACAACCTGCCTAATGTTAAAGAGGAGATGGGCACAAGCAAGTTAACTCTTTGTTTGACTAATATCTTGAAAGACCCAACATGGCATGATGATCACTTTAATCATGGGGCTAGCAAAACCACCATTATGTGCTACCAAGTCAGATAAATCTATAACTGTATATCACAGAATTACATATGTGAAAATCACTCAAATCTAATGACTGGGAACTGATTGCTTTCACCACTTGGGGAGGTTTTAGAGTTCAAAATTTCTAAATCATTTGTAGTAGTCTAATTTTTTTTACTGTCTCCTGCTGGGCTTCTCCACAAGTGACTTGGGAGTTCTTCAAACCAAGTATTCATTATTATTTGGCCATTGACTGTGCATTGATAAACCCATTTTCCTCTGTATTTGTTACATAATCCAAGTACGTACTTAACAACCATTTGTTAATTTTCTGCTTTTAGGTGCCCCCTGCTCCATGATAACTGTTCCCTCCACCCGCACATTTTTTTTGTGTGTTGTAAAAACTTATCTATTTCTTCTTTGGTGGTTTTTGATGTAGGCAGCATATACCACTATGACCGCCATATTTAATGGTTTCCGTTTAAGTTTCACCAGAACTTTCTGACAGTTGCCAGTAACCCAAAACACACTACCTCTCATTATCTAATATTATTTTAATTCCTTTTTCATTTTCTCTCTTCCTGCACAAAAAAAAGAGTTACCATTGTTTTTCCATTTCATTTCCCTTACTCCCAAAAATATTAAGTTTTTCATTTTTTTTTTTTTTAAATATTCCCCATTGTTACACTGTCCTGCATGATTGGGAAGAGTTTGATTTCTATAAACAACCAAACTCTTTGCTGTGGAATCCTCAAATTTTGGTATACTGATTGATTTGTTTTTTAAGGCTTATCAACCTTTTGAAAGTTATTTAAAGCCAGAAAATATTTCTGGATTGTAAGAATTTTTTAGAAATAATGATTTTATTGATACAGGTCCTACTATTTAACCCACAGCTGGTAGGAAAAGAAGTGGATTCATATCTTTCCCAATGGTATTTGCACATAAGTGAATATAACAAACCCAACTGGAATCCGAGCTTAGTTATCCAATTCCCATTTCCAAGCCATTATCCATTAAGCCACTGTATATATCTACAAGAAATGCATATTGAGATCTATATTGAAGACTGCAAACTATGGAATCATTGATGAAATAAGAGAAAAAATAAAGCGTACTATTGTTAGCAAGAAAAGAGTGATAATAAATGTTGAAAATTCAGAAATGTTTTATTTCTTAGTGATATATTTCATTTTATTCACCTTGTTATAAAAAGTTATGTGAGACTACAGCATAAGTATAATCTTAAAGATTTGGAACAATTTATTGTCTGTAGCAGCTTTATATACTTTATTGTGGTCATGAACAATGCTGAAATATTTATTAAAAATACACTGTTTAAAGATATAATCAGGGTGTCAACAAACAATGATATTTCATAAAAATTCTAAGACTTTTCAGCAGTTTCACATAACTAATGGAAACAGCATTTACCAGATAACTATCAGTATTAAAGAAATTGTTTTATTGTCATTATAACCAGATATACAAAATAACTAAATAGAAAAGTGTTATTTTTGATTCTTTATTTTTTTTTTTTTTTTTTACAGTGAGGTCCATCCTGTTCAAGGCCCAGAGGCCACTTGAAGTAGAGGGTTACAGAGTAAGAGACAGTTTATGCAGATAGGAGAAGATAACAGGTTAAGATTGTAGTGATTGGGGAAACATCCTCTTGGGAGTCAGTCCCACAGAACAGTAGTTCATGGGAAGAAGCTGTTTGAGTGAAACTTACTTCTCACCAATGAAACCTGGGAATGAAGGTAGATTGCTACAATGTGAATGGTATGGTGGGTCCTAGTTGTGAAGGTTAAAACTGGCAGAACCAAGGAATGCAGTTCATCTGAGCACTTTCCATAGAAATAGTTATAAAGCAGTGAGCGGCTTGTCATATCCCATCTGTGAGAGAGGGGTTGTAGAGTGGAAAATAATTACTCACTCACAAGGATGCGGAAATGCTTTTGGACGCTATCGAGACTGGAAAGTGAGGACTGGGCAACTCCTGCTCAAATATGACACCAGTGCTCCATTTTAGGCCTGATTTGGCTCTTGTAAAGGTATAGAGGATAGTGTGAGAAGTCAGGTACTTACTGGAGCCGTACAGGGAACTGACTATTTTTCCTGCATCTTTATCATGGATTGTATGTACAAGTTACACTTGAAGTCACGGTCAAATCTCTCAAGGCATGAAGCCTCCCTGAGGGGACATCCATTCATCTGCTGTTGGAATCACTGCAAAAACATCTCCCTCCTCAAATTTATAGACATATACAGATGCATGCCGAGATTTCCTTCTAACCAATAAAATAGACCACTTCTTGGTCTCATCCACCATAACTTTGTTCTCTCGTCTTGAAGTCAGAATGCTACAATCACTTGACTGTATCCCTTTTGCATTTTAACACCATTCTTACTTTATAAATATTTGCTTTACTACTGGTGCTTTTTGTCTTTCATATATATCATTTGCTTAGTATTATTCCACTCTGTTCTTTTCCTTCTTTTTTTTTATTGTCTATTGAAAACTTCCATTTGTTGGGCATTATTTTACCAATTACACTTAACCATGGCCAATTACTCTACAATAGTCCTTAAAATTTCCTCTTTGACCATATGTTCTGCCTATAGTATTCTCAGCATCCTAATATAGAACCACATCTCGATTACTTCAAGTCCCCTTTTCATCTATGAGGAAATAATAAGTCCCATGCATACATAGCTAGTTTATTAATGAAAAAAAGATTTTAACCTATATATAAAGATTAAATGGTTATCCCTGTCATAACTATCAGTTACTTCCTTTGATCAGGATTTCAATTTAATCAGAAAACGTAATGACCCATATTCATTTTTGTGTTGTATGAAGTTAAAGTTTGTTAATATCAATTGAATCATTAAGAGTCATTCATAGAGACTCTTCAGTTTTTCATTAATATTCAAAATGCTAAATTGAAATTCTCCATTCATGGCCCTCCTGCTCAAGAATACAACCCAGGAAGACAGTGACAAGATGGCAGAATAGTGGCTAAAGGGCATGGAGACCACAGTTTAATGACTGACTGGATCAAAATAAATATTTGTTTCTTAAATATTTTAATATTGGTTTTATTATGCTACTAAATATAAATGATAAAGTTTTTTTTTTTCAAAAATTTTTTATTTTAAAACTTTTTGCAGATGATTAAAGTTGTTTTTCAGGATGGTGGTGTAAAAATGTTAGTCTGGAGTCCTGGTGTAATACTATCTTTCTCCCACATCCAACATTATTCTATACCAGTTTACATTAAGTTTAGAAAACGTCTATATATTTTTAATTAATATTTTTCTGAAAATAAAAATAAAAACCTTGTGAATTATACAGTTTGAACTTACTTTTAGTTTTTATCCAATCACTAAATCCTGTGCGACATTGAGGATTACTGAAATATGCAAGTGTTCAAGTCTGACTAGATTTAACTTTAAACCACATATAAACAACAGTATAAAATGCAAAATTCACATTAATAAGATTAAAATAATAAATAAAACAAAACTTACCTGTTAACCAACCTGCCAACTCTAACACACTCATCTTTATCATAGAACCAGATTCCATAAATGGCTGCAATGTAGTAAAAAAAAATATTGTAGAAACAGAGATCAAAATTATGATATTCCATTAAGAGAAAATAAAACTTGCTTGAGCAACAAACTAAGTCCTTGTAGTTCTATAGAAAATAAAACCTATTTCCAACATCTCACAGACGCAACGTTGCCTCGCTCTGTCTTTTTTACAAATACTTTCACGGTAATTGCTCCGATGAGCTGCTTTCGCTGGTTCCTAGGCCTCATGAATTTAAACATCCTACGAGGCTGGCATCCCGTTTCCACCCCTTCACCGTTGAAACTGTTAGATGTAGACGTCTCTTCTACTCCAATAGCTTCATGTCTCGCACATCTCGCCTGTGGAACTCCCTTCCTTATTCCTGTTTCCCTGATAAATACAATCTCCAACTATTTAAGTGTAACGTCAATCGACATCTCCAGTTGCCTTGATCTATCCACTTCCCTTCTCCACATCCTTTCACCTTTCATTCCTATCTTCTATCGCTCCAAATCTTCTGTAACCCCCTTGCCTTGATCGATCCACTATCTTTCTCCACATTCTCTCCTTTACCACTCCTATCTGCTCTTCCTCCAAACCTTCTGTAACCCCTTGCGTGCTAGTGGCTTCCAGCCTTGCTTGGGGTGATAAGCTTAAAAAAAAACATAATTACATACCTGCATACATACCATATTAAAACATGTCCAAACTTTATTTTCTACTTAGTAATAGCCAATATTACAAACATACCAAAAATATTCCTCAATACAACCCACACCTTTAAATCAAAGTGTCTATTGGTTAGAAATTAACATCACCATGTGAAATAATTGACCAATCAGAAAAAAAACCCCTAAAACCTTATATTTTTTCAACTCTAATTTTGTGAAAAAATTCTCTTAAAAAAAAACAACAAATTTCAACTTTCAAAGAGCAGAGATGTGATTGTCTCCCCCAACACATGCTGAAAGAAACATATGTCAGTAACTTAAAATGTATTGTCTCCAACAAAAATAACAACAAAGATGGTGAGTGAATCTTTACTAATGATAAGTCTTTTCCTAATCACGGCCTTTCTCTGAATCAACTATCCAAAGACAAACTCAACTACAGACTATTTTTAATTCTTTTTAACTCTCTTGAATTTATGTACATATGTTTGTAAATACAAATGATTTACTTAACAGGCAATCCAGGTTTTCTTTATTTTTATTTTATTATTGTTCAGAATTTGAATATAACAAAACTTGAAGAACTGAATTTCCTACAGGTGTATACTTATATGTTATATAAATATCTTCATGCTACTACTCGTAAGTGTCTAATATACAGTGGTGGAGGGACATTTATATTTTGAAATAAGTTTTTGTTAGTAAATTTTCAAAATTACCCTGATCTTATTGAGAACACCCTGTTTATTTTGTACTTTTTGACTCTAAATGATTTTCCAACTTCCACTTTTATTAAGACAATGTCCTGAAAAGAAAAAAATATAAGAACACAAGAAAAATTAAATCAAAACCTTAACCACAGCACTTTGGCAGCTGTTTTTAACGAAACTTGCATAGAAAAGGCATTACTGCCTAAATACACAATATACATATATGTGCGTGTGTGTGTGTAATAAATAAAATACATACACACACAAGGTTTATAATTTTTTTAATGGACACCATAAGAAAGATGTATGAGGAATTGATATTCCCCTCAGAGAAGGCATGAAACTAATTTCAATCTTGTGTAATCACATTCACTCCTCATCTACAATAATTTAGAGAAGTTGAAAAACTTTCTTCCTACAAATCATTCAATTGTTAATGGCTGGAAATATAATAGTGGCAGGTCCCAACAGCCAGTATCTAATATGTTTCGTAATAATAAATACAAATAATCTTTTTTTCTCCTCTCTTTTAGGAGAGTGTATCTATTATTTCATACTCAAATATTAATGAATCACAATAGTTTCAATAGGCTTGAGTATCATTGATTAAGCCTAATTATGTACAGTAATAATAGGGATGAAGTGTTCATATTGCTTTCCCAAATTTGGGCTCATAATAAATAAGTGATGTTATCAAGAGTGTAGGTATTAAATAACAACCTCCAGACAATGTGTGTGTGTGTGTGTGTGTGTGTGTGTGTGTGAGAGAGAGAGAGAACTGTCTTAAACAAAATAACCTCTGCACCCCTAAAAACTCGCTGGCAAAGGGCTTTTGAACATTTATAACCAGGCTGAAAAGAAGGTACAATGTAATAGAACAAACACTTTTGTCTTCTTAACTTTTAAGATAACAAAACTAGGCACTTAGAGAGGAAATAAAGACATTTTTGAGAGGAGGAATCATGACTTATTCAAAATAGTGTCCTCATTGTTATAGTCTGACTGTTGACTCTTCATCCTTGTTCAGGTACATGTTATAGTTGGTAACATTCAAAGAGTTTTGAGCTAAAATATTTATTCAATCAACAGGGTTAGATTATTATTCTCTTTACACATTTTACCATCATTTGAAATTAAAAGGAAGTAGGCAAAATAATCAAATTTTGTATAGTGTTTAAGGTAGAGAAAAAAAAGGGGAAAAAATTTTAAATTATAAAATAATAGTTATACTAGAATGAAAACTGAAGAAAATGAAGATATATAAGGAGTATTGCTGAAAAGTTATCAGCTCAACCAAGAAACCCTTAAAAATCTATTTTTTGTTAGATTTTTTTTACCTTAAACCTTTTCAGCACTCCTCATAAAAAAAATTGTTGCTTGTTTAATGACACTCCTATAAAATTTCACTGAAAAGAGTACTTTTACAACTATTTTTCAACATTCAGGTATCAGAATGTTTCTTGCGTTTAAATTACTGTTGGAACTTGTCAACAAATACAAGTGAAAAATTTTAATCCACCAACTGAAGAAAGTACAGAATTCAGTCCTCACCAGGTGGTACCACAACTGTGACCTTGTGCTAGACTAGACTTATCTGAGAATATAGGCAAATTGACTTATGACTGAAATAGTTTCTATAAGAGAGGTTATAAATGACAACATTCCTATACAGCAAAGAATGTTGGACAAATGAGAAAGTTTTAAGGAGAATAAAAACTGCTAACAATCAAAAAAAAAGTCAGCTGAAATTTTCAGGACATGCAATGTGCAAAAAAGGCTTAGAGAATTTAACCAATGATGGCAAGAATAGCAGAGGAAAGTAGCAAGAAACTCATTTGACAGGTTTGATGCGGCATATCAATTCCTTATGGGTCATTTAATGCCGAAATTTAATTTTGGGGGGAGCATTAGTAATTTCTTTTACAAAAATGTATAGCTGGTAATTTTTTATTTATTTTTTCTTACACAAATGTATTGCTGGTATTTTTACTACAAAAATGTGTTTTTATACTTTCATAGTGTTTTGACCCCAGGCTGGGGGGGTAACTATTTGCCCATAGTTGGAACCCTAACAGGTGTTCCCACCCTGGGTCAGGGTGGACCTGCGAACACCATCAATTAACAGGTGGTTCCATGTTCCTCAAAACCTTCTGATCAGAGGCCTTGCTGCTGAACATAGTTTATTGTAATACCCAGGATGCTTTGATGAAGGAACAAGTACCAAAGGAAAGAGGAGTCATAAAGGAACAAGTATTACTGAGAGTAACAAAAAACAGGAAGCTGTAGAGAATCACAATCTACCCATGCCCAGAAAAAACACAGCACAGAATAAAAGAGAGAGAGAGAGAGAGAAGCCCTTATATTCCTCTTCCCATTCCTCACTATATTTAGCCTTCTATCATAGTATACTTAAGTTGAAATAAAAAGTAAGTGTAAATATCAAAGTCCTTTTAATTTTCTATGACATTAACTTGTTTTAGCCATAAATGGTCAAAAAAATATAAAATTCAAATGTTAGAAGAGGATAATTTTTATAAGAAGCTAATATAAAAAGAACAATAGCTAGCTAATGCCAGTATTGTCACCCCTGTCAATTACTCAACCTTTATTTTTTTTACATTTTAAAGATTTGTATTAACATGAAAGAATAACATCAAAAATTTGTTTCCATCAATGGCTGGCTACTACCTGTTTCCAAGCACACCTGTCTGCCAGGGTAGCTAGTTAATCCCTATTACAGACACCTGCTCAACCCAAAGAGACCACCTGTAGTTTATATTGCAACTATGCTGAACATATGTTAGTTACAGTTTCAGAAAGAGAATGCATAATCTGTTGTGACTAATTTTTGAACAAGGTCAGTGCAGTTTTCAGGCACTTTCAAAAGGTGTCATGCACTGGCGTTGCCTTCCCAGGCCAATAACACCAATAAGTTACCTCCCTGACAAATTGTCTATGCCAAGATTCAAGCACAGATCACATGGTCAAAAGGCAAACATTCTAACTACTTGGCCATGCAGCTATTTCCATCAAAACATCCCAATCTCTCACTAACCACAACATTTGATACATACACACACACAAAGAGGAAAAAAGAAAATCAACCCACCACCAATAATTCAATAATCCCAACTCGCACATAAATTAATTACATCAAAATTAGTATAAAAACTACAAAAAATGAGAAAAACAGTAGTCAATTGCTGAAACCTCCTGAAGAGTGTATTGAACAATTACAATTGGTTGATTGATCAAAAAGTAACTTGTGAGTAAGTTGTGAGTTCAATACCTGGCTACAGCAGAGGGAACAAAAACTTGGAGAGTTGAGATATCAAGGGAAATTAACTGAAACTGAGATATCCAAATGTATGACACATGGAATTAGAATAATCTACCTCCATGAACTAAATAATGTGTTCAGTTCAAAATTCTCAGAAATATCACCTGAAGAAGGCTGGAATGTCTGAAACATCATGAATATAGCAATAAAGATGAGGACAACACACCGAATAATGCAAATTATAAAAAAGTTAATCTACAAATATTATATATATATATATATATATATATATATATATATATATATATATATATATAAAAGGAAAATTTTAATGGATTATCAATATTATATGAAATCAGAAATAAAATTCTTTCACAGATTGCATTTATTAGTTTTCTTTTCCCATGACTTCATGCTATAGAAATTGAACAAAGTAAAAAGCACATTAAAAATTTGGAGATTTTTCCCACATTGTGGTGTAACATGATCTACCTTGAGTCCTACCTCTCATTTTACTTTGTACCAGATAAAACTAAGCTTAGCAATTGTTTTTATAGAATTTCATGAAATAAATAACATTCCTCTATTCTACTAAGTACATAATTTCCTCACAAGATGTATATGATACCAAGTGCAAGATGTTATCTCTAATGGTGATGACTCTTCTTGCAGTTAGAGGGGTGTCATGACAATCCATTTCTATCAACCTGTCTTTTTGTTACCTTCCATTAAAACGCTGAATATATTTTAGTTCTCTTGTTAACAATGACTATCAACTGCATTGACCAATGAAGGATGCACATAATAACGAACAAATGCAGCAAAGAAATTGATATGAAAACAATTACATTTACTGACTAAAGATAAGCTTCACAACTGTGATATTAACTAAACTTTTTCTTTGTAATTTATTTTTTTAACAAAGAATTACTTGAAGGAGGAAGAGGAAAGAGACTAAAAGGGGTGAGGGCAGAGGCACACTCTGATGTCCTTGAAAGATACAGATATATAAACTGCCAAAAAATTAGACAGCTACCTAACAATGTCATGCCTCCTTTCACATGAATAACTAGCTACACTATGTAGTAGTGAGTTTTATATATTTATATATATTTTATATATATATATAAGTGAACATTGACGTCAGCACTCAGAGGCGACAGGCTGTTTCATGTTATACGTCTATATATGAGAATATAAGGAAAATATAAGGAAAAGCTCAAAAGATTTCTTAGGACTGGCTTCATTTTGAAGATACACCACTCATCAGGCTCAGATAAATATTTAGCTAACCAGGATGAGTGCTGTATCTATTAAACTTGAAGTTGGTCCCAAGATAAGTCTTTTCAACTTTTTCTTGACTATTGTTGCTCTATTTTTTAAATTGGATTATTTTCTTTATAAAAATCTGCTTAAATTGTAGTAATTTGTGTTTTTATATATATATTTCCATACAGTTCTGTTTTAAAAATCAATTGCTAGACTACTGACACAGATGATTTGATTATCATGGTGAAAGCTCTTCAGAGTTTTCCTTCTCCTAGACTTGTTGCTTCATGCTAGCACAGATATTGATGGCCCACAAGAGTTCTGTCTACTCAGTTTCACTCACAAAGCTTGGGTTAACCCCTGGTATAGTTTTCAAGCACTTTCCAAAGGTGCCACACACTGGGATCAACCTTGATTCAGTCAGATAACATCAGAAAATCACCTTCCTGGCAAATCGATCATGGTAAGATTTGAACATGGGTTTCATAGTCAGAAAGTGAACGTTCACTTTCTGACTATGAAACCCATGTTCAAATCTTACCATGATCGATTTGCCAGGAAGGTGATTTTCTGATGTTATCTGACTGAATCAAGGTTGATCCCAGTATATATATATATATATATATATATATATATATATATACATATACATATACACACACACATTTAAATTTTTGAAGATCAATTTTGACTTGAAAAACAAGTAGCTGGAAGAGAGTTCCACAAAAAGGAAAAAAACTGTGAGCATAGAAGTGATGGTTACATCTTGCAATTTCAACTGTAAAATAATGAGACCTAGCTGCCAATCTAATACTGCACTTAAATTGTAAAGTTGAGGTACCAAAGGGTAAAGCTCATCAGAACAATTACCATGAAAATATAGAAAATGCACACTAGGAAAGTGATTCCAGCTGAGATATCAGGTCAGGAAAAAAGATTAATCTAGTTTTCTAACACATTATATACATATAGCCAACACATTTAGTCACTAGGCTAAGTAAGTGGATTGAATTACCTGGAAGTTGAGTTCAATTTTTGGATTAGGTAATGAGAAAAAGTCATAGATACTAGTTCAGTCAAAGAGACAAGTGATATCACAAAGACAAATTAACTAGATAGAATTTACTGCTAAAAAGAGAATTTTTTCATTATACTGTTCATGTTAAGGAATTTAACCTCATTGGTTGAGTGAAGGGATTTTTGTTCAAAATTCCTGAAATATTACCAACTATGATAAACACCTGAAGAAGGCTGAAGAGTACAATGGCTGAAACATTGTGATGATACCAAACAAGAAGAGGATACTACTCTAAACAAATTAGTGGACGATAATGTAAATTAAAAAAAAAAAAAGGAAAATTATAGGTATTAATTTTTGACCATTTTTTTTAATTGCAATTTTCATCTTATTTTTTGACTGCTAATCAAGTGGCATAGCTCAGAAACAAAGAATAATCTTCTGCAGTTAAATAAAAAATGCTGTATTGTATATCCGACTTTGTAAAATTGCTTTCAGTGACACATGTGATATTCTACTATTACATTGTATTTTCCCATTAAGTTAGGAAACTCAAGTCATACCCTCTCGGTGGTTGAATTGTATAATTGTTTATATTGATTAACCCACTCAAGAACTGGAATGTGTTATAATTTATTTCCTTTTTATTTCTGATAAGATCTGAAAGTCATCTTCTCTAATCACAGATGATCTGCAGCTACCCATCAGCTTGTATATATTTATGACTGCTTATTCCATGTAAAAGAGTCAAGGATTTTACAGCCCTGAATGCTATTCTCTCTCATGCAAGGGTGAATACAGGTTTGGGATTTATTATACAAACAAGTAGCAAAGGGAGAAAAGAGAAATATATGTAGATTATTACAGAATGTGGAGGCTGGGCCAGGATGGTCAGAATACCTTGCAGGCATGGAATTCTGACAGTGATGGATTAGCTTTGTCTAAGTTTTGGATATAAGACCAAAGCAGCACAAAGTTAGACTGCAGGAATTTTGATGTGTTGATATGCTTCCCATATATAGATTCAATAGACAGGCTAAGACCCCATGTGGAGGGACACTAAGCCAATAAGTGAGCATGTGTCTCCTTGAAGTTATTCCACTCACTGCCTCCTAGAATCGATGGTATCATGTCTGTTCTCTAATACAACAAGTAAATAAAAGAAACCGTCATTGATAACATCTATGAAGTGACAGTGGCGTCCAAAGGATTGAAGCCAGTGATTACACAGAATGCAATATAGATAGTTTATTTAAATTGTATCTGCTGATAAAGTCTTTATAGCCCAACTGACAATGGTGCATCTATGGAAAGAGTCTCCTACGGATAAGTAATGAATGTTCAAATGTTGCTGTAGTCTTATTCTTAGTTTATAATCTATCCTTCTTGCTTATCAGTTGTAGAATAATAATGATCAGAAGGTTAGGATAAAAGAAGCAACATAAATAATTCAAGCATAAATGACAATGCTTCATCTAAAAATTTTATAGAATATCTAGAACTACTAAAAAAACTAAAAATTGTGGTGGTATTGAAAATGGACAAATAAGGACAAGTGTTAATAGATGACTGCTTGTAAAGCTTTCATAATTGTACCAATAAAAATACTATGATGGACAGAGACATATTAAAAGCAACATAAATAAAAATGTAAGAGAAAAATTTTAAGAAACTTGAGAAATGGAAATTGATTCATTGAAACTACATCTGATTATGCGTTTCACCTTTCAAGGCTTCATCAGATCCAAAAATGAAAGAAAGAAATGTTTTTGTATGTATGCTTAAATAATGAATCATAGCACTTTTCCCCTAAGCTAGTATTTCTTGTGATTAAAGAAGAAATGGAGTGACTTTAAAAAAAGCTGTTAATATTTTTTCTGTATCTTTTTAATGAAACGTTTTCCATTTGTCAAATTTCTAAAAAAATTGTCGGGATTCTATATCCTATTTTAAACACACATTATATATAGATTTCATTTCCCTTAAATTCTGTCCTGGGTATGACAATAAACTACATCCGCGTCCTGGGTAAGACGATAAACTACATCCAACATCAAGGCCTCTGATCAGGCGGTTTTGAGGAGTGTGGAACCACCTTTTAATTGCTGGCATTCTCAGGTCACACCTGTTAGGGTCCCAGCTATGGGTGAATAGTTGACACCCAAACTAGTGTAAAAGTAGGTTTTAATACCAAAAATACTTTGTAATAAAAAAAAATTACCAGCAATAATTTTTGAAGGAAAAATTATCATCAGCAATACTTTAAAAAGAAGTACCGGCAATACAAACAGCTATCCATTCTTTGAAAAAAATATTACCAGGTATAGATTTCTTCAAGGAAAAATATTCCCAGGAATAGATTTTTGAAGAAAAACATTACCAGCAATAAAAATTTTATCGGCATTAAATAACCCATTGAGGTTGATATGCCATAAAACAAACCAAACCATTAAATTCTGTAAACTAAAAAAAAATATGCTTAATTGGAATTTTTTTCTGAATGAAAAGCCCATCTGAATCACAACAATCAGATAAACCAAGTTCAAGTTGACAAAGATTTGTATCATCAGACAAGCAGTGTGACCAGACAGTTATCAGCACAAAGCATGAACCAGTCACCATTAACAGATTTTGTTTTTGGTACATTTATACTGCTTAACTGATGAAGATACTTTGGAGAGCCAGAACAAAATATCATTTGAATTGAAGCAGAGGCAGAAAAGCAAAATGTTGGCCAATTGTAACACTCACCGTGTGTCAACTGGTCATTATTGGCTGAAAATATGTAAATATGTTAAGTAAGCATGGAAATAAATTCATTTACTGACATCTTGAAGGTTTTACTGCTTGCCTTGCAAACTTTCCTGTAGGAAAACAAGAATGCCATGTCTAATAATAATGCATGAGGCAAGGGTGGGAGGGTATTGAATATTATGAGGTCTGATCAAAAAGTATTGGAACTGTTACTATGGTAACGGAGCTAAAGTATTCAGAGTGAAGCTGAATAGCACAAATTGACCGTGAAATCTATCACACATACATATTAAGTTATAATGTTCTCACTGACATCCGTTGTTTATAGCAGTGCTTGGACGGAAAGTGTGTAGAGTGTGGTTGTCTCACCATACAACAGAGGTTCCATCAGTGACCATAGCTTGTACAACAGTTTTGGACCACGGACAATGCTTCTCAGGTATGACAATCACCATATCTCCCAGAACTTGCCCACTGTGACTTTTTCCTCTTCAGAAATCAAATTCCTCTTGAAAGGAACAAAATTTGAAAATGTTGAGGAAATCCAAGAGAATGTGACGAGGCAGCTGCTCACTATCTTAAAAAAGGAGTTCCAGGAATGCATCCATCAATGAAAATGATGCTGGATAACAGGTTTGGCTTCAGAAGTGGATTACTTCAAAGGAGATTAAATGCTGAACTGATATATCTTGTAGTTTTATTTTTATAACACCAATATTGATACTTTTTGATCAGACCTTGTATATTCTGTTTGGGATGAATAGCAATTTACAATATTCTGGTATTGTTGATTGCAAATACTAAACTAACCAAGAGGATGGAGAACTTCCTGATTTACTCTAAAAATAGTTTCTCTTGCCTCAGGGGTTGGCAAGATGGTCTGTGACTGGATGAGGCCTTATGCCTGACTAAGCTAGGCTTAGTAAATAGATAAAATAAATTCTCTTTCTCAATAAATCAATGTGATCAGTACCATTTTATACTAATTAGTTCATGGGTTAGAATCTAGAACCTATTTTTTCATTTAATCAAAGTCTGATATATTTCTATACAGAATCAAAGAGAGTCTTCTATGTGCCATGTCCCTTTCGGCCATTGGTGATCATTGCTTGCCACAATTTCTTCTCCTTTGTAAATTTTATCTTTTTTTTCTATCTCTCATATGCCCTGTTTTACCAACCAATTCCACAAGCTTCTTACGTAGGTTATGAGCTATTTTCCTCAGCCTCTCTTTCCTTCAATATGTCCTGTAAGTGTAAAATTTTTTAAACCCTCTTTCTTTATTAGATACCCTAGTAATTTCAACTCTTTCTGATGTTAAATATAAGTGCCCTTTTTGTTTTCAATTTCTTTAAAATTGTTGTTTCTCACATGTTCAGGCCATGATTTTCACAGTATCCTTTGTAGAACATTTCTATTGCTTAAAGTTTCTTCTTCATCTGTGAGGAGATTGTCCAGCATTCACTGCCATATAGGAGTATCGATATTACATGACAGTTCAGTACTCTTCTTTGCTTCTAATGTAATTTTTGTTTCTTAATACTTTGCTTAGATTTTGGAAGGCTTCTTTTACTATCTGAACTCGCCTTCAGATTTCAGTATGGCACTTTCCATCCTCTGTTAAAACACTTTGCAGATACTTAATTGTTGTACTTGCTTGATTTTCAATTTCTCCAATTTCTAATTTGTATGTTGGGCTGTTTCTTTTGTTGACAGCCATGCATTCTACCTTCTTGCAACTGATGTTTAGTTCTTTCTTCCTGCTTTAATTCCCTACCTACTGTAAGCGTTTGTGTAGTTTTCTTTGTGGGTCTGCTATCAACACTGTGTTATCTGTTTATCTTATGTTGTTAAGATAGCTAATAATGAATCCTGGTAGGACTTCTAATTTTGTCAGAATCATCTCACTGTAAAGGTTGAATAACTTCAGTGAGAAGACACACCCTTTTCTTACACCCCTTTCTATTTTTGTATATTTACTGAATTCATTTTCTATCCGTATGCAAACAGTTTGCTCCCAGTATAAGTTCTGGATTATTTTAAGATCCTTCGTCATAATTACTTAGCAGTTCCAACAGTAGAAAGATCATTAACTGGTTAACAGTATTATTAATTTTATCCTGAAAATAAATATGTACAATAAAATTAGCATATATTTATAGTGGTCTCTTTTTATCTATGGCTTCAGTAAGCACTAGAAATAAACAATAGTTTTTATTTAATAATGGTCCAAAAGCACAAGATTATAGACACTGGGGATTCAGATATATCGAAAAGAAGACAGTGCTGACATTGCTAAGATCACATTGTCTGTATTCTATGTGCCCTGTCTTTTCAGGATGTGAGCGTTCATGGCTCTCCACAACTTCCTGTCTTATATAGATCTTAGTAAGGGTTGTCTTTTTGCTATCACTCATAATCCCTGTTCTACCAACCAATTACACAAGCTTGTAAGGTAGGTTATTCATTACTTTCTTGTCTCCCTTGCCTTCAGTATGTCTTGTGAGTATCAAATTCTCCAAGCCCTTTTTCTTCATTAAGCACCCTAGAAATTTCAATTGTCTCTTTGTAATAAAACTTTTATCACAGTATATTGTTATAATTGTTCTATTTTTTTAAATATTAGTCATTGTTAATTGCTTATTGCAACTAATTTATAAATTAAACTTTATAGTTATGCATATATAGGTAAAAAAATAATATGTATAGGGTTTGTGATTTTATATCTATGAGCTTTCAGGTATATGCCTGGAGTTTTGAAACATAACCCTATGAAGATAAAGGAGAACTACGGTATATTAACAAAAAGTTTAGTCTTAGTTAATTTTAATTCTTCTATTAATTTTTAAAACAACTATCAAAAATTCATATTCCCATTCCTTTTAAGTTTGCCATGTTTATATAAACAAAACTCATCATCTGTTCAAGCATCTTCTCCTGAGTACCTGATGTAAGCAAAATGCTTAAAAGTTCAGTTTTCCCTGGGTACTCAGTTATTGAAAGCCACCTGCCACAAAATTATAGTGATTTTCTAATTGTAGCTCAGATGTGGTACAAGGCCAGAAGTATGGGGCACCCAGTGAGGATTGAACTCACTATTCAGTCATAATTGACAAGTTTGCTAATCATTACACCACATTGAGATGCCCCACCTGCCACAAAATTATAATTAACAAGCTAGTCATCCAAATACTACAATGAATTAGATTTATATTGGGTAACACCATACTTGTGGTCTTGTGCCAAACTGAGGTGATTTTTTTGCTTAGATACTTTTTAATTAAAATAAGAGCCGAAGAATTTTGATGTGTATTCTTGGTGACTGTGGTAAAAAGCCAGAATTCAGAATAACTAGCAAGGTAGACTAAACTCTCTTGAGTCTTGGGTAGTAACTGGTATCAGTGAACACCTCAGAACTGTAGAGAAGGCAATGAGTAATCATTCCACTATATTTCTCAAGAATAATTATGACAATATTAAACAGATATTAAAGAAAAAAGGCGTGAACAGATATTAGACATCCTGAAGGAGAATGTCACTTAAGGGGAAGAATAGACGCTACACAACTTGGAGGATAAGTGCTACACCATCTGTCCTGTGTTAGATTACTTTTTCTATGTGCTGCATCCCTTCAGGACATAAGCGATCATGGCTCTCCACAACTTTCAATCTCATGTGGCACTTAGTAGATTTTCTTGTTCCATCATCCATTCACACAAGCTCAACAGTTAAGTGGCTCGCTGTCTTTCCCTATCTCTCTTACTCTTAATATGTTCCAGGAGGGTGTTAAATTTTCCAAAGCTTCCTTCCTCATGATGTGTACCAGGAATATCATCTGTCTTTTCTTGATTTTGAATATATAAGTATTCTTTCTGTTACCATTTTTTGAAGACCTCCTTGTTGCTTACTCATTCTAAGCTAAGTAAATATAAAAACTATAATAATCTATATTCCAGAATTATAGACAAGCTTGTCTAAGGACTAACTTGTTGATATGCAAAACATTGCAAGCATTTCAGGCTGAGTAGCAAGAAGCACTGACCAAAAGTAATGACACATGTAATAAAAGATGAGATAGATGAGAATTTTCTGAATTTCTGCCAACAAGGATCTCAATGTGTAAAGTATCCAAAATCTATCCAATTCAAATCCTACAGGCCTTAACCAATCGTACCTTATCTTTTGCAGCACTCAAATCAGTCTTTCTTTAGAATGCCATATACAATAGATGAATAAATACATTAGTCTATTTTTGACATTCCAACCATTAACAATGAACAATAGTAGTTATGCTTGTTTACAAATGTGCACAATGAGAACTATTTGGAAAACTGTTTACATCAATTTGCCAAAACATGAACTATATGTACTAAGAAGTAAATGAAATAGTCTTAGTAGAAGACAAGTCAAACCTGCCTCTGACACAAAGGAAAGAGTAGTTATAGAGACAGCCCTATGGTTAGAGCTGAGGACTAAAGGTTAAAATATGTTAAAATCTTGCCTCTATTAAGATATTTCTTACTTATTAAAATAATAGAATGGAAATATAATCTGAAATCTTATTAAACTCACTTGGTGCCAAATTAAATTTGTTAATTCTGTAAAAGTGAGTGTGCATGTGAAATTTTCAGACCAAAACTTGCTCTGAAGATCACATAGGTGTGAAACTGACAATGCTATATATATATATATATATATATATATATATATATATATATATATATATATATATATATATATATATATACCCAAGTATAGGATTGGTGTATATGGAATAAATTCTAATAACCAAAAAAATACTATTCTTAAAAGAGTGCTCAATACAGAGTTGAGCAAATATAATTTATTCAAAAATTATAACATAAATATGTTATAAAATCATTACAAAAATAGCCATTTTGTTTCAACACCTTTGGTGTCTTATCAAGTGATGGTATTGAATGTAGAACTACATTCAACACCATCACTTGATAAGACACCAGAAGTGTTGAAACAAAATGGCTATTTTTATAGTGATTTTATGACATATTTATGTTATAATTTTTGAATAAATTATATATATATATATATATATATATATATATATATACGTATGTTCATATTGTATATGTATAAATGCTCTTTCTCCCATATTGAGCACTCTTCTATAAATAGAGTAAATTTTTAATATATATTAAGTGTAACACTTCATAGTAGAGATACTTTCTAGGGGTTTAAGGACATATTACATTGAAACACCGGCTCCTATATGATCACCAAAGTTAAACAATGTTGAACCTAATCAGTAACTATATGAGTAGCCACTTGGGAATACCAGGTGTTGTAAACTTGGATGTGCATAATGGTGTAATCGATAATGGCTCTGAATTGTTAATTGGGGAGTTGAGTTCCAATTCCAGTTGGGTTCATTATATTCACCTATATGCAAATAACTTTGGAAAAGGTATAAATCAACTTTTTCCTCCAGTTATGGATTAATTAGTAAGACTTGTATCATTAAATCATTATTATCTCAAAAAAAAAAAAAATTTTACAATCTAAAAATATTTAAATAATCTGCAAATGGTTGATAAGTCATAGAAAATAAATAAATCAAGTTTCTAGGTATAAGTGCAAAGTAAATAATTGACATTTTTGTTTTGACAGGTTGGGAGATATAAACAAGTATAATGCTTGTTTATATCTAATTGACCATTCATTGTGCCTTAATTCAAACAAAAAACAAAACAGAAATAGTGACTTAGCAATTTAAAATAGCCACATCAAAAGAGGTATGTATGAGCATGTATGCACTCACACACACTTGTTGAACTTACCTTTGGTTGTTCGATAGAGTAAGAAAGGGTCATGAAGTTGAAATTCAAGATCTTTTTGAATAGGTTCGATGAGGTTGTTAGGCTTCAGCCGGTTTAAAATCATAAATCTATGATCTGGAGAGGCAGACCTGAAGGGAGCAAAAAGAGTTGATGCAAAATTTAAGCAAAATTCAATAAAGTCAAAGAAGAGTACAGTAAAGCATACTCCTTTCTGCACTACAGAAAATAACATTTAATAGCAAATTCATTTTCTCTGTAAAAAGTTTTCTTATTAGTTTCCATTTTGTGTTTAAAAAAAAAAAAAAAAAAATTGGAAAGAAAAGTAAGATTAACCAGAGATTTTAATTACCTCAGCCATTCAGGATGGATATGGGTTATATATTTACCTAAATTTCTATGTCTGTCCACATAATATCTCCAAAAGTTCTCAATGAATTTCAGTAATATTTTATAGAAGGACGGGCCAAAGAATAATTGATTAAATTCAGTGAATTTACAGCAATTTTTTTCCCCATTTTTGGGGGGGACATTTCATATGTGGTTCAAAATACATGAAAAAAAAAACAATTTAGTTACCTCCCCTTCATCATATATCTCTATGAACTGATATTCATTCTGTTTTTATAACAATGGCATTGACAGAGGTAAGTGCTCTCAGTGATTTCTCTCCTTAGTCCTACTCTCTTTCTGCTTTATATTAACAATCTACCCAGGTACATTATCAGATTATTAGTAAATATCTATAGTAGCATGCAAAACTTTTTGGACATATTGGTAAATTAAATAATTTTGTTAACGTTCGAATCAAGAGTGATTAGCAGTATGCTTTTCTTAGTACATTTTATGATCTTTGAGGATCAGAAAATAAGTTACTGCATTTTCATTAATGCTGTATAATGATGCTGAAAAAGGGCCAAAAATACTGGGCTACCAGTGAAAATTTCACTTTTCAGTACCTAAGTTAAAAAGGAAATTTCCTTTTTGCAAAAAGTGATTTTATTGTTATAGAAAGTACAAAACGTCAAAGTATGGAGTTAGTAATTAGTGTTGCTGTCTTTGGCTTGGATAACTGCCTTAATTAAATGTGACATTGAAAGTTCAGATTTTCTCATTGGGAATTGTAGTGATATGGAAACAAAGTACTGTATAAAAGGCAGCATTGCTATACCTACTGGAGAGTTATCTTCTCTTGACGAGACTACATCTGTCAGTAAGAATACCTATCATAACAATATGGCATCATCGATTAGTTACTTAACCACGATGTAAGATCTGGAATATGTAGAAACCTGGGTTAGGTGTTTCACAGTGGCATCGAGAATAAAAACATTATAGGACACCAAAGCTAGTGGAGGAGAAAATGAACTTACAGATTTGTTTTAGGTCTCAGCAAGGTGCGAGGCCATAAAAAAAATCTGTCATGAGCTATCCCAAAGTTTTGGAAGATTTAGTGAATGAAGAAATTGCTGCCATCATAAAAGCAAATATACCAAAAAAAAAAAAAGATTAGTCATAGTGGAAAGAACTAAATTTCTCAAAGTAGACAGTGACTGGATGAAACTATTATACAATATGTAAAGCAATTGAAAGAAGTATAGAGATACTGTGAATTTGAAAGAACGGGTTCAGAAGAAATGTCTATTGAAGACAAGCTAATTTTGCTAAGACTGATTGAAGGAATGTTTGACATCTTGTACAAGTGTAAAATTCTAGAATGGCTTATAATTCATAATATGAATCTGGAAGCATGTGTGGAGTTCTTACAACAATTGGAATTGATTCAAAAATTTAATGCCTCCAAAGGCAGCATGGAGATTTACAGTGCTACTAAAAGTTTGATTGTATGTAGATATTGCAATAAGGAACATGAAAAGAGCAAAAATAAGTGTTCAGACTTTGGGAAATGGTGTTTTAAGTGTAAAAAGAGACATCATTTACAGATGGTATGCACATATGAAAAGCAAGTGAAAAAAGTGGAAAATACAGATCTTCTGATTGAAAGTACAGAAGTATTTGAAATAAAAGCACAGGACAAAAGTAGAGAAATGGTGAAGTTGAACAGAGTAACTTTACTCATACAGGTGGATAATGGAAGTGATATTATGTGGATACCGAGGAATTTTTGGGAAAGATTGTGTAGACCAAAGTTAAAGAAAAGTAATCTCCAGTTGAAACAGTTCAATGGGTCAATCATCAAAATTTTAGGATGCTTTGAAGGCACATTTGAGGCAAAAAAAGATTCAAGATAATACCCATCATAGTGGTGCAAAACATCAAAAACCACAGTCTTTTAGGAATTGACGTGTTAAGAGTGGATACATCGAAGCTGATAGATTCCAGGAAGTCTGTAGAACCAGATGCTGGATTATTAAGTGGGTATGAGGCAAGTATTCAGCTTAAAGAAAGCAGTCAACCCATGTATTTTCAAGCCCCAAAAGTTCCTGTTTACATGCTACCCTTGGTGGTTGTTAAGCCGAATAAAATGGTGGAACAAGGAATATTAGAAAAAGTCAGCCAGGTTTGTAGCAATTAGGCATCACCCATTGTGGTGATATGCAAGCCCAATGGAGATTTAAGAATTGACATTGGTGCGTGCAGTAAAGAAGAGCTCAAAAGTAGAATGGAACAAGTTTTGAGAAAATTAAACAGCATGGGTATGACAAATGCGAGCTTAATTGTGAAAAAATTTCATACCTAAGATATCAAATATCCAATGACGGTATATTGTGGGATGATAAACTTATTAATAAGATATCAGAGAAAGCTGCACCTATTGCATCACAATCCCACCCTCAGTCACTGGGCAAGTCCATGGTCGATCTATAGGGCCAGCCTTGGAGTTGGTTCCCTGCCTATGTTGTGTTTGTTTTAGATCACAGGGCAGGCAAATTATACACTCAATATCACTGATCTAGTAGTTTTGGCAAGATGACATCACAAAGAACAAAGTAAGAGACAGCTGTGTAACACAACTTTATATCAAAGATTTATACAATGAACATTCTACTCACTAAATTAATAACATGCAGATTTTCAGCACCTTCCCCCTTAATATCCTGTGACACTATGTTTAGCCACACTCTGTAAACTAGTACAAATATTCCACTCTGTGATTTCTTCGGGCCAATCATTCAGTTGTATTTGGTAGTCTGGAACAAATCTGGAGTGTAAGTTCTTTCTACAGAAGCTGCACAAGGTTTTGCAAAGTGGGTCTTGAACCAACTAGCAATGTATCTCTCTTGTAAATAACACCTCGAGCTGTCTAGTTCCTTCTTCTTGTCACTCACCTCACTCGTCTATATTTATGGACCCTCACATGGGGCATGAGGTGGTTGGGAAATTGATTGCCTCGCCAAATTTGGGGAGATCCCACATCCGAAGAGTGGTGGTGGCAGAATATCGATCTGCCCAACACCTTCCATCTTGCATGGGTGCTTCTCACCATCACTGCTCGAAGAGTGCAGGCTATTCCTCCGCCTTCCTTGAAATTCTACCTGGGTCTTTACCTCTCTCTTTGTCTCCTGATCAAACCTATTCCCAGAGGCTAGGCATGATCTAGCCAAAATTGCTGAACTCAATTATCATCCAAAATTTCCATCAGCAAGGAATTCTTATCACATCCTTGTGGGGGTTGGTTGCATCTGGGATTTGTCACCTGTCACTTCTCCTTGCCAGCTCTTTGGTCAACAAGTGACAAAAAGAGACAATTCCCGTTTTTTTTAATAAATCTTATTGCATCTTAGGCAGACAAAAAAGAAATATAACTACAATTCCATTCCTGTTTTCCTCTGGAAACATGATGGTCTTAAAATCCAAGTCTTAACTGACTGAATTTTGGCTAGAGACTTGCTGTTAGCCTTTGTAGGTGGCCTTCCCATTACCCACTTTGATCAATGAGTGGCCCACTGACACTTTATCTTGTTCCCTCACTTGAGGTTGTTAAAATATAATCTATTCTTCCATGTGGGGTTGATTGGACACTTAAGAAAATACCATATCTTAATATTAATTTGACCAAAAACAGATGGCTTCTATGCTAGCCATCGTCACTATATCAACACCAGGGTGGAGAGAGAAAAGAAAACAAGTATCCTTTCCTTTGTCTTGATATCAGTATACTTTCAGTCTCTCAAAAAACAGCATTTCTTTTCTTGCTTTCCAATTTATTTTTAAAGCCTTTTTCCCAATTTACCAACACTTTCTTAATAGTGTTACACACCCAGAAATAAAAGAGACAATCTCTTTTAGGATTAACCAATTTCTATAACAGACATCTGTGATGATATAGTGTCCTTGTAGAACCATTTAACAAAATAAGGAAAAATACTGAGTTTCAATAGACAAAAAGACAGGAAGTTGCTTTCGGAAAATTAAAAAAGTCACTCATAAACAAACAGAAATAAAGAAATTTAGGCAAACTAAAATTCGCTCTTGGCTAAAAGAAGTGGAGCGATTGACATGAGTACACATAGATCATGCCTACATTAACAGTATAGGACTATTTCTGATATTAGTTGACTCTTATTCAGGTTGGCCTGAAGTTGTTAAAGTTGCCAATAGAAAAGCCACTACTGTGAAATGGGTGTTGAGGATAGTGTTTTCAAGAAATCAAGTTCCAGAAACCTTAGTCTCCGACAATGCACCCGAGTTTTGTGAAGAAAGTTTATGTGCATGGTTAAAACGTATTGATGACAGCATTCCATACAAAACACCATCTTACTCCCCACCCCCAGTCAAATGGAATTGCGGAGAGAATGATTCAAACAGTAAAAATGGGATTAAAAGCATTCTCTCCAGTGGATTGTGATATAGACAATTATTTATGTAGACTACTCCTAAGTTATAGAGCTATTCCACATGCAGGCAGAAGACAAAGCCCATCCGCTTTGATGGGAAGACAAATAAGTGCTCTGATTACCATGTTATTTGCAACAAATGAAAGTGTGTGGTACAGAAAGGACAAAGATTTAAGTCCTGAAAAGGGCAAATTTTGTGGTGCAAAAGGAATTTAACACAGTGGTGTTAAGGGACAGGGCATACTGGCTCATGAAGACCAATTTAGAACCAGAAAAGAGCATGAAGTTATGGAAAAGGAAGAGGAAGCAGAAGAACAGACGACCCAAGAAAAAATGAATGAATCCTTTATTGAGAGTGACCAGGAAGATTACCAGAGATATGAAAGTGAAGAACATGAGTGAAGAGAGGAGAGAATGAGTGTATCCAGCAGTAGTGAGGAACAATCTAGGAATGAGTATGACTAGAGATATCATGATGATTCAAATGAAGAGAATTAGTTAAGACCTAGATCTCCTATAAAAAAGAAATAGACTCACTCTGAGAGATGGATTATGTCTCCCAGGGTTGTTTGTAGAAGTCAAAGATCAACTAAAGGTATAAAGCCTCTTATGTTCAGGGAGGTGTAGTGATATGTAAATGAGTTACTGTATAAAAGGCAATATCGCTATACCTACTGGATTGTTATCTTCTCTTTACGAGACTACATCTGTTAGAGAGAATCATAATAGGAATTTTTTCCATTCCTCTTAGCAATAATCCTAAAAGCTCTTGGAGATTGTGGGATTTTCATTGGAGCATTTATGTCTTCAGTTCCTACACAATGGTTAAATTATATTGAGATCAGAACTTTGTGCTGGTCACTTTTCCAAATGCTGAACATCTTCATTCACAAGAAACCTTTTCGTTGCATGTGATGTGTGACAAGGAGCAACATCATGCTGAAAAATTTCTCCATTTTTTTAGTCTGGAAAGATTAGACCATAGTAAACTAATATAGTTTTTACTGTTTAGGTTTCCATCAGCTTTTACCATTACAATGTAACCCTGTTTTGCATTCATCACTAAAAATAAGTTTTTGCCACTTTCCAGCATCTTATGTTCTTCTGACCACTTCAATTCCAATGTTTTTTTGTCTATGAAGTTGGTTTTTCATAATACTCTGTGTACTGTATCAACTGAAACCTTACTATTAAGACTGCATTTACTCCTCAATTGTTTTGTTGTTAATTTTGGATTGCTTGAGACTCCTACAATCTTTCATCTCTTTTGTCTAACCATTGTGGTCTTTCAGTTTTCTTTGCACTTACAGTAATAGCAAACAACTACAATGACTTACTAAGGT
This sequence comes from Acanthosepion esculentum, assembly GCA_964036315.1. Classification (NCBI taxonomy): domain Eukaryota; kingdom Metazoa; phylum Mollusca; class Cephalopoda; order Sepiida; family Sepiidae; genus Acanthosepion; species Acanthosepion esculentum. Next base: position 27,825,963 of record OZ038492.1, on the reverse strand, counting down.
ACCTTACACTCATGCTAATAAGATGGAACAATTCCAGCTTAGAAATTTGCATATTATTATGACTTTATCATCTCAATATTTCATTGGCCCTATAGTTTTGTATGGCCTTTTTTCAGCATCAAGCTGCTTAAAGCAATGTATCTTCTGTTACACAGCACCTGCAAAAATGTAACAACTTATTTTCCAATCATCAACGTCCATAGATACTATTGCTAAAAACATTCTGTTAAATAGTCCTTACTTCTTAATAAAATAAAGGTGTACAATGATTTTATGTTATTGGTCCAAAACTTTTTGCCAGTGTATGCAGATATCATGCTTTCTGCGTGCACTTTCAAAATTCTAGACCAAAGTTGTCCAACCATTTTTCCTAATGGTCCAAATTAGAAATTCAGATATATTTGCCAGTCCATAAAAGTACTTTATATAATAAATATGCTTTTAAAAAGTTCAAAACATTGTGAATATCAAATTTTAATAACAAATATGTATAATTACAAAAATACTGTAAAAAAGACAGAAAAAAAAAAGAAAATAATACATACACAAAATAAAATAAATTTAATGCAATCTTTGACATTGCTTTCCTTTTATAATATTGTCAATATCTGCCTTTATGGAACTAGTCTTTATTCTAAGAATGTTAGTTAAATAGAATTTACTCAATCTATTTCTTTCAACAGTTTTGATGTTTTTCATGCATGAAAAGAATTGTTCACAGCAGTACTACTCCACACACATAACAGTCTTCTTGATAAATTCATCAAATTCATTGAAAAAATAAACTTCTTTATAAAATTCAAGAAGGGAATGTTCTCTATGATAAGCTTTCAAAGATTCCCTGTTCTAGCTGATATCTGGTTGGTGCTTCCATATAATTAAATGAAAATAAATCCCTAAACAATTTTAATTCAGTTTCTATTTTTCTGAGATCAGAAAATCTGGTTGTAAAATCTTTTAACAAAACTTCACATTATTATATTTTTCAAAGTTCACAGAAAATTCTTCTTCTCTTTTTAATAAACTCTGAAGATGCACAATTTCATCATCTTTCAATTGAGTTATCAAAAGTTGTAACTTCTTAGTAAAACCTTTTATTTGCTCAAACATTGAGCAACATAACTGGTCTTTTCCTGGTAAATACAAATTAAGTTTAGACAACATTTCAGTGATATCTACTAAGAAGAAAAGATCATTCAACCATTCTTCATTTTCTAAAAAATCTATATTTTGCTTCTTGCTTTGCATGAACTCTTATTTCAGGCCACAATAATTGAAATATTTTCAAAGTTGCTTTACTGAGCCATCTGACTTGAGAAATAAATAACGTCTTAATACTCACTACTAACTTCTACCAAGTATTTTTTGAACTCACAAAGGTTCCAGCCCTGAGACCTGATAAAATTCACAACTTTCACAATGTCTGTTATCAACTGATTCATATTTAACTTTTGAGCACTGGTAGTGATCAACTGATCAACTTGATCAACTGATTCTTTGAATAAAGTAATAAATCCATTATTTTCACCAATTAATGTAGGAGCACTATCACTTGTAATCAAATATATTTTATTTCCATCAATACTGAACTTTTCAATTGATAAATCAATGTGCTCAAGTATGTCCCTGCCAGTTGTTGTACCCTTCATATGGCAAAAGTTCAACATTTCAAAAATTAAAATTGACATCAATTCCTCTGAGAAAAATAACTAATTGCACAGTGTCACTTTGATTGGTACTTTCGTCCAATGCTAAACTGTAATAAACACATTTAGATAATTGGGTTTGCAATGTACTCACAATACCATCAGCTATGTCATCAATTCTTCTACCAATTGTCTGATGTGAGAGACTCGTTTCATTGAATTAGTTCACTTTCTTGGGATAACATTCATTAAAAGCAATTACAATACATTCTTTTATTAATTCACCATCTATCAGTGGTTTGTCCTTCCAAGCCAATTTTTCAGCTATTAAACAGCTAACTTTTGTACATGTATCAGTTTTAACAGATTTTTTGAGAATGTTTTGTTGAGAACTAAACTGCTTCTTTAATTCATCCATTTTCATTTTCCTCCTTTCTTCATTTAATTTATTCTGACTCATGCTTGAAAATCTATTGGGACCCCAGATTTCAAGTGAAACATAAATACAATCTGCCACTAAAAATACTGGAAAATTGTTGCTTCTTTTTGCTATCCGACTCTTCCTGCTATGCTCTCTTTTGACAAGAGTCAGATCAGACCAAAATGGAGCATTGCTGTCATATCTAAGCTGAAGCTGCCCACTCCTCACTTTCCAGTTTTGACAGAGTTGAAAAGTGTTTATGCAGCCTTTTGAGCAATAAACTGTTTTCAACCCCACAGCCAAAACATCACAAGCCTATTGCTACTCTATCATTATTTCTATAGCAAATGTTCAGACAAGCTGCATTCCTTAGTTCCACCTGTTCAGACCTTTACAGCTAGAACATGCCACATACACAAGGTTGATATCCTCACTCCCTTTGCATTCCATTGGTAAGAAAGAGGTTTCACTCAAATAGCTTCTTCCCAAGAACTGCTACTTTGTGGAACAGACTCCTGAGAGGATGCTTCCCCAATCACTACAATCTTAACTGCTTCAAGTCTAGGGCTAAACATTATCTATTCTACATATCCTCAATCCACATTTCTCACATCGATACAAAAACCTCACTCAGTAACCCTCTACCTTGAGTGGCTCTTAAGCCCTGTATTGGGTGATCATTTAGTTAAAAAAGAAAAAAAAGAAATCATTTGATTGAATCAACAGCTGATCTTTGAGGTATGCTGAAAATTATATAAATATATGCTGAAACTTTTATAAATTTTCATCAAACTCACAAAACAGTTCAATTTGAAATCATACACAATAGTAGAGGCTAAATTATATTAAAATTGTTAGTGTTCACCAAAACCTGATTGTTAACAATCTTTTAGACCAACTTTAATGTGTAGTGAATTCAGTCCTTCATGAGTGCTCCACTACTGTGGCCTTGTACCAGATTAAGCTTAATAAATAATCAAGAGTATGTTTAATAAGTCAGACAGTTGTATATATCCAATGAGCACCTCTGGTACGTGTTCAAACCCAGGTAAAACCTGTGATTTCAAATGCTTATTTTTATAGCAAGCAAGCCCTCTCTATCTGAAAGCCCGATCAGACACAATCTTTCTATTCTCCTGAAAGGTAGGCCATCTACACTTTGGCATAAATTTTACTTTTTCTCTTCATTTAGTCATGTAGTCAATTAACATAAGCTGAGTAAATATTATTAATATTTGTTAATGCTTTGGGACAAAGTTGCCTGTTTCTCACCAGCACTAAAGAAGTCAGTGTTCAAACCCAGGTAAAAACAAATATTTTGAATACTGACTTTCAAAATAGGCAGAGTCTTTCTAGTTTATCTTAGAAAATGGTCTGATATCATTTTGATATTTACTAAGTCATTAAACTTACCCATACATTATAAACAAATTTGTTCACTTTCCCTACTGTTTTTAGCTTTGAGGTAAATTTTTCTTTCTTCCACTTTCAACTACTCTGCCATCTGTTGGTTAGCTTGAATACTAAACAAAATGGTGGGACAGAAACCTCTTGGCTTCTAGATATGTGAAGATAAAAGAGTGGAATTAAAATTGGCCCACCATGCAGATATCAACACTTCAAAAGTGGGATGAAATTTAACCCACAATGCCCCAAAGAGTTAGAATAAGGAGTAATTGCCATATTACTCGATCTTGTTAGCTCTTCTGCCTGTGTGTTCAGAGGATATGATTTTGGTTAATTTTTTCTGAAATGTTATCTTAAGAGATCAAGAATAATTCCACATGATACGGAATTTGTTTTTCTTTCTTTCACATTAAATTACAGAAAGCAGCACAAATCAAATTCAATTTGAACAAAATAATTCATTTATTGGCAGAACAGCAGCAGTTATATCTGCAATTTTACAAATTTTGTGAACGTATTAGCCAAAATTTGCACAGAGATTTCCATATTTTCTCTAATAAATCCAATAAAATCATGATAGACAATTTCTTGTAGCTATCAATTCCAAATCTTTTATTATGGCCCTTTTGTCATTAAGACAGATGATCAGTGGGTTTTTAAAAACAAATCCACAGCTTTAGTAATCAAATGGTAAATTATGCTTCAGTTCGTACTTTTCTCTTGTTAAAACGGAATCAGGCAAATTCTTTCTCTCATTAATTGCAGATTAAATATTTTCTAATATCCCTAGCAAATATGAATCAAATTTAGAAATATCTTAAAATAAAACATTCACTTCAACTAGATATTGCTTGGTATGGCACAAGGCCAAATGTGACACTATTTAGCTATGGTAATTGGCTAAATAATTAACCATAGAAATTAGAACAGAAAATAGACATTCGTAAAGCGAAAAAGAGCTATCGTGAAAGATAGACTGATCGATGTTAAAATGATTTTATTCTATTTATGAAAAAAAGATACTTTTCACAAAAGACAGTAAACCCACGAAAAAGCCTTGTGTGAGGTCTTGTCGAGTTGATTTATGTCTCGCCAAGGGAAATAGAAAGAAAAGCAAATATGAAGATATCGGCCAAACCACATGCTGGTCATAAAAATTTGGGCTTGAGACGATCGCAGATACAGGACAGGGAGAATCAATGTTAATTATCTTTCCAAGATATCATTTATTTTTTTCTTGGCTACTACAAGAGAGAAGCAGTGGGGTGGTTATGGGGTTTTGGCATTGTCTCGACATAGGTGAGAGGATTGTTATTATGTACCTTACCAGACGCTGAGACGTTGAATAGCAATATGGCAATTTGTATAAATTTTGGCATGAGATAGAAACTAGAGTAGAGAATTGAGATTTGGCAAGATAAAAGAATTTAATTTCTCAACAAGCCAAAGATTTCATTATAAAGCTAACTTCACGAAGGGACCAGATGGCAAACTTTGACAGTGATTGATGGAGTCAGTAAGAGTGCTGGCTAAGTGAATTTTGGGTGGCCCCAAAAAAAGATATGATAAAAATTTAATTGGCAATGTGGTTTTGGTTGGTACCCATATAAACGAACGTTGATGGGTTGTTTGGCAGATAGTTCCCATTCAGAGTTCCAGAGAGTGGCAGCTGAGCTGGTTTTGGAGTTAGAGTCAGAGCTTAAACAGAGTGTTGCCTTGCAGAAGCTGACCGAGAGATTCCATGACTTCCGACTTCGCCTATCCTCCCAATAGCAAGTTATCCTGACGAACAAAGCCAAGCCAGCACCTAAGAGCTAAATCAGCTGACTTAAGATACCAAACTTGCTTGAAGCATAGAATGTCACATTTCATAGAAAACGGGCTGTGAGAGAAACACACTCCTGTATATAACAGAAGGATAAAGTTAATTTGTTATTTCTTAACATACTTGAACCTTTTGGGTTTTTCTTTCATTTACTTTTTTTTTCTTTACGCTTGTGCGATACCACCTTCAATCTGGACTCAGCTTACACTACAGCCCGATGCCTGATTGATCTCATCTACCTAAGATCAAAACATCAACGTGGGTAGGTTAGACTTGAGATCAAGGCAGTTACTCCAGTAACTAGATGTTGCAAGTGAGCTGGGAATGATAGAGCTGGTATTGAACCGGTACAGCTGGTGAGGCCGTTAACATTGATGACCAGAATTCAACCCCAGATGGCTGAGTGTCACATATTGGTATCCTGACCAAGGGATTTCGCCAAGTAGCGATGACCACCGAACGACTGGGACACAGACTGGTGGCAGTGACAAAGAGTCGCCCCCAAAATGCTGGTAGAAGTAACCTTACAGCTTCGCGCCACGACTGGGAGTTGACCACAGGCCGATGGCTTGGTGTCACAAAATTAGGATGGGAAGATTGTGCTGTGTTAGTCTTTGAATTAGAAAATCAGCATGCAAAATTCTAGCTTTACTTGGCCTTGAACACTGACCACTGGCAACAGTTAAACATAAGCAATTATCAGAGCCATGATACAGACCCAATGAAAAATAAAACAGTATATTTGGTCTCACTGTTAATATTTGATTAAAAAAAAAAAAAAAAGTAAAAATTATATGTTCCCTATAAATTCTACCAGGTAAGTGCAGTTACTTTTGAAAATAAATATCAGCTGTTATTTCTTTTACAGAACACTGAGAGAAAGTCTAAAATCAAGAGGAATTGTTCTCTTCCAAGGTGCATTTCTTACCCTATCCTGAACTAACAGGTCACCAATTATTTTTACCCTAATTCCCACCTGCTTTGTAGCAATAAAGCATCAAAGTGAAAAAGAGAAAGAAAAAGCAAAGTACTATAGAAACCAAATGAATTTATTAGCCTCTAAACATTGGTAAACACTCGTGAAAAGTCCCAGTTTGGTGCCAAGTATACACTTTTATCTTTTTGGATACTCACATGAGCACTGTGTTATTTTTCTCTTTCTAAGGCAACTTCTTACAATCAAGAAACTGTTATTTACAGAGAAAGCAGTATAAAAGAAAGCAAATTTCACCCTTGTTATAATTTTATTTTATTGGTACCTTTCAGTTCATATCTATGAAAAAAAAAAAATGAAAAAAAGGGTAAAATAACTAAGAAAAAGAACTTGCAGTTGTGATAAGTAGATCTACATATGTACTTATGTTAACCTGATTTCAAGAACTAAGCATATTCAAATTTCAAAAGTCAATTATTAAATCAAATACAAAGTATTCCTTTTGATATAACCAAATACAAGTCAATGCAGGACTTCACACTTTTGATAAGTGACAAGTATAAACAACATGGTACCAGTGTTAATGCAAATTTGGCAAAAGAAAATCATGAGATTTATAAAAATGTACAATAGTTTTTCTTATTGACAGATATATTACAAGACACCAGTAGATAAAACTGAATATCAAACTGTTTTTTTATTTATACATGTATACCTATGATACTGTACCTAATTTATAAATTAAACTAAGAAATTAATGATAATAATAACTGATAATAGAAGTTGACAATCCTTAACTTATAATTCAGCTCATCTCTCCCTTCATTAGGATAACTTTTAGACCCTGCCAATACCTCATAGATAATGGACTATTCCATTTTGATAGGTGGAAAGACAGAAAAGATGTATCAGATACACTATATGGTTTCAGTGAGAAAATGAAAGGAAAGATAGAAGTGTTTAATGTCTGTTTCAGTGAAATGGAAAAAGGTGTCAATTTAAAATCTTTTCATTTGCACCCAATTACTTCTTAAAATAATGACCAGCATTCATATTTATGATTGTTATTACAATATTTTGTTGAAGTTGTTAAGCTCAAATATTTAACAATGTAATAGGGGAAATTCTATGGATATTGTATTGTTGTAGAACTTGCCATGAGCTTATTCAGTCATTAACTTAGGAATTAAGATTCATTGGAAAATTCAAAAACTGAAATTTTTACGGTACTTCTAGTAATGCTATACTGTAATAAAAGTTGTCACAGACAGGTGATATATTCTTAGTGCAGATCATCACAACTTCATATGATTTTTTATTCTTTATTAAATCAAGAATTTTTAACATTTCATCTGAAGAAAGTATTTTCCAGATATCTGAATTGCCAGTATCAATATTGTTGTGTTTTGGGACCATTTGTTGAATAAGCAGGCATTTTTAAATTGAACTGACACAATTCTTAATAACAATAATAAAACTAAGAAAAATAAGGCAAAATAATACAAGTAATGAACAATGTAATACAAGTAAAAGCAACTATAAGATAATAGAAAAGTAAAAATTAAACAAAATAGAAACATGCAGTTTATTTACTAAGAAGAAATCCTAGCATGCATCTGTAGGATTTGTCTATAAATTAGTGGAGGGGGATTTTTAGTAGACATTCTCAGAGATTGGGATCAATACCACTTTTAAGTAAAACTTTTCTTTTTTTTTTTAAATTTCTTGGGTTGATCATGGAACTGAAAGAACTCAGTCTCTGGATAAGGTAATAAGCATCATATTTAATTTCAAACTAAATAGCATAGGACTGAGGGTTTAGACATCATGAGGTTTCATCACATCTATTGTGTCATTTAAGAATCCTTATGGTGAAGGACTCTGCTATGTTTATCATTATATTCAAATTAATATCCAGTGAACTGGGATTTCAAATTAGAGCAAGTTAGTGTCAACTAACAAAATTAAGAGAACTCAAAGAGCCTTGACTGAAATGTTTCTGGTTCAAAATTTGTTTTATTCTTTGTTAGGAGTTGTTGTTGTTGTTGGTGTTGTTATTATTATTATTAGTAGTAGTAGTCGTCGTCATCATCAACATCATCATCATTATTATTATAGCTACAAAATTGAGTCAGATATTACAACAGCAATAAAAAAAAAATCAGAAATGAAAATTGGATGGTTGACAAAAATTTGGCCAGAAATGATTATACACTTTAAACAAAGATTCAGAAATATAATACTGCTTTAATGTTTTGTCTTTTTTTGTTCATAAAATAAAAAACTATTTGTTATATGATACATCAGCCTCTCTCATATATATATATATATATATATATATATATATATGTGTGTGTGTGTGTGTGTGTGTGTGTGTGTGTGTATTCTGATGTATTAATTTGAGTAAATTTAGTATTTGTATTTTTATCAATCCATTCTAGAGGTAAAAGTACTATAGTCTCAACATCTTTTAATTTAACCACAATATTTAATTCATGTATAATATTTCTTTCTGCTTCTATCAAGTCAAAATTAAACAGAAATGTATATAATAAGTGAATCAAAAGTATTTGGTAATTTTCATATTGTTACCATTGTAACCTACAAGTCATGTATTAAGCCTGATGAGAAGTCAGGGCCTTTCCACCATTTTAATGAAGGAAATTTTACAGGGCCTTATTATATGTGCAACACATACTTAGATGTTCCTTGCTTTATGATAGCCTGACTGATATTTTCTTTGACAGAGATCAGTACTCAGTTGGCAACAAACCTTGAATTTTTTTTTATTCAGCTTGGAGAAGATGGCAATACCAATCTGTCTAGCAATTGCAAGCATCAACATCTCCCAATGTTTAACTACATGTAATACAATGATTATATATCTCTTGCTATGCTTGCTAAATTAAAAGCCATTATTATGTTCGCTAAAAGAAAAAAAAAACACTTACTGCTTGTGTTAAAAAGAAGAGAAAGACTTACACTAACCTAGGGTACGCTAAGGTGATTTCTGAATTTTCTTTCATTTTTATGAAATTTCAAATAGAGAAATGTGTGTGTGAATACATACACACACACACACACATACATACACATATACATATATATATATATATATATATATATATGAATGAGAGAGTGATATGACAGAAACAGATCTAGTTGATGACAACTATTAAATTCGACTATTCAATGACGTTCTTTTTACTGTTCACTTTTACATTCCTGAATTTTCATCTTTTTCTCAATCTTTCAAAATCAATTCAATCTTCTTTCATTTGCCAAGTACTACTGACATTATGCTTTCATTAACATTGATTGATGGATTCATTTTCTACAGCTTATAAGCCATTTCCAGGTTATTTAAAGTCAGAAAATATTTTTCGATTGTAAGAATTTTTGTGGACCAGGGAGGGAGATAATAATGGTTTAGCAATACAAGTCTTACTAATCAACCCATAGCTGGGGGAGAGAAGAGGTAGATTCATACCTTTCCCAAGGGTATTTGTATGCAAATGAATATAATGAACCCAATAGGAATTGGAACTTGGCTTTCCGATTAACAATTTTGAGCCATTATCTATTACACCAACTGCACATCCAAGCTTACAGCATCTGGTATTCTCAAGTGGTTATCCATCTAGGTACTGGCCTGGCTTAACTTTGGTGAAAATACAGGAAGTGGTTTTTTCAACACCATGTAGCCGTAGCTTTCATTAATAAATTTTACAAATTTCTAGATGCTGGGTATCAGAATTCACCTTGTATTTTAAAGTATTTTTAATATCATAAAAAAAGAAAAAAAAAGGATAATAAACCAAATAATATGTGGAATAAGGAAAATATCTCATGTCAGAATAAAATAAATGAAAATAAACCTCAACTTATTTTGGGACATATACAGATTATCAATGATTGTCAATGAGTTGAGAGAAAGCTTACACTTTTTGTCAATTTTCATCTAAACTTTTTTTGTAACATCAAAAACCCAATAAGAAAATAAACCTTAGTGAACAAAAAGAATTAAAGATGGGAAAAGAAAGTAAGTAATTGATTTTCTGGCACTGTCAGTGTCTTCTATCTGTAACACCAACTTGAAAAGAAAAGGGAATCTATTTTCTAATTCCAATCAATAAAAGTGCTTTACATCTGTTATTTATTTTTGTTAGTTAAGACTGAAAGTTTAAGTTCACCATCAAAGTATCAAAAATGTTCACCTTGAATGGTTAGCCATGTGCAACTAAGTCTTTGAAGTAATAAAAATTAAAAGATATTATTACACTTGAAAGCAAAAGCAACATTTTTATAACATTTCTTTCCAGTTTTAATTATCCAGATAAATTTCAGAGATAAATTGATGAAAAGATGGTAGCAAATTTAAATTTTTGAGAAAAAATGCTTCTTTTGGATCATATATATATATATATATATATATATATATATATATATATATATATATATATATATATGTAGTGACTCTACACTCAACTATCTATCATATAGGGGAAGTTTCAGAGTGTTGAACAGAATTTTTGTAATACCTGGATAAAAGCTCAATGGAGAAAAGAGAATAGGAACAAAGAAAAAGGTGATGATTACAAAGAAGGATGTCAGATATAACAAAAGACAAGAGCAAAATATTCAATTAGAAGAAATAAAGGATTCTGTTCAGAAAATTCTTGAAGGTTACCAGATATAACATGCATACCTTTGATGGTCGCTCCTTGTCATTGTGGGGGAGGGGGTGCATGGTCTGATGCTGTTGAGAGTTCTAAACTCCTGGTAGGGATACCCTTGGCAGCGAGGTCATGGATGAGGAGCATGACTAAGTGCAACCAACTCCAAAGATCTCAATGGTGGAACAAGCGGATGACGATTACAGCAACCCCAAAGATCTCAATGGTTGAACAAGTGGATGAAGAAGGGCTATGTTTGACGGACATGCTAAGAAAGTGTCACTTCAAATTATAACAGAGTCAGTGGCAGTTCATTGCAGTTTCATAACTGGATTGTGCCGCAGCGGAAGGTTACGAAATCAAGTGTGTGGATCACTTCCTGGTGAGTTTATGTCCGCCATAAACAAATTCACTCCATCAACATTTTCTTCTACTCTGATTTTCTTTCACTTCTAACCAACTCTTGCAAAGCAAAACAACAATAGGGAATGAATGGTAAGAGCAGAAACTGGAAGCTTCTAGTCTTGAACATACATGTTGGCAGCAAATTTAGTCATCAACACCATCATCATAAAGAAAGTGATCATCAAAGAAATTAAATTCTTGGATACAAGATAAAGCTGACAATGGTAACAAACACTTAAGGAAAAGTTGTGAGTACAGTAACTGAAGAAAGATAAAAACTAGGATCAGAATGTAAGCACCAAAACATCTTTGAATTATAATACTGAAAAATTATTATTATTATTAACAATAATAACAATGTCATCATCAGCAGTAGTTTTTCTTATCAAAATTATAACCCAAAACATAATTAGGCTTAGGTGAGTGAAATGAAATAAAGAATTGGAAAATTATTTTTATATCTAATTTTTTTTAAAGCTCAGTATCATTATAATTTTTCAATTTAAAGAAGTGCAAGCATTTTGATATTTCATACCAACAAAATGTTGAGGTCAAAAATTATTTTGTAGTAATTTCTATGATTGCTAGCATATAAACTGTTGATAATATTAAAGATATTAGAGATTATACAAGAAAACTCGAGATATGCAAATGAAGAAAATTATTAGTGACCAACTGTTGACAGACTTCAATCTGAACCTGACTAGAGTTAACAGATGGAATCAAAGAGGAAACAAAGTTCATGACATTTTTTTCTGTGTTCCTACTGTTTTCTTCATTGAGCCTGTATTTGAATGTGAAGACCACATGCTAAAAATTAATTTGGTCTAAGCATCCAAATACAGTTCATTACATGTTATAAAACAACAAAGCTCAAATTTGTTCAACAGACTCCATTTAAAAAAAAATGAAAAAGAAATTGAAACCAAGTTTTAAAAGAGTTGAGATGAGATATTCTCATAATGTCACACAGTTTTTCCAGATTTGTCATTTGTCAAGTCAACTACATTTTTCTGATATGTGAAATGTAAATACTGGACATAAGAACAGTCATTAAAAATATAGATGTTGTTCTTGGGATTTTGTAGCTTATTATATTTAACAATAGCACTGACTTCATTCAAGTGGTGTTTTGTGTTTTTTGATGGATTTGTTTTCTACAGCTTATGAACATTTCACAGGTTATTTAAAGCCAGAAAATATATTTTTTTAAATTGTAAGAATTTCTTTTAGATAATAATAGTTTAGTGTTACAAGTCTTACTAATTAACCCATAGATGGGGGAAGAAGAAGTGGATTCATACCTTTCCCAAGGGTATTTGCATGTAAGCAAATATAACAAACCCAACAGGAATTCGAACTCAACTGATTAACAATTTCAAGTCATTATCCATTACATCATCTGCACATCCAAGCTTACAGCGCCTAGTATTCCCAAGTGGCCACTCATCTAGGTATTGACAAGAATAGACATTGCTTAACCTTGGTAATAATTGTACAGGAAACAGTGTATCAATGTGATGTGGCCATAAGCCCCTAGAAACAAAGTATAGTATCTCCACTGTGAAGTGTTATACTGAATATATATTTAAAATTTATTGTATTTATAGAAGGAGAGGGCTCAATATAGAAGAAAGAGCATTTATAAATATACAGTATAAACATAGGAATCAATACTGTGTGGTGTTTCAACATGATGTGACTAAGCCTTATGTTTTGAATTGAAATGGAGAAAAAGTTATACTTTGTTACTACTAAAGATCACTAGATGCAATTAGAAAACTGAATATCATGTAATTGTCTGAAAAACAGAATTCCAAAATCTAAATAACCACTACATTGACAAGTTCTGTTGATAGCTTGTATCTTTAAGATATTATTATGACCATTATGCTGGTAAGTGATTACAATTCCCAGTCTTTGCTCTGTGGCACACAGGGTAACATGTAGTAAGAATTAACAAAATATCTGCAAGCACAAACTGATAAGAAAAGAAAAGGAGAAAAATTCCTGAATAAACTTAGCTGTTCTATGTGGGAGGGAAATTGTATGCATGCCTGATATATGGTAGATGCAAAATGCATACAGGTACCCACCAAAGCATACTTTTGCAAATCTAGACCACTCAGCACTGGGACAACTGAAGCAAAGGAGCTAAAGGAGGAAAGAGGATGAGAGGTTCAACACCCTCCCACCCCTAAGAGAATCCTAATAATACTGTTCAGATGTCATTGTCATAGAGTCGCAGCTGGAGCAAAAGAGATGCACAAATGTGGCAACATTCTTTTGGTGAGAATGACTGGATAGGGAGAGGGGATAGGGAAAAGGTAACAAATAATCCAAATGATTAACTTCAAATTAATCATTGTATTTGCATAACTGCTTGACAGCATCCATTTCATATATAATGGCCTACTACTCAAAATTTAATATTCATCTCTGATCTCTGGGGAAACAAAATGGCTTGGAAGATTTTGAGTATGGTAGGGTGGGGATGAGATAGAAAATTGTAGGAGAGAACAGAAAAGAAACTGGAGGATAAAGCAGGAAAATAAAGAGGGAGCAAGAAAAAGAAAGAAAGTAGAAAAGTGGGGAGGTGAAAACAGAAAAGAAAATGGGGAGGAGGGGGGCAAAAGAGAGGAGGAGAGCACAAAAGCAGAAAAGAAAGTGAGGAGGATGAGCAAAAGCATTAAAGAAAGTGAGGAGGAAGAGCAAAAGCAGAAAAAAGTGAAGAGGAAGAGCAAAAGCAGAAAAAATAGTGAAGAGGAGGAGGAAGAGCAAAAGCAGAAAAAAGTGAAGAGGAGGAGGAAGAGCAAAAGCAGAAAAAGTGAAGAGGAGGAGGGGCAAAGCAAAAAGAAAGCAAGGAGGAGAGGTCAAAAGCAAAAAAGAAAGAGGAGAGGAGGGGATTGAAAGCAGAAAAGAAAGAGGGGAGGAGGGAGAAGAAAGCAGAAAAGAAAGAGGGGAGGAGGGAGAAGAAAGCAGAAAAGAAAGAGGGGAGGAGGGAGAAGAAAGCGGAAAAGAAAGAGGGGAGGAGGGGGAAGAAAGCAGAAAAGAAAGAGGGGAGGAGGAGGAAGAAAGCAGAAAAGACAGAGGGGAGGAGGGGGTCGAAAGCAGAAAAGAAAGAGGGGAGGAGGGGGTCGAAAGCAGAAAAAAGAGGGGAGGAGGGGGTCGAAAGCAGAAAAAAAGAGAGGAGGGGGGGGTCGAAAGCAGAAAAGAAAGCGAAGAGGAGGAGGGGGCAAAGCAAAAAGAAACCGGAGAGGTGGGGGTCGAAAGCAAAAAAGAGGGGAGGAAAGCAGAAAGGAAAGAGAGGAGGAGAGGGTAGAAAGCAGAAATGGAAGGAGAGGGCGAAAGCAGAAAAGAAAGAGGGAACAGGAGTCGAAAGCAGAAAAGAAAGAGGGGGGATGGGGGCGTAAGCAAAAAAGAAAGCGTGGGAGGAGGGGTCGAAAGCAGTAAAGAAAGGGTGAGGAATTTAACAGATTTAGTGACAGTCCATTCATTGAAAGAGCCACTATAGATCTAAGTGCAGGGAAGAGGGAGAGAATGTATGAGAGAGTGTCCTCTATTTACCTCAATATATCTTGCCCACTAATAAACTTGCATCTAATTGCCAACTAATGAAGAATTTAAAAGTGAATTGCTGTCATTTGAACCTTAACGAAGGTCACCAGCTTGCTCAGGTGTGAAAATGTAAATAAAAAATGCTACAACGACTAAAATTACATCGCTGTAACAAAGTACAACTTGATACCCAGCCACCCCTGTTTATTTAATTACCTACCAAGTATCTACTTACCTAACTGTAGGGACACAGGTAACCTAAGATCGTAAAAAAAGTCTCTTTAATTAGTTCTATCAAAGAATAGAGAAAGTAAAAATAATATTTCTTTCTCACTCTCCATATTTTTCTCTTCCTCCCACGCCACTCTCAACCTAGTGAAAAAGTGTCTACCCAGACTCAGAGATTATCATTGGATGTCTTTGGCACTAGCTTTGACAGAAAGGTGATGTTATTTCAGAGTAGGAAGCTGGTAGAAGAGAAGAATTTTGTTTTCGGGCCATAAAATAGTATTATTAGCAAGGCACGTGTTTTTTGCTTTGCTTTTTTCACCATTCCAACTTTTTTACTTTTTTCCCCATGTTATACATGATGTAACATCACGAATAAAAATGAATTGAACACATAAGCAGTGATAAAAAAAATTTCATTTTTTCAATAATGAGAGAAAGTGAAAAATATTTTTAGGTAAAAAAAAAACAAAAAAACTAAGTTTTACTTTTTACAATTAAAGAAAAAGAAAGTCAGGTAGTTAGTACTTACATAAAAAAAATCCTTTATTTCAGATGATAATTAAAAAAAAAAAAAGATGGTGGCACCGGTAGTTAACACTGTTAGTGTTACTGTTAAGTTAACAGTAACACTAACAGTATTTTTTTTAAAACATGAAGATGTCAACAGGCTGACTTTTTCTAGTCTCATTAAAAAAATAATTGACGCGCGTTAATCTTTTGGTTAGACAGAGACTAACGTTGCAATTAATTGCATTACTACAGTGCTTAAAGCCGACCATGTGTTCTTAATATTGAGGTTAGGTGGAGAGAGAGAGAGTTAAAGGTATTTTTTTTGGAAAGGATATCATGCAAGAAAGAAGAGGTTATATGAGTAAGTGTCCACGGAAAAGTGGCAGCATTGTCGTCGGGCGAAGAGAATTAATTCCATTGAATGAATGACGGAAAAGCAGTAGTTATTGCATTGATATAATAGAAAGAGGCAGAGAGTCAATGTCGGCGCTAATATGCATGTGCGATGCAACTGATGGGTAGCCGCTCTGACGAGTATCATATGAAGCGGAGGAAAGATAGAGAAACATGCCCTAGGATTGAGTTGAGATTGTGGTACACAGAAGAAACCGGAGAGAAAAGAGGGAGAGGAAATAGAGGAAAGTATAAGTCAAGAAATGGAGGAGGCAGAGAACGGGCATAAACTGCAGTGAAAAATGAAGGAGAGAGTCAAGTCAAGCAGCACCCACACCAGGGCCGACATCAACACGAGCTGCGACGGCAGCAGCCCAAGAACTCGAAGAATGAGTGAGGGAGACAAGAGAGGCTGACAGATTGAAACAAGGAGGGAGAGGAAGATAAAGAGGAGAGTGTGGTGAGCAGTAGAAGAGAGCAGAGAGGTGGCTCCAATCAACAGAACTGTCAGCTGGGCAGAAGAAAAGCAGCATAAATAAATGTGTGTGTGTGTGTGTATATATATATATGTATGTATTGTACACACATATATATACACACACATATTACAAAGTAACCTAGGTAAGAATTAGGAGTTAGGCAAACAGCAGAAAACACCACTGTTAGGTTTTTGGGGGTAGCTCCACCTCGAATTACTGCTGCTACCACACCACTAATCACCCACATAGCTACCGTGCCTATAACCGCTGTTGGGCTTCCATCTACCGACAATACTTAGAAAAATAAAGTCACAACATTGACACTTTTTAAAAAAGAAGGAATAAAATAACGACAGCTAAAAGTGAAGGAAAAAAAGCTTACTAATAAAAACAACAAAATATAAACGAGAAAAATTAAGACGGGCCACATCGAACCTTGGATTTTTTCCCCTTCGACCCAGCGGATTTATACCTTTACTTTGTTACAAACAAACCAACAGCTGATCAGAATCGAACCAAATAAGTTTTCTTGCTAAACCAATCTCATAACACACTAACCAGTTAGCGGATAGCACTGGGGATATATTTTTACCTGTTTTATTTTTTCCCAAAGGTGTGATAAATCAAACCGATTGTAAATCATCAAGCGCTCACACACACACACACACACACTATATATATATATATATATATATATATATGTATATCTATATATGTATATAAAACACATTGCGCGCACACACACGCATACATACATATATTTTTGTTAATATATATGTTTATATATACTCAATCATCATCATTCTCATCATCATCATCACCATCAAGGGCAGCACTATCTAACAGCAGTGAGGACAAGTGAGAGTGTGATTTCATATACATACATACATACATACTTGGGAATTACTACCTTTGCTACTTAATTTTTACCAAAAATTATTTTGCTACGGAATACCAATTGTTTTCTGGCTAAAATGTACATTGGCTTATAGAGATGAAGGAACACTGGAATGCTTGCAAAATGAACAACTTAAGGTAAGTGTACCCATGCATGAGAAAGAAAGAAAGAAAGAGAGAGAGAGTGTGTGTGTGTATGTAGTGGGTATGTGTGTGTATTTTTCAATTCGATCATCAGTTTAATTTGGTGGTGTGGAGAGTGGCTTATTAGTAATAATGGGAGAAAAGAGTAGCAACAGAACCATCCTTTATCTGGTAACTAACATAGATGAATCATTGAATATGGTGCGAATCATTTTTATTTTTTATGTTACATTTTTCATGGGGTCGTACGAACAGCAAACATCCACCTATCCATTAAAAAAAATATCCAAAATGGAATAATTGTAACCAACTTTCAAGTTTACTTAAAGAAACTAACTTCATATTTTCAAAATGTAAATAATTGTTTTCAACAAGTAATGAATAAAACTAAAAAAGTGTCAATTTTTTATTCACTCTTTATGAGTCTTAAAAATTAAAAACAAATGTCACCTTCCACTTTGACACATTTCTATTTATCATTCTTTGTTGAACGATTCTTTGACTTAAATTAATCTTGGGTAATTTTGGAGAAATCGATCTGAACGAGTCTTGAACTTGCATACCATTCATTTAAAAGTTCATCTCGATAAAAAAAAAAAGCAAAAAAAGCAACAAGCTACACGAAGAGACTACTTTAAATGTGTGTCCTAAGGAAACTACTTCATCTCGGCATTTCAAAATAAATTCAATACTAAAAAAAAAAATATGAAAATCTGAAACTGAAAGGATGAATGCATATCGTATTCTGGGTAACCATTTTTAAATTTTTCAACCTAATTGACAAAAAGGCTTTTGATTTTTTTAGAAGTAGAATAAAAAAAGTATTTTTTTTTAATTCTTGGAGATAAATAACAGTTTAGAGCCCGCAACGATTCGTAGATGTCTTATAAAGTGGTTATTAAAACAAATATTGGTCATTAATTCAATATTCTATTATTTTTTAAATAACTTTCTTATCAGCTGGGGCAAAAACGCTGTGTTCAACAAATCCATAAAGTTTCTGTCTGAATGTACCAGAAAATAAACGTGTATTTTTTTTATTAGCAATTGGAAAAATTATTCCATTTCTGTGCTGGAGATTTAATAATTTTAAAATCTAAAAAAATATTTATCAGCTTATTTTGGGATATTTTTTTGAAAGAAGGAAAACCTTTCAAAATATTTTAAACAAAGATGAATTGAGTGTGTAAGTATGTGTGAGATTTGTAGTGCACGTGTTTTATGTAGATATTTTTTGATAAAAAAAACAAACAAAATTGAGTTTTTTTCACTGAAGTAAATAAAAAGTTCTCATAAAGCTAAAGCGGCAGCACATGGTCAAATAGAGATATCTAATTTTAGTTCCCATCCATAAACAATTAAAATATTTACGACATTCATAGTCATAAAAGGCTGACACATATTTTATTATATGGATTTTATTTATGAAGCCCCAGTTTATCAGCTCACATGGACTGCGTGAAATGTGTGTGTGTGTGTGCAAAAACGCTTTCTTTGTAAAATAAATCTATAAAGAAACGCCAAACCTGTTAACCACATTTGGAGAAAATAAATGTTATTGTTAAGAAATGGACAACAATAAAATAAAAGTAAACATTTGCTGTTTAATAGTGTTGGTCTCGTCGTAAAAAAAACTGATATGTAACAGAGAATACAATTTGTTGGGACTGGGGGTATCAGTGAAAATATGAGCACATGACTCCCTGCCCTCCTCCTACACGTACCTGAATGAGGGGAAAATATAAGCATACACCTTAAACCCCAACCCCCAACTACTGTATGAACATATGACGCTATGCCACCTCCCCATCTGAGTGAAAGTAAGAGTACATAATACCCGCAAAGAATCGGGAAAAAAAATTACGAAAACATGACACCGTGCTCATCAACAACATGTAACTGAATGAAAGTATGAACGCAAGACACAATGACCCCCCTCCTCCCACGATACAAAAACCACGTGTACCGAGTCAAAGTGTGAGCACATGACACCATAGCACCACTTCTGACCATGTGTACCCAAATGAAAGCATTAGCATATATGACAGTATTTCTTTCACCTCCAACCACGTGTACTTCTATTGGAAATACAAGCATCAGATACCATGTCTACCTCTCCATGGATATCAGTCTTTATTTCACAAACATGTGTCTTGATGACACATTGCACATGTTCTCAGGATGCTACTGCTTCCCTCACAAGAGAAAAATCAAGAAATATTGACAAATATGGCTAAATTACATTGTCATTAATAATAATTCTATGAAAAATAGATCTTCTCATAAAAATTTGCAAAATGCATAAACCAACAGAATAATTAAAAAAATTTTATATTCTAAACATCTTGCTATTTATTTGAAGAAAGATATTTAAACAATTAAATTAAAATGGCAATTTTCAGAAAACTGTGCCATCGAAGAAAAGCTTTGTGGTTCAAGGTTTAAAATTAAAATCATTTTCTGAAATCTGCAAGATAACATTTTTATCCTTACTTTAAACTGAATTCAAACTTGTAAAGAACATTTCTATAGTATTGCTAGTATAGAGTGAACTGATCAACAACATAAGGATTTTTATATTCTTTTCCTCTTCATAAAGAATTTGAATTTTAAAGACACTTCTTCTATTGTAGCTTAAAGCAAAAATGTTTATTGATGCTGTAGGGGTGGCATTATTGATCTTTCAAAGGCCAAAACATATTCAAGCTGTTTAGTGATGGAGGTTGGGGCTAATGCATGTTGCTGTTAGAGTTAACATCAGCAGCTTTTGCCTTATGCAAACACTTCCCATTTCAGAATTTTGAGGTTGAGGGGGGTTATGGCTAAAAAATAAAGATATATACCAACATGAAATTAAGAAAATATAGGAAACTAAAAAAAAAAACTTTATACCCATCATTGCAACCTCCCACTACTGCAGTATGTCTGTTTTTGTATTAAGTTACATTATAAGGGGGGACTGAAAAAAAAATCACATAAAATGAACATTTCTGATAAAAATTTAGTTAATAATAACTGTATCAGGCTGCAGATTTATTGGCCCGCTCTCATACAACCAATAGATATGGAGATGTTCTTTTTGACACAAGAACATGAACAGAAAGTTCATTTAGTGATAAGTGAAAAATTACCATTCAGAAATTTTGATTGACTTCATTTAATTGGTTTGAGCTTATTTGGTGGCAAAGATAGTTGTGTAGAGGGTGCTCCATGTATTTGAGAATACATCTTTGGCAGGCCATAAATGGAAGACAATTTAAAATATAACTCTGAATGAACAAAATTTTAATATTTTCATTTCTGGAATTACCAACATGAATGAGAACCACCTGATCCAGTTATGCAGTTGCTTCCAAGGATACATTGTGGCTGGCTTTATTGAATAACTTTTGTTTTATCTAAGTTGAACATGTGCAGAATATATATATATATATATATATAGTAATTCATGAGATTTCTGTGTAATATATATATATATATATATATATATATATATATATATATATATAGTGAAGAATCTTCAACAGAATGCAGAAAAGCATATTGAGTCTAGTTTGTGTCTTCTTCATCACTGAGGTACACAGTACAATTGGTATGATGTTTGTGTTGTATTGAAATGGTCCAGGTTCGATTCTCAGTAGCATATGAGCACTGCTGATCCCATATAGGACAAAACAGCAGTCCAATGCTTTCTGCATTCTGTTGAAGATTATTCTGGGCTTGATGAATTACTATATATGATTACACTACCCCCTCCAATTTCGTCGGAATATATATATATATATATATATACATACATACATATATATATATATATATATATATATATATATTACACAGAAATTGTTATTTTTTGAATAATTTGTTCTCAATTACCAGGTGCACCCAGTTCATCTCACCAATGGAGTCTTTTTGAGCTGAAGTAAGAAGTCAGAATTTTAATTTCAAAATGTCTCGGCTCCTTAGTTTGTGCAATACAATTTACCTGATCTTTTCTTTCATTAAACTCTGTTATATAAAACTATAAAGTTTTATATAACTGTGATTATAGATGATTATAACAGCCATTGTGACTGGGGGTTTAAGTGTACTGGTCTTGTTCAAACAGTTGATTACACCAGACTGTGCTCCTCCTTTCAGAAAATTTAGGTTTACTAAGGTTTATTCAAGTTTGATTTGAAACAAACAACAATGGAGAACATCCTTCAAGGAACATAGTTCAAATTATACTAGTTATGATTTGCTAAAAGTTTTTAAAACCTTCCATTTCAATAATTTATAAGGGTATACTGAAAAGCTCTTGACCTGACCCACTTTCCAAAAATTTTTTTTAATTCCTTCTTGGTGAGACCAAGAACTTTTCAAATCACTTCAAAATATTACCTTTGTCCCATAATAGTTATTATTTAGCATAGTCTTTTAAAAATAGATATGTAGTGCAATGATAGTGCATCTGATAGTTATATAAAGTAACTTTTCCTTTTTTGTGTAATTAACTGTGTAAATTAATCATAAACAATGATGTTATGAAATCATTGGCTTGGTGCTAGAACATTAAAAAAGTACAAATTCTATTTTTTGTTTTGAGCACAGCTGTCAATCTATTTTTGCAACACATGTTAATTACTCTACTTTTTAAAAATTTAAACAATTACTTTGACAACAAATGTTAGGATTTATTTGGGCAATGCTAGATAACCTTTCTAACAAAAGTTTTCATTTTGTTTTGGACATGTTTCTTATATTTTTTCAATATTAGGAAAATATGAAATAATCAAATCAAAATAAGGTTAACAAATCTAAATACATACAAAATAGTAATAATTATAAAATATTGTAGAAAGAAGATGATCAATTAATGGCAAAGGCCTCTTACTTAAGAATTAGTAGTACTAAAAAGTTTAGTGAATGATTCCTATTCATAATAAAGAACTGGCTGAAGTTAGGGGAGGAGAGACAAAACAAATATATTTTGGTACCTAAAATACACACCGGCCAAGAAATAGAAAAGTGGTAGAAGTTTAGAGCTTACACCAAGATACATTTGTTACTTTCACAAAAACAGCCATACAAATTTTCCAAAAGGTTTATGATAAATAATATCAAATGTGAAACAGATAAGCGATGTTGAATTTTCAATCATCATAATTCACTATAACTTGTTCTGAAGAACAGAAATTAATCTTTTGAGAAATTTCTTTTTTAGCAACACAGTAAGTAGAAAAAAATATGAAAAGTGATTTATTTTTATGGATATTGGTACCTCTGCAAAATATCCCCCATTCCAACCATTATAATTACTTTTCAATAATGCCTTTTGATGATTCAGATGGTGCGAACAGTTGTTAGGTGTTTGAAAAGATAAGAACCAAAGAAAAAAGTGCAATAGAATTTTGTTCTGGTTTAAAGTGAGCAAAATCTATTGGTTACAGGAGAGAAATATTCTGTAAAGGTAACAAGAAATTTAATAATGTAATGTAAAAACCTTATTTGTTCTTTTACTTCATACAATGCAAGTTCAAGGAAAATGTAATACAACAAATGTACACTTTGATCTGTAAAGTTCAAGATGACTGAAAATGTCTATTGACTTTGTATTGTGTTTGACCTCTTTAATACTGACACATTTGATTTATCAGAAAAGAACACAAACTTTTTAAGAATAATTTAATTTTGAATGGAGAAGATACTAAGAAAAATAAAGTTCTTTTTCTTTTCTTAATTCAGTAACAAGTTAAAGAAATTAATTTGTTTATGGTAGAAAAATATGCACAGCTGAGTTAATCTGCGACACACAACCAAAGTATAAAAAAAATAAATAAAAACTAAACTCAAGTCTGAAACCCTTAAATTGACAAAGAAAGAAGGACCTCCAATGCACATCTGCAGAATTTTGTAAGGCCAGAAAAATTTCAATATTTTAGTACTTAATTAAGGAGGGGTGCTGAGATGTTTTTGACCTTACCCATTTCCCAAATTTGGCTAAATGACCAAATATCAGATTTAAAAAAAATCCTTTCTAGGTTGGGCTACCTCATAACTTTTCAGCACTCCCAACAAGTCTAAAACAGATATAAGTGAGCGGATCTCAAATTAAAAATGGCACAGATGGATCTACCTCACTCAACATAGAAATTTGATTGCATCAAAAGTGAAATAAACAAATGAGACAGTGAAAATTTCTTGGCACAAATCACTTCCCAAAATCTGAGTAAATATCAAACAAATTTTTTTTGATATGGTTGAGCCAAAAACTTTTCAGCACTCCCATCCTTGTATATTTGATAGATTATGTGACTACTTCAAATGAGGGGTGTATACCCACATGTTCAAATGAGTGGTGTGTGTGTGTGTGTGTTCTCTTTCCTAAATGGGAATCTACTTGTAATAAAAGAGTATGTACATTGATTAGGTATGTGTCTATCCCTAAATGGGTGGTGAATGTGGGTGGATGGATGGCTCAATGCAAACATGTGTACTGATTAGTACTGATTTTTTTTACTGATTTTGAGTCAAATAGTCACTTTGAACATTTTTATTTTATTTTTTTTATTTTTTTGCACCAATTGTGATTAGTAATTTCTTACTTAATGCACAGAAGCTCCCGGATGCTCTCTACCACCCCCAGTCAACACCTTTCTCTTGGGAGGGGAATAAGGTTATTATCTGGTGCCTAAAACATCCCCAAAAGGGAATATGCCAAGGGGGCTTGAGCAATTTTTGTTCTCAGTCCATGTACACATGGGCTCCCACTTTAAACTTATGCCACATTCTCTTCAAGTAGGCCAATAGATAAACATCTACTTAATTTATTCTAATATAAGAATGAAGAAAACATTCATTAAAGCAAAATTTCTTTTTAGTTTCAAAATAAAACCAGTGATAAATTGCTATTTACCACTGGTGTTAGTTTACAAAAAGCAGATAGACTTAAATGTCTATACATTATTTTCTTAACAAGATCCTTATCTTTTACTGTAAATGTTTTACTAGTATTTCTTTCATCTTTTATCACAATTCTTAAATAATTATTCTACAACTGTTAAATAATCAGTATGGATGGATCATAAATAAAGAATAAGATTTGATTTGAACTAACATGCCCTATTCTTACACTATGCAAGCTCAGTTAATAGTATCTCACTGCCAATTGACTGAGCTTGCATAGTGTGTGACTATTGCATTCACCATGACTGAGTAAATACATTGTTCACATTTTGTTCAGGGTGTTTTGGGCAAAACATCACATAAATAAGGTCTATGAGCCTTTCAGTTCAAATTTGACTACTTCTGCCTTGATGCATCCCAAAGCTAAAAGTCAACACTGAAACACTAGGGATGAGATTAAGGAGAACATGACAAGGTAGTTGATGGCTATCCAAAAAAGAACTTTATAGACAGTTTTGAAAATTAGAAGGAATGCTAGAATAAATGCAGGAGGTCCCAAGGGAAGTACTCTGAAGGAGACCAAGACACCATTGCCTTAGATTGCCTATATTTTTTCATGTTAATATTAAATGGCTGGACCCTTTCCAGACACACTTTGAATATACAGACTGGCATAATAGATACATAACTTTGGCATTCATCATTGAAAGCATTTACTTAAAACAAACCCAACCTTTTCCTTAATTCTAAAATGAAAATCACATTTTGATCAATATTCCTTTCTTTGAATCATGATGCTTCAAGAAACCTTATTGGTTAAAGATGAAAAACATAGATCAAAATTTGTTAAATTGCTGTTCAATATAGCAATGCAATGTGATGCATTGACTTGAGATTATGTACAATGAAATGATTTGACTACTTCAAAAGCTATTGGTTATCTTTCAAGTATGTCAATGGTTCTGCTTTGCCAGCAGCTACTCTAATGCTGATCAGCAATTGAAACTTAATCTAAAAGATTTATAGTAATAATAATAAAAATATTACCCTGACACACTGATGGTAGATAGATCAGAAGAAACTTAAGCGGTATATTTGCAAAAGCAGGATCAGTTGGTGTGATGAGAGTTCAAAGAATGAAGTTATTAAAAAAAAAAAAGGTACCATACATTGATGCAGAGTTTCATTAGAGTTAATAAATTAGAATGTGTGACTTACACAAACCAGAATAGGAGTATCTTGCGATGAAGCAATGGTTAGCATGCTTGCTTGACCTTTAGCACTCTGCATTATTAATATTACTTCCCACTACAGTCTTTTTCAAGGACTCTCAATTGCAGTATCCTTATTGTTAATTTCAAAGTTTTCTGTTGCCATAGCAGGTTATGACAGCACAACTATGAAATTCAAAGACATTGTTCTTCACAGATCTGTCACATTCAGTGGCAGGATAAACTTTTTGTGTAGTAAATGAAGTCACATACAGTGTGAAAAAAAATACAAGTACCTCAACTTTTGATTGAAAGAAAAGTAATTGGTTTGTTTAAGGTCTTTTGTTATTCAAAGGAAGATCAGAGATTAACAAAATATTGTGGATTTGTTCAAATATATTGGTTGGGGAAATCAAATATAAAATGTTGGCATAAGGAGAGGTAAAGAAAATGTTTGAAAACAAGTGCATATATATATATATATATATATATATATATATATATATATATATATATATATATATATTAAAAACAGACATTTTATGTGTATTATAATAAATTATTTATTTTGTGGATAAATTGTCCAAAATTCCTGTTGTGTAATCCAAAGCTTTTGATTCATAGGAGTCATCATTGGTGTGTGTGTGGGAGAAAAGAAAATTGTGCATTTTAAGTAGACTGAATCATTAAAAATTATAATTTCAAACATTATTACACCTGAGTGTCAAAAAAAAAGAAAGAAAAAAAAGTAAGTCAGTACACTCTCAAAAAATAAAAATTAAGGATATAATCTATTTCTTAAAACAATTTCCTTTCCACACTAACCCTACCCCATGTTAGTTCATGTGAGTCAAAACTCAAAAGCTCAGGACTACACAACATGAATTTAGGCCAAAGTTTCCATACACAATAACCACATTTGGAAAAGGATATTTGTACTTCATAAAAAAAAAAGATAATGAAATTTAATAGACAACATGTCTATTGCTTTTAAAAATACATGTGTAAAAGAACAATTGTTGCCAAAATGTGTTGGTGTGAGAGAGAGTATGAGAGAGAGCACATCAACATTTACATGAATTTTTTTTGTTTCCTATCCATAAATATTTTATCAAAATAAAAAAATATAAAGGTGAAATTAAAAAAAAACTCATTCCAAAACAATTACTTGAAACAAAGAAGAGTAAAATTTATAAAGTCTGTAGTGATAAGGAAAAAAGATTTAAAAAAAAAAAGAAAAGTAAATCAAGAAGTTAGAAAGCTTAGAAAAGTGATGGTGGCAGAAGTAAAATGGAGAAACTTCTCTATCCATATTACTACCAGTTTCATTATTGTATAGAACAGAAAGGGGATTTGCTACTGGTTGTTTAATTTTCCTGACATTCAGCTGTCAGAGAAAATTAGGAATTTTGTGCAAAACGATCAGTTTGGATTTTGATAGACAATTACACTAAGAGTGTTCCAGAGATTACTATTTTTAATTTTCATTGAACTCTCTCTCTTCTTTGTTGTCTGTCCAAGATAGCAGTTCATACAAGTCAAAAGTGGGCAAATGATAAAACCAAGAGGCGTGCAGTAGGGGGAAAAATAGAGAGGAAATTTAAGTGTGTAGTACAAAAGGAAATATTTATAACAGCGGAACTAGCACTTACCAAGGTATGTAACTCCTTATTACCATCTTTGCTCATGTGCAGACACTCATTAACCCCTTTTTCAGTGCCCTACAAGAATACACTCTTTATATTCAATCCTGAAAAAAACTACATGATTGCTTTTTCAAATAAACACTATAACAAAAGGGTAAATGCTAGAAATGTGAATTTTACAATTAGGATCATCACAGACAACCAAGTATGCATGTCATATTAAATTTTTAAGATTTAAAACCAATGCCTTGTTCTTCTGTGCATTTCCCATTATCAAATATAATTTACCTCACAGTAAAAGGCCAGTAATTAATATTTCAGAGAGCAATAAAAGGCTATTTTTTCTTACAGTGTTTTGACTTTTGACCATCCATTCAATAGCCTTCTTCAAAGGTACAATTTATAAGGAAAGAGAAGGGGTTCACTTTTTTTCCCACAAAATTTCACCATTTTCTGGAAAAAGAGATTTGTTCTTTTTCTTTAATGGATTTTACACTTGTAGAAGGTGTGTTAAGTGGATCTACCAGAACTTTGCGGTAATAGTGATAAAAAATGATTGATAATAACTCATCTCAAAATTACATAAGGCAGCAATAAAATTTTGTAATCTCTTTCATACTCAACTCATTAAAATATATAATGCACTTATATCTCCCAAAATTACTGCATTTAATGTCATAAAAGACCTTCACATTTTTCAAAATAAATGGGTTTGAATAACTATCTCCTGGGTCTTATGTTAATTCAACTTATCTGGCAGGTTAATGTTTGCTCAGATGTTATAGACTACCAGTAATTGAACTTAGTCTCTCTCCATAATACTGTAACATTAAATGTAAAGGGTGGAGCCTGGAGTCTTATATGCCATAAAATATGGCACTTTTCATAGAATTTTAAGTCATATACACACAAAATATATAAGTGAAGGTTAAATTGGAGAAATGATTGAAACAGTTCTAGTCTAGATTGTGTCTAATAATTTGTTTAGTACCAAAATCATTAAGGTGAACTTACCTAATAGACGGGGTAGGGAGGCATTCATTCTTTTTTTTTTTTTTTAAACTTTTCTAACCCCTACCATACAAGTTTAAGACATTATTTATTAATTTAATGTTTTTGACACTTTAATTGATTCTTTGACTCCCTCTTTTATTAAGACCCCACTCCTGTTTATAAGAAATAAAGAAAAATTCCTACACCTTCCAATTATTAAGACACTCTTGTATTAGGCACCTAAGAATAACCAAATAATTATGCATTTCAAAATCATTAAAATAAAATTACCCAACAAATCAGAAAAAGATAAAAGAGTGAACTTGAGAATCAGGATGAGCATCTGTGTTCTTTTTTCTTTTTTTTTTTTTTTTTGAAGACAAAAAGAGAAAATATCCATTCATTCAAGTTTCATATTTTGCAGTCAATATTGTAGTCATAAATATTTTCACCATTTTATTTCAACTATCAAGGTTGTGATAAAAAGTAGCAGAAAGTGGAATTAATAGTGGAATTATTTCACTACAAAAACAACATTTTAAGATTGTTACTTTTACTAGGTTGTCAATAATACAACATGGAAGAAGAAAAAACTGGAGCAAAAATCTATGGATAATTTTTGTTATCTCAAAACTAATGTGCTATCCATGAAAGTCTCTAACCCAAACAAGGGGTGGAAGGTAAATCAGGGTATTTGTCCAAAGAATCTTTTTCACTGACACATTCTTCATCAGTAGGTGCTGAAATGTTCTTGGCTAGCTCCCTTACCCAAATCAGACCAAACATCAGAATTTATTTTAGAATCACTCCTTAGTTAGGCAAATAATTTCTCAGTACCCCTTTATACAAAACATTTGTTAATTTCAGAATTTCAAGAGATGAATAATGTTAATATTGTAAAGTTTGGTTAAAAAAAAATCAAAACTTAATAATAATGTCAATAAAATTACTCAACCATAGTTAAAGGCATTTCTATAAGAAAAAAAGATTTTTAATAAATGAAGAGCACATTATCTTTTGACTGATTACAAAATAACAACAAACAGAACATTTTTAAAAAAATTGTTTTATGGCTGTATTCCATTGGGATTTTGAACGAGTTCCTACTTACGGTTAAAAAGTTTCAATCATTTTAATATTTAAAACTGAGGAGTTGTCAATTTTTGTCTTCTCTTGTTTTTATCTTCATATTTAATAATAAATTTAAATTCATTGCAATGTGGATGCAGCATAGGCAATCCAATAGATAATCCGAGTCACTAAGATGCATAATCACAAAATTCATCAACCATGTTTATGTTAACCTGACTAAAGAAAAAGAAAATCAACATTTTGCCAAGATGAGGCATAAAAATACAATTGATATTGACTAAGCTGAGTTTGACACAATGCATTGTTGAATAAGACACAAAGAAGATTGTGTTACACTAACCCTCTAAGTGGCAAAAACCTGTCTGTTAAAAAAAAATTAATAAAAAATTGGCAAACTTGGACCTTTGTGCACACAAAAAAAATGGAGTGAAAAAGGACAGTTTTTCCATTGACACTGCTACTATTTTAACTACCTTCACTCCTCTGCAATGTTTATATAGCTAAAACATGAAAGTGAATTTATACATTTTCTTTGTTCTTGTGAATTGACAACAAAAATAATAAACATTATTATTTATTTATTAGATTGTTTATTGAAATGGTTGGCAAAACAGCAGCTAATTGTCAATTGATTTGAACTTTATAAAATGGTAAATAATAAGGATTTCCTTATAGTTGATTCACATATTTTAATAATATTGTAAATGTTTATAAATTTATGAATAAAAATTATATTCACATTTATTTATTTATAAATTGGTAAATGATAAATATTGCATTGCATTAGTTTTAATTGTATTAGTTTTTAGAATGTTGTAATTATAAAATTAAACTTGCAAATAAACAATCTAATAGTGATTAATAAATTCTCAAGAGCAATAAAATGTTTAAATTCACTTTTATCATGTTTAGGTTTTATTACAATTCTAAGCATCACTTTTTTAAACAAACATTGGCAAGGATGGAAGATAGTTAAAATAATAGCAGTGTCAATGAAAAAAATATCCTTTTGACACTGTTTTTTTTTTTGCAGGCATGAAGGTTCAAGTTTATCATTGCAAAAAATCATTAAAAATCCTGTGCTTTAACCTCAATTACTGGTGTAGATGAGAAGGACAGAACTATCTAAACTCTGAAGTAGGTTCCCTGGGAATAAAATTGGATTGTTTATTAAATTGGTTCCATATTTTGAAGATGAATGAACATCTTATTTCACACCTACACACATATAGAACCACATCCAAGAAGACTGAGAAGAATTTCCAATATTTTAAACAATACACAATAAAAAATTCAGATAAAATATAGTACAAAATGTTAAAAAAAAAATGTATTTAATCAGATAACACAAGATATTTATTTCATAGTAGCATGCATATAAAAATGGTTGAAGGCCTATTGCACAAGGATCAAGTAAATAGTTTGATTAGAAAATTTATAGTGATTGGTGTTTGAAAGACAAAAATAAAAAAGACAATTCCTTTATAGAAGCAAAGAATATTTCTTCAAATTCAGAAAGCTCTTTTATTGGATTTAAAAGAATAATGACAATTTACTGACATTTATCTATGGCTGGGTAGTTTTAAAATATTAAGCTCAAGCCCCAGAGGGGCATTTCCCCAAGAAGCACCTCTCCTGATGCCCGAAAAGAGGAAGTGCTAAGGGGGCTTGAGCAATTTTTCCATAGTATTGCTGTTAATCCAGTTGAAACCTTGATCTTGTGTCACATTTGGTAGTGACATGTGCACACTGAAAAATCCACTTATCTACCTGCCAACAATATAGGGTGTGTTAGTGGCCTAATAGTTAACATGGAATTGATGAACCGTATTCAAACTCTAGCTCAGGCAGTTTGAATTCATTTTGCATTAATGCCAATAGTAGGATAAGTGAAGGCCTGTAAGGCCATCCAATTTGGACACTGTGTTAGTGTTCTGACCTTGTAAAAATTGACTTGCAACTGAAACTTCAGTAGCATCAATAAATGTGTTTTCAGCCCTCTCTATACTCTACAGAAACTCTAAACAAGTATAATAAAAAAAATATAACAGAGCATATCTTTTTTTGTACTCTGGGCAACATAAACAAAGTACAAGTTCTATTCTAATATAAAAGACCCCCCAAAAATGTTTCACAATATTTTGACAGCATTAGCCATCTGAAATTATCTTCTACAAAGAGAATAATAGCTCATAGATTTGATATGTAAGTGATAGAACATTGAACAAAATATAATTATATAGTGCCTCTTGCACTCC
The DNA here is from genome assembly GCA_964036315.1 of Acanthosepion esculentum. Taxonomy (NCBI): domain Eukaryota; kingdom Metazoa; phylum Mollusca; class Cephalopoda; order Sepiida; family Sepiidae; genus Acanthosepion; species Acanthosepion esculentum. The sequence goes on along the minus strand of OZ038492.1, from coordinate 27,794,349 downwards.
CCACAAAATACTAATGAAAATCACAATGCAACTGCAACAAAAATTTCCATCATTTTAGTTGAATGAGAGAACTACCATATGTATAATGCAGTCATTTTATATATGACAAAGCTTGTATATTATTAATTTTGTTTATTTATTCATAAATAAATAAAATCAAAAGATGCTAGCTTTATCATTAACAGGAATCAAATGCTAAGATAAAAAATGGAACTGTTTTGTAAGTGAAACAAGAAATAATAATGAACCTTCAATGTTATACAACAGATTTAGAAACTTCTTCCATATTTAATATTCATTTCTTTTTAATTTTGCAATTATGTCTGAATTTTTAAGCATACACCATTTCAAAATACTTATGTTTAAAAATCAAGATTTAATTGCTCTAACAACAATTAAGCTATTTCAGTGTATATTTCAAGTGATGAAATTTCAATTGACTAATCGCATCATAGTTTTGGGGGGAGGGATTTTCTAGAGACCAATTAACAAATTTCTTTGAGAAGATATCTATTAAGAATATTTTCAGTGTCTTATGTAATTTTATGTGCTTGTAAAATCTAATATCTATTGGCCTATTTAGAAGAAAATAAATGAAAGACAAGTGTTTTGAAAGCTAATCACCATTATTGATCATCAACAACAATGAATTTGTACCATTTAAAACTGTAATAATTAAGCATGTGTTTAAATGTAATCTTGTATTTGCCTTCAGACAATTTTCTTTATAGAAAGATTTGATGTGAAATAATTTGAAGGATATCATTTCTTTAGAAAAAGTTGGAAAGGTATTGAAACTTACATGAATTAGATTTTTCTAATGGAAATGGATTTGGGAAGTTGATTTAAAAAAAAAAAAAAATAGATCATGAGATTTAAAAAAAAAAATCAACTTTTAAACTAACATAAACTCTACAATTCTTAGCTCCATGTTTATAGAATGCATTTTATTTGTAATTTTGTTCAAATACAAACAAAATATGACCTAAGTTTTCAAAATTTCAATAGCTAATAAAAATGCATAAATTTTAAGTTACTATATTTTTAAAAAATAGGCACCTAAAACACACACACACACACACACACGCACGCGCACACACACACACAAAGTATTTTTGACCATAATGCATGTGGCTATCTATAGTGGTTTTAATTTCTGGTTTGTCTAAGGGGCCCTTTCTGGCTAACATGTGGTAATGAGAGTCTAATCAACCAATTGGCCTACGCAAAGTATAATTTTTATGGTATAATGAGCATGAGAATTCCTTTTTTTTTTTTTTTTTTTGTTGAGAGGGTGGTAATCATTTCACCTCCAAGTAAGGCAATAAGGCCACTAAGATGCAAAGGTAACAGATTCCTGAACTGGCATTTCAGCTTCAATGACTTTCCCACTGCTGTAACTCAGCTTCCCTGTGCCTTTTCTATAAACATTTTTATGGTAATTGTTCTACGGAGCTTTCCTCTTTGGTACCTAGATTTCATGAATTTAAGATCAGTACTAGATTGGTATTTAAGTCTCATTTTACACGACAGTTTAAATTGCTAGATGTAACCATAATTTCTATGCTAACAGTTTCTTCTCTTGCACTTCTCGTTTGTAGAACTCTCTTCTGGCTTCTTGCCTTACACTCAACTTTGACCTTCAAAAATTTAAATGCAATGTCAATCATTATCTTTTGTTTTTTTAGTTATTTTCTTTTATTATTCTCTCTCCTTACTATTTTTTTCTCATATTTTTTCACACTAAGTAACTCCTTGCATCTTAGTGGTCTTATTGCCTTGCTTGGCGTGGAATTTAAAAAAAAAATTGTTGTGTTTAATTTTGTAATAAAAAAAACAAACTGAAAATGAAATTGCTAATAATTAGGTTACAATTAAACAACAACAAAAAAAAAAAATGGAATAAAACAGTGTAGATTTTTTTTGTTTTGTGATAGAGACAATTCCCCCAAAATTTCAAATATAAGTTTTACTATCTTGTAACTGGCATATCATGACAGTTGAGAGAGAAAATATGAGTGAAGACTTGAGCAAAACACTCCTACAAACTATCTTACCTTCCAAGGTAGTGGTAGCTACCCACATTATCAACCTTGACAAGAAATAGTCACAGGCATACCTACAGAAAATAGGGACTATAACAAATCCTGAAATTGCATGTCTGTCTAATTATCTGACACTGTTATACTCATCTTTTTAACTTTATCATAATATCAGCTCAAAAATATATGTCAAGCTTCTTAATTTATGGCATGACAATTAATCAGCCTCTTCTTTGCATTCACTGATGCAAATTAGTTTAAGATGGGCTTAGAATAATTTTCTTTATAAGCTGCTTCTCTTTCTACACTCAACAGTGCAAGATCACTGTCTTGAACTATGTATTTTTACCTAATAATTTATATAATGAGTTTAACAATCTAATCATTCTAGTGCTTCTCACTCATGATTACCATTAAAGAAATCATAGAAGAATTTATTTTTTCACTGTCTGACTTGAATAGAAATTATTCAGTGGCCTTCAAGTATCACCCAAGGTATGTGCCATAGGTATGTCACTAGAATCAATCAACTATAGTTAATTAAACCTATGAAATGATGCTAATTAGGTGTTATATGATGGCAATTATGCCTGAATATTTTCATAGTTAGGGAAAAAATACTTTCATATTTAAGTTATTAAAAAATTTTAAAACTCTTTACAGACTCAACAAGGCAATAATATTTAGAGGCAGATATCAAAACTTGGCAATCTTGATTCAAATGTGCGATCAACAATTTCTATATATGAAAATTGTGCAGTTGACTGCATAAGGTAATCTCACCATTAGCTCAGTGGAAGATAAATTTCTTCAAACTGATATTCTCATTTCAAATGTAAAAATTAATGCCAACTTCATTTCAAACAATCTAGCATTTAAAAGTTAAGATGAAAATTACGCCCTTTTCACCCCTATTATAAGAGAGTTGATTAAGAGAGTTGAACACAAAGAAAAAAGAAGAAACAGGCAAACAAAAATGCAACTATACTACTGCAGTTTTATACTGAATTCTTGAATTGTCTTATAAAAGATTTTAAAAATTATTGAAACAAACATTGCTAAAAAAATTCAAATAAGTCAATTGCAAAATACTGACAGAAATCTTTGCCAGAAGCTATATATATATATATATATATATATATATATATATGTTAGTTCATTAAAACAATTTTTTAGAAAGTGCTTTAATCCTTAGTTTATCCGCAGTAAATTTGTGTCCAGTTTCTTACGTTCTACCATTCTTGGCAGATCTTCTGTTATCACAATGTGGGATATTTAATAACAAAGATAATGGAAACAAAAAGAAAAAGAATCTAAATGAAATTGGCTAGATTATATACCAAAAAACAGCACGATTGTGCACATATATAGTTGCATCAATGTAAACAGACCTAGTCTGATGAAATCCTAAGGGACAAAATGCATTGCACAAGAACTTTCTCCACTTTGTCATACATCTTTCCTCAAAAACTGTTCTTGATATATAAAAATTTATACATTATCCCATATATATATATATATATATATATATATATATATTTATATATATTTCTCTACTTGTTCTACCAGTTGGAGGAGTAACAAGGAGATTTTATTTTCTTAATTTAAATGCAGGCAGCTTAAAACACACATGTACAAATATACCCATAAAATCTTACGTATTTCCCATGTACCTCATAAGCGCTGAAACCAGAACTGTGAGGTTGGTTCATCACCCCCATTTTACTCCAACTTCTTTACAATTAGTAAATATATAGAAGGAGGGTACTGAAAAGTTCTTTGCCTGACTCATTTCCTAAAATCAGTTTTTTGATGTTTCATTGATGTACTGATCTTGAGAAGTCAGTCAGATCAAAAACTTTTCTGCACCCCCTCATATTAATAAGTAATAACATCTTGATTTGGGTTCCTTCCTTAAGTTATGGCTTAATGCTTAAAATATGGTGACTTCATGAGAAACATCTTTGATATCTGGGTTTATGTTGCCTTTAAATTTATCAATCAAATTTAAAGAAAATTTATCCAATATATTATAACAGAATAAAAACAAAAAAAAACATCTCTATTCTCATGTTTTTATTTTGAACTAAGACTTGAGACATTTGGGCTGGCTGGCCATATTTGCTTCCAACTCTTGTTTCTTTCTTTTGAAAAATTGTCTTGGATACACTGATTATATATCTCTTGCCACTAACCTTGAGACAAAACAGTTAATTATAGAAGAAATTAAGATTTATTAAGTAATAACATTATCAATAAGATTTTAAAACCTTGGCCCTTGGCACAAAGCTATTTCGGAAACATCTGGATTAGATCTCGGGCAGTGGGGAGTTTAATCCTTTGTGTGTGCATGACATTGGAATCATTCCACTGAAATGAGTTAATAGAAAACAAATCAACGAGAAACAGTTTAATGTTGAAAGAGAAACAAATTATGGCAGTGTTGCCTCCATTAAAGCATCATTTGCTTTCCCTACAAGACAAAGAGCATAAACTGATTAACACTGAATAATAATGATAATGATGATCTTTTGCAGTAGATCAAGATTTCATTTTTAGTTCCTAGCTTCCAAAATAGCAGACTTTATTTTTGAAAAAGAAAAAGTATAGTGTACATAATCTAGGCAAAGTCTGCTAAATTAGCAGAGAGAGAAAGATTATGTGAATGTCAATTTTCTATTTTCAACATCAATACACTAATCTCCTCCTCCTCCTCTTCCTCCTCCTCTTCAACCCCATTGATTCAGGATCGATAACAACCAGCATGTTCACTGACATGGATTCAAAAAGTTACACCCTCTTTTTCTTCAAAAAGTGAAAAAAAAAAAAAAAAAAAAAAATACTTAAATAAACTGTTATAACAACATTTAAAAATAAAATTAAACCAGATTTATTTACAGAGTTGGCTATAAAGTCACCTCCAATGATTTGCCATAATATGGGGTGGGAAGGTGTTTGTGATATAGAATAAATATGGCTTTGTTTAATTATTCATTTAATGCTTCTTCTTGATAAGCCACCATGGAATTTCTAAATTGTGTGTGCGTGTCTCACACATTCACAAAACTTGAAGGGCTTACTTGCTAGAATAACCATATCAGTATATGACACAAAGATAAATACAGTGAAAAAGAAGTTTTAACCAATAGGTCGCCTATATTATTCTACCATAGCATATTTTTTCGCATCTTTTCTTTGTTATCCTACACCTTGACATAATTGAAGAAGAAAAATCTTAAAGACCTAATTAGCTGCAAATGTTGCCAAGGAATCTGAAGTGATTTGCTTTTAAATTTCGCCTGGGTAGACAAATATGTAATTCTTACCTGAATCAGAAGCATCATGGAATTTAGTTAGGTAGGAATTACAATATAGTTAACATTGTTTACCAACTTAATTTATTCAGATGCCCTGACTTTTCAAAGAAAATGTCACAAAATGTTCAAGTCTATTCAAAGACAATGTTATCCAATGCTGTCAAAGCTTTATTTTTAGATTAATTTTGTCAGATTCACTGATAATGCAGGAATGCAAGAAGAAAGGGCAAAAACTAAAGCCAGCAGAAGGCTGTTCATCTGTCACTCATTCCCACACAATGCCAAAATGTAACACAGATTATCAAATAGGATAGCTATACCCAGCTACTTAGTATGGTGCAAGGCTAAGATCAGTGTTTTGTTTAAAGGTTAATTTTAAATACCCAGCTGCTTTTGTCTCATACTTTAGTCTGTAACCTTTGCCCTTTAGTGTAAGGACAAGGTTCACTCTGGGAGAAAGAACACAAATTTCTTGAGAGAGTTAAGAAAGTTCATTTGTTTATAATCATTTTGAGAATCTTGTGAAAAGTTCATTTTTCCATGCATTATATGAAGGTCACTTCTCATTATTGCTATTGGCTACTTTTCAATCTTGATTTTCAGACCATGTAATGGACAAATTCAAAATGTGTCAATTGTGTACTTACTATTAATAATAAAAATAATGCTAAAATGCAAGTTTCATTTCAGAAAAACTTTAAACCAGACTCAGGGAATAACTAGAATTATTGGTAAACAGATTATAAAAGCTGCCTTTAATTCACTATAGATGAAAGCCTTTTCAAGATATTGTCTCTAAATGGGCATAAAATGAAAAGCCTGTATCCTTATTTCATTTTAACAGCAAAATCTTTTTGTAGATTTTCATTCAGATTTTGAGTTGATGTTACTCCCTACAAAAACATTTTTAGGAGAATCGGAATATATACCAAGGTCAAATTATCAAACAAGAGATTCATAGTCAATTATTATCAAATGTAAATATATAAAAAAAAATAAAAGCACACAACTTAATAAAGGGAAAAGTAGTAGTATCACCTGGTTCACACTCCTTTTGAACAGAAGTAGAGGATTATACTTCATTTCCTGTTTAGGATTAGGTTTTTGGTTCCTTCTAAAATTTCATTCTCTTTCACTCCCAGTAACACATTGCATCTTAGTGGCATTATCACCTTGCTTGGATTGAAAGGATTAAAAAAAAACAAAAAACACCTTAATAGTGAAAAGTAATTACTTCTGTAATTTGCTGTTGCTATTTACAGTACTTTCAATATCTGAATTTTTAGCTGTGGAATTATCATTATATGCTTTGCCATCATTCTCATTTTGATTGTTATACTCAAAACATTGAACTCACATCTGCCAGGGAGCTTGAACAGTTTTAATCCATTGGCCATGTCACTTGCAAATGCTAACACTGAAATCTTACAGCCTTATACCTAAATTCCACCACCCAAGTTAGGACTAGATTTAAAGCTCCAGATGTTCAACACTAAATTTTCTTAGAGACACATGGGCTTGTTGTTTAAAATGTTGGTTAAAACATATCAGGTACCCCAGCAGTTTTGAGTTCAAAGTTTGAAAAGTCACATTTGCTTAGTGGAAGAAATAGACAACACAAAAGTCAATAAGACTGGTGAGTTTTAACTTCTATGAAATAGACTCTAAATGAGGACAATCTGTGTAGAAGGAGTTTGAAACTCCAAGAAGATTACCAAAAACAAAGACAGACAACTGAACAAGGTTGCAGGGTAAAACAGCTGAAACATCATGAGTATAACATCCAAGATGTGCATGCTAGAAAAGCATTTTGGTATTTAGCATTACTTTTAGTAACATATTAATTCCTAAAAGTTACTAAATACTGAAATGCTTTCCTATTTGGACTAATGTATTAATTCCAAAGATGTGCAATTAGTCTAACACATATCGGCACGGAAAGTGGAATTTATGGGTCAAGTTAATATTCCAAACTATTTTGTTGCATTCACTTTTGCATAAATGCCCCTGGGAAAGGTATGAATTTACTTCTTCTTCCATAGCTATAGGTTAAATAGCAGGATAGACTAGGGTGGCAACCAGTCTAAGAGAAAGAAAACTGAATTCCAAACATTGGAGAAGGAAACAGCAAACTACTCCATTATCTTTCCCAAGAATGTATGGGAATTCCCAAATAATAACAACAGCAGCAATAAAAAATTAAAAAAAAGGAATCTGGGGAGCCATGATTGCCTATGATCTGAAAAGACATGGCATTAAAGAAAAAAGAAAAATAAGAAAAAAGAAAAAAAAGAAAAAAGGAAAAAAGAAAAAAAAGAAAAAACAGAAAAAAAGAAATTCCTAGTTGCAGAATCACCTGGCATTTTACTTCAAACATTCATTTAATGTTAAGTTTAATTTCTTGATATCAATGAGCCTTAGAATTATACAATGATTCAATGGAACAAGTTTCCTTGTCTGTTTTTATCATATTTCAGCCATTGTACATATGTTACAAAAATGATCAATATAAATTAATGTATAGTGATAATATCCCATTTTAAAAACTGATACAAATTCATAAGCCTCCTTTATAAATACCATTTGATTCAAGTCTTGTGTCAACAGCTAATCTATAGGCATCATGTTAAAAATTTATCTTTTGCCATCTTGTATTATCCTGTTGAAAATTCAAATTCTATAAGGAACTTATTGATTTTAATTACTGACAGTTATTTTGCAAGTATATTTGTTATTGATTTATAAGCTGCCTACCTAATATGACTGTCCATTCATATTTAACTTTCTAAAGGTTTTCTCATCTTATTTTTAACTCCTGGCTTCCCATTTGCATAATCTGCCTAGAGGACTGAAAATACTTATTTTATACAAAATAAATTTCATAAAATTATTGCAAGTACATCTTTTGTCCAAATTAAGTTTTCCAAGTCAAGTCTGATTAGATATATAGTTAGATTATCAGAAGTCACATTACTCAGCAACAACTCTCCAAACATACTTATATACCTACCAGGTCTTTAGTAACAGATTACCAAAAATATAAGTAGTAAATATGATTGTACCTTTTAATCAAATGTTGGTCCAATTAAAAGATACTATCAGACTACAGGATTTATAAATGAGTAGAATGATGTGATAGAAAGAAATAGAAAATATTAATGAAACATTTTTATCAAATTAAAAGAAGATTGGACTGACTTGGGAACACATATAGTAACAAAACTTCATAATGTTAATATATTTTGCTGTGAACAACAAAATTCTGATTCTTAGCAGACATCTCTCATCTTACAAATTTTTAGCTATTTTAATCCATTAAGCAAACAAATTTTCTTGATGCTACAAGTTTTTATTTTTTTTATTTTTCTTAATCCAAGAATAAGTTTAATATTTGTTAAATGCATTATGCAAAAATATATGAACAATTCTATTTGTAGGTTTTCTTCCAAAAATGAGTTTTCACATTTTTTGTTTAATCTCTAAACCTATGAATTACATTTAACCGTTAATTTTGTCTACATTTTATTTCACTTTTCAGAACCAAATGAAACAGTCCTTACTTTATTTTACTCATATTTAGGGTGTGAGGCTGAGAGTTTTCAAACACTATAGATTGAAACATAACAGGTGAAATTTTGTCAAAACAAATACAAAAATTAACACAAAATGTACTTTATAATATATAAGTTCCTTACACTATATCTACCTATCTCTCATCTGCTCACTTATGTGATTTCCTGATCACTCAATTGAATCTTTATTAGCTTCAAGCAAGTGAACTGTCTGGTTGATTTCTGAAAACTGCATTTTAACAAATGACTATAACTGGGCCATGATAGTTGTTAAAAGACCCACATGCAAAGGAGTAATCTGGCTGACATAATTGTCTCCCTTGAATTTACAAAAAATCTGCAAAATTCATAGAGTGGACCAGTTCACCGAGTGACAGGATGTGGGGAAGCAGATAATCAGTCAAGACTGACCCACACAATTTGTATCATGGAACTAACCAATTGTAACATGGGAATACCAGGTGCTGTAAGCTTGGATGTGCAGATGGTGTAATGGATAATGGCCCAGAACTGTTAATCAGAGAATGGGGTTCCTACTCCAGTTATATTCACTTATGAGAAAATACCCTTGGGAAAAATATGAATTCACCATTTCTCTCCCAGTATTGGTTAATTAATATGACTTGTATCACTAAATCATTATATCTCCCTGCAAAATTCTTACAATCTAAAAATATTTTCTGGCTTTGAATGACCTGCAAATAGTTGATAATCTGTAGAAAATCAATCAATCAATCAACTGTAACACTTAACTATAAGCAAATGTCAAAGCAGACTATTGTTTTTAACAAGCTTAAAATTTCTGCTGCTCTAGACATTCTTATGAAACTTACATTGCTTGATGTCAGCATGTGTGTATGTGTTTTCAAGACACCATGAAATGTCAGTCCTTAGCATTTGCATTATAAACTAACTAGCACTATTTTAGTCATATGCAATACAACCTATTTTGTGACATTTTTTTTATCATACTGTGTGTTGGGGATGCTGTTTAGCTTATTCTATACTGCAGAGTAACCAATCAAAACCAAAATGGTGACATCTGTGAGAAATTGCCATTAGCAGCTTTATAGTAATTTATTTCCAGTAAATTGCAGTTTCATATTTTTCCTAAATGGGCCAGTACAGCCATGCAACAATGCTATAACAATGCAGTAGTGAGTATGTTAATCTTTTACTCAATTTCTTCAATGCAATGTTGACTCACCTCACTTTTTGCTGTTCTATTATGCAATAAAACAAATACAAATATCTACCATAATGCAATATATAGATCAATAGATTTTATCAACATCCCCAGTAGAAATGCTGTTTTTACAGAAGATAACTTTAATTGCTGAGTGGTTAGAAGAGAATGTGGTAATTGGTAAGGAATTAATTTACTTATCCAACAGTGAATATGTACCTTGTGAAATAAAATTTGCAACATTCATTCATTCATTCTTTGCCACTTTTTATCAACAAGACCAGATTGCATCAGGTTTGTTTCTCCTACCTTATCTTTTCTACCCTTTACCTACCAAACAATCGACCAACATTAGTCATATTTACTCCACACCTATATCAAAAGAGAGTTCAGAACACAGAGCTTCCTGTTCCTGTGACGGGATGAAAACTGCTAAACAAGGTCAATAAATGATGAACCTAAAATTAGGCTTTGATTACCCGTCAATCAATAATAATGGATTCACTTCAGGAGGAAGTTGATGCTGGTTAGAAGAGCTTGTTTAAAAAAAGAAAAAGAAAAAACTCCTTTAAACAGAGTCAACATGTGTCAATATTCCATTCGTATATAAATAAGAAAATAGACATGGTCATAAATAAATGGTGGCACATTGCCAAGGACAATGAAGAGAGTCTACAAATTGCATAATTCTTGCCATCAAGGAGTCTAAAGTTTCATCAGCTGATAGTTTACATACGTCATGAAGGGGCTGGTAGTTCTGTTGGGCAGGATGGGATGTAGTTGCAGTGGTGATAGGATTTAAGAGTTTAGTACTACTGACCCTGATGAACTACAAATAGGATGAGACAAAGGAATGCAGCAAAGATTTGGTTTTTCATTACACATAAGATTCACTTTCTACCAGAAGAAAAATAATGAATGGTTCAGAAAGGACAGTCTTTTTTATGAATTCATTATTTAACTGATACCAACATTAATGCATTTTGATAAATCATATAATTTTGTTTACCTGGTACAAATCTCTCTCTCTCTCTCTCTCTCTCTCTCTCTCTCTCTATATATATATATATATATATATATATATATATATATATATATATATATAAAGCCAGAAAATATTTTTCAGCACCTGGTATTCCCAAATGGTCACCTACCTAGGTACTGACCAGGTTTAACATTGCTTAACTTCAGTGATCATACAGGAACCAATGTTTCAAGATGATAGGTGGAAACTGGTGGTGGTATCTTTAATTATAATTTAATGTTGATTTGAAATACAAGACATTCACAATTAGTGGCTCAGAGGTGGATTAGTGAATTATTATAATGTGACTTTTGTTGGTCTGGCAAACCACATAATCTGACACAGTTCTGTAACCAAATGTGACAGAAAATTGGTTGTGTGCACCTGTATCTACATGATGTGCAGGTAATGTAACAGATATCAGTGCAGAGTGTGCTGATGACCTTATCCCCCCCTCTGCTATGAATTAAATAGACTGTGCTCTCTAGCCTTGGGTGGCAACCAGTCAAGGAGAATATTGGCATCTTTGAATATTGTGAATTTCAAACTGCGGAGAAGGCAATAGAAAAATCACCCCACTGTGCAAGAATATGTATTAATTCACAAATAAAGAAAAGGAATCTATGGAGAATCATGATTGCCTATGTCCTGAACAGACATAGTATAAACATTATTACATATATCCTGGAACTAACCAGCACTAAAAATTTTCAAAAGGACTTTCAGTTTTTGATATATGTAACTGTTTTCAATGTTTCATTAGTTTATTGTCTTCACTATCACTTTAAAACTTAAAGTAACAGATAAGTTTTTGAGGTTATATACAATGCTGGTTTCAACACCATAATCTTCAGTTACACAGGTACACCACAATCAAGTTTCTGTAGAATCTACTTTCTGCAGTATAGGTGATCTATGCTTCCTTTTCTGCTTCTCACAATTACTCATAGTGACAGATGAGGCCCTTTTTGACATTTTCAACATTCTCAATAAATAAAGTTTTTAAAATAAATCTGTGAGCAAGAAAGGCATATCTGACTAGTAACAAATATTATTCACAAGTACGAAATTTGGTGCTAAAATGACCTCTGACAAAAAACTTTGTTTTCACAGATTTTTAGAGACCATGACAAAGAACTTAAAAAGAAATGTTGATAACATGAAAGTGATAGTGAGGCACATCATTTACTGAAGTGCTAAAAATAGCTCCAAAGAAAGTCACAAGTTATTTCTGATGTGAAAATTCACTATGTACTAAATATAAAGAATTATCAGATATATTGAGGATATATTAAATGCATACAGAAATATTGGCTAATATCTCTTTCCCAAAACCTACTAGGCTTTTTCATGACATTTAAAACTTTTAGAGGATTCTTTTTTGTTAGGACTTAAAAAAAGTGTATTAATTTCATCAAAACTGATAAAAGTCAAATCTCTACACAAGTTCATTAAAGCAAAAAGTAAATTATTGGCATTAAATGAACTGCTGCATAAGGTTGAACACTACAATGTTAAGACCATCTTTAGGCTTAATAAGCAAATGAAATAAAAAACAAAAAAATTGATAACAAAGAACATTAAAGAGGATCATAGAAGCCAATTTAAAATTAACAATCCAGGATAGCTTTGCTCTGTAATATCATTAGTACAAATATCCATGATATTTTCATCATTAGATATATCCGCATTTACTCAGCTTTTTTTTTTTTTTAAGCAATTCACCCCAAGCAAGGCGGGAGTGCCACTAGTACACAAGGGGCTACAAAGAGTAAAGAAAAAGACTGGGTATGGTGGGGGGTGAAGAAAGGATAAAGAGTATCAAGGAAACAGAAGATGCCAATTGACATTACATTTAAATTTTTGAAGATTATAGTTATCAGAGAAGCAAGTAAGAAGAAGGCATTTCCACTGCAAGAGAAGCTGTAGGAGTAGAAGAGGCGGTTGCATTTAACTGTTTAGATAGTAAAAGGGTCAGACCAAGATGCCAACCTAGTAGCATGCTTAAATTCATGGAGTCAGGGCACCAGTGAAAATAGCTCATCAGAGCAGATTCCATGAAAATATTTATAGAAAAGAGAGAGGGAAGCCATATTTTATTGGTGAGAAAGTGACTAGAGTCAAGACCCCAAGTCAGGACCGATCACATTGCATATCTGTCTTTGGATTTTCTTGAGAACTTCAAGATGAACAGCAGGGGCACCAGACTATATATGGCAACAATATTCCATGCATGAACAAATGGTAGATTTGTAGATGTGAAGGATGGACTCAGATGAGAAAAACCTTCTGGCACGACACAGAGAACCAACATTCCTTGCAGTAGATGCAGCAATTGATTCAATGTAGTTGTTCCACCTCAGTTCAGTGCAGAACGTGAGACCGAGAAAGCATAGTGAGACACTCTCATGGAATTGAGCATCAACCATGCTGATAGGAGGTAGGGATGTTTCTCTATGGTGAGTAAATGACAGCAGTTTTGTTTTGGATGCATTCAAAGACACAAGCATAGAATATTCAGTAAGGATTAAACTTATACAGTAATAAGAGCAAGGCACTTAACATTCTGTTAAAAGATCATGTGAAGCACAAAGTTATGAACCAATGATAAAGCACTCTAATGGTAAATATGAAATATAAATGAAAAAGGCAAAAAAAGAGGTAATTTTACAGAATGCAGATTTATATTGTCTATAATTTTGAAGAGTTATAAAAAAAGGATGTTTGGACACAACTGGACATTATGTTTATGTTGCTCATTTATCATTTTGACCAAACCATTCTATATCCTTCTTCAGGTCTACAATTGTAGCAAGTGTAAAGTAATCCTCTAATTCATAGGGTGTTCATTATTCACAAACACAGAGAGAAATAGTAGGTCTTCATTACAGCAGGAATTCACAGGGCAATGTCAGGTTGTTGCTTGACCATCAGCTATAATATGTAAATAAAGGAGATGGGCTCTGTGGTTTAGGTGAAGGGAATGTAAGAGTCTGTTGGTTTTTTAAAAATCTTTTCATGTCCAAATTCAGGATAAAGGAGTCATATGCAAACATGTGATCCCAGAAAAATGCATAGGGAGAGCCTTGTTTTGATATTCTGGAATCTAGATTGGCTGATTAAGGTTTTCCATTTCCAGTTTTTTATTTATTTATTTTTTTTTTACATGATGGGCAAAAGGCTATTTTATTTTATTATTTTGTAAATGTTATAATACATTCTTGTCCAGAAGAAGAGCTTCTAAATAGTCATTCTGTTTTGAAAAACTACACAATCCATATGGAAACAGTTCTTTTTTTTTCTGAGCTTGTAATATAGATTATTTTTTTAAATTTACATTCAAGTAGGTTCTTAAATCATTTCTTGGTTAAAAAATAAATTCAATAGTGTCTCTCTGTTGAGCAACAAAACCACAGTGCTAAAATCTACATTAGTCTGATTTTGGCATCTAGCAAACAAGCTGATGGAGGCAGTTTCTTTCAATTTCCTCCCTCTTCGGCAGCATCCTGTATTATTTGTCCTTCATCCAAGAGAAGATAATGTATTCACTTCCATTTCCAAATATGATCTGCCATACTAGATTTATGTTGTTCCCCACTATATAAACAACAAAGAAGAAGTTGTCCAAACAACACTTGAAATAATAACATTATTTTTGTTATCAAAAAGCAATAGTCAATCATTAATAATAATTAACATTACTAACCATGTCCAAAAATTATTAGGAGTTTGGAAGTTGCAAGGAAATTTGCTTCTAAAATTTTAAAAATGTTTCAGACAATTTTAATTCAGATTGATTTTATATAGCAAGTGCAGGGATTTATTTTTTTTTTTTTTGGCATTGTGTTATCCATGCCATTGAATATGTGTGCATATGTGTCAGTGTTCTTTCAATGGCTTGCTTGAAAAAGAGTTATTCAGAATAGCTACTAACGGTTTTCATGAAGAATATTTATAGAAGAGAAATCTCATTTGCACACCCACCTGTGTGCGTATGTATGTATATATCACTCTCCTTTCCTGTTAGTCTCTTCTTCCTTTTTCCTTTCTCACTTTGATCCATTTCATTTATTTACAATGAGGCAGCTTTCCATGACATTCAAGTTCACTTCTGTATATTTGAAATCAGTTAATATTTTGTTCACAATAAATAAAGATCAGCCTGGTTTGATTGCAATTAGAAGCCTTATATCTTGCCATTCTTTTCAGCCGAACATTCTGAATTTCAAAGTTGTTTGTCTTTTTAAAGGAAGAGGTTGTTGTTTCTTTAAAAGTTTGGTTTTACTTACACAGTAAAGAGTTTGTCTAATTGCATCAATAGAGTACCTTAAAGTAGTAATTTAAAGTTTATAAGCATCGGATTCTTGTCGCTTGGTCTTTATTTAATAATCATCATCACGCATAACAGATCATCTTCAGTTAATATCAGGGATTCTTGAATGCAATAATGTTAAGACAATAATAAGTTGTTTTACATTGACATATATTTAGGTACCTTCAACAAAAAGCAATACCTAAGTTTTAAAATGAATTTTTGAAAATGAAAAATCTTTCTTGAAGCTTTTATTTTAGTTTTAATTTCAACCTAATAGATTACATTTAATATTTCCAATAAGCAAAATACTTTGCTGCATTTCACACTGAATTTAAATTTATTGGAATGAGTTTTTTTTAGTAAAAACACTAAAATCATCCATATTGACAAATCTGTCAACACAGCATAATTCTCTTTATTAAAAAAAAATCTTTCAAAAATAAAATCTACTTTTCTGAAATTTTATTTGAGGAAGATTAGCAGATTTAAAGTTTAATCAATCTGATTTGGAACAAATATTACTTTTAGTTTAAAATATTTCAGAAAATCATTTTTTAACATGGAGGTGAGTGCTTTTATGAGTGTTGACAACTCTCGATAGACTTATGTCTGGGAGGTTTTTCTAAGGGTAACAATTACTAGACAAATATAACATGAACACCTTTTTATATAATATTTTTAACTACCTAGTTATCTTAAAAATTTAAGAAAATATTAAGAAATCTACTATTTTATTGAATTTTAAGTACTTTGGCTTTATAGTCTAACTTACAAAGACACATGTTAAGAAAATGTTAGAAAATTAGCAATAAATTTTAACTTTACTATAGTTAGTGTTCTTATTTTTTGATCAGATTGAGCTTGGACATCCATATTTACAAAAATCAACACATTTATACACACATAAAATAAATTCAAAATTCTTTTTAAAATATTGCAAGTCATTGCATTGTAGCAAGCTTTTCCATTTATGATTAGTAAATACAATTTTAATTTAATAACAATATCACTTGACCACCACAAATTAATTCAGAATTTTAAATGATTTAAAACTTTATAAATTATTCTAATTAAAATTTAAAAAAAATGAAAACAATTCTTGCAAAAATCCATTTCTTAAGGCAGTAATGTCCATAATATATTTTATACATAAAAGCAATTCAAAGCTTTTCTAACTAAATAATCTTAGTTTTAATTCATTTTTTATTTTACGATTCAGTGCAGATTTTCTGTAGTTTGGGGGGGTCCCCCGTTTGATCAAAAAAATTTCATGATTGAAATTCTCCAAGGACTTGTCCATATAACTAATATAAACATTAAGTGCTTGCAAAATTTTAAACCCAAATTTTTAAGATTCTATAAAAGATTAAAAATTATATAATTTAATGATAAAAAAAATCCTTTGGTCTTTCCACTTAATAATAATGATTTTGACAATAAAAATTTGTTTGTATTAAGTTTGGGACATTTTTTCATCATGTATGCTCAGTTGGTACCTAAATATATTATAAACCATTTTCAGTCTTTGAAAGAATGTTGTATGTGTGTGTAAACTTCATATTGTACAAAATTATGTACATTATATAAAAAAGATTAACAAATATAACTTCTTTTATTGGCTGTGTCACTTCAGGACGTGGGCAATCATGGCTCTCTATAACTTCCTATCCTTTGTAGTTCTAAGCAATGTTTGTCCCTTACTATCTCTCCCAGTCCCCATTCTGCCATCCATTTACACATATTCATTAGGTAGGAGATTCAATGTCTCCTTTGCTCTTCCCATCTTTAATATGTCCTGTGAATATCAAGTTTTCCAAGCTCTCTTTCTTTATATATGTCCCAGAAATTTGAATTGTCTCTTTCTGATTTTAAGAACAAAAGTCCTTTTTGTTCCCATTTTCCATAAAACTTACTTGTTACTCATATGTTCCATCCATGGTATTCTCAGCATCCCTCTGTAGAACAACATCTCTGTTGCTTCAAGTTTCCTCTTCATGTGAAGAAATTGCCCAGCATTTTTAATTTAACAAACATGATAAAATAGAAATCTTATAATTATTATAATTGTACAACTTTGATATTCAAGAGGATATCGAAAAGTTCTTGGCTCAACCAAAAAGGGATTTAAAAAAATGATTGTACTAATAACAAAAAAAAAAAAAACACAAAAAGACTATGGCTTGAGTTTTGGCAGAGACTTTTCACTCCCAACTTGCATTTGAAATCTATGAGTTGGCAATTCCATTGCATTAGTTTTATGCTTATGAATACTAAATTTAGTCAAATACTGTTGGAAAATGACAGTTGGCAAAATGCTCAAGTTCTAGCAGCTTTTCTGCTGCATTACACTGGATACCACGAAAATTTCTGAATTGCATTAATTTTTAATCAAAGTATCTTGCTCACAAAAGAAATTGTTCACATACAATGTACCTTTTATCAGTTCAAAACTTGAGACAACACATGAATTTTTACCAATTTATTCACATGCAACAACCATATTTGCAAAAGGATGTTTTGATAATTGACAAAAACACAATCATTAAATATAACAGATATGAAATAAGTATTGTTTTTAACAATACAAGTTTGCATTTGTCCAAAATAGAAAGTGGAACGGAATGGGAATTGCAGTAATTGAGATGACAACTTTCAGAGACACAAATAGATTGAGTTGCAAATGATTTTCTTTAGAGGAAAGTGATTTTCCTATCCTCAGGCCTTGTCAATTGGATTTTCAGCTTTTTTTTACTACTCATTAAAGTTTTTGCACCAAATCTCCTTAGTACTCCAACATTCACCTCACTCTTCCAGAGTTTAATAATGCTACTATTGGGTTGTTGCCATCATTTGTGCTCCTTAAAGTCACACAGTAGTTATATATGGGAGTTAACACTGATGATAAACAGTAAGTCTCTTCAATACTCTAGCACTTTCCTCAGTATTCTAGTTGATTTTACTGATGCAATCATCTGGTTATTGTTAGTAGCAGTATTCACTGAATTTTCACATCAGAAATAACTTGTGACTTTCTTTGGAGCTATTTTTAGCACTTCAGTAAATGATGTGCCTCACTATCACTTTCATGTTATCAACATTTCTTTTTAAGTTCTTTGACATGGTCTCTATATTTTTCAAGCTTTTTGCTTTCTTTCAGTTTTGCTCTGTGGCCTGATTGAACAACAAAACTGTCTCACAAATGTATTATTATTATTATTATTATTATTATTATTATTATTAAAAATAAACTTCATTGAATCTTAGCTATTTTTCCAAATTTTCAAGTGACAATACTGTCAGAAGTTTTGTAAAACATTTGAATATGAAATGGAAGTGGCTGAGGAGTAAAAATGGGATAAACAAAATCACAAGCAGATTCACAAAGTTGGCAGGTGGATGTATAAAAAGAGACCAGGAGAGGTTGGGTGGGGGGACAACATGCATTTCAAGTTTTTAAAAGTAATGAACAAGAAAGAAAAAAGAAAGAAAAATCATAATGACTAAATTAAGTAAAAAGGTTGAATAAAGAAGCGAAAGTGAGAATGCATGAAGAGCATTAGTATTGATCAGATAAACAGGGAGAGAAGTAGAACAGCTGGAGCAGAGTTGATGCAACCAATGAAATGTGGTTTCTCAGCCACTCCGACCAACCTTCTGCTTCAAAGTAACAGCACATTATTGACAATTTATTGATGTAAAAAGAAAAAAGGAGAAGCTGTAATGCAGTTGGCCATTGGTATTGGTAGGACTATTGTACTTAGTGGCATGGAAACAAGCAATGTTTTCTTTGAATCTATGAAAAGGTACTAAGTTATGGTAAGTGGGAGGGCCCTACAATGACAATGGGGAATCATTCAAGGATAGCAAAGAACTAACGCATCTCATAAGTCTTGTTTTTAGCATTATAAATCTTACTACAAATATAGAAGCATCTTGGTGACATGAAGTATAGGATGAGTATGGCAGATAATTAAGTTAGACAGCATAGGACAAGAGCAAGAACCAGCCACTTCTGATGACATTGTGTTTTTGCAAGAAAAGTAACAAAACAAGACTTGGACTTTAGATACACACAAAGACTTAGAGAGATCAATTAGCTTCATCAGCAAAAGTTTTTATACTAAAAGGAATAAAGTTTCTACTTTTTTGCAGGTTACTTTACCTTTTTTACATTGTTTTTTAAAGATGATCAGATCGCTGCCTTAGCTGAGTGGGTGTTAGGTACTCTATCAAAATCTGGCACATTGATGATTTAAAAATTCAATTCATAATTAATAAAATTGAAAACTCAAAATTCCTTGAATATGCAAATTTAAAAAAAACAAAAATATTAATTTTGCATGATTCTGAAACCAATTCTTGTAGAAGGTTTTATCAAGATCAATTAAGTATTCTGAAATACAATCTTTCTTTCTCACACACAATGCATTTGTAAATCAAGTTTCAATCTCCAGTGACACATACTTTATATTATCATTTTCAAATCTTATTTTCTGTGTTGTAACAGTTATCAGCCCCTCCCCCAGTGCAAATGTGTGACTTCATTGAAATCACGTGTTCAGTGCAATCATATATTTATGAAAAAAAGGCTAGCATCCACTTTATTCATGAACAAATAATTGACAAAGGTCTTGATATAAACAAATCCCAAATGGTTTATTGAAAACAGTTTAAAAATTCTTCTATGCGGCAGTCAGCATGCAAGCCAGAAATAGATGTCTCATCTTATTTAGTGAGGAAATGAACATTTTTGAGTAACTTCACATGCCTTGATATGCCATAAAGGACAAAGCAAGGCATTCCAATGGCCTCCAGATCATCAGATGAAAAAAAAATATTATTTAGAATTAATTTATTAGCATCTCTGGAATCTTCCCAACTCACTCAATCTTTACTGAATCTTGGAATTTGCATATTTGTCTTTTTGTCTTCCAATAATTGTTACTGAAAGTCAGGTTTCAAATTATTTACTATTTTATTTGTCAAAATGAAAACACTTTCATTTTGTTTTTGAAAGAAAAAAAGAAACTCCAACAAATTTTAATTAGTGATGAATGAGGTCTTATAAAGATATAAAATAGAAGAGTTACTGAGTACAAAAAAAAGAAGTAACAAAACAATAGTTTTATTTTATTTTACATCTACTTATTTGAAATTTAATCAATATACCAATGGTCTTCATGTATAGATTTGTTCTTCAGATAAATTTATGTTTTGTATATAAAATTCTTTTCTGAAAACATCAGACTGTGATTATGAAAATATGTCAAAAAATTAAAAGGAACAAAATGCAATTTCCTCTTTACTTCTTATAGAGTCATAGAAAAGTTAATAGTTTAAAATAAATTGACTATCTTCTTTCTAGAGAAGTCAGTATATTTCCAAAGTATGTCATATCTAACCTTAGTTAAAGTTGTTTTTTTGTTTATTTTCTTTTCTTTGTGTATTTGTTTTGAGAGTAAACAACAAAAGTAAAGCCACACACACACACACACACACACACACACACACACACACACACACACACACACACACACACAGAAGCTTGATTCTAAGCAAATAATCTTTTAATGAACTTTTCTTGTTCTTATTATAAGAGAATGAATGCCTGGAACCAACTATTGTAAAAATTTTCCCAATAGCATTTTCAACCATACTTCTTGCCATTATCAAAATCGGAAAAATTGATGTTTTTCATTATTTCATTTTTTTAAGTAAAAAAAAATCTTTTTTTATCTTTAATCAAACTTATATTAATAAAAGTCTGCTGTCTAAATGCACATTATGGTAAAATAATTCACTCAAAGAACAAATGTATTTATAATTTTGTAATTATTTAAAAAAAAAAAAAATGGGCCAATTAGTTCTTTCATGAAGTTAAGTCATTCTAAGTTAAAATTTAAAATAAATCTTCCTTTCTATTTTAAAATCAACAAAATTTATTGAAATTGCCATAATTGTTTCTAAACATTTTTAGTTGTTTTGATTAATATTCTATATAAAAACATTGAGCTTCATGAGTAAAAGCAAAAGGTATACAGATTTAATATTGAAGTAAAACTTAGGTTTTTGTAATAGCTATTAAGGTATTGAGTTCGTTAGGTAACCATTTTAATAAATTTTATAAAGACAACAAGAAAGAATGATAGGCTGTTGTGCCTCCACCTTGTGAAAAATGTGTTTCTTAAATCAGTCATTTTATTTAAACATGGTTGAATCAAGTCAGTGGAAAAGACAAGGCAAGGAAGCTTAACTAAATTAATATCTGATGTAAGTATTAACTGATATTAGTGGCCAACCCACCTTTACAGTCTTTTCTTGTAAATGCTTTTTTTTTCATTTCTTTCCTTTCCTCAAATCATGGTAAGAATTACCAAGCTTATTTTGGCTACTTCCGGTGGTGTTGGGGGTAGATATCCCCACCTTGCTCCACTCCTTACCATCCCTTCTTTATGATTAATAATAAGGATGATGAGATGGGGAGGAGCTGTTGATTTAATATACTCTGAGGGAGAAGTTATTAGTCATTCTTATTTGGGCTGTTTCTATTTTTTCTTAAATTTTAGACTGATAATTTTTTTACTTAGAAAAATCTATTGTTGCAACATTTGTTAGCTTTGTAACTGTTGGTTACTAAATGGAAAATTTAGTCTTAAGTTGCCAAAGTTTCTGAGATAAATTGTCAACAATATTTTCAATAATTGTGTTTTTAATCTTAATTTTGTAGCTTCTTATTGAAATGCTCAAATTATTTTTTAAATTCTATGATAGAGGCTTATTCTTTATTTCTTATCTCTGCTACACAATGCTCATAGAATGATGGAATAACAATCAGAGTTATTATTAAAACATTTTCTTTCTTTTCTAATTTTGAATTCAAGAGATTTTGACAGATTAAAATAATCTTATGGATTAAAAAGATGAAGTTACACTGACAATGTTTTGGTGGAATGAAATGCTATTTTTTCATGTCAGGGAGAATCTGGAAAGAGAGAAAGTAAGAAAAAAAACAAATCAAACTTAGATTTTATCTCATGGCTGTTTAAATAATGGCATATTTTCCATTGATTATAACAGCATGTGTGTGTGAGCACAGGTAAAATGAAACATGATTTTGAATACTGATTTTCAAGATGGGCAAACCCTATCCACTAGGAAGCTTGTGTCAAACTTCCTACTCTCCTTCACTTCCTCCATTTAAACTTTGTGTTAATCTATGCTATACCTGATTTGATTAAGATGTTTATATTACAGGATTAGTTAGCAAACTAGTCTAGCAGGCCATTACTATTGTGTAGTGATTCCAGTCCTCAGTGACTATCCCTACAGTTGTTGGCTTGTAACATACTGAGCCAAATTTAGCAAATATACACCTTACATTTGATTGAACTGACAAAGTTACTGTCATTGTAAGTAAAAATCCAAATTTAGGCAAATGAATGTGAATATTTCTCTTGTGGAAAAAAAAAAAAATCAAGAAAGTTTCTGTTATCAATCAAAGCCATCAACTGATGTTTCTTTGTCACTGTTTTCCACAAGAACAAAGCAGCAAATGTGAATACAGGTTCTTAAGGGTTACAGAAAAAAATCTGACAGTTTATTCAACACATTCATAGCCAGAAGGAAAAAAAAGAAGCACAACACTTGGTTCCAAGAGAACTGGTTTCACATGTTGAATGTCATAATGCCCTAAAAGGGATAGGATCAGGGCTATTCTCAATGCCTGTAGAATGTCAAAGACAAGACTGAAAGAAGTAGAAAATTTCTGTCTACCTACTCCATGTAGAGTTCTCATTTTAAAAAAGCCATGCATCATATTCAGCTGAAATGGAAATTTGTATAATTATCTAGATACCTACTACTTTTACTGTAACAACAATAAACAGAAAAGATTGACTATTCATAATGTGTGACCCATATAAGAGTTTATCAAAAGACAAATATGAATAACTACCTGTGAGAATTACACAATTATTTCATTCCAAAGGGAAGCTGTGAAGTTGTTTTTCATTATTAAAAATCAAATCTTAAATATTTCAAAAATTTTTTATTAGATTTATCAAACTGTTTTGGTTAGCAAAAACAATTCATTTGAAAATGAGTTGTGTCCACAGACTTTTCATCAAGCTTCCTAGTAACATGCCTTCTAACAGCTGTTGCACTCCATCCCTGCCACCAGCTTTAAATCTAAAAGGTACCAACGTTATATATATATATATATATATATATATAGTGTGTGTATATATGTATACTTGAAATTATTGTATAATATATAAATAATGACAAACATACAAGCCAGAATGCAATCAATTTTGTCTTAAGTGAAAAAAAATTGTTCTGCACTAATAAGTCCTTGGTTCAAATTTAATACACCTGTGAGTTTATTGGAGCCCAAAGCTGTTAACAGTGTTTGGCATTGTACTTTCACTTACAAGTTGGTTTCTTTACTTTTCAAATATACATAAAAACAAATTAATCAGTAGCAGTTGCATTGTGATATGTCAATAGCTTTACTTTAAAAAGATTTAATTAAAATTCTAATATACATTTGAGCAAGTCATATTTTAGTGCTATTGTATTTAACATTAATATGGAAATTAATCTTTACAAACAAGAACAAATAAAATAATTTAAAAAAATTGTTTTAAAATAAAATCTTTCCCTTCTGCCTCTCTCCGAGAAAGTGTCTCCTTCATTTTAGTCTATCATTTCTTTTACCAGAACAAATTTCTAACTTTAAATACAAAGTAAATAGTAAGGGAGAAAGAAAGTCCAACTCAGATTTATACTGACGGTTTCTCTCTTTTTTTTTTTTTACATGAGTGATTATCTACCCTTTCCAAAATACCAGTATCTTTCCGTATTGATAAACATGGCTACTGATTTTGAACCATTGGCAACAAAGACACAAGATTTTGAGATAAATCATTTTTGAACAATGAAATTAAAAATGTATATACTTTTACAAGCTTTTCTTTATCATAAAATGTAATGTCAAATCCAACAAACAGTGATATCAATAAATATATAAGCATTGTAATGTTTTTTTATGTCACAAGTCTATACAAAGACTGGATGAACAAACTTTTGTGAAATGTAGCACATTCATTGAGTAATAGCAATTTGCATCAGAAATATACATGCACACAGAAGCAAACATTTGGGACATTTTAACTAAATGTAACAAAAAAAAAAATCATGCAACAACTTTATAAATTCACATTTAGCTTATTCCAAAACTTATTTAAGAGCATTTTTATGCTTTTGGCATTTCATGCAATTTTAGTCAATATACTCTTCCTTTCATGTCTTTTTCAAGTATCTACTTCATCTCTTATTTTTTATAAATAGTTCTCAATATAAGCATCAAATTCTTGTAAAGAGAGGCAATTGCATAAAACTGCAAGAAGGAGGAAAACTGATGTCCAGATCAAGAACCATCGAAGGAAGAGAAACAAAACATCTACAGGATTGATTATACATGTCAAAAAGGTCAAAGAAATCATCAGTTGAAATCCAGTGATAAAAACCAGGAATAATGAGAATAGGAGTTCAAATAAATTGAGAGTTACAAACGCTCTGAGGGAAGAAATTGAAGAACGCATTGGTTGAAATATAGAGATAAAGCTGACAACAAAGATGATTATTCTAATCCAAATAATTCATAGATTAATAGCAATGACTTTTGTAAGAATTTCAAGCAATAATCATTATTGACTTCTTAACATAAAATATCATTTAATAATAAAAAGAAAAATCTAAAAATAAAGCCTGCATAAAAATAACAAATTTGTATTATGGTGTTCTTATTCTAACACTAAGTTTATTCATAGAAGAAAGATTAAGAGAAAAAAAGTTTACCTTCAAGTGAAGAAAGAAAAAACAAACGTAAAATTATCGCTAGAAATAGAAAATCTAAGGTATATAATAAAACATGAAGGCAAAAGTAGATTCATTTTTTTTTTTTTACTTTAGTGTTTAGCTGTGGTAAGATACATTTTCATTTGGGTACTAACTGCAGGAATAACCTTGATTGGTTGATAGGGCTGGGGTTAGGGAGATCTTACACCACAAATAGAGAGAAACATATGGCAAGTAATGAGAGTAAGAGTGGCTGGCTACCATTGGTTGCTGTTCTTTCCATCAAGTTGAATTCTCAGTCTCCATTTTGCTAATCAAGTTAGGACAGGTGGAGGGAGGAGACATGCAGTGTGGCTGCAGAACTGGTATGTACAGACAGATCAGCTGATTGCAGTAAGCAATCAGATATTGTATTAAGTCAGTACCTGCCAATTACTTGCAGGGGTTTAATATTTCAATGCAGAAGACAAAAGGACCCTAAAATATATCTGGGTAAACTCTGAAAATTCTCATATTCCCCCTTTCTAATCCCTGGAAGTATTTACCTTCACAAACTCAGTTTCCTGAACCATAATTGTTGGACAAAATGGAGTTAAAAAGTTATTGTAAATTATTCTCAGGATTTTCTTTTGCAATATATCTCTTGCAAAATGAAGACTGCTATATTATCTAATTGCAAAAAAAAAAAAGAAGTCATCTTGCTGACTCCTTGTCCTTTAACTGATTTAAATTATTTCAAGAGGAACAGAAAAAGTTTGAGCAAAGTAAATTGTATTCAAAGATACAACTTTTGTCTTTAGATAAATGGATATTTTCACTGCTGTCAGTTTTTGAGCTTTTAATTTCTTACCAGAAAATCATAATTCAGAGCTGAGCTCAACTACTCAGTTGTTTGGTTGACTTACTAAGTTTCACACAAGGCTACAAGTCATTTACACTACCTGATGTTCCTCAGAGGTTACCTATCTCTATACTGATCAGATTTGACAATTCTTATCTTAGCATTCAGTGTATGATTGAACAATAAGGTAATGAGTGGGAATGTCTTTATCAACATTTCAAACTTTGATTAAAAAAAATCAAAATCTAATAATACTGCTTACATGAACACTGAATTATCCAAACATCTGACAAGGTTTGTTTAGTATAACATACAAAAAATAAAAGAGCGAGAGAGAGAGAGATGTAAAATCTTCTAATTAGGGAGAGCCTATTATTTACATTCAAACTAATGTCCATACCATAACATTTTGCCAGTAGTGCCCTCCAAATAATCCAAATAATCTTCAAGGAATTTCAAATTGAACCCTTTATTTAATCTATGAAGGTAGACTTTTCTTGTCGCACTAATCATGTCTAGGGATATCTTATCTTCTTATACTTTTTTAGTACTGTTCAGAAATTCACACAAAATCTCAAGAGAGCCTGCCGCCTTCTTCAGGTTCAAACCTTTGGCACTGGCAGACATATACAACTGTTTTTAATCAACAGACTTAATTTATTACAAATAAAACTTAGTTTAGTCTGGCACAAGGCCAAATGTGAAGAAAAAAAAAGGTTAGGAAAGTAGGGAAGGCCTGCCTGTCTTGAAAAATAATATGTGAGATCCTGGGTTTTAAATGAACTCAAAAGATCATTGGTACCAGTGGTATGCATGTTATTATCCAACCTACAAAACTAACTTGACACTTGTTAAAGCTGAAGAGTTGTTTTGAAAGTGTAATACATAAGAAAAAATGCAACCATATTTAGAACCAATATCACTGACTGTTTCAGGATTTTTAAAGCAATGCATTTTTAAAAATACTTGAACGCCTGATTTAGCACAGTCATAATACTATTTTGCTTTTTGTTTTAATTAGAGACTATAACAGTAATTTTCTAACTTATAATCAAACATGTTAATAATAGAAATGCTACCAATGAAAGATATTACAAACTACAGAATTATTTTAGTGCAATAGTTTCAACAACTCTTAAAATGATGACTCACCTAAAAATTATAGAAGACTGCAATAAAGGAGGAATACATAATTCTGTAATCTCTTTTATATTCAGTTCATTAAAAATATAATTTACTTATCTCTCTCAAAGTTACCATATTTGATAGCATATGAACCCCCCCCCCCAAAGTCTCTAAAACTATCTCATGGTTCTTATGTGCAAAATTAAAGTTCACCCAGATGCCACAATCAGTACTTCCACCTAATTCCATAATATTGCAATATTAAAATATAAAAAGTCAGTCAAACATACATCAAATAAGGAAATGTTGGTTGGTCCCTTATTGGTTCCTTCAATAAAAACAAAGAAAATGACTTGGCAATGCATATCTCCACTCCAGGAGGGGTGAATAGTATAACAGTTATTGACACCAAAAGTGAAATTGGCTTACCAAGTTCCATTTGTGGCTGATTCTGTTTTATTCATATTGTGCTAATGCCCTTGGAAAAGGCATGAATCAATCCCCCCCAGTTATGGATTAAATAACAGAGATGACTGGGCTCACTTGCCTAGAGGTGGCAACCAGTCTAGGTGAAGGAGAACTGAATTCAAAACCAACCTGAAGAGGCATAGGCTCCTGTCTTGCCCTAGATACATCCCCTATGGCTGTAGTATATGTGGTACCTCTATGACCCTAATTGGTTACTGAACTCATGACATATTCCCTCGAAATAAAAAGAGAAAGCAGGAGGTTATATGTTACCAATAGTAAGAAAGAAACCCACAACTGATTGAACATTTCTTCAACTATCATAATCTGCCAGTGACAAAACCTTTAAGATATTTGGTGATGACAGTGTGTAGAAAGAAAGAACCCTGCTTTTCCCAAGTGTCTTTACCTACACATACATGCAACCTAAGCAAGATTTTAAACTTAGCAGATTCCATTTTGCATGTCAATAATCATAATTCTACCTTTCACCCTACACCAAATATAAAGTATCTATTTTAAATTACCACTAAAAATGTCCAAAATCTGCAGCTATTCAAATTCATTTGATAATCAGTAAACACAGAAAGCAACTGCTTTGCAGCAAATTAAGCCAGAAAAATGGTTGGAGTAATCTATTCAATTTGAAAATCTTTAGTTTTCATCAAAATCTAAATGAAAACTTTATTCAGAGAAAATACAAGCCACTGTGACTCTGGAAAAGTCAAGACCAAAGTTTTTGTCTGATTAAAAGTCAATTAAAATAATCATTACCAGTTACAGACACATGCCTTTTTGTTCCTCCCTCCCTTGAGACAACCAAATTCTTCTATTATTTATTATTGCTTTCAGAAAGATAATTTCATACATTTATGAGAATACTTAATGAGAATACAAAGTTTGGATTAAATTAATTTTAATATCCAAAAGGAAAGAAAATGAAAAAGGAAAAAAAAAAAAATGGGCATCTAATGTTAACATACTTAGTATTAAATAATGATTTTATTGTGGAATGATCCATCTTCCCCATTAATGGATCTGTCCTGAATGCATATATTCAGGAGAACTCTGTTGATATGCAAAGTTTATTAAAGCTTACTGATAAGCAATATGTATTGTCTCAAACAATTCTACTACATTTATAACTATTTTTACAAAATAAATACAATGGATTCTGTTTAAACAGATCAGTCACAAAGAATAATCACTTAACAGGACCAGTTGTACAAGAAAAGAATCAAATGTACATAGTGTTTTGCCTTTTTATACAAATTGGTTTGAAAAGAAACTGCTTATAGGGACCAAAATTTGTGTTCTTAAGGTGTTATGTTTAAGCAGAAGCCACTGTTCTCAAGTAACAATGCATTACAATATCAGTTCACAATGAGTTGCACATAAAAATGACATTAGGTATGTAAAAAAATGTTTATACATAATAGTAACATGTCATAGTGTAGAAGGAAAAAAAAAAGTAATAACTATGAAGAATATTGTTTCCATGTTTTAATTCTTTTCAACAATTAATAGAGAAAAAATATTAGGTACTTAGTCAAGCAATCAGAAATTAGAGCTGCATAGATTTCAAATTAAATCTGGGAAATAAACTATGCAGCAAAATAAATCATTTTGTTTCTAATAATTTGTTTCATTGGATTATTGAAAACAAAGTCATGAAAATATTAAGTTCTTTTAATACAGTAGCATTTGAAAACTTTACCAAAAGTTAAAAAAACAGTTCCCTCAAAAGTTTCTACCATTTGCAAGAAATGCAAAAGTTTGTTTTAGAACAGTTGTTCCCAACCAATTTTGGGCCATGCCCCATTTTGGTATTTCTAAAATTCCAGTACCCCCTTGTAATATTTAATTCTTACATGTATGCCAATTACACATGTACGTACATACACACAAAATATGTATGCCTGCTGTATATGCATCATATTTTTTAACACATATTAACACTCTCACTTAGACTCACTAGAAAACAATTCACTTTTAATAACTCATTCTCGAATTGCCCCCTTATTCTGTTGGTATAGTAAGCCGAAGGGTGCACATCCTATGCATGCTCCACCAAAATATTACCATATCCTACTGGTGGGACATGCATTCCATGGGAATCATTGTTTTAGAAGCAATTAAGGAACATTTAAAGTTAAATGTTGATCAATAAAAGGACTTTAACAAGATAAATATTTCCACATATGAAACCCAAATTACAACAGACATATCAGGTTTGTCCTTACACAAGCTATCAACTGATCCTCTGAATATGAATAGACAAAAAATGATCTCTGTTTTTAAGCGTTTAAGATATAGAGCATTTGACTGATAAAATAAAGGTTTCAGTTCAACTACAAGGACTGGGTTAGTAACACTTACTATACAATTATATTCAAGATATTGAACACTGGCTAGCTCATTAAATTGAGGATCTATTTTGACATGGTTTGTTTTGAGTAGTTTCAAATTTGTAAAATCCTATTTAAAATTTTCTGTGCTCTTAAAGGTCTCCAACAAAGAAGGTTTGATATGCACTGAAGATTTCAGATTTTATATCATATAGTGATGGTTGTTATCACTATCATGAATTAACAAGCGGAAGTTTTTTTTTTATCATAGAAATACTGAAATTATTACAATATATTACAAAAATAAGAAATATATAACGACTATGTTCTGACGTGATCATTGAATAATTATTGAAATTTCTGTTCTTAAACTATCTAATAGTAAATATATAGTAACCTATTTGCAATTGGTAATCTTTTTGTTCTGATAAATTAATATTGAATCTGCTTTCCCAAGTCAAATTCTGAACAACATGACTTGTAGATATTCATTGAGCTTAGCCAAATCCAGCACAGAGAATTATAGAATAAAAGTAGAGATAAAAAGTGTATTCAAAATTCTGGATTTTACTTGCACTGCACTCATTGCTAATGCTGAGAAATAGGCAACTATCTCTGCCACAAGGAAGACTCTACAATTATGGCTAATAATAGAAATGAAGCCTACAAACATATGTTGCATTGAGTAGTGTGTCAGGCAGTGAGTCATGGTGTAATTTGTTAATCACCGACCAAAAACTGCGTATGCAAGAGAAACCAAAACCAGGTGTTCTGGTATGAAATGAATATGAGCAACTTGCAACCTGTTTTGTGCTTATAGCCTTGCAGGGCCATCATCAACATGCACATAAATTCAGTAGTATCAGAATATGTATTTTCTGTTTTTAATCATTGTGTGGTGAGCACAATAATTGAAAAATATTCACAAAACTGAACAAGCAAATTATTTAAGACAATGAGAACAAAGCAGAGAGAGAGAGAGAGAAAGAGAGTAATCATATCATTAAACCTCAGTTGCATAAAATAGATCACTTGAGACACAAACACTTTTTCATAGAGCTGTCTCAGTTGCCTAAGTTGGTACTGGTTGTAATTTCAGGTATTCTTTTAGTAAGATGTTTCAAAATATTTAAGTTATAGCCTTATTACAAAACAAAAAGATATAAATACCTATAATACTAATTAAAACTGTTAGTGAAAAGTTGTTCTCAGTCCTTCTTTCTGTGTAAGTATCACCATTGTCTAATTTTAGATGACACCAAATACCTTCAAATCTATTTACATTGTACCTTTGAAAACAGGCCTTCCAAGAAGACCATCATTCCATAAATTTCTGATATTTTTAGGATTCTCTCTAGGGGCAGTAAGCAAGTACAGAAGACCTAAAAGGTTCTTTGCTCCATCAAATCTATTGGGTCTTATTTATATTACACAATCAGAAGTTGCATCATTATTAATAAAATTCTAAATCTTTGATAATATTTCTTTCAGAGATAAAAAAAAATAAATCAAAGTACTGTACATTACTTTCAGCTCTTATTTTTGGTCTACATTTATCAAAGATGTTAATTGCTCTTATTTGAGATAGGAGGTGAAGTTGCTGAGTATTGTCTCTCAGATTTAGCAAGGTAAACTCTTGTACAGACAATGTTTAGAAGTTCATTTGTCTATCCAGAGAAATCTTTCACTTACTGCACCATCTTTATCCTCATCTGAATTGCTTGAATTGTTGTCACTGCTTCTAACAACCTCTTTTGCAGTTAGCTTGGTTATCATCATCTGAGTCTAATAAGATTGATATAATATCTTCACCGTCATCAGAATTTATTTTCTAATGTGTCTTGAATTATAAGAACAGCTTTGCAAGCATAAAATCCCATTCATTTCATCATATACAAGATTGTGTCAGTCAAAAGAGCAAATGGTCTTCCAAAGAAATCAGTCTATATTTATGTACAGTAAAAATGACAAAATATTTCACCAGCTGTTTACGAAAAAGTGATTAAAAACCTCTGAAAATCCAAAGATTTTAAAATTTCATGCAGTACTGTCAGTCAAATATTTCATGCATTTGAGATTTAAAAGCACGACTCTTGTTAACAGTATCCTTATATCACCACTAACAAAAATTCCTCTGCGCTGATACTGACAAGGGGTTCATGTATAATTATGATAATCCTGATAAGACAGGAACAAAAAAGACTGCCCCACAACCTAATCTTCCAATCCCTGTCTCACCCTATAACATGTCATAATAAGCAACAAAATAATCATGGAAGATGAAAGTTTAGAAAGCTTAAAAGGAAAACATGCTATTAATTGCTGTTAAAGTTTCTGACATAGCAATTTTTTTAGAATAAGTTCAAGTGTGCTTTTCAAATGAACTTCTTGGTTTTCCCAACTCTACATATTACAAGCAAATGACCAAACATGATCATTTTTTTTTTTATCCCTTTTTAGTCAAACTGGAATCTTTCCAACATCCCTGCAGTTAAAAATGAAGAAATGTTTGAAAATTTAGAAAGCATTAAAAAAGAAAAAAATACATGTGTACAGAATATAAAAGTAGGAAGGGGAATTAACCCACTACAAGATTTTATATTTTTGTATTAAGTTGGACAAAACAATCTGTTGAATTCAAAGATAGAAAAGAAATTGGTAATATTTAATCACAATAATATTTCCCCTTATTATTGATAGCATAATCCTATCTTTTAGAGAAATTGCTCTTTCTTCAGGTTCCAATGCAAAGAAATACTCAATATTAGTTTTAACCTCTTCATAATTAATAAACTGTTTTTCCTTCTAAAAAATGTTGCAATGATATGAAAAGATGACAGTCAAATGCAGCAATGTTATGAGAGTAAAGAGGATGAGTCAAAACTTCCTCATTTAGTGTCACAATCTTTTTCTAGGTGGTCTTACATTATCATATAAAAACAACACACCTTCACAATTAACCAATGATGGCCACTTTTTCTGCAAATTTTCATGCAACATTTCCAACTGGTGACAATACTCCTCCACATTTTCATTTTAGTTTAGCACTCCCTGATAAAAGACACTCTTCATATCCCACTAAACAGAGTCTCAATATTTTTTATAATGTAGTTCTTTGATGAGTGATTCTACTTTTTCAGTGAATGCTAAGCACCGTTGTTTTCATTAGATATGATTAAAGAAAACCCACTTTTCCTTGATTGAGCTGAGAAGCATCAGAAAATGACAGATGCATTGACCAAGTTTAGACACTTTTCTGAATTCATGAAGGTGAAAATCCTAAGCAAACTGCATGAGAATTATGAAAACAGTTCAATACAAGTCACACTGAGTTGACTTGTATTGAACTGTTTTCATAATTCTCATGCTTAGGATTTTCTTCAACTACAGTTTGAAGAAGCTCAGTATTGACAGAACTTGGTTGTCCAGATTGAGGTCAATCTTTGAGAGAAAAATTTCCTGATCGAATCTAACCAAACCATTGTTGGCATGCCTGGGCACTTAAAGCTTCATTTCCAGAGACAGAATGAACATTTATTGCCACTTTTGTTACTGAAGAACTCTTTTTGAATTCATGCAGCATGCAGTATTTTATATAGTTCTGATCTAAACACATTTTAAAAAGATAAAATTGATACAAAATTTACCCAATCTGATATGTAATCTGCAGAGAAAGAAAAAAAAACATTAGAATGTGAAAATTATTGGTTATTTTACTGTAAGTATTGAAAAGTACCTCCATGTGGTCATGTCAAAAATACAAGACTTTTTTTCCGACCTAAAATATTATGATACACACAGCAATATAACTAAATGTAACAGATTAAGTTTATGGATAAAACTTAATTCAGTTGGAAAATGAAGATATTTAAAAACAATATAAGTTCATTGAAGACTTTTTTTAAAATTTCTTGTAAGCCTTTTACAGAACAAGAAAATGAATGGCTGTGTGTATGCATGTCACACACACAATTTTTAAATTATTTACAATATGTTCCACCAGAAATGCATTTGATTTTTGAAACAATTTTTAAACATTCTGAAAATCAGTTCCTTTTTTTTGTCTGTGCTGAAAGTCACTGAACAGTTTTATGACCATGTTTGAAGTAAAATATCAAAAATATTTTATTCCATTAAAGTTTAATAGTCCTTCTTGTGGAAATATTGACTTAACAATTTCTATTCATATCTAAAGAGTAAATTAAATAATTTACAATCATATTAAGTAAGTATAATTAAGCCAACATTAGAAAAGGATGAATACTAATGATACATAAAACAGTTTTCAATCAAACAATGCTATTTTTTTAAAAAAACATTTATATTGCTTTTCAGTGTTTATCTTAAAAATAAAATCATCATGCAAGCAAGAAAGTAAAGTGTTTAATTATTTAAGAAATCATATCTAACATCATAGTGAGTTGGGCATATTTTGTATAAGTGCAAACAAAGGCATCCTAATTAAAACATTTACCTAACTATTGATTTGGAGAAACAAGAGAAAAGAACTTATTTATTTTAGACTCAGAGTTCATGTAAAATGAGAAAGTTGACAGATGGCTTTGAGAAGAACAGATCAGTTTTGGTTTTGTTTTTTCTTTACAATTAAGTGAATGCCAAGCAACATTCTTGGGTGTACAATGACGTAAAGGTGTCGTCTCATCAGTGAGGAGCCCAGAGCTCAATTCAGTGTTGGCATTCAACACATGATAGCTTTGTCAGTTCAAATCTTACTCTTCTCCCAACAGGTCAGGTCTGCCATTTTGGCACTTTCATACCAGAACCTATCCACATACTTCTTGATGTAGATGACTCTCCCTCCAAGTTCAATGTTTTAACAGAAATAAGCATAGGATTTATGCCCCATGACTGCATCACTAGAGTACTATGAATCCATCATGACACAGTTCTCCCACACAAAGCTTTGCAAAGTTTTTGCTTTCATCTTGGAAGCAGCTTACTGGTAACTGCTGACTACCAAGTCAAATTTCTACTTCTAAAAACAGGTACAAGAGTGGGAGAGACAGACAGATATACAAAACAGTACCTTATTACTTTGTCCTTTTCGTACTAGGCAAAGTGCAAAAAAAATTTCAATGACAGACCTTATGACAATCCAGCCCAAATTCATATTAACTTGGTGAGGAGGCACAGTGAAGTAATGGATAGTGGCTCGGATTGAGGAATTGGAGAGCCAAGTTTGAATTCCAGTTAAATCCATTACATTCACTTACGCTAATACTCTTGGGAAAGGTATGAATCTTCTTCTTCCTCCAGCTATGGGTAAATAGCAGGACAGACTAGGTTCTATAACCTTGGGTGGCAACGGGTCTACTGCAGAAAGTAATGGCAACCTACAGCGGGAAAAAAAAAATCTGCCTCATCAGTCATGTATCAAAAGATACTTGATTGCCTACGCGTGTATCACACATGGCACATAATTGACTGACTGGTGTTATGCATGAAGATCTATCAATAAAAAAAAACAAATACAAAATTTTCCAGGTGAGGCACATGAAAGTTTAACCTCCATAAATTATATTTTTGAAATATTTTTTTAAAATCTAAGTTTAGAAGTACAGACTGGAAAAAGTTGCTTATCAAATAAAGCATACATAAAAACAGGTGCCCCGACTGCATGAATTTAAGTGTGCTACTAGGTTGGCATCTTAGTCCCACCCCTTACTGCCAAAACAGTTAAATGTAACCACTTCTTCTACCTAAACAGCAGCTTCTCTTACACTTCCCAACAGTGGAACTCCCTTCCTCTTACTTTCTCCCTAGTAACTATAATTTTCAAAAATTTAAATGTCAATAAACATCTTCTGTTGCCTTGATCCCTGTTCTTTTTATCCTTACCCCAATCCCCACCCCATACCCAGTGTTTTCCCTTACTTTCAATCTCTGTAGCCCCTTGCATACTAGTGGCACTCCCACCTTGCTTGGGGTGAAATGCTTTAAAAAAAAAAAAGCTTTAACTCCCTAGGCTACATGGGACAATCATGAACTTAGAACTTTGAGCTTTTAATCTAATGTTCTTTTTGCTGCTGATGTTGTCATCACACTTGAGTTCATTCACCACCACTTTCTAAGGCTGGAAGGACATTAAAAAGCTGTAGTTAGAGGTGAGGCAATAGAGTCAGGCATAGCTAATCATGTGGAATAAAGTAAAATACTCGACGGGGACAAAAACCAGAGAATCAGATATCTGAAAAAAAAAACAACACATATGCTAGGCTATGAGGGCAAAAGAATAGACATGACAGCAAGGCTTCAACAACAGCAACAGCCATAGGAAAAGAGAAGTAGTTGTGAATTAGGCCAAGTAGCAGGCAGACGGGCAGGAAGAACATTAGGTTTAAAGCTGCAGTGTTTAGTTTCAGTTTAACGAAATAAAACATTGGTTCAGGAATTTGGTGACATAATTCCAAGTTCAATCCCTAAACCAAGTAGTACCAAGTAGTACAAAGACTCAGTGGAAACGGGGTAAGCAATAACTGAGTGCAGTACTAAAAATAGAACAAAATGAGATATCCTTAGACAAGGACAGCAGAATGAGAATAATCTACCCTTGTAGATTAAATAAATGCTTCAGTTTGAAATTCCCTGAACATTACCCAGATCAACAGATACCTGAAGAAGGCCAGGGGGCATAATAGTTGAAATCCTGTAATAATAACAACAATTACAAGGACATTAGTCTGAATATAAATAATGCTAACTCCTTTTCCGTGAATTCAAACCGAAACTGAAATGAACAGAAAATAACTGTTAAAAAAAGGTTAAGTTTTTTTTTTCATCTCCCACATTCATCCATTTGTTATCTACTTAACTGCTGTGTCGATTAGAGAAGAAAATATTATGGAATAGAAATTAATTATGCTTATTCTTTTGATGCATTTTACCAGAATATGGACCAAAAGTTTTATTCTGCTGACTTTCATAAGCTTTTTGCTTATTCTTGTCAATCAAATAAATAGGGGGAGGAGTTATCATAAGTTGGTGTTTTTCAATTTCTAAAAATTTAAAACAGGTGGGTTAGGTATTTTCAAATAAATAGTGTGGAGGTAGTTTTTTTTTTTTTTAGAGGGAGGCATTTCAGCAAGTAATTAAAATGGATTCATAAGTATATATAAAGATGGATATAAAATATTCTCACAATATGCATTGTTTGCAGTCATGGAATTTTAATAAATAGGAGTCTTTAAATAAAGTGAGAGAGGATAGGGTCTCTTAATTTTAAAAATTCTAATAAGCATATCCCCCAATTATTTGCAAGACAAGTCTATACATCAGATTTACATTATTAAAACTTTGGAATATTAATTTTTAAAAACTGTTCTAATGAATGAATAAAATTGATCACCAACATTATAAATGAAAAGTTTGTCTTTTACACTCACTAGAATTGCAGTACATCCTAACATGGAGTTATATACCAAATCCAATAATTGATAATGGCCCAGCTGCATTTATTCATAATGCATATGGATATTTTATACTTCAGTGAAGGAAGGAGCTAATGACGACATTTTGTCTTAGTTTTCCTTTTACTCTTTCTTTAGTTAACTTTGGTGTAACTTTTGAGAGTTACACGTGCATACATGTGTGCATACTCTTTCTCTTACAAAACAGAATAGCAAGAAAATTGATGGAGTCAATAATACCCCTTATATAGGGATCACCTTTAATTAGCTCTGTCTGCTGGCCTAATTGAGAATGATTACATTATCAGACCAAGATGGAGAGGAAAAAGTAAGAACAGGTGAGAGAGAAGGAAGACAGTGATCTGGTTTAAGGGAGTGACGGACAGAGAGGGAAAAATGATAGACACATTGGTTTTATTGGATCAGTGCCAGTTTTTTTGGTTTTTCTTTTGCAATGTCTGAGTAGAATATCCGATACATACACACACAATTTATCAGTCCTTATGTAACAAAGACATTTATCAGACATAATATACACCATCCAATGTTGCTCTCTGGAGACCAAGAACAATGAGAAACTTTTTGACATTTTCTTATTTCAACAGAACATTTATATATTGTGCATTTTATGTACTTGTATATAAGATTTCACAGAGACACAACTTGTCATCAGGTATCATGGGAGAGCAATTAGTTTTTCAAAAAAGTATCTCCTAATAATGAAGCAAATTTATCAAAACATTGCAAACCCTCAAAACTCAACTTGTAAAAATTTAATTTTTCATTCCATTGTATTCCACAAACTGACATTAACAGTACCAGTTTTATATATTACAAATATGTAATTAAGTGATTAAATAACAAAGTCAATTTGCAAGCACACAACAGATACACAAGTTATTCAAAGTTGAGTGAACCAATTTGTATGACATAAGAAATAGAAAATGCCGACTGTTTGGATGAGCTTGTCTATGGAGGTGAAATTTGACATGGAAATTTTCATTTTATTTTTGGATATCTAAAGATTAACAATGCTTTTTATTGTAAATTTTGATGCCTTCAATTTCAAACACAAGATCAATTCCAATGAAACCCAGGTAATAAGCAAAAGCAGATATAATGAAAAATTATATCAAAATATGAATGCTTACATTTGAATGAACATAACATTTGCTTTAATTTACCAAAAGAATTTAACCGGGTCTGGTAATAAAATACAAAGAAGAATCTGCTATGTTACTGGTCATGACCTGTCATCTTGGCTTCAGTCACTTCCTCACTACCATAACATAGCTTCTCTGTGCCTTTTCTATAAATATTTTCATAGTAATCGTTCTGATGAACTTTCCTCTTTGGTACCTAGACTTTTTTAATTTAACAACAGTGCGAGATTGTCAGAAAGGTTTCCTCATTTGATGGTTTAAATGACGAAAAGTAATCGTAAGTTCTATGCTAATAGTTTCTTCTCTTGCACTTCTCGCTTGTGGAACTCTTCCAGCTTCTTGCCATCTGGTCAAAAGTTTAAATACAATGTCAATCATTATCTTCTGTTTTCTTAATTCCTATTCTTTTATTATTTTCTCACCTTAATAATGGTTTTTTTCCCTCATAATCTTTCACATTCAATAATCCCATTGCATGTTAGTGGCTTTATTGCCTTGCTTGGGGTGAAACCATTAAAAAATAAATAAATAAAATAATAACCTAGAAAACACTTCTACAACTCAACTCCAAAAAAATAGAAAAAAAAATTCACTAAATCACAGTAAATTATCGCAGATATCATTTTTATACAGAAAATTTCACAAATGAGACATTTATTGTACATTTACAGTCATCAAAAAGTAGGAGTTGAATTTATTTTATACATGCTAAACAGTTACTATACACTACTCTTTAATGCACTTTGCCTAATTATTCTTTGCATGTCTGCTTGATTCTCCTTCTTTTGATGTTCTGACTCATTCACCAAAGAGGAGGGATAGGAGTGGGCAAGAATATCAGCTTCCCATTAGAAATTCTAAAACAAGTTGCGATACATGAATCAATAGCTGGAATGAAGCCAAGATATAACAGATTGATGGATGACATAGTTTGTTTTTTTTGCCAACAGAGATCGCAAGAAAATAACTTATTCCTTAATGAACAAATAACTTCAGAGCAAATGAGAAACTCTGAATGGAAGAAATTAACTATGTTGGACTATTTCATTTTCTTTTCTTTTTTTTTGTCTCCCAGGATTTTCTTTTATTTTATAATTTTAGTGAAAAATATCAGCCTTCCACAAATATCTAGATAATAGAAAATGTCAATAGTAAAATATTCCATCAGCCACTCTAGGAATGTCATTGCTTTTACTACTTTGTCATTGAATTATCTTGAACCACCATTACAATTCTCTATTGGATGAAGAAATAAAACATATAAAAATACCTAAAGTTCCTTAGATATATATGCATAATATTTCTTCATGTGCATCACCATTTTTAAATGATGGGATGTTTAATGGGTGCTATCTAAATTCCATTTATAAACAGTAAGCCTAAATATCACTGTTTTGTTAAAAGATGTAGGAGTGAAACTTATAACTAAATTAATAAAATTAATTTACACTATTTAAGTATATTATTAGTTGTGAGACCTGTCAATATATAACATATCAATAAAATATTTTTCTTGTCAGCTCCAGGAAAAAGGAACTTCTTTTGATATTTCATTAGCTGATTTCGAATGATTAATTAGGAGAAGGAAGAAGAGAAACAGAATTGGGAGCAATGCATTTATTATCTACAAATATAATGTCCATTTGGAAAGAATCCAAACATTTAATATTAACAAAAGTCTCCTTTACAGTACTCCCCTCCAGAGCTTACTTATCCAAACATCCAATCCACTTTTTAAAACAAGCTACAGGTTCATCAGGTGCCTTATCACATTCTCTTTAATCTTGTCCATGACATTTAAGCAGTAATTTTAACTAGAAGCTTCAACTACCCAAATTT
This sequence comes from Acanthosepion esculentum, assembly GCA_964036315.1. Classification (NCBI taxonomy): domain Eukaryota; kingdom Metazoa; phylum Mollusca; class Cephalopoda; order Sepiida; family Sepiidae; genus Acanthosepion; species Acanthosepion esculentum. The sequence goes on along the minus strand of OZ038492.1, from coordinate 27,753,821 downwards.
AGATAGGACAGATATACTTGAGATGATATTTTGCCAAAACACATTGCTGTAAAAAATGGGCAGTTGAATTGTCTTAATATAATGGTCATTCAGGACAAGCTCACACAATAGCACCTCACTGCTAACCGAGTAAACCTATGGGATAAAGTCCAATCATTTGCAGTATGATTCCCTGTAATTGGTTTCCAACATGCATCAAGACTGTGCAACTGGTTCTTGGGATTCAAAATGCCTGCCTGTTTTCCAGATAAACCATGAATTGTTGATTAATAAATGTGGAGAATGAATAAAAAGAGTTTGGTGTTATGCCATTTAAAGCTAGGCTTATTAAAAAGTTTATGTATCTCTCAAACAGATACACATTATTTCATAAATATTGTTAATGATTAATATATGTCTGGCCTATACTAAAAATCCTAAATCTAAAATCCACTTCTAAATGAAAATGTAAGCATTTTGTCATTTGCAATCCAATATTTTCCAGATCACTTCTCATTTCAAAAAATGGTTATAGTAAATTATTAATATCTGTAAAACTGTTATAAATCAAGCATCTCTCAGGAAGAAACTTTCTGACTTGATTTTCAGTCTACTTGTATATCATTGTCACTTTTCATTAAGTAGATCAAAAGAGACAAAAACATGTGAGTAGATTAAAAGTGTTTAAGATCCTTGACAGAGAAACAACAGAAAGAAACCAAGATACCAAAATCCCCTACCACCATCTATTATAAATTGATCTTTCCAAAATCAATAAATATTGATCCTCTAAATCCATATTGATTTGACTGATGCTCTAGACCTTATCACTGTTGTCCATTTGCTCAGAGTGAAGCAGGTTTCATTCACAAGATAAAAATCAGGGTTGAAGCAGTTTTTGAATAAAGACAAATTAAGGTCAATGGATTCAACTACGAGAAAAGAAAAGTCAATGTTCAAATGTTGTATTCTAAAAAGATCTGATAAGCATGACATTCTCAGAAATTTCTATAAAAACAAATATCTTTATAAAATCACTATACTGAGTCAAAGTGGATTCTAAAAGCCATGAAACTAATTAGTGTTACATGATAGATGCTGTGAGAGACCTTTCCTGTCACATAAAATAAACATTTTTTCGATTGCATATATAAAATATTGTATTAGAAAGAAATTTGTAAGTCTAGACAATCCTCAAGATCAGCTACCATGTTGCACACATGCAAAATATACAAAGCAAGAGTTTATATAAATTAGAAACACCCATGATTGGTCAGCAATGAAAGAGGTAAAAATCAAAATTCTGGATTGGTTACTACATGAAGCACATGAGCCTTTTGTTCACCAATGTAAATCACTATTTTTGCTTTCACAATATCAATGCAAGGTTAATTAAAGATTTTTCAAAATCAGAAAATTAATATGCTTTAAGATTAAAGTTGGCATTTGTTTTTAAAGACAAACTTTCTAAGAAAACAAAAAATTAGTTCTTTTTAGTCAATGATGACTGCATTTATGAAAAAAATTTCTTTATTTTTGGAACCTGCTCGTAGGAAATGAAGCAATTTGAGTGAAGTCTGCTTTAAAAAAGATACAAATTAATAGAAAGTGAGTCTGAAATTCTTACTCTCATTATCTTTATATTCCATTCATAAAAAAGTCTCACAGATAGCTTCTTCCCCAGGACCGTGATTTTGTAGAACAGACACCCAAATGGATGCTTCCCTGAACACCGCAATCATAACCCCAAGTTAAGCATCAAATGTTATCTATCCTCCACATAATCTAAAATTCCTACTATACACCTCATTCAGTAATCCTCTATCTTGAGTGGCTCGTGAGCCTTGTATTGAGTGAACATTAGTAAAAGATATTAATCACCTGGAAATTCAACTGAATTAAGAGAAAGTTAAAAGGTTAACCTCGAATGGCCTCAAGTTTTTAAAGAAATTTGTATTTCTTTTGGCATTTAGTTGCCTAAAGTCATGTGTACAGGTGCCTTAACATTTCTCTCTAGCATTTCATAAATTGACTTCGTGAAGGGAGATGGGGAAACAGAATGTCTGTTTTATTACTTGCGGCTCATACTGGTTTTGAATCTATCTGCAACTAATTAGGTAACATCAAAGCTAAAATATTTTATGTACCTTGGAGTTAAAGTAATATATTTCATTTTTAATAAATTTCACTATTCTGGTATTGGAGAATATTCTTCAGTCATTTGAACATTTTCTTAGTGTCAGTCAGGACATTCAAACATAAGGAAGATATAAATTCAGGTCTCTTTTTCATGAAATCAGAATTTCACCTTTTAATTGCTAATGGCAGCAACTGTCACTGATTAATACAATTACATTTGCATTAGTTTTATCTCTTTGTAAACTCAATATTACTTTTCAAACAGCTTGATATTTATAGAATTCATGTAATTCAAATCTTATAAAGATACATTGAAGAACAGTTTTTAGTGCATTAAATAGAAAGCTATTTAAATCTCAAATGCCATGATAAAAAAAAACACTTCATATAGAGATAATTGTGCCTACTATAGAAAATAAATACTGTGAATAGCAACTCTGGTTATTAACTTAAAGTTAATAATAATAATAATAATATATGAACTGGGAACTTTGTAAGAATCTTTTCTGAAACATTTAAAATGATTTAATCAATGAATGTTTTTTGTTCTAAACTCGGTTATAACATTTATTCTCTGTTAACAAAGTGTTTACTTAATTTATAGGGAAGCAAAAGAACTGTCATTAATAAAGAAAGTCTATATATAAAATGTAGCAAAAGCTGCCTGTATATATTTTAAATGCACAGAACTTTTTAGTAATAAAAAAAAAATGAGATATTAAACAGGAATAAAAAAAATGAAAGCAAAAAAGTTGGTTTTATTTAAGGTTTGCTGTTGAAATGCCATATTTGATGGCATATAAAACATCCCCACCCCATTTATATTTCATATTACAGTATTATGAAGTTAGGCTAGAAACAATTACTAATAGTCTGTGGTGTTCGGGTAAACATTAGATTATAAGATACCTCAATATGATATAAGAACCAGGACATATTTTTTGAGTCACTGTTGGGGTGAAATTGGATACTAGAAATTTAATATTTCCTATCAATAAGGCAACACTTTTGTCAGATCAATGTCTATTTGGTAACAAGAAGGTTTCCATTTATCCAAGCAAGTTCTTTATTAGCAATTGGAAACCAACATTTGGAGATATAAAATATTCAGCAGGATAATTTAATGAAGAGAAATGGAAAGAATTAATTTTCTAATTTGTTGTTTTAATGCTGCAATGGAACAAGGAGGAGGAGAAAGAGGCAGCAACACAAAATATAGCCTAAAAATCAAACATTTGCTTTTTAAAAATTAACTTGCTTTATCAAATATAATTTAAAACCATTTTTCAAACTACTTAAAAATTTGGTGATCAATTTAAGGGGGAGATGTCAATGAATTCAGCTAATTTTTAGTGATTGAATTTAAATGATGCTTGTCATTTTTTTCAGTATAATTTGATTTTGGTTAAAAAGATTTTCAATATGCCATATGTACACACACACACACACACACACACACACACACACACACACACACACACACACACACACATCCAGGTTTAACACAAATTCCAATAAATTGTAATATGTCAGAGTTAATTTCATGTCTTTCCTATTACTTGCTAATGTTTTATATTATTTTGATAACAAGCTCAGTTTAGTTCTATCCCATTTTTTCACAATTATTACATTACAATGTGGCTATACATGTATACAAATACATGCAAAATTATACCTACAGCAAAAACCATTTTAATTCTGTTTCAAGTCATAACTTGGTGATATTATGATATATTTTATTTCAAGTCATAACTTGAAATATTATGATATAGTCAAAAAGTGATGAAAGTTTGTTTTTTGTAATTTGATCTAAGAATATTCTGGAATATTTGATCATGTGAAAGACCAAAATTGCATCAGTTAATATTTTTTTTCTGATAACAAAATCAAAACTTAAACAGAATCAAAGATGAGACCAATTTCACAATTATACCAACATTTTCTCTGATTTCTTCTGTTGTACCATTAAAGGTCATCTCAAAGCTTCTCTATAAAATGTTATAGAGCTTATTTAGTTTACCATAATCTTAATGGTCATTTCAAATTGACAGCATTCCAACTCAAGTTTAAGGCTTCAACCTGAAGCCTAATCTGCTTTCTGCTGACACTTGACTCTATTCATCAAAACTTCTCTTTTTTCTTATTGCTGCTGACTGGGCTCCGACTTCTAGACTCAGGAATGTTCCACAGGACAATAGCTTAACGGATTAAAGCATTAGTTCATGAATTTGGTAACATAGTATTGTGATGGATAGTGTAGACTTAAATTCAGTGGAAGCAGGGTGGGCAATAACTGAGCAGTACTAAGTAAGAGCAAGACTAGATATCCTTAGACATGGAGAGTGGAATGAGATTAAATAAAGGGTTCAGTTTGAAATCTGAAGGTTACTTGGATCTCTTAGCATTTGATGTAGGCTGTATGGCATAACAACTGAAACATTGTGATAATAACAAAGATGAAGACAATTGCATAAGTTTAAATTATATAAATAATGATAACTTCTCCTCCCAGAAATTCAAACATACATACATACATATATATATATATATATATATATATATATATATATATATATATATATATATTTACCAGCCTGAATATTTGTGAAATCTTATTAAGAAAAATATGTGCTCTCTGGCAGGATATGAACCTGTGTACACCTGGGCAGAGGGAACTATCATTAGATTTGACATGCTCTAGACCAACTGAGCTACAAAAAACTTAGCCAATCAGGCAAAGCTGAATAGTGCCTTTAAGTGAAATTCCTCTTATCATAGACCCTTGAAATTTTTGTATTTGCTCAGTTTCATATCCAAATGTAAACAAACCAATTTTCTAAAGAAGAAATGAATCTTTTTTATTTATTAATACAACAGATTTTATCACTTTAAACATTATTTTTAGTGGATATTCATATTTGAGCAGACACTCCATTTATTTATTAAACAGTATGTTTTTCTTTAATAAGAATTATATAATATATATATATATATATATATATATATATACACGCACACACACTTTTAGCTGTGGATTTTGTTTCAGATGTTATAATGGCAAATACAAGTATTGTGATTCTGGCAATTTTAAGGCATTATTTTTAACAGGGCTTCAAAATTGAAAGTAGCTGAAGAACACAGAAATGGTAGCAATGGATAACAATTTGGCATGAAAAATTGGAGAGCAGAGTTTGAATTTCAATCAGTTTCGTTACATTCACTTACATGAAAATACACTTGGGAAAGGTAGGAATACATCTCTTCTCCCCCAAGCTATGGGTTGAATAGCAGAACAGACTGGGTCCTATAGCCTTGGTTGGCAAGCAGTCTACTGCAGAAAGACATGGCAACTCACTGCAGGAAAATCTTCTGTCTAGTCAGTCATGAATCAAGAGAGTCATGATTGCCGAAGCGTGCACATATGGCACTTAACTGACTGACTGAACTTGTAGAAGTAAAAAGTAAAAGCCAGAAATTGATGATCATCAATTGTTATTTATTGTACTCTCAGATTGAGAATGTAACCAATTTTTTAGAAAAGCTAGGATCATTGAAAGCTACCATATGTAGATCATAAACTTTTGAAAACAAAAATAGCTCAAGAGATTCTTCATTGATTAAAAAAAATTAAATTCTTGATACACCCTACTAATTTCAATTAATTTTATAAAATGAAAAATAGAATAATGTCAAAGTACCACATCACTGACAATCATATACCTTAGAACACTTCAAAATAGTTTATTCACACATACTTTTAGAGATTTCTTGAAATAATGTTAAAACTAAAAAAATAGAATTTATTTATACATCTGCACATGCAAGTGATTCTACATGAAAAGTTTTAATATATCCTAAATTTTAAAAAAATTTTTTTTGTAGGAATCATGCAAATTTCCATTTCAAATATCAAATTCTTAAAAATCAATACACCAAATTTTGCAGACATATTACTGAAAATTATTCAATACAAAAAGCAGGAAAAGAAAAACGAACAAAGCGTTAAAGGACATGAAAAAGTAGATAAGAAAAAAGGGAGACCTTCAATAAAAATAGATATTTGGTGTTAGGTTTCAGTATTGGAATTATAAACAAGTAAATCAATATTTAAACCATATTTCATTCGATGTTGAGGAATTACGTTAAATTATTTATAGAAAATTCTTTGATTTATAGAATGGCACAAAGCTACTTTCACAAGATTAGTGATTAGCAAGTTTATCTTACAAAATGTTACAACTGATGTAAGTTCAATTTTCACTGAATGCAGTACACTTGCAACACTGTGCCATGTTCTACAAAGCTTCTTCTATATGCCATGTCCTTTCAATACTTGGATGATCATGGCTCTCTACAATTTCCTCTCCTTTGTAGGTCTTAGTAAAGATTGTCTTTTTGCTATCTCTCCTAATCCCTGTTCTACTAACCATTTACACAAGCTCATTAAGTAGGTTATGTACTTTTTTCTGTCTCTTTTGCCTTCAATATGTCCTGTCAGTGACTAGTTTTCTAAGCTCTCCTTCCTTATTATGTGCCCTAGAAATTTCATCTATCTCTTTCTGATGCTAAGTATAAATGTTTTTTGTTTCCATTTTCTCTAAAACTTTGTCATTGTTTAGTCCATGGTATTCTCAGCATCCTTCTGTAGAATTTTTCCATTGCCTCAAGTCTTTTCTTCATTTGTGATGAGATTGTCCTGCATTCTCTGACATAGAGGCAGACTGATATTACATAACAGTTCAGTACTCTCTCTTTTTTTTTTTTAAAAAAAAATGAAATTTTCCTGTTTCTTAATACTTTACTTAGCTTTTGGAAGATGTCTTTCAATATCCCAATGTACCTTTGGATTCCAGTTATGCATTTTCCATCCTCTGTTAAAACACTTCTTAAATATTAAAATTTTTGTACTAGTTTGGTATCTCCAAGTTTTAATTTGCATGTTGGGTTGTTTCTTTTACTGACAACCATACATTCTGTCTTCTTACAATTGATATTCAGTTCTTCCTTCTTACTCTCCTTTACTACCTTCTGTAGGAATTCCTTTAGTTTCCTTTCTGTGTCTGCTATCAACACTGTATTATCTGCATATCTAATGTTATTAAGGTAAGCCTTAATGCTTTCAGGATTACGTCACTGTTAAAAAGACACATCCTTGTTTTATGCCTCTTTCTATACTACTTTGTGACATATTTTATTTCTTTTTAATTTTAGGTATAGATATAAATTGATTTATCCTATGTTAAACTTTCTTGTTTAAAAAAGATTTCTGTCTATATTTCTGAGATGAGGTATTATGTACATTATTTACATTATTCAGACTATTGTCCTCATCTTTGTCGCCATATTTATTACAATGTTTTGGTCGTTGTACGCTCCACCCTTTTTCAGGTGGTTGGAATGTTGAACTGAACCCTTTATTTCACTCACTGGGGTAGACTGTTCTAGTTCCATGTTCCATGTTTGTTCAAGGACACATGGCACAGTGGATAAAGGCATTAGTTAGATCAAGTGACAGGACCCAAAGAGTGTGAGTTCAATACCTGGTTAAGGCAGTGCAGAACTTTCAGAGGGAAATTAACAGGAGATAACTGATAACTGACATCCATTAAACATGGCACATGGAACTAGAACAGTCTACCTCAGTGAGTGAAATAAAGGGTTCAGTTCGACATTCCAACCACCTGAAGACGGCTGGAGCGTACAACAACCGAAATGTTGTAATAAATTAAATATGGCGACAAAGATGAGATCAATAGTCCGAATAATGTAAATAATGTAAAAAAAATTTATTTTGTATTTTGTGATGCAAATATTTTTACATGACAGTGTCCATCACCAAGTGTCAAAAAGCAATGTTATATGGCACCAGATGCAAATACTGATGTATATGTAAGTAATTCCATATCTAGCTTTATGAGCAATATACAAAATTGGAAGGAAAGAAAGTGTAGTGTTTGTGAAGAAAAATTTTAAAAAGCTATATAAACTGGCAGATTCAAATTTCAGACATATTTTATTAATTAGTTAGTTTCAGATGAAATAAAAACCTCTTTTTATTGAAAATTATTAATACAATAATTCTGTACCATCTTAAAAATAAAATCTAATTATAATTTATGGAAAAAAATAAAAATTATACAGCATTTAAAACATAACATTATTAATCAACAAAGTTTTAGCTTTTAAGCATGTACGGTTAAATTATTAGAAATTTTATACTCTTGAAGTAACACACATTCAAACATAAGAAACTGGACTTAAAAAAAAACACCCAAAAAAAACAGCAATATGAGAAACAATTTTTGTAAAAACCAAAATAATTTGTGAAATATAAGTTTTGAATTTGTACATTATCTACTTTCTCCTTTTCATTTCTTTTTTTTTTTCTTTGTGGATGAGTTGAATATTTTACAAGACCAAATCTTCACCCCTTCAAGCGAAATATCCAGAGAATTAAAAGAAAAAGAAATTTATGTTGGGAGATGTTAGTTACAAATTCTACACTGATAAGACAATTCAGAATTTGGTATTATTAAAAAAAAAGTCCACAAAATTTGGTCTACCTCCAAAATTTTGGATATCTGAGTTAATTTTAACAAACGATCAAAGAAAAAACTATATTTAAAGATGAGATTTAGTTTCAAATTCTAGTGTGAAACAAATAAAAAGAATTAAAACAGAAAATAAAAAGTATAAAATTTTTTAAGTAATGTTATGTAATTTTCATATTCATCTGTCCCGAAATGAACCTACTAAGAATTATTTTGAGGGATTCATTTTGAGAGTGATTCAAATGTAATTTGGAACTTATTTTACTTGTTAGAATACAAAAAATTTTATTCTTTTAAAATTTGCAACATTTGGAATTTAAATGACAGGCATTTAAGCATGCTTTTTTCCCCTTAAATTATTTCATAAGATTCACATGATAGGCATTGTTGAACAAAAATCTATCTATAGTTATATATACACAGCAAATCAATTATCATTCTTCATCTTGACATAAAAAATGAAAAAAAAAATGATATGCTATATTATTCTTTCATGTACTCACATGCTTATTGATTTGAAAACTGACCTTGACTTTCTTCCCAGTTGCTTGTTAACAGACAACCACCATTCAAGTGTTAACTTGAATGACTCTCTCTACTGCAATAACAGTGATGATATTAATGAACATGGCTGTCTTTCAGAGATAACAAGAGGCCTTCATTGAGCACAATTAAAATAACACACACATTGATTCATGTACAAAAAGTTGGTTTGATGCAGAGAATTTAGGGGAAAAGAAATTTCCAAAGTAAATAGAAATTGCAAAATTTTCTGAACAGCTGCAGTGTACAATGATAATGTGAGATCAGAAGCTGGTCTGATCTTTGTTTCTCAACAAGGATGAACATACAGGTTATTCTAACTTGTAGAATAATAACAGAATAAGAATGCCCAATAGTTTATACTGTACAATTATATATATATATATATATATATATATATATATATATATGATAGAATAAGGAAAAAATAGGAAATGTTTATAAATTTAACATGTTTTGCTTTTATTTAAACTTCATCAGAAATTTTGGGAAATGAATTCTGAAAGAGAAAGTTCTGGTACTTTCAGTTCTGTGTTGTTTGTTGGGTAGACTTTCGGTGTTAATGTCTGTGAGTGTGCATGTACTTTTGATTTCTAGTGGGCATTTTTGTGTTGATATATATCAAATAACAAACTTTACATTGTCTCCTAAGAGTTGTATACACCTCCCAATCACCTGATGATTGGGAGTCAAACAAGAAACTGGTAGTCATGGATAACTCTCAGGAGAGCAAGTAATATTATTTTTTTATATTATATATGTTGCATGTTATTGTATTTTTTTTAGGTTTTATATTAAGCCATTCTTCTCCTAAACTGGTTGTGAACCAACATGAGAAAGCTCAGTGTGTCCTGCTATTTAACCCATAGTTTGTGTGAAGAATAGATGAATCTACATCTTTCCCAAGTGTACTTATGTGAAAATGAATGAAACAAGCTTGGCTGGAATTCAAATTTCACTTGCTGATTTCTTTTTATGAGCCACTATCCATTACACACACACACACACACACACACACACATATATATATATATATAGAGAGAGAGAGAGTGAGAGAGAGACTTTAAATTAAATTTTTGAAATTCCAAGCCAAAAATATTTGAACAAATGGCATAACAATCTCTGTTGGCAGAGAAGTAGCCAACTCAATTTAATTATTTATTTGAAAATTCAACAATTTTGAAAATCAAGTAATGTATGGGAAAGTGATGAAGTTCAAATTAAAAAAAAAACAAACAATAAAAAACAACTAAAGATTTCATTTCAATAATGATAATCTGTTTGCTTTTGCTGAAGATAACGTTTTTATAAATTGAAAACACAACTCAAAATAATATATCTATGTCCATGAAAATACAATGCTGTCAAAAGGTCAATTCCCAAAATTAGGTAGATTTATGAAATATAAATATAAAGAAAAGCAATATTTATGTAGGGTTCATATTTACTAAGATTTGCTTCATCTGACACAATACCAGTAATTGTGCAATGTCTGAGCTTTTAGCGTATGGATTGTGTACTCAATGAACAGACAGAAAATTAGCAGCCATTTTTTTTTGTCACAAAATATATTATACTTGATAAAGTGTTCCCTTATTTTTTTTATACTATTGCTCATCCAAGACAAGGACCAAGAGCCACTCATGGTAGGAGGTTACTGAATGAGGTTTTTATAAGGGCATAAAAGGAGGAAGCAAGAAGTGCCCGTTATTATGATATGTAGGATAGATAACAAGTTGAAGAGGTTAACATCTGGGAGTCCATTCTACAAAGTAACAGTTCTGGGGGAAGAAGCTGTCTGAGTGGGAATACAAAGGAAAATAAGGATGAGTCAATTGTGTATGTGACATGATGGGTTCTACCTCTGCATGTTTGGGCTGGTAGAACTAAGGAATGTCCTTGTGTCTAAACATCTGCTATAAAAATAGCAATAGACTGGCAAGAGGCTAGCAATGTTGCATCTGTGGGAAAAGGGTTGTCAGGTAGAAAATAAGTCATCAACCATAATGTCAAGGCTGTAAAGTGAGGATTGGGCAGCTCCAGCCCTATTATGACAGCCATACTCCATTTTTGGATTGATCTGACTCTTGTAAAGAGAGCATGGCAGAAGTAGTCAGGTACTTTCTGAAACAGTACAAGGAACCAACCATTTTTCATGCATCTTTAGTAATGGATTATATATACAAGTTCCACTTGTGGTCTGGCTTGAGCTTGAGTCCCAGTAGACATTCAAGACAACAAGCCTCATTGAGAGTACAACATCACGATTGGAGAACTGTCAGGATCTTCTAGGTGATGAAACATTACTAGCTTGGTTTTGGAGCTATTTAATGTTAAAGGCAGTTCTCTCTTTCATTGATTCGTGAGAGCTAGCTCAGAGAATACATCGGCTGCCAGGTTCTGGTCATCTAGATTTTTGGTGGTGCACTCAAATTGAAATATGCCTCATCCATACATTTTTTTAAAAGGTAAACTTGACAAGTTTTATTAGTAATTAGGGTGACACTAACATTGGTGTCATAAACAGCTCTTTATCTTCAATTATTTGGAGAGGAGTAGTAATACAGAGATATTTTTTCTTCATAGAATTTCCAGTAGTTCTTTCTCCAGGCTTCTTCAGTGAAATATTAAACTCATGCTAAGCTAATTGTTGGTTTGTTAGCTGTGTTTCATTGTGGAATGTTTTAGGCAACAATTTTTATGTTCTCTTGATTTTTGGCTCTGACATGGTACCAATTCTCACTCTGGTTAATAATTGGATTATTTTTTAGTAGTTTTATTTTTTGGAGAAGTGTGTGTGTGTTTGTGTGTGTGTGTGTGTGGGGGGGTTAATTATAGATACTTCATGCTATAATCCCCCTTTTCTTTATATATGCCATCTGGTATGCCTGGTTTTGAGCCTGTTGCTCTTCAAAACAGGAAAATGAGCAAAAAAGAAAAAAAAATAGAAGTCAAAATGAAGATTAGAGAAAATGCTTTTCATTTGATTACAATAATATCAACTATATATTTTAATCCATTTAATTAGATTATGAATACATTTAGTTTTTTTCTGTTATATTGACCCCACCCCTAAGAAATCAGTAACATATTTCAGTATAAAAGGTGATTAGACTCTTCTTTCAAAGTACAAAACATGTTTAACAAATGTACTTCAGTTGTTACACTTGCTTCCCAAAACTATTTAGCCATCTCATCCTATTGAATATTCGAGCAAGAAAGTTAAGAAACCACAAAGATACAATAATCTGGTTAATCAGCAAGGTGTGAGCCAAACAGAAAAGTACCCCACACATTCCATCACCACACAAATACTAAATTTATTTCATTCTCAAGTTTTCACTGCCAAAATGCTTTCTATTTCTAAGTAGGGGAAAGAAAAGTAACTTGCTACTTAAAATTCCGGAAGTTTACATAGTTTTTTATTTTTTTTATTTATTGGATTACTTGTAATTTTCTTTTTAAGTGGCACATGACAGAAACACTCAAAAGAAATGACCAACAGCAACTCAGTTAAAACAGATTAAAGGGTTGTTTCAATCCATCATAAAAATAATTTAGACTGTAACATATAAACAGAGCAAGTCTGCAGTAGTATCTATGTAGTAAGTACATAACCTCTATTCATCTTTCCCCTGCTTCCGAGGATGATATGCAATAGCCACTTTGCACGATTGGAGAGATCGGTGGGTGGATAAAGATGCTTAGTGTGAGAATTGATAAGTAGGTGTGCTTTTTTGGCCAGATGGATTACATCCGGCCAATAAAAAAAAGGTTACTCTGCAAGGTAGGTAGGGAGCTGATAAGAGATTATTCAAGGGATAAATAAAATTGATTAAAAAAAAAAAAAAAAAATGCAAAGCTATTAATTATTAATATCCCATAATTTTTTTAACATGAAACTCCAAGAAAAATCTTAGTGTATATCCAGCATTTTCTAAGTGGATTTACAGTAGAAACCAATTTTGATACAAAACTGATTTGCTTGCTATGTGTATTTAAGCAGCAGTCATTCATTTAAACAGGTTCTATTTAATAGAACACAGAAAATGTCTATTGAGTCTTTTGATGAGGTTTTCATAGTGTTGAAGAAGTTATTTCAGGTGAAATGTTATAAGTCTTCAACTGACAACAACAACAACAACAACACAAACACTATACTGGCTATTTCTGGACTTTCAATCTTCTTTGCTTGAAAACAATTAATGACAGGCAAAAGTACTCAAATTGTAACATTTAATTTCTGTAAGTTCTTTCCACCTGAAATTGAGTGACTAATTTGACACCAAGAGAAACTCACCAAAAGGATTACAAAGCATTTCCTGTCTATTTAATAGAACATGTTTATATAATTAAAAACTAGCAACCTAGTTATTAAAAATAATGTATCCCAAACTTTTAATCCCCTATATAAGACCAATGTTGTGTATGAATATACTTGCCCACTTGGAGAATGTTTCTCCATAAATAAAAAATAGAAAATGTCTTACACAGGATATACTACAATGACACTCTCACAGAGAATCACCTGCCACCCAGAGTGCCATCAGAAAACACATTAATAAGCAGCATAAGTATCATAATAAGATTAGACAGCTACAATACCAAAATACTAGCAAAATCCCATAGTAAAAACAGACTTATGATCCTTGAAGAAATACTCATACAACAAAAACAACCGTTTATAAATAAAAACAATTATAACTTAAGAGCACACATCCTCAAATGTATATAACAAAAAAAAACACAAAAAACCACATCACATCTTGCCTCTGTCACTACACTCAATGAGTTCTATGAAACACCATTTGTCTCTACCTATCCTGATGATGACTTAAGTTGAAAACTTGGGCTATATTTCTTCCAAAATGAATTTTAGACAATTTCTGATAGAATTTATTCCTTATCTGAGAAGGAATATTCATAATTTTGAAAAGTCAATCAATAAAATTAATCAACACAAAATCTCTGTTGTCTTTAATAAAATTTGCCTTAAAGAATATTTGCTGCCTAAATACACTGAATATATATGGGCACGTGGCCAAGATGTTTACTTCACCATGGTTGATTTATCAAGGAGGTGACTTCTTGATACAATTGGCACCTTTGGAAAGTACATGAAAACCATGCAATGGTTTAACCCAAGCCTTGTGAGTGAAATTGTGTAGACGGAACCGTTTGGAAGTTGTCGATGGTTGTGATAGCACAAAGTCACAAATCATTGTGACTGAGGGTTTGAGTGTTTCTCTGTAATAGGTATACACTAGCTACCCTGGCAGATGAGTATGTTCAGAAATGAGTAACCAGCCATTATATATATATATATATATATGTTGTTAATACTGTTTATTATAAACAGAGCATTTACTTAAATATTTGTATCTATAAAAAGAATGTATAACCATAAAAAATGTCATATATATATATATACACACACAGAGACACACACAAAGTACCTACCTTGAAATTAAATAATTCTTACAATTTAAAAATTTTTCAAAGTAAAAATATCAACCCCAAAATACTGTACTAATTTATATAATTATAGTATATATATATATATTTTTTTTTGTTGTTTAAAAAATCAAGAAATGTCTTTTTTATTTTCTGTTGCATCCTTTATCCTATTCATTTCTTTCTCAGGAGCAAGAGTGTGAAGTTCATAAACAATTTAAACTAGAATTGCTTATTCCATTTTGCAAGCTGCTAACCATTTGGTCACCTGCACCTTCCCTGGGTTATATAGATACCTACAGATAGAGTGATTCTAGCTGGCAGGGTGTCATATAAAAAGTACCACATTTTGCTGTTTGGCTGGTTATAGTTTTGACCAAAAACTGACCACTCATGATTTTATAGGTCAGTGACACCTATCCCATGTTCAACTTTGAATCAAATTATCCTTATAGAAGTAATTTTCAGTCTCCTAGAGTTCAGTCACTTGGCTGTCTATAAGATGCATAAAAACCAAACAATTGCCACCTTTACAGTAATATTTTATTTACATATCCACATCAGGGCATACTAAAATTTAACCTTGGCCTGATCAACTTTCCAAGATTCACTCAAATGCCCAAACATTAGATTTTTTTTTGATCGGGAGTGCTTCTTGTGCAAGCCAAGAGCTTTTTATGTGTGTGCGTCAGTAGCATATTAATCATTAGGTTGAGGAAGCTTAAGCTGAAAGGGCCAGAAAGCAAAAAAATGGCTTTAGTGAACATGGGTATTTTTGAATGATAATTCAGTAATGTTGTATGCATATTGTTTTCATATCTGGAATATTTCATATATTTTATTTTCAAAACTAGGCTTGAAACAAACATTTAAGGAGAAATGCCTTTTAGACCTTATACTGCAGCATCAACATCAACACTTGATATAAACAATCTCATGGCAAGTGGTTATGATCACATGGATCCTTATTGAGCTTTGCTGATTTTGTTAACAAAGAAACAGTAGTTGGCAATTCCGTGGATGGTGAGGTCTTATTGTATTTTAAAGATGCTTTGTCAGCAACAATAAGAGAAGGAAAAGGAAGGAGTAGTAGTCAGTGATAACAGAAAAAGAAAGACTGGTTTTAAAATAGAAGCATTCTTTTAGAATTGTGAATTCATTAACAGAATCAAGTTGATATTTTGTAACTTTCTTTACACATTGTCTAACAAAAGTTGTTAAAAAGAAAAACATTTTCTCTTGGCCAAGTTTATATCTTATGAATTTAAAAGGCTTTGAATCTTTTGTTATTAAAAGTTATTCTATGAAGAAAAAATATAGACAGAAAATTGACAGATATTGAAGAAAAAAAAAATCAGCATTGAATCACAATATATATATATTCAAACATTGTTAAATATAACAGACAATGAATGTCTATTATGTTTGATCATGAGCCATTCTAAGCTTCGTACAGTTGCTTTAATTTCAGGAGACAATAAAGGCAAAAACTGTCCAACATTTTCCTCGATTTAAGCTTTTGGCTCATATGGGCCATCATCAGAGTTGTTACATGGACATTAAAACAAAGATATTTACCATCAAAGATGATATTCTGTTATGTTGACATAGAAGTTTGCTATATGATGGTCATGGAATAGCAGATGCAGGTCGTAAATTCATGATGCAGTTCTATGACATTGTACTACGTGAGAGAACAAAATATTAACAGAACCATATGTTTAGATGGAATTTAATTACATTTCAAACTAGTCACAACACATCTGTGTATGAATTTCTGGGTATTATAAAACTAATGTCTCAGCAATCCTTTTTTACCAGTGCTCATATTGCAATTTTTGTTGTTATCATTGAATGTTTTTACCAGATCTCATATTGCAATTTTTGTTGTTATCATTTCATGTTTTTACCAGATCTCATATTGCAATTTTTGTTGTTATCACTTTTTCTCTGGCACTCCTTAATACTGGTCCCCATATTGTATTCATTTCTATGCTTGGTCAGCTCAGGAGATTTTTGTGGCCTAGCATATGTGCTGATTCCTTAAGTTTACAATTTTCCAATGGTGTTCGTTATCTATGATCTCAACTTGATCCCACAGAGGGCAGTGATCTCCCTTTTCTCTCCATATGTGGTCAACCACATTTTTCCACTTCCTCTTGTGTTACAGCTTTCTGGTGTTCTTGAAGCCTTACCTTAATGGGGTAGCCTGTCTCCCCTTTATATTTCTTTCTGCAGCTGCACGGGATAGCATACACACAGTCTTTAGTCACATTCTCCTTTGTGAGGGGGTCTTACTCATAAGAGATATTTGAAGGGTCGTTCAGCTTTTGAAGGTTGTCCTGATGTTATATGGGCCACAGATCCTTTGTATTTTTTCTCTGATAATCCCTTCACATAAGGGAGGCAGACTGTTTCTGAGTGTTGTTGTCCTCCTCTTGTACCCATCTATCCCAGTTTTTGGGACTTCTGCCATGTACCCAGGGTAGTTGTTACATTGTAGGGTACTACTTATACTGACCAATTCTTTATTTAATGTCTCTGGGTCACCACTTATGACGATCCCTTTCTTTATGCTGTATGGATGGTGGGAGTTGAAATTGAGGTACTGTTGGTTTACGGTATACGGATGTCTTGAACCCATGCTCTGTTCGATATATTAGAACATCCAGGAATAGGAGTGTGTTGTTACTCTCTTTCTCCATCGTGAACTGCATCGAAGGTTTTATTGAGTTAACATTGTCCAGTAGAACCTGAACATCTTCCTGGTGTGGCCAGAGTATGAAGGTGTCATCTACGTACCTTAAGCATAGAGTTGGCTTTAGCAATATAGATTCTAATGTCATTTCCTCAAAGTATTCCATGCATATATTCGCCATTGCTGGTGATAATGGCGAGCCCATTGCTAAGCCCTCATCCTGTCGATATATGTGTGATCCCATTCTGAAGTGTGTTGTTTGTGTACAGAAAGTCAACATCTCCATCAGATTATCTATTGGAATACTGGTCCGTTCTTCTAGGGATGAGTCAGAAGTCAATCTGTCTCTGACTACTGAGAGTATCTCCTCTGTGGGTACCATGGTGAACAAACTCAACACGTCCAAACTCACCATCTGGTTGGATAGGATGGGAGCATCTTTGATTATTTCAATGAAGTGGGCAGAGTTCCAGACATATGAAGGAGACTTTCTGATCAATGGGTCAATTATATCTACAAAGAAGCGACTCAGAGGGTGGCACACAGAGCCTTGGCAACTAACAATCGGCCTGAGCGGAATACCATCTTTGTGAATCTTAGGGAGACTGTATATGTGAGGTAGCTTGGTGTAACACTGCGATAACTGCCTATACCTCTTAGGTGCGAAGTGATTCTTGTTCTTGATTGGTATCTGTGACAGTTTGCGTTCTGTTTTCATTGTAGGATCCTTTTTTACTTTGCTGTAGCTACCATTGCTAATGAGGTCTTCCGGCTTTCTTGTATAATCTGATCTGTCCATCACTACAGTCACATTGCCTTTGTCACCCTGGATACATGGCAGCAGCCCAAAAAAACTAGGATAGATGGGTACAAGAGGAGGACAACAACACTCAGAAAACAGTCTGCCTGCCTTATGTGAAGGGATTATCAGAGAAAATAAAAAGGATCTGCGGTTCATATAACATCAGGACAACCTTCAAAAGCTGGATGACACTTTGCAGATATCTCTCCTGAGTAAGAGCCCTCCCCATAAAGGAGAACATGACTAAAGACTGTGTGTATGCTATCCCATGCAGATGTGGAAAAAAATATGAAGTGGAGACAGGCTGCCCCATTAAGGTAAGGCTTCAAGAACACCAGAAAGCTGTAACACGAGAGGAAGTGGAAAAATCAGGCGTGGCTGACCACATATGGAGAGAAAAGGGAGATCACTGCCCTCTGTGGGATCAAGTTGAGATCATAGATAACGAACACCATTGGAAAATTGTAAACTTAAGGAATCAGCACATATGCTAGGCCACAAAAATCTCCTGAGCTGACCAAGCATAGAAATGAATACAATATGGGAACCAGTAATAAAGAGTGCCAGAGAAAAAGTGATAATAACAACAAAAATTGCAATATGAGATCTGGTAAAAACATGAAATGATAACAGCAAAAATATCAATATGAGCACTGGGAAAAAATGGTTTCTGAGACATTAGTTTATAATACCCAGAAATTCATACACAGATGTCCTCAAGGACACAGTGGATAAAGGTGTTGGTTAGATCCAGTGACAGGACCCAAAGAGTGTGAGTTCAATACCTGGTTAAGGAGATAACTGATAACTGACATCCATTAAAAAACATGGTACGTGGAACTATAAGTCTACCCCAGTGAACGAAATATAGGGTTCAGTTCGACATTCTAACCACCTGAAGAAGGCCGAAATGTTGTAATAAATATGGCGACAAAGATGAGGACAATAGTTTGAATAATGTAAATAGTGTACATAATACCTCATCTCAGAAATATAGACACAAAAAAATTCCTTAACAATGTACTTTCATTGGTCTTTAACCAAACTTGTATAAATGAAAAATTGCTACCCAAATACAAGCAATATATATAGATTATATAGTTGTGCATTTGGGCAGCAATCACTTTCTAATAGATGTTTCATTAAAAAATGACTAAGGTACTTCTGTTAATTTTTTTATTATTTTTTTTTTTTTGTGTACAAACAAGACATTTCCTTTTTTGTACATAGAATAAAAGGAATGTAGAAATTATTTCAATCTTTGAAAATGGCTAACACATTCAGAAGGAACAAACATTTTAACAATTTGTACATAAACTATGTCCAAAAAAGGAATCTCTTGTTTGTACACTAGGAAAATATAGTAAAAAACAGAAATACCTTGTCAGTCATTTTTAGTGATAAAATGCATGTGTACAAAATGTTAAAAATATAAGGTACAAAAAATGTACGTATGCAAAAAGATATTAACCTTTAGCACTCTGTAGGTGACAAAGCAAAATGTTAGTCCTGTCAATACAAATTGAATTTGAATTTCTTGGTTATGTAGTCATATCCTTCTATGGCAACACCAAAAAAATCTTGACTAAAATTGAGAGCCTGGCTACTGCAATTTCAAATATATATATATATATATATATATATATATATATATATATATATATATATATTTTGAGGGGATTCCATATACAGTAAACGGGGAAGTAATATTTATAAATGATGCAGAGTGCTAAATGCTAAGTAATGAAAGCTTTCAAACTTCTCAAAGAAACTGTAGTAGCCCTACCATGAAATAAAGACTAAACAGTGAGCTGTTTAATTCCTTATGTCAGCAATGTGAGTCTTGTTAAACACAGGTGGTCAAGAAGAGAATTAACTTAAAATCTGCAATCTTAGTTATATCCAGGCTATTTGTGGTGTACTTAGCAATCTACAGTAAAGCTGAGAAAGCAATCAAGAAAGAAAACAAAAGAGGAAGAGCTAATAAAGTTAAAAGAAGAATGGTTTTAAGATAAATGGCAAAGAATGTAAAAATATCTTGTGAATGCAGACCGCTTTCATTCAAGACTTTTGTCTTTTGTTATCTGAAGAGATTAAGAGAATCATTGGCCAAAGTAAAGAAAAAAAAAAGCAAATTAAAAAGGTACCTCATAGATAAAAAGAAAGGATAACTGAGCAGAACAGATTTTGAACAGATTTATCATGAAAAGTAACAAAAAGCAATCCATTTCTGACACATTAAAAAAGATAAACATAAGTCTCTTGGGAGGAGCAGTGATTAGAGAGGACTTAAAATTCTTCGTGCAATTTCAAGTGAAGTCAAAACGAGAAGGGTTCCTATGGTACCAAAGCAAAAAGAAAATCAAAGAAAGATAGGAACATAATCAGAAGATAAAATGTGTAACGAAAAAAGAAAGAGATTTAGTAAAATCACAATAAAACACTGAGAAGTTATTAAATGCAAATTCATCAGCTAAATCCACTTCAGAGAAGAATTCTTGAAAAGGTAGAAAGCACATCAAGAAAATATCAAGAAAAGTATAAGAAAGGTTCAATAAGTTTGTAATCTAACAGTTAGGAGCTGAATTCTCATCTGACATTTTCATTGTATAATGTTCAGTCTATGCACTGATAAGGAAGGAAGTTATATTGAAAAATATTTGTTGTGTAAAATAAAAGGTTATTTTTTAATCAGTAGGCTACAGGATGTATCTATAGAAATATATTATGGCTCATGTCAAAAGTCAGTTTTTAAGCCTAGTCAAAATTAGGATTTCAAGTGCTGATTTTCCAAGTTGATTAACATTAAGGGAAACACCTTCCAGCCTCCACTTTGCTTTGTGTTATATTTACTATCAAATATAATGTTATACCTGTTAGCTTACAAAAGGAAAAGAAATTGTATTAGGGAGTTTAATCATTGCTTATAACAAAAAAAAAAATAGTTTTAAAATATTGTACTTTAAGATTATATCTAAAAATCACTTGAAACAAAGGAATGAAAGTTTTTTTGGATAAATACATACTTGGCTAAGAGCATTTTTTTTTTTTTTACTAAATTTCACCTAATACAAAGCTTGAGAGTTGTGTATGTGGATAAGATGTTGCAAATGAGAAAATAAATATTTCTGCCACAAGCGTGCATAAGCAATTTTGAACTCTATCAATGCTGAAAAGTGAGGATTGTGATAATTTATTTGCTTATTAAAATAAAAATTACAAAATAATTTGAGAAACTCACTGATTTTTTTTTTTTTTTAATAAGATGTTTGAGAGGTGGTCATATAATGGAAAGGTAAAATTACAAACAAAAAAAGAACATGCTGGTAGAGAAAAGCAGTTTCATTTCCTTGACTTAAAAATAATTTATATAGTCCTGTTATCAAACCCTTTCATTTACTTAAAATTTAAGAAGTGTTTCCTCACATTTACTATTGGCTTTTCTTTCTCATTATACAGTAGTCTCTTCATAATTGACATTCAGCCTGAAAACCTGCTGGTCAGATTGTAGTACTTGGATCTGTGTGGATATTGTGTGAATACATGTATGATAGTTGCACTGGTTTATATTTACCATTTTCTGAAAAACTAGGCAAAATCTCTGAAAAAGAGAAAAACCTCTAAATGTACCAATAACTTAACACTATCAAAAATGATTAAGAATAAATCATCTGCCATTCCTTTTATATATAAAGAATTGTCTTAAAAGTGTCTAATTAAGAAATTAGTCATATTCCCTGTATCTAAAGCAACCACTAATAAGGGGGTTCTAAACAATGGCCACATCAGCCACAGTACCTCGAAACATTGAAAATAAATAAGAAAAAAGTAATTGATTATTTTTCAGAGCATTTTTCTAATGTTTGATATTTTTAATAATTATATATCTTTTCTCAATGTATAAAATATATGATGTTGGCCTTTGTACTGAAAATGTCACCAACATTAGTTTTAAAAAGTAATTGGAAATATTTAAATAAAGTATTTATTTATAAGATTTAGCCATTGTATAGTGATAGATTACAAAATCTAATTGGTTTCTTTAGACTCAACATGGTTCATTTCGTTCTTAAAGTATACAAGTAACAAGATGTTGTATCTATTACTGTGTTCCTTATATAAAAGTGATCCTGACTGGCCAATTGTCCTAATATTATATTATCATTGTTCTTTGGTTATGCCAAGTAGTAAAGAACTTCTGATTACTTGAACCATAACTCCAGTATAATTTACAATGTGTTGCTCAAATGGCTTACTTTGTTTCTCACTCCCTTTTCTTTACAATTGGCTTTAGAATGAGGCTCCCAAATATATGGTTGGAGGTGACAACACAATTGTAGTGAGAGTACTCAACTCAAGATGTTAATGGTATAAGAGTATCTGTTTGTTATCCAAAAGAAAATAGATTGATCTTGCAAATTGTCAACATTATGTCATATCTTGAGTATTTCTATACAGTTACTTTGTATCAGATGTGGCTTAGCTCAATAGTCTTATGAACAAGATAGAGACAATCTTAAAATGGAAATCATTTTCATTACATATTTACTGTAGTGATTATAATTAACAATCTCCGGATAACAGAAACTGAAAAGAATGCCATCTCTATTATGTTCTGATCTGTTTCTGACTGAAAGACGGCAGGTCATAGCAAAATTTTTATTAGTGTAATACTGTTAAAATGTTAAACTTGAAAAATAAAACATTTCCTATCAAATCAGCTACTTACATTTGCATTCACTCTAATAATAATGATGATCCAATTTTTTGTATGTTTGTTACAAAAGCTGAAAAGAAAATCACATCAACATTGAAAGAGAAAAAAATGAAGTGCTTATTAACTACTGACTGAAATACTCATGAAATAATAATAGCTTCATTTTCTAATAATTGTTATTTTATTTATTCATTTTTTTATATATAGGGAATTTATGCAAAAATGAATATTTTCTTTTTTTTCCCCATTATGTCATTTACAAACTTTATTGCAAGAAACAATTTTCATAAATTCTAAGCATGTATGTTTAAAAATCATTTCACACTGAACTCCTGGTTGAGTAGAAGTTAAATTTTGTTGTTGGAGTTTGGCTAATTCAGGAGTAGTTCCCATTGTTTGTTTGCAAATAATTACAATATAAATTCTGTAACTAAGAAGTGACTTGATACCAAGATTAATGGCCACCTTTGGCAGCCTTTAAACAGATAAAATAAAATTAAAAAACATAAAATGGGCTCTTAAAATTGTTACCTTTATGAATTTATATAACTACAACCAAACCAACATCTTTGATTTAAAGCTTTTGACTAAAGTGTTATAACAAAGTTTAAAAGTCAAGATGATCTGGTTTGGTTAGATCCGATTGGCTATTGATGATCATATTAAGTATTTGTTGAAAATCTGAAGTTAATAGTCTTAACAACCTAGTCTGCTGTGAATACTTGCTATGAAAGCTGTTCTGTGTAAAAGCCAAGTCAAAACTATTTCAAAAGATATTAAATAATTAATGAAGGAAATTTCAGTCTTATTTGAGAGCTGAGGATTTCTGCCAGATCATTGATTGTTATTTTGTTTTTCTTGTAATGATTTGAAGATAGATTTCCCAAAAAGTGCACAATATTCAAATCAAGAGCCTTAAATGCTGAAACACAAAAAAGATGAAAGAGAGACACTAAATTTCACCTCCAAAATGCTGACAATAACAAGGGAGAAAGATTTTTAGGGAGGTTCATTATTCTCATGATTGTCATAATAATTATGATACCAACAAACTTTTTGACATTACATATGTAATGTCAGGTTTCTTTTTGTTTTGTTTTTTTCCACATTACTTCTCAACTGACATATAATGTCCATGACTTTAAAGCACAAAGCCTTAAAAAGATTAAGTTGTTTTTCCATACAGAAAAAAGGCCAAAAGGATAAGTCTTACCCTCATCAACAAGAAAACCCTTACTCTGTTCAAGAAGTGACAGGATGGGAAAAGTAAGGAAATCAACTTAACATATCAATTACCATTGTTTATGAATTTTTTATTCTGGTAGAGACTGGCAGAAGAATATTCCTTATATTTCTGATTTTTCTATTTCAAATTTGACAGCATTAGTCCCTCCCCAGGTAACCCAACAATAATCTAAAAACTTGTGGATCTGGAACCCAATGAAAAAGGTATGCAAGACTTACCATTTAAAAGAAAGAGAATCAAAACTATTCAAGCAAATATCAAATTATTCTTAAAGACTGACCCTAAACTATTACCACAATTTGAGATTCTAGCTCTACGGGGTAAGGTGAAAGAAAATGCAACTATATCTTTAGTTTCCTTCCCACAAATGCAATTCTGTTATATGACCTGTTGTTCCAGAAATTGTTCAGCCTCCAGTACTTCTTTTTGGGATGCCTTAAATATCAAGGTTGGTTAGATTTTATTTAATAGCATGTCAACTCTAATGAGTCATTTTATGCTGACCAGAAGAATATACCTATATACTTTTCTTTTTTCCAGTAGTTGGAAGGGCTCAGTTTGGTAGCTATAATTTATTTTAAATAGATTGTTTAATCTGCCAATTTGAACCATTTAAACCAGTTCTTCTTACATATCAATACATAAACAATTTTTAATGGAATTTAAAAATTCCTATTTTTTTTTTAGAAACCCTATAACGTGGCCAGTGGCAACAATGTTATTATATTTGTGACATTGCAATATTTACTATGTTTAATCTGATAGCTTTTATATTCAATCAGAAAATGCTTAACCATCAATGATTGCAATTGGTGCATTGAGGTACATCTTCAGCTCTTAGCAGGTGTACAGAAGTTAGTCTTGTAGTGATTTTCTAAGCGCAGCTGAGATGTGGTACAAGGCTGAAAGTGTGGGGCACCCAGTGAGGATTGAACTCACTACTCAGTCGTAACTGATCTAGCAAGACAAGCTTTCTAACCATTACACCATGTCGAGGTGCCAGAGGAGTAGGTCTTGCATGTCCAATACAAACTCTAGTTAGCACAGTGTCTTCTCTTTGCTTCATTCAGTGGTTTTATGTTTTGCTGTCTGATGCTTTCAAGCATCAAGAACTGACCCTTTCTTACTACACAAGTGCAATGGGGAGATATTGCCTGGAGAGACAGCCTCCTTTATTCACTCTGAAAAAATACCCCAAAATTCAAGGGAATAACTAAAATCTGCAAAGATTTGAGGAGATTTTCTATTATGAACTTGTTAATGATTACTGTTAGATATTTCAAATATAAAGAAGTAAATGACAATCTCAATTGACAATTATTAATTAATTCTTACTGTTATGATAGACTAGTAATGAGGGCAGCAATGATGGTGGTGAGAATAGAAGAAGCCATTAACTTTGTCCTTTGGTATTCTTTTGAGAAAGTGCTAACCAAGCAAGTATTCACAGATTGTTCCAACAAACTCTTAATTCTTTTTGGCTGTAAGCATGCTGAATTGTTAAACTTGAAATAAGAATTATATGAGATTTTACAAAAAGATGCATAAATTTCTTTCAAGACTGTTTCAACAAAAAAAATTACTACACTATTCAGACTATTATCCTCATCTTTGTTGCCATATTTATCATAATGATTCAGCTGTTGTATGCTCCGGCCTTCTTCAGGTGGTAGGAATGTCGAACTGAACCCTTTATTTTGCTCACTGGGGTAGACTGTTCTAGTTCCATATGCCATGTCTAATAGATGTCAGTTATCAGTTATCTCTTGTTAATTCACCCCTCCAAGTTCTCCACTGTCTTAACCAGGAATTGAACTCACACTCTTTGGGTCCTGTCACTGGATCTAACCAACGCCTTTATCCACTGTGCCATGTGTCCGAATAATGTAAATAGTGTACATAATACCTCATCTCAGAAATATAGACAGATACCAAAAATTTATTAGCTATGTACTCCCAGCAAACTGAAAGCTGAAGACAATACTTATACATCATAATAGAATGTTGTTTAAATTATCTAAACAGAGTTGGCAGATTGGGATACTTTTGTATGATGTCTTGAATTGACTTTATGGGCTATTTTTTTTTTTTTAAATAAGCTGGGCTAATTTGGGTTATGAATTAGAAATCAATTAAAAATCTGGTAGCATTATACTTTCAAATGGAGTTGAATTTTGTATTTGTAGCCCAATTTGATAAACCTGGATCTATTTGTTGTCCATTTATAGAAAATTCTAAAGAGTCCACATATGTCTCATTGTATAGTGTCACTTTTCTAATCTACTGAAATTCTTTACATCAAAAGGATCAACTTTTATATCACCACCAATAGAAGCATTCCCTTGGTCTTTGCCAAAGACTTTTGGGAAGGTTGCAATTACAATTTCTAATCCGATGCCTCTTTTCTACCCAACTGCGAAAATTATTTTTATCTCTAATTTATTCTTTGTGTGAAGAACAGTTGTTTTTAATCTATCACTCATCCTAAGAGAATTGGCACATTTCAGGTGTCTTGGCATTGTCATTACTTTGACAAGTCATTCTGTAGCTTTCGTTAGGCACACAAGACAGGCAAAAATAGCCACTAATCTCAGATGTAAGACAGCACTAAATCCATCAGGGAAAGCTCCTGCATTATCTTCATTCTCTAAGATTTTCAACTTACAAAAGAAAACCATCAGAAATCACCTTTTCTTTTTTATTCTATCAGATTTTCTATCAAATCTCCTTTCAGGATTTCAGTTTTATTTTAATTTTAAAAGATTTTGATTTTCTTAATCTCAGATTTTAAACGAAAAGTTTTAGAATTTGTTTTGTTCTATACATTTCATCTTATTTTTTGTTTATGAAAACAGAATAAAATATCACTGCATGTATGCATATTATGGGGTCAATACGCAGACCCATTTACAAAAGATCAACTTTTCTACACCAGAGTGTTTGCCTTCTTTTAATGTAAAAATGACATGAACATCTACGTTTATAAAATATCTTAGATATATATTTTGAGGCAATAGTATCTGAGAAGAAAATCTCATTATCAGTGCTGTAAATTAAATATTTGAAAACCTGTGCTACTCAACTTCAGCTGTCTTTATTCTTATTAATAGCCAAAGTTAGAATTAGCTTATTTTAAAATTATTCCACAAAAGTTGCAAGTAGCAGAATTCAAAATTTCATAGTGTTAAGCCACTTAAAGTAACTGAATGTAACAAGAACAGCACAGACTATACAGTATGTCATATGAAAATGAATAGATGAAATCAATACTGCTAACCAAAAGGTTTCCCTTTGTTCATGAAGATCATTAACTGGTCATTGATTCCTTGTCAAGGTTGACAAGAGGGGTAACATTTTCTTCTGCTACTACTTGAGCAAATAGCAACTCCTGTAGTTACAAGAGAATGGCTGGTGTATGTGGTTATTCATTCATTTCCTTCAGGCATAACAGAATACCAGCAACAAAACATCTGGTTAAAATATCAGTGTAGGGAGAAGGGATTTAATCCTTTCACAAAGGTATTAAGGGAAAGTAAACATAAGCAACTTCAGCTGAAATATAAATTTCCTAATTCCATTTTTTGGTGAGCAATAACCACCCTATGTCTCCGTATAATCAGCATATGCACAAAATTAATGACTTTTCATATTTTC
This sequence comes from Acanthosepion esculentum, assembly GCA_964036315.1. Classification (NCBI taxonomy): domain Eukaryota; kingdom Metazoa; phylum Mollusca; class Cephalopoda; order Sepiida; family Sepiidae; genus Acanthosepion; species Acanthosepion esculentum. The sequence goes on along the minus strand of OZ038492.1, from coordinate 27,726,038 downwards.
AAAATTAACAGTTTAAAATCACAAAATACAACAAAGAAGCTGCAATACATTTAAACAGAAGATTTAACTTTTTTTACACACTCTCCCGCTCCTATCCAAGTTGTATATTTAACTTATGGCCCTTTAATATGAACAATTTTTGATATACCTCCAAAGGAAAAAAAATTGATAAGGTGGTTGGCTGATTTTATATGTTAACCCTCATTGGGTTTTTAATGTTAAATTTTGTATGGGGTACCCAATGAGGATTAAATTCACTACCGAGCAGTAGTAGTAGTAGTAGTAGTAATAGTAGTAGTCAACTACACTAGCCTTACCAAAGTACCAAAACAAATTATATTTATTTAAATAGGCACTGAGATAATATTGTACAGTGAAATATTAAATTGCCATATCAAAACAGTTCTTGGTGATAATGGTTTCAAATATTTCTCACAGACTACATGCACAAAGAGGAACTTTTGAGGCTATCATTTTAGAATATGTTACTGGGGGAAAAATGTTCTAAAGAACACCGTGACAAAGTTTGAAGCTTGCATTTTATATTGAAGATGCAATTTGGATCACTGAAATTCTATATTTTCTACTTTAGACTTCTTAAACTTTGGTCCAAAGACTTAATCATTAATTAGACTATACCAACAAGTGCATGAAACAGACTGCCTCCAGCGGCAATATAGATTATTAAAACATAAAAATACTAAAAAGCAAATGCTTTTCAAAATTATTACAACTGCTTGAGAGGAGCTGACAAGATCTTGCAAGAAATGTTTATTCCTGGAGCAGCTGACAAGATTTTAGAAATTTCTTTTTACTCAGATAGTGAATTGGTTTGTGATTAAAGACAATTTGTAGATAAGATTATTCTAGCATAATTAATATATATTTTGTGGGTAGGTCACAAAAAATAAATAATAAAAAAAATAAATATATATTAGTCCCAAGTAGTTAAGAGAGGGTTAAATACCATGATTTTGATTTGAAAATCAACACATTGTATAATTTTACCAGTAACTATTTTCAGATAGTGCTTATAATTGTTTTTCTAACTTGAACTTCCAAATCCATATGAATTGATTGATTGATTTGGTTTTTATGGCTTATCAACCCATTATTAGCTATTTAAAGCCAAAACATATTTTGGATTGTAAGAATAAATTTTTTTGGTGAGTGAATATTGATTAACAATTTTTTGTAAATAATAATGATTTTTCGCCAATACAAGTCCTTCTACTTAACCCATAGATGGAGAAGGAGATTGATTCATACCTTTCCCAAGGATATTTGCATGTAAGTGAATGTAACAAACCGGACCAGATTTCAAACCATTATTCATTACACCATCAACACATCCAAAATCCATATGGAATGCAGGAGGCAAATGGGAAGTACCACCTGGAAATGAAAAGTAGAATTCACTAAATACACAAAATAACAATTAAGAGAAAATCCTGTTTACTAAAAAAACTTTTCAATTACAGCGAAAGGTTTAAAAAGATTTTGGGTTAATAATGGGTTCTTTTAATGCAGGTGGGATTTTTAAATATTCAGCAAGAACTCCTACTGATCTTTCTTTATAGCAGAGAATGAATGACCTGATTATAGAAGCTAGAAAGTAGCAGATTACTGCCTGGAAACCTTGACACCAATAACAATTTTATTAGAGAAATATGCAGGGTTTTTAGCAATTTTCAAATGAGTGAGGGGAGCATTAAAATAGGGAGGAAAGGGAGAGAAAAATGAAAAATTACTGAAACACACATTATATAATATTTGTGGCTTTATTTTTTTTTCTTTATACAGACAGGTTGTGTTAACAGATAATGGTTATCATAAATATACATCATGATGGAGAAGAGTTTTTTGCATCCAGTTATGAATCTGACAAACATTCTTGAGAAAGAGCAGTTTTAATGGAAATGCTTTTAACAATATAAAATATCCTCAACTAGAGAGTACATACCATAGTGAAATGTTTAACAAGCTAATCTTCCAGATCAATTTGCTAGTAGAGTGAATTTATTCTTTATGAAATACTCTATTATCATGGTCTTCTACCAAATTAAGCTGAGTAAAACAAATTTTAAACTTAAAAAAACTAAAAACTATTAAAAGCACTAATTTTAGTTTGAGAAAGCCTTTCTTCTATTTTTAAAGTAATGACAACAAATGCTTCAATCCAATATTCAAAAATAGTTTTAAATTTTAAAAATACAAGAAAAATTTCATTTTCTAATCAGTAAGTCAACAAAATGAAAATGAATTTCAAAATCAATATTTGTTTTTATTTTTACTTCTTTAAATATTTTAATAAAAGTAACTTCTTTCCTGTCAATATTTACTTTGGTTAGTTTGGCATGGAGCCAGAGTAGCAAAATTTCCAATGTAGGATGAACTCACCAGATAGACCAAATCACTTTATTGGGCTAAGCCATATTTGGAACAACGCCAAATTCATTGCACATTCACTGAAGCTCAAACTTCCAAGCAGAAACTTACAAGACAAGCTAGTTAACCAGTGCTGTCAAGAGTTACACGTTTTTCCTCTGTAAACCAAAAATAATTCCAAACTTCATTTTTCAATAACTTGCATAATGGCTAGGAGTGAAACTGAATTATAAATACTAACAATGCTTTCTTTCAAACACTAAAGAATATTAAAGTATTGATATCGTAATTTAATTGCTACAGATGGAGTAGCAAAATTTCCAATGTAGGATGAACTCACCACATAGACCAAATCACTATATTGAGCTGTGATACAGCGAAACAGTCTGTCTGTCTTCACATGAGACACACTAAAACTGTCGAGTATAGAGCGACAGCCTCACCACACTAAGTTATGGTTCTAGTTTCTACAGCAATTAGGTTTTTACAAGGTAGAGTTGTTAGTCCCAAACCTAACTATTTTTGAATTTAGAGTTGTCCTTCTCATTAGAATGGCTGCCAACCACAGAGAATACAGTCTGCCCGGTTGCTAACTCATAGCTAGGAGAAGGATTCATACATTTCTAAGGGTATTTGTGTAAAAGCAGAAGACATAGCCTCAGATGGAATTTTAATTCTATATTCCAATCCTACTTTCTGTACTCATAACCACTATCTGACATGCACATCTTTTACATGTACATACAATATACAAATCCTGTAGTTTCATTTTTTAATGTTACCAAACTTTTAAGATTTTCTATCTACATTTCTATCAATTCATCACAAGACATAGTAAATAAGTAGGTCAGAATTATTTTAAGTTGTAAACTATAACTTTTGATCTAACCAAAGGGCTGATCTGGCTTAGTTCTGTAACCATGAAAGATAAACAAAATAACTTGGGTATATACATTATTGGTTAAACATGTTGATTTTAAACATATTGAACGAGCCTCGCGAAACGGAGTGGCTCTTGCAGCGTGTCTCACTGGCGACGGTTCGAGGTAATGCTTTCTCCATCATAGCAGCTGGCAGAGGATAGAAAAAAAATTGTTTATAGTTATGTTGTTCTGGAATTGTCATCATTGGTCGACTGAACTTGCTTTGTTTCAATGACTTTTGTTTTGTTATTATTAGTTACTTAGTTCAATAAATTGTTGGATTATTAATTATTAAAAAAAAAAAAAAAAAATCAAAAGAATAGCAATTATTTATTTACATCTTATCTCATACTCACTTGTAAGTTGAGAGATTTTGTTCTTAACCATTTACATTGGTAGAAATGTATTCATCCTGAATATTTTCACTTTTCCCACCCAACATTTTCATGCACCTTAAGTTGTTAGGTCTTTTGTAGGGGCAAAAGTAATCATCTTTTACTTTAGGTATTAAAATGTTGCTTCATTTTCAACCATCCAGTTTAAATTTCCACCAGTAAATCTTCCTGAAATATGTCAATAGTAATGTCATTCTGAAAACAAATGACTTATTCATTACATAGTGTAATTTAGTCTAACAAGATCACAAATTTGACAAAATCCATGGCAAAAACTACAGATAAACTTGTTAGCCATCATATTTTTAAAGGACTTTTGGATTATTAAGTAGAAACATTTGTTAAAGAGTTGACTTTCTCTCTCTCTCTCACATATATATATATATATATATATATAGTCATCCACAGACAGACTGTTTCACTGTATCACAGCTCATCAGTGTGGCTAGACATCCAGTTGCCTCTAGCTAGGATCGAAACCTGACTGAATTGGCGTCAGTTGGGGATTCTACCACTAAGCCGTTAATATTAGGATTAAACAGGGATTTAGGTTTACCCAAAGAATACAGTTTCCACAGGTAGCCTTCTACAAACCCTTCACAACCCTGATTGTGGTCTACTATGCCAAAATCCAATTTCTTACAGTAATACAACAAATGGAAAACAGAAACAATAAAATTCCTCAAAGAAATAGTCCCACTTCATTGTTTACTTCTTGTCTTGTTGAAAAAGGACACCGGCATGATTCAGTTTAGTCAAGAGGACTACTAATATATAATAAATATCATCAGTCTTATTGACAATATTTTTATCATTTTGTTGTCTTTCTATTCTTTGAAATTCATTAACCAGCCAATTAGATCCACATATAAGAAATACATATAGATCATCTTTCATGTTAATGATTGAGAGATATATATATCTCAAAGTTATACTTAATAGCATAGCACTGACTAAGGAATAATTAAATTAAGCTGTGAATTTTTAAATTTTTTGATCCAAAATTTGTTTGAGCAAGTTTTGGCACTCTGTAAATTATTGCAAATGTATTTTAAATAAACAACTTCACTCATTTTATTAGGTATTATTTATTAAGCCAATAATGATTAAAACACAAAATTAAAATATAATAAATCTTGCAGTCATTATTATTTCTGACCAACCAAATATAGAATCTCTAAATAATGCAAAAACATTTCAGCTAGTTTAAGAAATTAAATTTTAGTGATACAATAAATGTTTTAAGGTTTTAGCAAAATCAATGTAGAAGAGTTTGTTCCATTTTAAAAACGCCAAAAACAAACAAATTGATCAGTACAAGGGAAAACAACTTTCCAAAATGCCCCTGCATTATATCACGAATAAATAGCAAATTTGTACACTTGCAAAATTAAAAGTTATAAAATGCTTGCAGTTTTGAGTGATTTTCTTTTTCTTCTGGTAAATCTTAAAACATAATTATTTACACAATTTATATTCAGACTATTGTCATCATCTTTGTTGTTGCTAATATCATTTTGACTGTTGTGTCTTCCAGCCTTCTTCATGTGTATATTGATCTAGGCCCTTTACAGAGAATTCTGAACTGGACCCTGACTGTTCTTGTTCCACCGCCCATGTCTAAGGATATTGTATAGTTCTTATTTATAGTACTACTCAGTTACTGCTTGCACATTTCCACCAAGTTGAAGTACACACTGCCCAACCCAAGGATTGAGCTCACTAAATTGACGAACCAACACATCAATCCACTAGGCCATTGTCCTGTAGGAAAAATATGTCTTCAAATAAATGCAGCATTGTTTTTAGTTCAAATAGGGCCAATTGATTTTGCTTCAATTATATGTTAACCCAAAAGAAATGCCAAAGGTAACAATGTTCAACATGGGAAAAACTATAAAGGAAAAAACATTCTTGAATCTTCCTTGATCAAGCAACAAGTATCCATGAATTGCCGATTGAAAAAGGAATATTTTACCTTAACAGAAACATCAGAGAGAATCTAGAGTCACTTTGTTATGTTGTATATGAAAATAAAGTACAGGTTATATGAAATACTTTAACAATGAAGGCAAAAAAAAAACAATTAAGTCAGTAAGTAAATAAATAGAACTTGGCATGATCTCTGAACCCATTAATCGATGACCAAGCCGATGCTGCAGTGAGCCAAGTGGAGAATGAAATGTTATGTAGACTTCTGTTAGCATTCAAGTTGTTGTGTTCTTGGAGCCAGTCCAGATATTTGCTGTCAGGCATACTGAAGGAATGTGAGGTAGTGAGATAGATATGAAAGAGATAGAAAATAAAATAAAAGGATGAATGAGAAAGAGAGAAAAGAAGTGAGAGAAATAAAAACTAAAGGAGAAAAAGAGAGAGAGAGACAGAAGGAGAGAAACAGAGACTGTAAATCATATAGAGTAAAAAAAAAAAAGTGAGAGTGTTGTGGAGGAGATATGAAAAATAAAACTGAAGGAAAAGAAATAGATAGCCATATTCAAGAAGATAAAATAAGAAATCAGCAATGAGGTAGAGGTGGGTGTTAGGTAAGAGATGTAAGCATAAAAAAAAAAAACACTCGGTGTGTGTGTGTGTGTGGGGGGGAGTCTTACAATCGTCAGTCATCACAGTAATTTGTGTAAAGATCAAACACACGCATAAGCCAACCAACGATGGACAAGCTTGGCAACACTTATTATTTAATCTGTGAGGCAAGTAACAAAAGCACTTGCTTGCTGAGTATAAGGGACCTAGCGTTTTTCTTTCTTTCAAAAAGCTGGCTGGCATGATGGTTGGTTAAGGAAAAACAAAATAACATGCTACAATGCACACAGTCAACACTATCAACTATAGCAATTTGGTAGACAATGAAAGGGCTTAATTTAAGTCTAACATTTTACATTTCCATTTGTGAAGTAGTCAATGCTCAATAATGAAATTCATTTTTCTAGAGGGAAATCATTATCATCTAAAATCAAGCCATTTTTTTAATTAAAATTCCTCAGTTACACCAAAGTAGTTCATTCCCCACCATCTCTACAGACACATTGTTGAAAATATATTTACTTGAATCATTTTCAAAAGTTGTCATGATTTTGGAGTGTAGACAAAAATTAGCTAAGTTAACCCTAACAAAGGATGTAAGGTGAATATTTAAAATGTTAAGTTGATATTTTGCATAACTCTGCAAGTAGAATATGCAATAAATAGTAATTATTATTATAGACAATAAATATATACTTCTCACATACATTAAATTAATTATTTACTGAATAAAATATGCAAATGATAGATACATAGAAAATTATTTAATAATCTGATCATTTTTTTTAATAAGTACTATGCTAGGAAAACAAAAGCCTTAGTTTCAACTAACAATATTATGAGTCAGAAATTACATTAACTTGATTTGAAAATGCCATAGTCCATGGGCTGCCTGCTGCCGAGCTATGGTTAACAAACTAGTCTTGCAGATTATTGTTATTGTAGAGAGTTTGAGCACTGTGTTTCTCACAATTATAACTTTGTACCAAACAAAATAGTTACTCTACTATTTAATCTATTGTTGGAAGGAAAAAATGAATTCATGCCTTTCCAAAGGGCATTAGTGCATAAGTGAGCATTCTGCATTGATAAATGTCATCTTTATACAGGTAAACTAGTTTTAGTAATACTTTTAAAGAAATATTAAATTAACAGAGGGTACCTAGTATAGTACAATGTGTTATAACCAAGTTAATAGCTATACATTTTTATACAGACAAATTCAATATAGAACAACCCAATAGATAAATCTGATTGCATTTTAAACAAGTGGCACATTTTTGTGAAGATTTATCAAAATTGAGATAATGTTCCACAGGCAAAAGAAAAAGATACAGAAAGTCCAATCATTATAAATACTTAGGTAGGCTTTATTCCTAAACTATAATTTTTTTGTGAACCTTGTCATAAAATAATATTTCATAGGGGGTGTCCTATTATAAGATGATTCACATGTAACTTGATTGCCCCTACTTGGATTTCCATCAATGGAGTATACTAGAGTTTGTCTGTAGATAGGTCTGCCTAACACCTGGTTCACAGTCCTTCCCCATCTTTTGAATTGATTTATCCCTTGTTTCCTATTTAGGATTGGGTTTCTAGTTCCTCTCATTTGCCCACCACCACCACCTCAGTAATGCCTTGAATCTGTTGAATGATTTAAAAAAAAATAAAAACACAAAAAAAAACAATATAATGAACAAAATTTATCACTTTTTCTGCATGAATGAATTGAAAAAAAAAAAAATCTTCAAGAACAAAACAGCCCAAAAATGATGAGTTCAAAAATCAAACTAGTTATATTCCATCACCACCAATCAGACTCCAAACTACTGCCAATCATGATGAACAGATGTCCCCTCGAGGAGGAGGCATTGTGCCTTGAGAGAATACTCACATCTAACCTCAAGTCGAACTCTTATATACATCTCTAAAGATGCAGGTAAAATGATCGGCTCCCTGTACTGTTCCAGGGAGTACCTGACTCCTCATGCTATCCTCTACCTTTATAAGAGCCAGATCAGTACTGGAGTACTGCTGCCATATTTGGGCAGGAGCTGCCCAGTTCTCATTTTCCAGTCTTGATAGAGTTCAAAAGTGTCTCCAAATCCTTGTTGGAGAAGAATTATTTTCCACCTCCCAAACTCTCTCACAAGGCAAGATGTGGTGAGTCTCTCATTGATCTATTGATACTTCTATTGAAAGTGCTCAGACAAACTACATTCCTTTTAGTGCCACCAGGTCTAACCTTCATAGTAACAAATCACCTACATCCACTCTATATTCCATCAGTGAGAAGTAAGTTCCACTCAAACAGCTTCTTTCTGGGAACCACTTCTCTGTGGAACAGACTCCTAAGAGGATGTTTGCATGATCACTACAATCTTAACCATTATCTTCCCCTCCTATCCATATAAACTACTCCTTAATGTAACCCTCAAGTGGCTTCCAGGCTTTATACAGGGTGTTCCTTACTGTAAAAAAGTGGCAAAAGGCAAATCCTAAACAGGACAATTTTTATCAGTTCAACACATGTTGTAGCATAATACATTTTAATATCTTAATAAGAAACAAAAAAAATAAATCACATACTGACCAATAATAGTGAAACAGTGCGTGCATTCAAATGATGGCAGTACTATACATATTATACAGTTTTCTATAATTAAGGAGCACTACTGAGACAGAAGCAAAATTTACTTTCAGACATTGGCAGAGCATTTAATCCCCTCACCAAATGATACACAAAAAATAATTTACAATTTAATAATTCAGATATGTCACTGTTTTCCTATACTTAAAGCAATAAACATATTTCAGCAATGTTTAACATTTGTACCTGCAAAAAAACAATGTGTCAGAAAGACAGTTATTCCCTTGACATTGCTATTACTGTACACTCTTGATTCCCTTGGCAATGTTTATTGTTTTAAAAAGCAGTGATTAAAATTTTAATAAGACCTAAACATATGAAAGTGGATTTATGTTTTCTTTATTCTTGAGAATTGAAAATAAAGATATTAAATAGTATTTATTTATTAGATTGAATAAAAAAAAAAACTTCTTTACATAGTTATTTATAAAATCGTAAATAATAAATTTTTAGAAATAATAAATATTACATTGTACTTTGATCACATTTTTATAATCTTACAAATAAACATTGCTGAGGGAGTCAAAAGTGTATACAATAATAGCAGTGTCAAGGAAATAACCATCCTTTTGACACACTATTTTTTTTTTTCCAGACATAAAGGTTAAACATTGCCCATATTTCTTACTGATAACCCAGTTTAGGGCTGTAGCTTCATCACTAGATTTTTAAGTGGTGGAGTTGCTATCACTATACCCAACCAGTTTTCTTTCTCCTAAACTAGCCAACATCCAAAGCTAGAGAGCCCTGTCTACTCTGCTATTAACCCATAACTTAAGCCCTGTGCTTGTCTCTACCAAATTACTACTGAACTCTTTATTTAATCTACAAGGCTAGACTCTTCCTGGAGATTAAATAAAGGGTTCAGAATTCCCTAGAAGTTACTCAGATCTATATACACCTGATGAAGGCTAGAAGCCTCACTGGCTGAAATATTGTGATAACAACAAGAAAGTGTAAATAGTATAAACAATAATAAATATACTTGCTCAGTATTGATTTAGTCTAGCAAAAGTTTAAATAGTAAGAAAATGACTGCAGGAAGATTGCTTTATGCCAATCTTTCAAGTGGGAAGGGCCAACTGTGAAAAATTAGTACTCAAAATCTTGTTTTTTTTCTCATTTGGACTCGAATTCCAAATGTCCCTACACTGGTGAGAAATATGAAACTATCTTAGTCAGAAAACAGGCTATCAGTTAATTAGTCTGGTTTAAACGAGAGAACTGGTCAGCAAGACAAACATGCTAATTATGAAAGCAACACAAAATTATACTATCTATCTACTTCTGTTTTCAAATACTTATCAAGTACCTGGAGTGAAATGTGCACCAGCCTACTCAATGGCTTTGAAAGGCAGTTGAAAGCACCAAAAAGCATCTAGTTATTTAAAGAAAACAAAATTACTTTAGACATTATTGCCCAAATGATAAATAGTGAAAGAGAAGATAAAAAGCTTCTCAAATTTTGGAAATGAAGATTTTCAAAACCATTCTATTTTAATCTACCAATCTTAATTTGGTATTCAACATTTTACCTAAAATGTCAAGTTCTCTAATATTAAAAGTATTATTTTCACAATAAATAACATTTAATGACTTAGACATTTCAAGAGAATATTCTCAAGATCAATAAGTTATAACATCATCAGAAAGCCATCATCTGTGAATATATCAAAGGAATTGTCTTTCAGAGTCAATATCTTCAATGCAAATTTCAGAAACAAAATTTAACATTTTGCTTCAGCTATAAGAAAAAATATAAGTAAATAAATAAAATAAAAATTTAAATATTACCTAAATACAGATGATTAATAAAAATAATACAAATATCTTTTCAATTTTGTAATTACATCTACATAAACTCCAATTAACAAAAATATTTTTATTAAAGCTTACGTCTAAGATTGTTAAAGTAAGAGGAAAAACATAAAACAGAGAATCCAGTTTTTCAAAAACTTATGATCCATCAAATCTGATAAAAATGCTGTCTTTCCAAGAGCAAGAATTAAACTGAAAGTACCACTCCAAGTAGCAGTATTACCTTTGTTCCATAACAGTTATTACATCTAGTGTATAAAGTGTATTATGGGATAGAAGTAGTATTACACTAACCAATAATTATAATATTCATTAGTATAGAAGTTAAATATGAGTGAATATGCAAAAACTTCTGCAATTTGTACCAGTGTTTCACAAAAGTATTAAACAGTTAAGCGTACATATTTGTGTACTTGGTAAATGGAGTGAAATTTTTATTAGTCTAACTCAAATTGTTGCTGCTTGTAGGAAACCAGTGAATTAATCTAAAATCATCAAGAGCTGGAAGACTATATTAGCAGAAATAGTGATAAATCCAATTAAGATCAATTCATTAAAAAACTAATTTTCAGTAACCCAATTAGGTACAAGGAGGTTCTTATTGGCAATTTAAAAAGTGTTTTAGTTGTTAAACTGTATTAGGAGTATTTGGTTTTAACTTCATTAAAAAAAAACAAAAACAAACTGGCTTTTGATTTTATTGTGACAGCTGTCACATTTGCATACATTTTTAAAAAATAAGCAACATTTTTGGAAGGTTTTTGTTTTATGTTAAGAAATTTAAAAATACTACAGAAAAGCAAAAATGATTTGTGAATTTTATAAAATAGAATGAATGATCTAATATGTGAAAAGTGGTTTGCAAAGTTTCATGCTGGAAGTTTCTCCTTGAATGTTAGTCAATTCGAATAGTTAAAGTGGACAGAATTCAGATCAAAATATTACTTCAGAATAATATTTTACAATTCAGGAGATAACAAACATATTCAGACTATTAAAATCAAGTACTGAAAATTCATTTGCACTAGTCTTGATTATATTAGTCCCTTCAGTGGATTGTATTTCCACAGGCAATTTGTTACTTAATCATAATGAAAATGTTTTATTTTTTAAAAAAATGGTGAGAGTCAATTAAAAGCAATACAACAATGTGGGAGAACACAAAAGATTGTGAGGCAAATGAAATCAACTATCATTAACAATACCAATGATATTGTGGATATAATGGGATTGGAGGTGAGCTCTTTCCAGGGAACCAAATGATTGATTTTAATAAGTGCTGCTCTCAATTAGAGCATTTGAAAGAGGAAATCAATAAAAAGCATTCAGAATTAGTTAATAGAAAACATAATATTTATTCAGGATGATACTAATTTTTTAAAACTTTTTATTATTATAATAATAATAATAATAATAATGACCTGGCAAAAACTTACCACATGTCTGTAAAATTTTCACTCATCTGCCATAGTCACCAGGTACTATTATTTTTGAATTACAATTTAATTCAATTTTTACAGAATTCTTTTAATGAGAATGAAAAATTAAATAGTTTCGATGCCTGAAAGTAGTTCTTTGCTGAGAAAAATAGATTTATAAAGTGTCCTGAAAGATGGCAGAAGATGGTGAAACAAAATAGTAAATATGTCATTCAATAAAATTACTGTTGCAAGTAAAACTTTTATCTTTTGTTTTACTTGAAATGAACCAGCCCTTTGGCCACCCAATGAAGATTAATCTGAAATTCTTTGTCATTTCACAGATTTAGACAAATATTCCCATCGTTGTTGACTTTATTACATTTCTGTCAATACATTCTTTGGCCCTCTCCAGTTTTAAAAGAGATGATCGTCATTATTTCAGTAGTTTTTTAAGCTTGTATAACAATCTCAACAAAAATATACCATGAAATGGAAATGAAGAAGATATTAGGTAAAGCAACTTCTGTGATATCTATTGCTAGCTACTCTGTTAGTGCAGTGGTTAGCAGGTTTATCTTTCAAACCAATTTGCTAGTATACCAAAGTTAATTCTCATTGGGTGTCTCATAAATGTAGCCTTGTACCAACACCAAATGCTCATCTCAAATCCTGATACTTGCAAGACTTGTTAATTTTTGTTACCTTCCAAATATTTATTTACTTTTGGGAAATTTTAAAAATTGTCTGATTATATATCATTATTTATCATATTAACATGAGTGCATTAACATTCTATAAGCTTTTTAAGTTTTTCATTGCTTTTGTTAACTTTTCTACTGTTTTGGATTTAATATTACTAGAAGCAGTTTGTATTGCTTTCAAAAACTTTGATTATTGTTTTCCATTTCCATAAATATCTCTCTTAATGCCAAGTTTTGAACTGGATTAATATCTGGAGAGGCTAAGCACAGTTTCATTAACTTGGGGTCTTTGAAAAATTTAGCCAGTGAGAGCAATAGTCAGTTTTGTAGAATATTACCTATACCACTAAAAATTTTTTTTTTTAATCCAAGAAACTTGCAATTCTCAGCATTTATCTTGAAAATATCATCAACTTTGCAAAGATATACCTATAATTTTATTGACTACAATACTAACCACAAACATTATTCTATCTTCCCACTGTTGTATTATAAGTAATGTTAATTGATGATTTCCACAAATGATTGAACCTTAAGTACAGTTATCATCCAATGTAGCTCTACATACATCACTTAAAATTACTGTTAAGAAATCAGTTCTCATGTACATTGTTCTATTTAAATTTTTCCCTTTTTGATGCTTACTTAAATGCTGTACTTTGGTTGCTTTGTTATCTTTAGCCAATGTTTTTAATATTCTACATTTTTCTACTGTTTACCTTTGCATCACTAGCTTCAAATACTTTCTTCCTAGCCAATCCATTTTTCTTAGTTGTTACCCTTAATTTTTTTACCTCAGATCTCTTTTGTAACATTCTTCAAGCCAGATTTGTTTTGTCTTAACTTACCAATGTTTTCAATTTCTTTTATGAGTGTTCTATGATCTGTTTAACAACAATTTCCAACACTGTTCTCATCTCTCAATATTTTGTTTTTCTTTTGAGTTTGTATTTTATGACTCAAAGAAACCTTTATATACTTGAAAATAAAAAAATAGTGATACCTATATTATTATGTATATTTATTTACATTAATATGACTAACCTTCAATTTGCCACAACCAAAACAATTTAAACCAACAAAGTGATATCTTAACAGGCTTTCTGACAAGCTATCCAAGAGGAAATAATCTGGTTATTGTATAGCAGAGACTTCCATACAGGTTAAATTTATACCTAATAAAAATAATAGATAAATAAGATTAAACGCAAAATACACATGCAATTCACTTAGGAGCTGCTTTCGCTTGTCCCCAGACCTTGTGAATTTATATGCCACACGAGGCTGGCTTCCCGCTCCCACCCCTACACCGTGGAAACTGTTAGATGTAGACGTCTCTTCTACTCCAATAGCTTCATGTCTCGCACATCTCGCCTATGGAACTCCCTTCCCTATTACTGTTTCCCTGACAAATACAATCTCCAACGGTTTAAGTGTAGCGTCAATCGACATCTCCAGTTGCCTTGATCTATCCACTTCCCTTCTACACATCCTTTCATTTTTCATTCCTATCTGCTCTCGCTCCAAATCTTCTGTAACCCCCTTGCCTTGATCGACCCAATGTCTTTCTCTTTCACCACATCCTCTTCTTTACCACTCCTATCTGCTCTTCCTCCAACCCTTCTTTAACCCCTTGCGTGATAGTGGCCTCCAGCCTTGCTTGGGGTGATACGCTTAAAAAAAAAAAAAAAAAATTAACTAGTGGTCATTATTGGCCAAGTAGTAGGATGAAACCATTCTTCTTTAATTGATTTGAAGTAGATCTTCAGTTATCCTTCAGCAACAGAAATTGGACAGTTATAACTTTGGTTTGCCACTATTGTTAATCAGCTGTTGAATCTGCTCCAATATAATTCCAGTAAACTTGTAAGATTATGTAGCTCAATTTTAGAGCCTATAAAATAGCTATTCAGTGCAGTACTCTTCCATTAGGGCAGGTCAATTTATGGAACTGTGGTATTGCACTCAATTTGAATGTTGCTGTTTGACATGACAAATAATGACACAAAATATTTTTTCCCCAAGTCATTACCATTTTTTGAAGAAATCAGTTTGAAGATTAAGTTTAGGTTCAAAATCGCAGTATTGTAATTTAATTCTAGTGATCACTGAAAACCTTATAAACACAGACTTATAAAATTTATAATTTTCTGAAGCTTCACAAATTTTATATGTACAAGATGCATGGCACAAGCTCATTATTAGTAAATCATTGTGCCATCAAATAAGATCTTTATTTGCTTTAAAGGGGAGTTATACTGAACAATTTAGCTATATTACAATGTAATATATCATACAGTGCAGTAGTTTTAGTGCAATTTTCATTAAACAATATAAATTTAAAACATTGTCTTAGAATTTGTGCCCAGCAGTATTATAGTGTTATATACACTTTTATCTATATTTTTTTGTTTTTATTAATTATGATCTAACAAATCTTATTTATTGAGTAGCCTTTTTGTAATATTTTACAATTTTTTTACTTATTGAATACAGTAAAAAAATGCATATTTTGCTTCTGGTGATTCATAATTAGAATTCTGGTTTGAATATATTTCCCATTCAATGCATCTAATACAAAATATATCAATATCTGGATTTATTCTTGAAATAGTAAAATTTTGAAGTCAGTTTATAAGAAAAAAACCTGCGGAAATTAGGTATTTCAGTACATTTTTTCAGATCTCTAAAACTAAATGCTCAAAAATTGGTAAAACCTATGAATCTAATTTTTGGTGTCAGTTCTTATCACATCAAACTCCAGATTTCATACCAAGTGCAATGTTGACATTCTAAAAAAAAGTGAAGTGTAAACCTGCCCTACTGTTCCATATACTAAGTATCCTGAGTAAATCTTATGGCTGTACCTTGAGTTAACATTTCTGGAAATAATTTGAAATGTTTCTGTCTTTGTACAAAGATGGCTAGAGATGCCGATCAAGTTCTGTCAGATGAAGATATTGCCATTGTCATCTTCATGTAAAGCAAGGAATTACTTGCTACCAGGACTGACATACCAAAAAGAGCTAACCTGTAAGTAGACTATAGTTGTTCATATGAGCAACACTGTACTAGCTATTTGTAGATCTTCACTGCTGATTTATACTATTACACAAACAGTTCTGAAATAGTGGAATTTAACCAAAATGTCCTGAGATAGCATTTATGTATTAACAAATAGTCAAGTCTCAGGGTTCAACACATACATTAAAAAAAAAAAAATAAATAGAAAACCTTTTTTATTTCTTTCTTTCTGGTTTGGACTAACAAATTTACTAACCACTATACAAGATTGAAGTGAACAATAAGTGGTCATCTGTATAGAGCTTCTTATTCTGAAGTGATTACTGAAGCTTCTCTCCCTTTCACATCACTGAAGAGAGAGAGAGAGAGAGAAAAAAATAGTAGCTCTTAAGGCTTAAACATGACACTTATTCTTAACTATTCAATAGATACCAATTTGAAATTGGGTTCATCAATACTGAAAGACGAATGCAAATTTACAACAAAGTTAAAAAGTGAAAAAGATTTCTGAGGAAGTTCCTGTCAATACTAAATGATAGGAGTACTAAGTAGATATCTGAATTCAAAATTAGCTTTTCATCTTAACTCAAGTACGGCGTTAAACATTTTTCCTTGATGTTTGTAATGTTTAAATGTGCTGTAATTTGATGTCTAAATTCATACATATGCTTCACGAAGTAGATATAAAATCTCTAGTACAAGTTAAAATAGTTCTTTCTGAAGAGAAAAATTACAAGGTTCAAAATGTTGATGTTAAAATATACAAAACATGAAAATATTAAGGAGAATCTATCAATTCACAGTGTAATGTAGACAAAAAAAAAAAAATAGAAAAAAAGAAAAAAAGAAAAAGAAAAGAAAAAGAAGAGAAAATGGAAAAATAGCAGAACCATAATTACTATAAATAATTCTTAAGGAGCAATTAGGATTCCAGTCTACAAATAAGTGAATAAATAAAATGAAAATAAAAAGCTAATCCAAGATAGAAATCAGATAATATAACTACTTTTTCCCTTCTTCAACATGGTTATTTCCTGAAGAGGTCATTACCAGTTTTCAACACATTCACCCCCAAAAGACAGGTCTTAATTGCAGTTAAAATTCAGTTGAATAATAAGGGTTTTAAAATTAGCTAAAACTCCTTTTATGTACAAGTGGCTAAGTTCCAAATTATGTTTTATTGACTTACAAGATGTGTTATCAGGGTTTCTGTAAAAGAACCATTTCAATGACACCACCTCCTACTTAGTTTATCATTGTATGTGGCTGGTTCAGGCTAATTTCTTCATCTTTCCTGTTTAGATTTCCTGTATTAGCTATGTACCCTCAAGCCTTCCTTGGGTGCTGTGTTCTGGACTGTTGACGAACTTTGTTCTAAGGGAGCACATGTAGCCCTTCTCATATGTGTTCGGCCAAGTGTTCATTGGATTGTCTTCTGGTCTGCACTGAATATGTTATTTCTCATTGAATTTTATCTTTCAAGCCATAATTATGAAATTCTAAAATGTATTCCTTGTTCTTTCCTGATTAACAGTTCCTACAAGCTATTAATGTCTATACCCATCTGCTGATTTAGTTATTTGTGGGCAAATTCTTTCAGCTTTATTCTCTCATGCTGTTCACAATCTTTGATTTTCACTTCAATCCATAAGGATTGGGTGCCCCCACATTCCTCTATACATGGTCAACAACAGCTGATTTTGGCCACCACACAGAATGATTAAAATCTTTCCAAATAAAATTCAGACCAGTGGAGTTTGTCAAGCTTTAAGCAAATTCACAGTAATTTATCAATTCAAATATTTGAACTTTGCAAATTGATTATCATTTCCTATTTTTAATGCCTTTAAGGATTCCAGGTTAGTAGACTGAAATATATTCCCATTTCTTTTTTAAAAGTGCAGTCTGTTAATATTTATTAAACTTAGTTTTATTTAACTTTGCATTGTACCAAGCTAAGACTATTGTTTTATAACATTAAGTGAAATCTGCTTGCCTTGAAAATGAGCATTCAAGTTTTGACTCAAACACTAACATCTGGTACCAATGAGAAATACACAACCATTGCAGCCATGAAGGACTCAAATAAGATTTGTTTATAGTTTCAATACAAATTTAACCATCAAAGTTTTTAAGAATAATTAAAATTTTCCATATTTCCAATTACTTTTTGGCATTTTAGTATTTCTATGTCTGCAGAGGAGGAAATATATTTTAATTCAAAGGTAATTTAGGAATCTACTATCACAGACTATTTAGTACAGTGCATATAATCCTTAATAGATGCTCTTACATCTGGGTAAATAACTTTATATCTTATATGTACCATGTCCCTTCAGGACATGAACAATCATGTTTTCACAACTTCCTGTCCCTTTTGGCTCTTAGCGAGGTTTATCTTTTTGCTATCTCTATAATCCATGTTCTGTCATCAACCATCTCATTAGGTAGGTTATTCACTGCTTTCCTGTCAATACTAAATGATAGGAGTACTAAGTCTCTCTTGCCTTCAATATGTCCTCTGGGTCTAGCTTTGAAAGTTGAGATTCAAATTCTGTTGTTAAAGATGTGTTTTCTTTGTGTAGACAGAAATAACTCGATTGCTCATAGTTCACATTCTTTTACTCATTACTATAATTATTACTACAAACAAGCAAAATATTTGATGCCACAAGAATTGAGAGACAATTTTTTTTCTTGATTAGCATAGAATCTTTTTTCTTGTTAGCAATATCTATTTTCAAGATGCAAAATTTACAATTACAATGAGAGATACAGATGGGAGATCTTAAATACATATTGTTAGCAGATTAAAAGATATATATCCTATTAACAGTGGTTTTAACTGACAGAATTTAAATGATAAGTTCAAATAAATTTGGTTTTGAATAAAAGGAAAATAAACAAGCAGGATTGTAGTTTTTTGATGTTGCAAGCTTACTCAGAAAATGCAGCGTTTAGTGCTGTGTTGACAGTATTTCCAAGTAAATGCAAATAGCTGTCATGAAAACAAGATGGCCCCCATAGTTGTGCTACTATAAAAAGTTTGCTACTCTCTATAAAGTCCAAAAACACTGCTTCACGTAAGCCACACACAAGCTTCATCTTGGAAGGTAATCTGTTAAAAGAATGAAATCACTAAACAGCATATTTGCACTTTCTAGTGTGCTTCAAAGTTTCTAATTGAAGAATCTTTTCTAATGATCTAAGTAGATTTGGAAGAGATTTAATATTTCTCACAAGAGTGTGACAAGAAACATAATAAAGCCTAAAAAATAACAGCCAAAAGTCAAACAGTTATCAGGTGTGTTTCAAGAAATAGAAATCTACAAATAGATTACAAGAAATATAAGGTTATTATGAGTGGGGGGCCAAATTTGTAAAATGCATTATTGACAAGAATGTCTGCTTTAGAGGTAAAGTTATCGAAAGAGATTTTTAAAATAGATTTAATTCACTAAAAATAGATTTAATTTTTTTCATTTAATATTTTAAGCTTTACAAAAACAATAAATTTTCACAAAATAATAAATATAATAAATATAAAATTATATATATATATATATATATATATATATATATATTTTAACAGTTTGTCTTGGTATGAGTTCATGTAATGTAAATAAATCTTGTGAGATCTGCAAATGCTCAAATGAACTACAATGGATATAAAGTTTGAAAGATTTACCTAAAACTTATGACTGAATCATCAGCTACATAAATTTTTGATAGAAATATTTACAAAGTAATGCTCTGCCTTTTGGTCTTGAAGCAAACAATTGTCATCTGACACTAGCTACCATTTTTCCATTGTACTAAGGAGTAGAGTAAGAGAAATAACCAATAAGATCAAAACAAGTAGAATAAACAGACAATTAAGCCAAAGCAAAAATACATTATTCTTCAACCCATTTTGATATTAAGGAATTATTATGATTTGGTTTATTTTGTTTCACGGCATATCAATCTCAATGGGTAATTTAATGCCAACAAGATTTTTAGGATAGGTTCATATGAATAGAATATGTATTCTTTGTAAGAAATCAGTTTATAGATTAGATTTCATTGACATATTTTTGTAAAGAGATTTTTTTTGAGAGAGAGAGAGAGAGAGAGAGAGAGTCAAATGTTTTGCTGGTAACATTTTTTTTCCCAAAAATGTATTGCTGGTATTTTTACTATAAAAATATATTTTTATACTTTCGTAGTGTTTTGACCAGAGTTTTGAGGCTAACTATTTGCCCATTTATGGGACCCTAACAGGTGCTACCACCCTGGGTCAGGGTTGACCTTTGAACAACAACAATTAAGAGGTGGTTCCACACTCCTCAAAACCACATGTTCATGGGCCTTATTCTAAAAAGCTTCAAACCAGTTTTTCACTCTTAGAAAACAACTTAAATTTAATATTTAGTTAACTGTATTAGAAAAGAAAAATAGAAATTTTAATAAACTATACTTGCAGTAGAAAAAAAAAATATAGCCTTCATGTAGTAAGACAGATTGGGCACCTGACTATACCACAGACCATTCACTACTTCATACCAGACTAAGCCATGCTAAGTAAATATCAAGAGTGCCTCACTGTTGGAGTAATGGTTAAAGAGCTAGTGTAGCAGATCACTACTAATGCATATGGATTTTGATCTTCATTGATTGCCCCACACATGTGCCAAAACAAAGATTAATTTTGTGAATAACTAAACAATATCCCCCACCCAGATATGGCCCGTTAACTCTTGTAAAATTATTTTTGCATGTAATGTGACAATAATAAAGCTGAAAAGCATTTCTTTTCCTTCATTGAGTTACAAGAAAGCTTGCAGAACAAGCAATAACCTTGACCCAGTTTTCCAACCAAAAGGAATAAAGCTTCTATGCTGATTCAATCTTGCAAAGCAAAATGAAGACTCCTTCCCCATCTTTTTCTTTCTTTCTTTTTTTGAGCAAAAACAAGCCTGCTATAGCTTCAGGACAACTTTTTAGGCTTTTAAAGAAATATTTGCTGATGTCTGTCAAGAGCTGAAAACAGTAAATATATTTACAGAATGCATTTACATACATGTCACTTAAAGAATAACATAAAATCTAGCCAGAAAAGGAGCCATTAATTTAAAATTCAATAATTTTAGACTGTTCAATTCTTTGGGATTTAAGACAGCTGAGTACACAAGAACTCAGTAAATGCAGTGCTATTAAAATAAATTATCCTTCTTTACTAAATTTTGTAAAATAATTTTTATTTTTTAAAGTTAACAAGTATGATTTTATTAAGTGTCAATTTTATTATTGCTTTATTTTGGCATTTTATTTATTGCTTTAATGTATAAGTGCTGTAAATGAAGCAATTAAAAATTCTCATTAACTATTCTGAAAATTTTAGCAAAAATCTTCAAAATATTTTGTCCTGAATACAAAACTGACATCTTTTTTTTTTTTAATTTAAAAAAAAAAAGACTTTAATGATCATATCTGGTTCAATTGCTTTAAAGTTTGAGGGGATGCTGAAAAGTTGTCAGCCTAACCAAGAAGCCCTTCTAAATAAAATCAGGTGGAATACTTTTCTACATCCCTCATATAAGGAGGAAAAAACTCATTACTTTAACCTCTTCTATAGAGTAATTCTCAACTTTATTAAACAATTCATTCTCTTCAGAAAATGTGCATTTCGAGTTATCTCCCCTTCTCATTTTGAGCCCAACTCTTTCATTTATATTATAAAGCATCAGATCAAATTGGTGGGAAGATTGAAAAAGGTGAAGCAGGGAAGATTGTGGTACATCAGTCTTTAAAAGGAAGAATGCTTGCTTATTATTTTTTTTTGTCCTTTCATTTAAGTGATTTTGAATGGTGACCACTGACATAGGAAATAAATATACAACAGACTATTTATTATATATTAAGTTAAGCTTAGTATGACAAGATTAAATTAATGATGAGGGAGATAATAGACAGGCAAAAAGATTGTTATATTCTTCCAAGTGTAGAAAATCAGCTTTCAAAAATCTCAACATTATTGGTTGTTACTTAGGAGTGCTCATCTTTAAATAAAATGAGAGATAAGATTGTGTAATGTGACAATAATAAAGCCAAAAAACATTTTTTTTGTTGCTTAAACACCAAAATTGAAGAATTCTTCCTTCATTGAGTTACAAGAAAGCTTGCAGAACAAGCAATAACCTTGACCCAGTCTTTCAACCAAAAGTACCAGTCTAAGATTAAAAAAAAAAATCAATTTCAATTTAACACTTAAAATAGGACTTCCAACTTCACAATTTAAATTAGATACACAAAAACAATTATTGGTATTTCAAAAATAAAATTTCAGACTTCTTAAGAGATCATACAATTGTTTATTTGTCCTTTGGATGAGGAAGAATGAATTTAAACTTTGGGGAAACCATTTTAAAGCTATTCAGTTTTTGTAACAGAAGTTGAACTAATGGCTTATGAGATTTTAAGCATTTTCATTTGTTTGCAGGAAATTGAAATTTTTAATTTACTTTTGAACACACTTTATTAGTCAAACAGAAAAGACAGTTTAAACCTGTTTGCTGTCAAGTACATGGTTTCATGCTAGAATTCCTGTTTTGAGGGTTTTCTTGTAAAAGAATTGATGAAAAGAAAGTCGTTCGTTATTGTGTTTTTAAAATGGTTTTATTTTCATACAAATCAATTAATACTTACAACAGAATATCTAATAAATGAAATATCTATATAAGCATGTTAAAATATTTTAATAATTAAACAAGTATGAAATATTTTAAGATATGGATCTACACAAATGGACACCTTATATTTAGAGCATTCATATCTCCTCTTGCTATTTTGCAAACATACTTTACACTTTCTAGTGAAGTTCAATCACATCATGGGTTATCTCACCTGTGGCACTGGACTAACAACTTAGTAAGGCAAGTTATCTCACACATGGCAACAAACAGACTGATGCAGCTACAAAAATGTATTTAAAAAAAAATAAGTTCACAGTTGAAAATAATTCTGGAATAAAGTAATATTTAAGCATTTTTTTAAGTCTGCAAATTCTATTTCATGAAAAAACAATATATTGGTTCAAACAACAGCAGCTGCCTCTTACCATTAACCCAGTGAGTGTCAATGGAATCTATAGGGTTTTTATGTCATACATCACAGACATCTCCATGGAAACCAAGCACTCATTTCACTATTCATATCCTGACCTCAACCCCACCCATGAAAAAAAAATTAATCCTCATAGTTCAAAAGATTTTATTATTGGTTCAAATCAATAAAGATCTGTTGGTGTGTTATAAAAACAAAACATATAAAAGCAATAACATGTGACATTACCATATGCACCTATCTTTAAGAGGCTAATATGGGAAGCTCGATTTATACATTGAAAGACCATTATAAATTTTATTCTGAGAATCATCTCGAAATGGTAGTGCATTATTTTTTAATAGAAGGGAAGTCTACAAAAGCAAGTAGATATTTCTTAATGCATTGTCTGATATTGTCAACCAGATAATCCTCAAAATAGATCTTTAGATCCTAATCTCTTTTCATGTTACTAACCAAACATCTACAAAAGTGGATACAGTTGTGTTACAAAAGTTGGTGCTACATTTTCTGCTATTAAAGGATGATAATGATTCCTGCTTAGTCACTAAAGTAGTAACAAACCCGATCAGTACTTAGATAGGTGACCAGATACCGTGAGCAACATTATTTTATCAAACTAAACAAAGCATAATAGTATATTTTCTTTACTAACCTAAGTCATTTCAAGGTTGACTAAAAGCCATTCCACAAAACAGTGGATATTGGTAGGTTTAGCATTTTCCAATGACTTATTAAAAATGTCTACCAGTTAATATATCAACTTAATTTGCACTTATTATTGTTTATCTATAAATTCCCATTCACAAGTCCTCAAATATTAAATATTATTAAGTACATGGGGATGCTGAAAAGACTAAAGACTAATGCTATCCTCTACCAGAGCCAGATCAGGCCAAAAATGGAGTACTGCTGCCATATTTGGGCGTGAGCTGCTCAGAACTCACTTTCCAGTTTTGATAAAGTTCAAAAGTATCTCCTTGTGGGAGAAGAATTATTTTGCACACTCCAACCTCTCTCTCACAGGTGGGATGTGGCGAGCCTCTCACTGCTCTATCACTACTACCATGGAAAGTACTCAGATAAACTGCATCTCCTGGTTCCACTAGGTCTGACCTTCATGGCTAGGACCCCCTATGCCACTTACATAGTAGCAAACCACCCACATTCCCTCCGTATTCAATCAGCGTGAAGTAAGTTCCACTCAAACAGTTTCTTTCCATGAATCACTTCTCTGAACAGACTCCCAAGAGGATGTTTCTATGATCACTACAATCTTAACCTGTTCAAGTCTAGAATCAACTGTTATCTTTCCCTTCTATCCATATAAACTAGCCCTTATCATAACTCTCTACTCTAAGTGGCCTCTGGGCCTTGTACAGACAGGATGAACCTTACTGTTAAAAAAACAAAAAAACAAACAGAATTTTTTTAAATCTCTTCTTGGTTTGCAAGAACTTGCCAACAACTCTTCAGTGAACTTTTCATAAACTTTTTCGGATTTACCGATACAGAAAAAAAAACCCAAAAACAGTTGAATAAAAATAGACAGCTAATTTTTAATTTCCAGAAAAAATATAATTTTATTTTTAGAGAGAAAAAAAAAAACAAGGATAAAATACAAAAAAGTTTTCCTTTCATTTTTGACTTAAAGAAATCAAGTTGAGTAAAAATTGCCTAATAACAATTGATGATCTTTCAAAAGGTCATTTTAACAGTAATGTCAAGCAAATGTACAGAATATCATTTGATCAAATGATGGCTCCAATTCTGACTTCTGATGTCTGCTATTTTCACCAAAATTCTAAATTAGTTATATTTGGTGGCAATGTTTTAAGGCTAATATTTGTGTCAGCACGAGAAACACGTCTGCTGAAGAACAGGCTCTTTTGCCTGTTGGCTAGCTTCTTTCCTAATAGCATCACCTACAGAAATATCTCTAAGAACATACTTTACTTAGGTAGTACAACACCTGAAACTGCAGAACAGAAAAGAGGTTCTGCAATCCCCATCATCAGAGAGTGTATCACATTTCTCAAAACTTACACCGAGTGAGCTATATTCAGGCATGGGATACTGGTTGTGTCACTTGGCTGAGAGAAATTGTGCTTAAACTATTATGCATCTTATGTGGTCTACTTAACAAAAGAAAAAAAAGAAAACACACACACACACACACACACACACAGAATGATGAGTGCAGTACACATCCTTCTCCACCTTGTTCTACCACCACTAACAGTCTCTCAAACACTTTATCTATTCTTTTTCCTTCAACTTGTATTAAACTACACAAAATGATCAGGTTTATGAACAGAAACTAATCCATTGAACCAGTCATTATTAAATGAAAAATAAATCATAAAAAACAAATTATTTAGGCTCTTTACATCAATCTGCAAACATATGAAAAATAAATTTCAGTGTTCAGCAAATCCATCAAAATAGTAACTTGTAAAAATACATGAAAAGGCTGTTTTGTTATTTTTAGCCTGGTACTTTGTAAAATCATTGATATAACATTAACTTAGAATCAGGATATTTTACAATGTAATTTTAGCAGGATAACATATCAACCACTCAAAGACAATCATGCCTTTCACTACCTTCATCAGCATCTAGAAATTGTCTTGAATTACCGATTCACTGCTACAGTAAGAAGATTCAGGTCAAAGACATTTCTTGCAAGATATTCTGTCAATCACTCAAGTGGTTGATTGAAACATTTGAAAAATTAAAATAAGACATAAATAAATAGCTTTTTACATAGTGCTTAATGATTTTTGTTAGTCATATTAACAATAACAGATGAAAAGTCTAAAGTCTACTTCAATTCTATACTTCTAACATCTCCATTTGAACACTGAAATTTTATTTACTAATTATTTTTTTCTTAATAGGAGTAGATAGGTTTGCCTATCATCTGGTTCATTCTCCTCCCTGTTTTTTAACAGGAGTAGAGGTTTATCCCTCAATTCCTGTTTAGGACTGGGTTTCCAGTTCCCTCTAAAGTCTACAACTCTATACTTCTAATATCTGTCTGAACTCTGACATTTTATTTACTGATTATTTTTTTTTTTATTCTCCTCAACTGAAGTAGATAGGTTTGCCTATCATCCAGTTCACACTCCTCCCTGGTATTTTCAGTAAAAGTAGAGGTTTATTCCTTGTTTCCTATTTAGGATTGGGTTTCCAGTTACTAAAGTATTTTCATTCTCTTTCACTCCCAGTAGCCCCTTGCATCTTAGTGGCATTATCAATTTGCTTGGGTTGTATTAAGAAAAAACAATCAAAATGTCATGAGAAATAAATAAGATTAAAATAAACAATTAATAAAACTAACAATTTTGTCTTCCTCTACTCTGAAAATACCAACAACATTGTGGAATAAAGATTCAAGAGATAAAATACATTTAGGATTGGAAGTTAAAATTTTTCTTGCTGCTATAATAAATACTTCAAACAAAAATCTTCATCAAAAGCATTTTACACTGTCTTAAAAGTTGAGATGAGACACTATTACTATTGTTATCCTTGCTGTTGCTATCATTATATTTTGGCTAATCTGCTTGTTCACCTTCCTCAGGGGTGGGGGCATATTTTATCAAGGAAATTCCAAACCCTCTCACTTCTAGAGTGAATACTAAAATTTGGAAGTCAATGATTCCTACAGACAGTGGTAATACACAAGCTACCTATGCTGCACAAATCAACAACACATGCTAAGTTTCTAACTACATGAGTCAAACATTGATAATTTTTTTTAAAGTTTTGGAATGCCACCAGGATTGCCTTTTACTTATGGTAATCCTCCTGTGTCATCAGGTGCATTTAACCAGACATTTATTTTTCAAATTAAAAATATGTTAAGATAATTTTCTTGTTTGTAAGTGTAGTGAATATATAGAATTGAATTATAGATACCCATGATATTCCAGGCCTCTTTAACAAATGGCAAATGAGAAAATTTATTTCTATCCCATAATAATTGTTACATTTACAGTATAGAATGTGAATGCAAATATTAAAACTGTTATGAGACAGGTAATTGGCATGCAAATTGATAAGACTGTACTATTTTAAGAACCCTAGAACAAAAGGGCATTCTTATTTTTTTCAAAGAATGAACAGCTATGGATTAGAGTTAGGTATTAAATTTATAGGATTTGCATCAAGGAATTACTAAAAGAAATTGGTTTCAAATAAAATTAAATTTTGTACTAGGTCTAATCAAAATGTATGTAAAATTCAAATAATTATAAATGGGTTACATTTACTTCACCTACAAAAAAAAAAAAATATCCAGATTCTTATTGTATTGCTTATAGATATAGAATTTATAACAATAGGACATTTTCTACTGTTTGAGAATACAACATAGAAGTACTGATAGAACTTAACTTTTTTTTCTATACTTTTTTTTATATATCATTGAAATTTTATCTTATAATAGAGAGATTAAGAAAGAATGTGAGTGATAGATGAATTCTTTTAGTGTTCGGACCAATGTTATGAAAGTATTTTGCTAGGAATAGAATAATCAACATAGATCAACTTCTTTTTCAATCACCACATCAGGCTTTTTTTTTACACATTTTGTAATTTTGCATAATAAATATTCATTTTGGAGGATGCTTTAAGGGCTAAATTGAATAGAGTTATTAAAAATGGGAAAAATATGGTTTAAGAATGATGTAAATAGTAGAAAAAATATTAGTTGTAAACTTCTCTTTGAACAGTTTGATTGTCATTCCATTTCCAAGGACTTAATTTTAGGATGAATACTTAAGCCCACACAGGTTTACCACCAAATGTTTTGCTACTTCTACATTTCGCTATCTAAAACAACTGAAGGCATTATTTAAATAGATCAATGGCTATTCTAAGTAAAGTAAAAATAATTTTGGTGGTTGTTCTAAGTTTAGAGGATGAAAGATGCAAGATCTGTTTGACCAACATTGAGAATCTGACCTTAAATTTACAAAATAAGCAAAAATATTTTAATAAGAATAAAAAGATTTATTATTTGTAACAATAGTGGCATGGTGGAGTAATGGATAGTGGATCAGATTGAGGAATTGGGGAGTCGAGTTTGAATTCATTACATTCATTTAAGTGCTCATACCCTTGGGAAAGGTATGAATCCTCTTCTTCTCCCCACCAGCTATGGGTAAATAGCAGGACAGACCGGGTTCTATAGCCTTAGATGGCAACTGGTCTACTGCAAAAAGAAATAGCAACCTACTGTGGGGAAAAAATCTGCCTCATCAGTCATGTATCGAAATATACATGATCGCCTAAATGTGTATCACGCAAGGCACATCACTGACTGACTGAACAATAAGAAAAGATAAGAAACAATTATTCAACAGTAAGGCACTTATCAATTTCATATATATTTTTGAGTAGAGTTGTTTAGAAGATTGTATTCATTATGTTGCTTAACTTAAGGTGTTACAATTTAGCACTTTATTCTATAGTATATTTTAGGTGTGCAATCCATAAAGAATAAAAAAAGGATTTTTTTTTTTTTACGAAGAAGGATGGGGGCATGACTAGCTGTATGGGTTGTACCTAAAGAAGGATGTAGAATGGCGAATTTGAAACATTGTATTAATAGCTTAAGTTATACAAAATATTTTGCATCAGATGTAATGTAAGCTTTTGTTTTTTTCTATATTGGCTTTGATTTAAAACATATTAAGCCAAATTACATATTTAAACAAAAGAAAAGGGTCAAAGCCTGATAGCATCAAACAGTTATGGAAATATTTTCCCCTAATGCTAATTAATGTGCAAGATATACATATTTTACAAGTACAAGACTTTGAAACCAGTTTTCATCCTCCAAGATTAAAATTTCTGACAAAATGATACCAGGTTTTTAAGAGGATATTATAACACATTAGTTTTATTTACTTTATATTGTTTTGATGGATTCATTTTTGGCCTTTTAATGAAGAAATCAAAGTCCATGATGCAACTCGGACTCTTTACAAGTTACTGTTTTAATCCAATTTCACACTGTTTATTTTAACAGCCAAAGAATGGAGCAGTTAAAAAATACTGTGATAAAAACAAGAATAAAAATGTAAGCTTATTCACAGCTTGAAGATGAGAATGAGTAAGAAAATGTAGATAAGTCTTTCTTTTTAAATCAAATTCACCCCATGCAAGGCGATAAAGCTAATCAGGGACCAATTTTTAAGAAATGGGACCAAAAGGTCATGCTAACCCAAACTAAACGCAAATTAGAATTTCCAAGACATTTAAGAAATTATACTCAGCCTAAAAAATGTCTTTTTTTAAAAATGTGTTTACTTAAAAAAATGTAAAAATTAATTGTGAAGGAGGGATACCATTTTGCAAAATCCAACTTCATCGCTAAGATGACAAACCAAAAACTAGTATCAAGAAGGCAAGAACAAACTAACCTTAAAAAGTCAGTAACTCTAAGTGAATAATATCAAGCCACTGCTATTCCGGATTGCATTTACAACAGGTTAATTAAGCCACTCAATGACTAACCACCCCCACTTGCTGGCATACTGCCTAGTAGTATCACTCCACATCTCACAGGTTTTGCTATGTCTTGCCACTTTCCTCTCAACAACCAATATAGCAATGTAGTCCTATTAGTTTCTTCAAGAGATAAGGCACCCCCCCAAACTGCAAGACAACCTTCTTAAAATAAGAGAGATTGACTTTATGACTTTGGTCAACATTATTTTACTTCCTGATCATGCTACCCAAATTATTCCTTCAAAATTAAACATGTTCCCTTTAAAACAAATGCAAACTAATGAAATAAAAATCCAGACAATAACTAAAAACTTATTTTACACAAAAAGAGCTTAACATGTCTAATGAATATCATCTTTATAATTTTGGTTGGTTGGGTTTTTAGGCATATCAACCACTGTAGGTCATTTAATGCCAAATTTAGTTTTATATATATATATATATATATATATATATATACATACATACATACATACATACATATAACATATAGGTGGTAAAAATTTTTTTTTCAAAAACGTATAGCTGGTAATATTGTTTTTCAAAAAAGTATAGCTGGTAAAATTTTTTTTTCAAAAACGTATAGCTGGTAATATTGTTTTTCAAAAAAGTATAGCTGGTAAAATTTTTTTTTCAAAAACGTATTATCAGAGAGCTTGCTGTTGGACGTAGTTTATCGTCATACCCAGGATGCTTA
The DNA here is from genome assembly GCA_964036315.1 of Acanthosepion esculentum. Classification (NCBI taxonomy): domain Eukaryota; kingdom Metazoa; phylum Mollusca; class Cephalopoda; order Sepiida; family Sepiidae; genus Acanthosepion; species Acanthosepion esculentum. The sequence continues at coordinate 27,695,851 of OZ038492.1, read as the reverse complement.
TAATTTTAGTTTTTACCTTTCCCCTCCACAGACTGAGAGAAGGTCATCAGCTAATGAAAATTTTATATACTTGTAAAATCTGTAATTTATCACTAGGTTAATGTACACAAACCAGCAAATAAGCAGCTAAAGTCCCAAGTTTTACAAAAGATTCCAACAAATAAGGTTATATCACTGTCATACTAAGGTTCTACACAAATTATATACTATATTTCTTTATGTATAAAGTGCATTTCCCTTTTTATATATAATAATTTACCCTGCATCTTATAGTTGGTTGGGCAGGCACAACAAGCATGAAACTAACAAACACTTGTTTTACACACTTAACCTATGAAGAAATGGAGGGAAATATATTAAACTGGATTCATCTAAAGTGCTGTGGGTGATACACCCATAGGTGAATGGTCCAAAATCAAGGAGGTCTATGATGACGTGCCATGTCCCAGTGTTTGTTCAAACCATTGTACTAAGCCGGAGGAGTCCATTATTTTCTGTCATGACTTGAAGTAGGGTTCAGCTCCTATTTTTGAGGTGACATGCGAGGTGGATATATATTTGAAGTTACCTTCTAGCTTTTGCCTAAAGAAGCAGGACCTACAAGGCATCAGGTGGTTTTGAATTCAGAGTTTTCCTTCTTCTAGACTGGTTGCCAAGCTATAGGGCCCAATCTGTTCTATTTACCCATAGCTGGGGGGGGGGGAAGAGATGGATTCATACCATTCTCAAGGGTATTAGCACATAAGTGAATGTAATGAACTCTACTGGAATTCGAACTTGACTCTCCAATCCCTCAATCTGAGCCACTATCCATTACTCCACTGTGCCTCCTAAAAATTTGAATGTACAGTGGCTTAACACTTAATAGCATAAAAAAGGAAACTAGTGATCAGAATTCATATTGCAGCTGAGAAAGTGTGTTCACTTTGCACTGATTCCCATTGGGAAAACTCATGAATCCATCTTTTCTCTCCATCTCTGGATAAAGTAGCAAGGCAAATTGGGTTCATAGTAGGAAACCAACAGTGGCAGACTGGCCAGGGTGTCAGCTTGCCCAATGACAAGTAGGCACCCTATATAAAATAAAAATGCAATACCCCCCACCCCAAACAACTGTTTTAGTAATGAAAAGAGATAAGAACTTATAAATTCATCTGCACATTATCAGTTACTCAAATCCAATGTGAGAGATATTTTCAAAGATAAATACATAGTTAAGAAATTAGCTATCTAAAGAGAAATTGAAATCATACATGTTGCCCTCTGTTGAAAAGGAATTGTTAGAGGAATTGGATGCATAAGCAATTATTGGCAGATTTGTACGATTATCTAGTGAATACAAACAATTGCTCTTAATATAGTGGACTGCATGAAAAACTCTATTGTGCTTTTAAATCATGTTAATGTGTGAATTGTGAAGTAAACTATTTAAAAATATCAACAAATTACTTAAAATTTTAAAAGAATAACTAAATTTAAATGTAACATTCTGTACATACATTTGATATCTATTGCCAGTCATATGTACATTATAATTACTAAAATACAATTTTTTTCCAGAAAAATTTTAATTGTACCTTTTTTTTAGTCATATTTTTTTGAGAATTTAATTTATTCATTATGAAAATCAAATGATAGCACTGTAGTTGTGAATGGGCCCCTTTGTCTCTTAGCAACTAATATTTTTAGATCCAGTCCGCAAATGGCAACCAAACTAGTGGAATCATAATTAAATTCAAACCACTTGGGTGTGTGTGTGTGGGGGGGGGGTTAGAAATTCTCCCCTGTAAAACCTACATGTTACTGAAACCTCAGCAGCATCACCTTGCATGACATTGTTGCAGCTACAAGATTCAAGAAAAAATGATTAAAAACCAAAGTACCACTATTATTATACTGCTGGATGTCATTAAACTTCGTGGCACATTTGGATATGTTACAAATACATACTCCTATGGTAGCTTTAGCTACGCTACTAATTTTTAAATTGTTTATATCATGATTCATAACATACTGGATAATTCAAATATCAGTCCAAGTCATACTCTGGTTATCAATTCTATGGGTGAAAGATGCCAGTAATAAAAAGTTTCTGAGCTAGTCTATAAACTCCAAGCAAGTGAGTCATAGCCAGTTAGCTAGGAGTGCAGATATACCAGTATTTATAAGTTTAGTTGTAGGTTTCACTTAAATAGTTCAGTAAAAGAAGTAGCCAACAATCTTTGGCCAAAGCTCTATTGAGTAGTCTACAAAGTTCATAAAAATTGTGGGAAATTTATTTTACTTAAATGTTCCTTACCACAGCCACATTATAGGTGTGTATTATATGTTGATGCATGTTATACAATGAGAATTTTTATTTTTTTTTATGTTCACTCTATACAAGGCTCAAGAGTCACTCAAGAGAGAGGATTACTGAAGGAGGTTGTTGTATGAATGGTAAGAGTAAGATGATTAAGCACATTTTATGAGGATATGTGGGAAAATTAATGGTTAACCGTGGACTTTAAGGTTAAGAGTGTAGAGGTCAGGAAATACGGTAATTAATAGTAATGCCTAAGTCTTCAACTAATCATTTTTCAAGAGATGCATATTTGGGAAATTTATCAATGTTTTAAAAGTATGCTAAAAGATATTTAAGTTTTAGACTGTACTTGTCACATTTAAATTTCCCTGAGTTCCATGGGAGATAAAAGAATTTAATTTCCCTTTTTCTTGACAAACTTCAAGTAAAATGATGTTGACTAAGCTTAGCTGAGTTCAGCCCAATGTGAAGTGAAAGGGAGAAGCCAAGGAAGATTATGCTGCACCAATTTTCCGAGTGGAGAAGGTCAGTCTATATACCTTGAAAATCAGCAATTTAAATTGAAATCTAAGCTTGAACATTTAGGAAGTAAGCAATTATTTTAGCTAAAACAGGTTGAGTTCCAAGATACAAGAAGAATAAAAAAAACTGACAATATCCTTTTAGGTAACTGAATAACATCAATTATGATAAAGACAAATTTTGATAAAGACATTTTGTGATAATTGCAATATAATAATCCAGACTAGTATTTTTTTTTGTTGCATTTTAGTTGATACATTCTTTAACGATTAAACCAACAGAAATATTTGTAACTAGCTTAAAGCTTTCAGGCAGCATTTAAGCTAGCTCCTGTGAAGGGCTCTTGATTGGGCCTTCATCACAATAGGTGGGGAGGAGTAGATGTGATAGGCAACAATAAACTGCAGAACTCAAAATTGATGGTTCAGTTAAGTACTGCATCAATATTTAAGCTTACCTTTTAAAAGTTCAAAGATAATTCTTCTGCTACCACTTAATTTAAAGACAATTTGATGTGCATAGGTCCTTACTTTCCATACAAACAATTATTTTTATTTCATGGGTGACTTTCATTGGATTTTGCAATTAATTTCAATTATTCCCAAATTTATTTCCAAGTTATAAAAATGTCACATTTTATTATATAGATAGTGAAAAAGTGTAAGAGTTTGCAATAAATATACAAAAGGTAAAGGAAGAGAGAATTATAAAATATGGATACTTTTGACAGCCCAGTCCTACTAAATTTTTAATTTTATTGCTGTAAAAATATTCCTGTCTATAAGTGGACAATGAGATTATTATTATTATTTTTATTAAATGTTTGCAAAAGTTTCCACTGTAAAAAAACAAAACAAAAAAGCAAAAAGCAAAAAAAAAAAAAAAATTTTTTTTTCAATTGTTTATTCATTATAGTTAAAAAAACAAAACAAAAAAAAAACAAAAAAAATACTGGGGACTTTTTGCAAGCATATAATATAAATTTTCTATTTCTTTTCATGTATCTATTGAGACTTGTATAAAATTCTGGTTCTAAACTAAGAATAAATAAAAAAATAAAAAATAAAAACACACACTATTTGCTCATCTTTATTACCATCATCTGGACACCATACATCTGTTTTTACAGAACAAAAAGAGAAAACGTCAAGTGAAAGATGAAAAAGAAAAAATCCTCGCTCAATAATTAAATGTTTTTGATCATTTTTAAATTCGTAATGCCACATTTTCAAAAATAAATAAAATAGTTCTTAACAGCAAAAATATATAGCCTTTATCAAGATCAATGGGCAGATAAGTTTTTAAAAATTATCTTAAACTGCTTGAATTAAAAATAAATCAGTCTGCTTATATTGGATAGTTTTAATTTTCAGATCCACTTTTAACAGACAAACCTGAAACAGTAAAAGTCATGCATGCATGCAAAATTAAAGTCTAGCCATCTGTGTAATAGTAAAAAAAATCTTTCAAATTTGCTTACTTGGAATCCTTGAAAAATATGTAACTGCCATAATAAATTGTAAGTCACTAAAGAAAATATTTATCTAACAAGGCAAGGTTAACCAATTGTTAGAGAGAACATTGAAATTTTTAATTATTTACTTTGCTAAAAAAAATGAAAAACACCTTTTTTCAATAAAAAAGTTAAATGCTGAAAATTAAAATTTAATATGAAAATATATTTTGTTATACAAGATTGTGTCTATAAGCTTAAGAAGAGTCATTAGCATTTTAAATATAAAATTAGCATTTTAAATATAAAATTTAATTTTAAAATTTTGTCCAGACAACTCAACTCCTAAATATTGTTAGAGTTTAACTGATCCATTCTTCAGTCTTCATCAGGTGCATAAAACTTAAGGAAAAACATTTCAGAAACAGACAAATTGAACAGCTTATATACCAACCTATGTGTTGCTGAAATGGGCTTATCTGATTGGTTGCATATTAGTGATAACTTTTTCTGTCTTCAGTTTCCAAAGAAATAAGGTGAAACATTTAACAATCTATTTCCATCTGATTTGCAAACTTTAGAAAATAGCAAACCAGCTTTGGCCAGTGTATCTTTGACTATTTTGCATCAGCAAGTTTATGCCACACTGTTCAGACTATAGATACAGCAGTGAGAAATACCAAATAATCTCAGCTGCTACAGTAACAGAAATTATGGCATTTATCTAGCTTAATACAGCTCAATGTCAAATAGGTATAAAAAGATAGATTCTGCTTTATTGAAATGGCAATGGATTGCCTTGAAAATCAACATTTGAGATACTATATTTTACTTAAGCTTAAACACAGACTGCTGATGCAAGTAGAAAAAGCGCAACTACTTCAACCCCCAAAAGATGATTTATTTTCTCCAGTTAAGCAAACAGGAGGCAACCAGTTAAATTTTACTGAAATGTTTATACAAAACCACTTATAGGTCAGGATTTTAAAAGATCTCAAGTAAAAATAAACCAATTTATGATGTTTCAAATGAGTGTGTAAATTTTTATGCCATGGATGTTTTTGAGCTTCGAGTTGCAATATCATACCCATTGAAAATATCATTTAAAATGTAATCAAATTATACACACATGTCAATGTAACTCTGTTACATATACAAGTTTATGCTTCTTATGAAGAAACAGAAAGTTTAGCTACTTATGAAAAAACAGAATGTTACAAAGTTCAATCAGGAATCTTCTTTAATTTGATGTAAACATGAATATCCAACTTATCTCACTTATCTTGTCAGCAAATAAAATCATGCTTCATCTTTGCTGGCATTTACTTTCTCTATAGCTTATATCTGATCATTGTTGTTAAGTAGAGTCAATTATCAATGAGCAGAAACCAAAGAAAGTAATCACTTTGTTTTATTTAATTCTAAGATCATTCCTCATCATGGAATTGGAGAAAAGTGGCAATTGGAAGGAAAGAAATATAGAAAATATAGAAGGCAGAAGAAAGAAAGCAAGTGTAAAAGAAAGAAAAATGTGGAAAGAAATTAGAAAAGAAATTTGCAGCAAAGTGTGAAGTTTTGATTACAAGAAAAAAAATAAGCAAGTTGTTTTAATGAATTCTTAAGGTGCAGCCCCAGGCAAAAACAGAGAAAAGAAAAGGAAAGAACATAGCTGATAACAAAGGAAATCTCAATGGAAGTGAACAACATAAGTTGATGAATTCCAAACTCACACCTTCTCTTTGACCTCAAAGCAAATAGAAACTGTAAAGTGTCAAAGGTGAATCAATTTAGAGATCAATGTACAGTTGTCATACGCTTTTGTGGGAGTCTTTCATGAATAGCCAATTTCAATATTTAACTGAATTGGGTTAGATGTAATATATTTATAATGTCTAGTTAGAGGGAGCATGAAATAAAAACAAACTGTGACATAAAATGAATTGAGAGAGAAAGAGAGAGGGGAAAAAAATGGTTGATATTAAGTCACTATCAAAAGCTGACCTTAATTAAAATTTGAGACAATCACTTGATATGGGATGTAAACTCTCCAGAAGCTACTTGATTCTAATTTCATATTTCTTTTAACTATCAAAGGGTATTCAATCTAGAAAGTCATGATAAAGGAAACAATAAGATGAGAAAAAGAAAAGATTAACCAAAAATGATTATCTATTTTTTTCTTCAGAATTATTTCAAGCAGATCACAATATCTATCCCAAAATTTTCATCATTACTTTATGTATCTCCATTATTTTTAAGACAAAATTTTCATTCTTTGGCATTCCACAGATTTACATTAGTAGTGAGAGAAGATGAGACTGAAAAGAATAAACCAAATTCTTTCAAAGGAATGGACTTAAAAAAAAAAAAAAATCTTCAAAATGCCATTGCCAAAGTCAATGCTTACTATAATAGTCAGCGGAAGCCATCTCTTTGAACAGTAGGAGCTGTTTTGATCTTGGGTGCTCTCATGTTAAGACACATCCTAATAGTTGCAAGACTGAGTATTAAAGTTTATTAAATACACAGTCTTGTGAATATTAGATTGTAGTGTTCTAGTGGAGGTGAAATATAGTAAAAATTTACATCTGTCTATATTTTTGAGATGAGTCATTGTAACAACTTACATTATTCAGACTGTTGTCCTCATCTTTATTGTCATATTGACTATACCAGCCGTTGTACATTCTGGCCTTCTTCAGGTGATATGGAGTGGATTGTTCTAGTTCCATGTGCCACGCCTTTTCATGCTTAATAAAACTCTCCAACTTTTTATTCACCTCTGCTGTAGCCAGGTATTGAACTCACAACTCTGAGTCAAGTCACTGGATTACTTCAACCAATGCTTTTTTCCACTGGGCCATGTGTCCTTGTCCCTGACATCATGAATATGACAATAAAGATGGAAAATAGTGTAAATAGTAAAAATCTAAACAAAAAAGAACAAAATGAAGAATATAAAATACAACTGAAGCAAGTTTAGAATATATACCAACCAATGTGTCAAGAGCAGAAAAGAAAATTAAAATACTTCATTTTACTACAGGAAAAGCAAAATAATTAAAACATTTTGTTATAATCAATAAAGATGGAGATAATAAAAAATATAGGAAAAAGGAATACTTTACCTTAGAACTTCAGAAAACATGAGTACAGCTGAAGAACATACTGACCAAAATGTTAAAAACAAAGATGAAGATAATAGTTAAGCAAAAAGAAAAAAAAAAGAAGAGAATGAAAATATCTCATTTCAGAATTTCAACTCATATAGGAAGGTCTAAGAATACATTAGTGAAACATTGTGTTAAAAAACACAAAGATGAGAATATTATTCTGAAGAAAGAAAAAAAATAATACCAAAAATTGAGAAAACAACAGGGAAGTTGAAACTATGTTGGTTGATCAAAATGTTTGTTAGAGCAAAGTGAGTGAAAAGATTTCATGTCTTAATACAGTTATTTTCAGCTTTATTTGGAAAAGACATTCTCAGTATCCTTGGCTGCTAGGACTAAGTCACAAACAGAACAAATTTTGCATTTATATTTCATAAACACAAAGTCACAGCTGTTAAGTACTTTTAGGTAGTAATTGTAATGATTGTAGTAGTAGTAGTAGTAGTAGTAATAGTAACAACTCCCAGCATTATCAGCTGAAACATAAATGAAGCTCTTAAATTAAAAACTTACCTGACAAAACACACACACACACACACACACCTCTGGCTCTTGGCAGGAACAGACAAAATCCAAAGGAAAAGAAAAGTATCATTTCTTGGTAAAAATGCAAAGCTCCAATGAGCAGAGACAATTATAATGAAATTGATTGATACATTTAAGCTCTTCCAAAAGTATTCCATAACAAAGTCAAGAAAAATAAGCTCTATTTGAAGGTATAGCTTTTCTGCTTTTTTTTTTATTTTCATTCTGTGTTGTTTTTGGCTATTATTGCAGCTCTTATAACCAGAGGCACTTACAGAGCAATGGTTAGAAAGCTCATGGTGAATACGACTTGCTCATGTAAAAACAATAACATCAAATATAGTGTTAAGCAACTGACAATCTGAACTGTTTATTCATGGCTGTAGAATGATGGTTTGAGTAGTTTCAATGAAAAGCAACTAAAATTGATGCTTATAAACTATGAATGTTAAATGTATCAAGATTTTAAAATATCTTTTAGCTACTATCACATGGAGAAAGTTCTAGCTTAATTTATCTTATTCGCAAACAATTGGTTACTACTTATTTTTAGAAATGGGACCTCTATTCCTTTTTAACTTTTAAGAAACCATTAAATGTTTAAAGATACATGAATTATAAGACTGTATATAAAACTTCTATTTTGAATTGTCTTTGCTTCTTGGACATGATCATACAAAATTAAAGTTTTCTTTACATAGAGAAGATTCCTTCAATTAAAGCCACTACAAAGGCAAGCAAGTTTTCCTCTGATTAAGTAGAATTTGATCAATCCACATCACAATTCAAAATTATACTAAACTCTGCAAGAAAGTATTTCTGAAAATTTAAAATATCTTATTTCTAATGTTAATCATTTTAATGACTAAAATCTTAAGTAAATCATGTTATTACTAGATTTTAGCTATTATCAAATCAAGACAAAACTGATAAATGATCAATTTTATGAGGATTCCATCTTCATTCTTTAAGAATAAGATTTTACAAGTACAAGGCAAACCATCAACTGGAAAGGATTCCTTCTAACTGGCTGAAAGGCATTTGTTGTCCTACTCTAATATTGGCAGGTAATAACAAGCCTCATTAACCTAGCAGCTGGAAAGGAAATCCAAATCTAAGCTTTGAATCCTCTGCTCTGTAGCTGAGCCACACAAAGTACAGCAGAAGAAATAATAATTTTATAGCGAGTTCTTAAGAAATTTAGAAAATTGCCTTTTTATATTGATTTAAACATTTTCATGGTTAAATGATTATATTATATGAAATGAGTTGCTTGAATTATATCATAGTGCAGATGTTAGGCTCACAATTCTGATATACAGGATGGGAAAATGCTGGTAGGAATGATTGTAGTGCACAAGAAGGCCAGGTTGAAATACAGAAAATTTAATAGTAAACTTTTCACAGATTATTGATTAGTAAATGCCTTCTTTTCATGATATATTAATGCTGTTATATATTAAAATAAATTTAAAAACAAAACAAAACAGGACATTAGCACCAATGCATACATTTTTACAAAAGAGTGTTAAGTTCTTGGCCTAACCAAAAATGCCCCACCCCCACTTTGATATTTAGTTAGATGTTGGGAAACAGGTTAGATGGAAAATTTTTCATCTCCTTATAAGTATGAAGTTTCTATGCTAATGACCAAAGATTTGGTAGTACAAACATACATTAGAAGAGTCAGTTATGACCTTCAGTAGTGAGCACTTACTGCAGATCAAACGGTGATCAAACAAGTCTTGTAGATACCAGTCTTTTGTAATCTTTTGTTAGACTAGACTTGAAGTATTCAGCATCTACCTCCTCAGTAATGAATCTTCATGAGAAATGCTCCTAAAATCTTACATTTCAATCAGATGACATTTTACATATTAGGATTTTAAAAGTTTTTAAACTAATAGCATTAAATCTCATTAAATATAATTTTTTTTTTTTGTAAGGCCACTCAAATAACTAATCTCAATTCATCACCAGAATCAAGAATAGATAACTTTCCAGGAAATCAGTCATGTCAATATTACAAAGAAAGATAATGAATTTAAAGCCAAAAGGCATAAAAAGCACAATACATTCTCTTAGAGACATTTCAAAGTTTATAAAAAAATTTATAATAGCAGATTACATGAGACTTATCTTTAATCAATGAAGGAAGAAACAAGATAACCAATCAACTGAATACTGAAACTTAAATGCTTATTGCTAATACTTGATGAATTTCTTAAATGAAGCATCTTCCATTATTAATTCATCTAGTATTTCTTTTCCATTTTTTTTTTATTCACTAGTAGTAGATGTAATTTCTTAGATTAAGCACTGACTGTTATTAACTAGTTTATGACAGCAATATTTAAGATTGATATTTAAGTACAATGCAATTACTAAATTGCTATCCATTTATCTACAAGCTAAAAAATAATTTCAGAAATAAGCTATGGCATTTTGTCAAGTTTACAATTACAGAAAATTCTATTTCTGTCACCAGAAGAATGCACTACATGGAGATAGGCAATAACTATGTCAGGCTGCAGACTTACCAATTCAGCTTCATAGGCTACACTAGTCATCAGAAAAATTAAATGTAGAGGTCAACAGCAATAAATAATGTTTGTTTTTTTATATCAAGAAGTAACAAAATAATTTTCATTACATACAATAATTAGATTTGAAGAGAAATATCTTAAGATTCTGTAATTCAGAAGTATATTTCAACTGTTTTTTTAAATTTTGTACAATTTTTTGTGATAGACTAACATTATTTACAAAGAATTCTAATGATCTATGTGATATTAAAAAAATTGTATTTTTCTTTTTCTAGAAAACGCTTTTAACCTTGAATAACTTTAATCACATAAATTAATCATGTAAGAGAGCATGTTTGTAATTATCTTGAAAATTATAAAAGCATAAAACAAATATACAATTAATTCTAATGATCTATAGAAAATAAAAAGACACATTTAAACATTGAATAATTTGTATCAGATATTTGGATAATTTTAGATGGCCTCTTTACAATTATTTAAAAGTCAAAAACTCTAGGCATATGTCTTTAAAATTCTTTTCTAAAATATTAATTTCAAAAGCAAAAAACTACACATTTCCAAATAGTTATTAATTTTTCCCCCAAAATGTTTCACTAAGATCAATTAAAATATACTGTATATTAATTAATTTCACACTTATGACCATTATTCTTTGCTGTAAAAATGTACCACTTATAAGCTGTCAAAATGCACAACCCATAATATGTCATTAGATTACTTATCTTTTCAAAGTTACTAGATTTTAAATATTTAGATATGTAAGCAAATGTGCTTCCCTAAATTCATGTCATATGTTTTTCAAAACACATAAGTCTCTATTTTAGCCTTTCCACCCCAAATAAATAAACAAATATATAAATGTTTGGAGTAGGAGTAGAATTGAAAGAGAGATGCCTCAACACAAAATTTATCTAATATTTTTAATTTGAAAGGATGAAACTAGTTAGACTGATTGACTTAGCAAAAGAAAAAATGAGTTGTTTATTAAATCATTTTTGATAAAATAAAAAATAAATAAATATTGAAAAAATAAATTAATTTTAACAATTTCAGATTGAGATAGTTTTGTGTGGTGATAGATCTTGTCAACTGCTCCTGAACAATCATTGCTTCAACACCATTTATGAATTTTGAATCACTAGCAGCCTAGGTGCAGAGTAAGACGACCCAAGGCAAAAAATGGTTTTTAGGACATAATGAGGATTTTCTTCAGGGTGCAACTCCCAAGTAGTTGAGAAAGAGTGTTGTACTACAATTCATCCTCAATAAAATAAATAAAAATATTCAAAAGTGTGTGTGTGTGTGTGTGCACGCGTGTGTGTGAGATGTGCAGATAATCATAAGTTTGACCAAAATTAGTTAATGAAAAAAAAAAAAAATATGATGAAGGTGAGTTAAGGAGAAAGCTGGTTTCTAACAGATTAGCACCTGGGTATGGTGTCTCTAAAAATAGGAGACTGATAGTAGTGAGCAGCAGAAAGTCAGTGACAGATGGGAGAGAAGATCAAATATCAGACATTCTAGGTGGAGGAGGGGGAGGAGGAGAACAAGAGGGTTAATGACATTGCTGCCACTGGGTAACAAACAAGCTGCTACAACACAAACAAATGCATTATTATTATTGGGTTACAAGTGAAAGTAGTGATTGCAAACAGTGAGTGTATATATATATATATATATATATATATATATATATATATACATATATATATATATATACACACACACATCTCACACACAAGAAAAAGCCAAGGGTTATTTACTTTTATCTTACTCAAAATTATCAAGCTTGGTTGAGTTTGGTACAAGACTGTGAGCAGGAAGATTGTATAGTGCTGATATTCTTGTCCATTTTAAAATAGAAAGAAAGCATCAATATTTCAAATTAGAGCTTTGATTTGGCACCAGTGGAGAATTTACATATATTTATACATATATGAGAGGGGGCTTTAAAAGTTGTCAGCCTGACCAACTTTACAAAAATCTAACCAAATATCAGAATTCTTTTGGAATCCCTTCTTGATTGGGTTGAAAACTTTTCAGCACCTACTGTAGTACTTGTAGGTAGTTTTATATGGTACTTTATGGTGAAATAATTTTATTTTCGCTACAGTTAATTTTTTATAACAGCAATATTTTCTGACATTTTTAAATTGTACAGAAAGGAAAACACACACACACACTAAGTATTACAGTAAAATTGAAAGAAAAACATCTAATGTTTATGCTAAAAATGATACTGTATTTGAAAAAAATTGTATCTTTATATATATAGATAGATATAGATAGATAGATAGATATAGATAGATATAGATAGATAGATATAGATAGATATAGATAGATAGATAGATAGATAGATAGATAGATAGATATAGATAGATAGATAGATAGATAGATAGATAGATAGATAGATAGATAGATTTTAGGTACCTCCACCGATTGGTAAAACAATTACCAAAACAAACTTTTATCATTGAAATCTTTGTTATTATTAAGAGGAAAGACCAAAGGATTTTTTGGATTATTAAATTATATTTTTTTTATCCTTTTTTGAACATTCAAAATTTTGGTTAAAAATCTTTTTTTTTCCCGTTGATTGGTATAGGATATTTTAGCATCTTTTTTTTGCAGTAAAAAACACATTGATTGGAAATTGATGCAGAAATCAAATAATTGCCAGATTTTAATGAAACTTTCAGGACTTTTTCACAAATAATTTATTTTAGAAATGTATTTTTTTAAGAAAATCTTTTTAATTTTTTTTACTTATTATATTTTTCTGAAATTTAGAGAAATTAAATTTTGTCACTCTTAATGTTTATATTAGTTATAAAAGTAAAATTCCTTGGAGAATTGAAATAATCATATAAAAAAAGGTACTCGCATATTTATGTTCAAGTAAACTTTACAGATATATCCATTGTAGAAAAACATTAGATAAACTTGCGTCTGTCATTCAAGTTGTCAACACCTAAAATAAACAGCTACCACTGTGTTAAAAATATACATTTCTGCAATATTTTAAACTTAAAGTAAATGATATTTGTTTCAAATCAGATTAATTAAACTTTAAATCAGCTAATATTCCTCAAATAAAATTTCAGAAAGTATATTTTATTTTTGAAAGATTTCTTTTAATAAAGAGAAATATATTGTAATCACAGATGAAAAAAAATAGTGCTAAAATCAGCAATGTTTACCGATTTCAAAATGAAAACTTCTTCCAGTCAATTTAAATTAGTTTCGAAATACAGCAAAGTATTTTGCTTATTGAAAACATTAAATTTAATCTATTAGCTTGAAATAAAAACTAAAATAAAATGCTTAAAATTAAAAAATTCATTTTAACCTTAGGTATCACAAATCTGTAGAGGTAAGTGTATGTGTGTGTATTATATATATATATATATATATATATATATATATATATATATATACACACACACACACACAAATAGTAAGAATATAAGCTGAAAGCTTAAAATATAAAATATACTGAGGGGTCAATGCCAACGTCAACAGAGCTTAAATATATTATAATAATATTATTAATACAATAATATCAAAATCTGCTACTCAGAGTTTTCTGCAATAACAATCATTAGACAGCTATTTGATGATTGTTATTGCCACTGAGATTATACAGACACATTAGGGAAGTAGAGAAAAGATTTCTGACATATTTTGGCTAAGCTTCTTCCCATTTAGAGATGAGAACAGGTTTAACTTAGTTACTAAAAGAGAGTATAAAACCGATAGAAATAAATGAAAACATTTCATTTTATGAAATATTTCCTAATTATAAAATCTTTAACACCAGCTATTATTCTTTTATTTATTTGTATAAAATTCTTATTTCTTTAATTCAAAACTAACGAGAACTTTCTACTCAACATTTGGTCTTATGCTATAATAAGCTCAGTCTCAATAAGTACAATCAAACTTATTTGGTGACTAGAAATGAAGATGTAAATTTGTAAAGAATATATTATAGTTAAAAATCACAGCCAATAATTTTTTTAAAAGGCAAATCTGAACAGCATAAATATTTGAATGTGAATTAAATTATCCTAAGAGTGGACTATTTAGCTCATTTTTTTTCTGTTCCTGTACTGTTATGGCTGATTAATTCTCCAGTCTTCTTCAGGTATACAATACAGATGGAAATCAATAATCTGAACAGTTCTTCAAATAATAACTCCTTTCAAAATTACAAAACAGCAATTACATTACTTTAAACTTAAATACTGACTGTGGAGGGGGGATTTAACTAGAATAAGCCATAAAATTTATAAGAAAAAAGTAAAAACAAAATACATTTGAAATAAAAAAACATACAAATTTTTGTTAACATCTACCAATCCATTTAGAATAAAGACAAAATCAATTATGATATTTGGCAAGGCAATTTTTTTTGTTTTAACTTTTAGCTTTACTGAAAAGCTTTTTGTAATTAAATTCTATCAAATAAAATAATAAATTAGAACAAAAATATCAATTTATATCTCTGTAGAGGGTGCAGCTCATCTGAAGCAAACTATTTTTGTGAGTAGCTTCTTAAATATCTTTAAAGTAATTCATTCATTTTGCATACAACAAAAATAATTTAAATGTACATGAGATAGGGATACATATTATATTAATTTTATACTAAAATATAGATCCATTCATTATCATATCAAACCTCTCATACAATAAAAAAATTATTGCAAAAGTTTCTTCCTTTTATAGAAAATAATGAGGTGAAGGTTGGTTAAGTCTACACTAGTCTCATTGTGAGATTCAAATGAAGTCATTTATTTTGATTTGTAGTTGCTTTCACCAATTATTGACCAGAAAACAAAAAAAATGCTATTTCCTTAAAAATGCTGCTCAGGTATTATAGGTTTTTAAAAGGAATTTTTTAATTTGATCCACAAGTTTCTCACTGTAGACTGATTTTTTTTAACTTAAAAGAAAAATATTTGCATAATACTATAAAAAGAAAATGTGTGTGTGTGGTAATATTTTTTGTCTTTCAAGGATGCTATCAAAAAATGTCTGAACTAAAGATTTTTTTTCTGTTAAAATTAACATCTTGAGATAATTGTATGCATAATGAAACTGATAAAATAACTGAGATAGTCAAATGTTTTGTGAATTTATTTCTCATGGCAAAGTGACTTCTTTTTACATATTGCACATTCATGAATTTGATTTTGTTAGGGTTAAATTATAAGCAGCAGTTTGGAAATTATGATTTATATTTTTGTTCCCAAAGTAAATGGTGAAAGAGGAAAGAAGAGAATTTGCTCTTTATGTTTTATTGTGAGCATCAATAGGTTTTTGTTAGTTTGTTTTTATTTAAAAAAAAAAAAAAATGAGGATGTTAAATTGCATCTAGGTAGAAATGTTTTGAATTAGTTTGTAAATCATCCCAAAAATAATTCTATTTGTGAGAAAATCATGTTATAATTTTACATCCTTTTGAATTATTTATGACTGATCTTTTTAACATAAACATAGAAAAGTTAATAAATGTTTATTCATGAAAAAAAAACTCCAAAAAACAAATCAAATGCCTTAGATTTGAAACCAATCATTTATGTTATATGTTCCAAACTTATCATATAGTGTACTAAATGTATTTCTAATTTTTCTATTTGTAACTTTTTGCATGAGTTATATCCCTTGTACTGGTGACCTGGGTTAGCAGTGTCTATTATAGCAACGACAATGTTCAATTCTAATGCTGAAATCATCTTTAGTACTTGTTCATAAATGAACTGGGCTGTAATTCGTTTTTTATTATAATATGCAAAAGACATTCCAGTAACCAGCACTGTCAGATACATGCATATTAAAAAAAATTTTTTAAAAATTGAAATAACAAATGAATCCTAAAAAATTTGCCATAAGATCTATTATTTGAAATACTGGCTGTCCCAAAATAATTGATATCATTTAAAATGTGAATATTTGAGTAACTACATGTCCCAGGCAAACAAAATTAAATCAGCTTCATGTTGAACAATAAAAGATTTATTTATCAAAATTTGAACAATATATTCAAAGGAATGTAAATTTTATAACCAGTTTCACAAAGCTTCACAAATGTTCAAGATGTGCACCACCTGTGAGACAACAAGTCGGTAGTCCAGCTCCTGCCAAACACACTGTAGCATGTCTTACATAACATTTTTTAGCACCTCAGCGATTCTCTGCTTAAGTTCCTCTAGGCTTGTAGAAAGAAGGGGATATAGACCTTTCCTTTCACATAGCCCCATAGAAAAAAAAAATCACAAGGTGTCAAGTCAGGTGAATGTGGTGGACATTTCAACAGCACATTGTCATTATCACACCTAATCCATCTTCCTGGTAGATTTTCATTGACATAAGTTTGCAATGTCAACTTTTTACATATATATTTGATCTGATGTGCTGTTAAGCATTCAGCCACTATATATATATATATATATATATATATATATATATATATATATATATATATATATATATATATATATATATATATCTCGTTTTTCAATGGATTGTTTTTTTTACATGTGATTGAAATTTATGACATAATACAGGTCACATGGCATGGCCATCACAGAGATACTCAACATATCTCATATGCCCATTATTAACCACTTGAATATGTGAACAGCAACAATGTTTAGGTGTCTCACTATTTAACATAAAATAATTTAAATGAACTGTAATTCTCTGATCAATGCTATAAAAAGGACTCGTTTTTGTAAAGAATGATCACAAATTTACAACCTTTGCATACTGTGTGAAAAATACAGTCCACATCAGCAAGACATCTTCCATGTATTCATACACTTCAAAAAGGTATTTAACTGCATCTGGCATGAGGCACTGTGGACTACTATGAAGAAATAAAACATTAGCTGATTGAAACAATTCAACAGATATACCAACAGTGCAATTCTTGCTCAGGGAAGAATGGGAGACTGGTTCTGCACATCAGTTGGCATGCAGCAAGGATGTCTACTGTCCCCCATACTTTTTAATATCTACATGGAAATAATGTCAGATGCCATTGAAAACTATAACAGCACAGTCAGCATTGAAGGGGCCATGATGAGGAACCTTAATTTTGCTGTTGGCATTGACAACCTGGCTGGAAGTGAAGACTAACTGGCTAACCTTGTGAGGTATCTGGACAAAACAGCACCCAGATATGGCAGGGAAATAAATATAGAGAAGACAAATCTAATGAGAAATAGTGAGGAACACCAATTACAGCCAGTGCTCAGCAACTGGAGAGAGTGAAACAATTCAAATATCTTGGTACAGTCATCATCCATCTTGGATCCACGCCAGAAGTCAATACAAGAATTGCATTGATAACAGCTGCAATGGCACAGTTGGAAACCATCTGGAAAGACAAAAAGCTCACTCTCAAAAATAAAGTTAGATTTTTACATGTCTCCAACCATCATAGTTCTCCTATATACGTGCAAGCCATGGACACTCACACTAACAGTAGAACTCCAAAGACAGATCCAAGCTGAAGTGATGAGATACTTCAGATGTCTGCTTGATATTTCCTACATCAACTGCATGTGTGTAGAAGAGAGAGTCATCAGATAAATAGCTATAAAAACATGGTGACCCTCATAAAGAAGAGGAGGCTGAAGTGGTATACCCATGTATCCAGATCATGAGCACTCTCCAAGTCCATCCTACAAGAAACAGTACAAGGAGGAAGGAAGAGGGGATGCCAAAGAAAGAGATGGTGAGACAACATTGTTGAATCAACAGGCAAAAGTTCTGTCCAGACCCAGGCACTAGCTAATGAACAGATCAAGTAGAAGCTACTTATTGAGTAAGTCACCCTGCAACCTTGGCAGTTTATGGGGCAAGAAGATTGCAGGTAATGAAAAAGGGATTGTTTATAACAATGTGAAGTAGAAAAATGAAATGAGTTGCTTTTGCCCACTCCAAAAGCTTGTCTGTATCTGGAGAAGGTGATATTGTTCATCTGATGGGATTGGAAGGGTGTTGTTTATTACGAGCTCCTTCTCTAATATCAAACATTGAATTCAGACAATTATTGTTCCTAATTGGACTGATTAAGGCAGTAACCAATGAAAAGCATCTGGACAACATACTCACATGAACTTGCACCTCAAGCATCCCCTCCAACTGAACATGCTTTGGTTTTTATCAGATGAAAAAAAAATTCTATAGGATGGTGAACACACAGAGCTTGCTGTGTCCAAAAAAGATGTACCAATGAAAACCAAATATCCAGTCACCATCATGGTGTTTGAAGCAATCACTAGTGATGGCTATGTTATGCCTCCATTCATCTTCATACAGGGCCTCAGACTCAACACAGAGGCCTACATCAAGGGCTTTGAGGAGGTAGTTCATCACCCCTTACATATTGCCACCTAACTACGCAGACTGCAACTCCCTTGATTATTATCTGTAGGGCACAATTGAACAAGAGACCAACAAAGTCCTTGTAACAACAAAGATGAACTGAAAGCAAGGATTATGGCAGCATTCACCAACTTAAACAAGGAGACCATCCAGAAGAGTTGCAGGAGATTCTGAAGTCGTCAGGAGGCCATGGTTGAAGCCAATGGCAATTTTATTGAATAAATTTACTTTTTAGTATTTCAAGATGTTTGTGTAATTTTAGTAAATGTATCTGTTAAAATGAAATGTCAGTATTATTTTCGTTTTTTGTGATATTTAGATGATAATTTATACATTACACCCTCTGTGTGTGTGTGTGTTTCACACAAAACCATTTTCCACTTTGTCATACTTCTTTCTCCTAAAATATATAACTAATATTTCTTGTGTAATTTGGAGACAATTTATTAGCATTCCAAGAGTTTCTTACAATACTGAACTCATTTTTATACCGTTTATGTTGATAACAATGTTTCCACAAGTCCATTTTAAAGCCTTCTACATTTGTAGAATCTTCAAAGAAAGAGTCAATTTTGGTCTATAATACAAACCAGAAAATAGAGAGAAAATCAAAGAACAATGGGATGCATTATACTTATCAGATAACCAACTAGGGCCTCATATATAGGGTCAGGAAGAAGATTTATTTATGGCATCATCACTTTTTGTGATTTCTAACATCTATATAGCATTTTTTGAAGAGCTGCCCTTATGAACTACTCAAAACATCTGGCTGAAATATAGAGACAATAATCAGAAAGACGTACAAGTCTTGTGGGATGATGTACAGATTATAGGTTCATAATAGAAAAAATAGCATAAAGCTAAAAATGTCCTTGGTAATCTGCACAGAGGATAGTTTTAGCACTTCAGAAATTGCTACAATAGAAAAAAGATAGCATACAGTTATATCTGAATTTTACTTCAAACCCTCCCTTCTGTGTATTCTGGATGTGGACAATCATGGCTTTTCACAACCTCCTGTTCTTTTTAGCCCTTAGTAAATTTATCTTTTTACTATATTTTCTAATCCCTGTTCTAATCCATTTACACAAGCTCATTATGTAGGTTATGTATTGCTTTCCTCTGTCCCTCTTGCCTTCAATATATCCTGTAAGTGTCAATTTTTCCAATCCCTCTTTTCTCATTATGTGCCCTAGAAATTTCAACTATCTCTTTCTGGTGCTACATATAAGTGTCCTTTTTATTTTCATTTTCTCTAAAGCTGTCATGGCTCATGTGTTCAGTCTATGTTATTCTCAGCATTCTTCTGTAAGACCATATTTATTTTGCTTCATCTCTTCATCTATGATGAGATTGTCCAGCATTCACTGCCAGGAGGACTGATATTATGTAACAGTTCAGTACGTTTTCCTTTATTTTTAATGAAATTTTCCTATTTCTTAATACTTTGCTTATCTTTTGGAAGGCCACATTTGCTATCCCAATGTGCCTTCAGATTTCAGTTACACATTTTCTGTCCTCTGTTAAAACACTTCTTAGATATTTGTACTCGTTTAATTTTGGTATCTGCAATTTGTAATTTGCATGTTGGACAGTTTCTTTTGCTGATAATCACACATTCTGTCTTACAATTGATATCAGTCCTTTATTTTTGCTTTCCTTTACTATCTCCTGTAGGAGTTCCTGTAGTTTCCATTCTGAAGAAAGGGATAGTTCATTAACTTCAACATCAGGCAAAGGTTATGAACAGCAATCCCAAGCATCTAAAGAAAGCATTAATACATATAAACAGTATCCTCGACAGGAACCACTATCAGTTCCATATAATTCATGGGACAGAGAATAAGAGAAATAGAAAATTTAGTATGTTAGACCATATCTGGAAAGAAAATGGATCACATTACTCTTCTGAGATGTGATCCAAATAACAGAGATTATGAATGGAAGGTAAGAAAATCAAAAGGAGTGGCATATATTGGCCTTTTGAACAAAGGTCAAACTAATGTGGATTTTTTTAAAGCATACCAAAGAAGAAAAGAGAAATACAGAGTATACAATAAGCTTTATTACATGTGTTGTTGGAATGGCTTGATTCAATCTGTCAAAGAGAAACCCTACTCTTTCTTTACATACTGATTGTACACCTGAAGAAGACCACAGAATGGATCATCTGAAACATTGTGGCAATATGAGCAGCAAACAGAATAAGTTCAAATAGTTTGAACTTTTGAAATGGTAACTTGAAACATATAGATAAATAAGGCAAATATTAGTATGAATAAGGCTGGTAAATATCTGAAGAACGGAGATTATATATATATATATATATATATATATATATACACACACTTAGTTGTCCCCTTGAATTAAAAACTTCAGCACAAAAACTGAAGTTACATTTATTTAAATTTAACCTGATGTTAGCTATTATCATGAAAATTACAAAATATATTCTCTCAGAGACAATCTTCATCTTTCTCTTTTAATCAAATATCAATCACTTTATACTACTAATCAATAATTCCAAGAGAGAAGCCACCGACATTAAAAAAAATTAAATGAGTAAAACATTAGGATTAAATATTTTACCCTGAAGTAGAAAAATTATCAATAAAAATCTAATTTGAAGGAAAAAAAAAACAGTATCACAAGAAACTACTATAGTTAGTATTTTTCAATGGAAAAAACAATGCCAGAGAATAATGTGTGTGTGTGTGTGTGTGTGTGTGTGTGTGTGTGTGTGTGTGTGTGTGTAAGCAAAATAACTAATATGCATTCGCACACATTTTTTGCCAAAAGAGAGATGAATGTTTTAGTGTGTAGAGAGAAATAGAATACTTTTATGAGGGAGACAATATAGAATTATAGAGAGAAACACACATGTGCATCTAAGTGTGTCTCTATTATAGCAGCACTAGTTCTGGCCCAGTGCCAGGAGACTCAGGTAGAGAGAGTAATGCAAAATAAAAGGTAGTGAGGATTGGGAGAAATACCATTAACCTGTGCAAGAACTAACATTAGCAAGATGATAGGCAATATGGCTGTATATATATATATATACACACACACACACACACACACACACAATTACTAAAGAAAAGTTTTCAGAATTGAATATTCCAAAGAGAAAACGGTAAAATAAAACCAACACTAATTTTTATTTTATGGTTGTATTGACTTAAGAGAGTTAAAAATTAAGTTTTTCTTTGTCAGTTAAAAAGAATTTGGCATCTGTTGACAGGTTAGCCATAGAATTTACAATTAAGATGGCAATACATTTTGGTGTTTCTAAATTTATACCTGGGTAACTTAAGAGCATAATATAACTTTATTAATAGACATCAGCCCTGTAGAAATGTACAAAAAAACTGACAAGTCTTGAAAGCAACTAGTCAAAACACCACATGTGATAGTAGAGATCAAATGGAAAATAATTTGCAAGTAAAATGACTTACAACAATTATCAATTCATCTGTGTGATAGTTTAAGACTTTCAATATATAAAACTAATTCTTAAATATTAAAAAAAAAAAAGAAAAAAAAAAGAAGTTAAATTTCAACAGTTATATCTTGGCAAGCTTTACTACAAAAAGTATCTAGGAGACAACAAAATTTTAAAATTTAGCATTTTCATCATAACTTGATCTTTGCTTTGGTTGGTGAGCTAGCATATCCTAAACAGCAGTGATCTTCAATCAAATCTTACCAATAAACATACCTGGCAAACACTGAAGAGCTTACTAGTCAAAACTTATCATGTGAAACAAAAGTGAAGATGTGAAGATGAATAACTGATTTAAATTTTTTGGACTAAATTTATTCTTCACAAAATAAATGCTTATAAAATAGAAAATGCCATTTTCCTTCAAGTGCATTGTAGACACCCAAAGTGAAAGAGTCATGGGTATATTTCTAATTTAATGTAAATATACTATCATAAAAGAAAAATTAAATCAAAAATGAAAATTTAAAAGTCAATGAAGGCATCAAAATAAAGTGAAACCAAAAAGGTTGCATTAAGATCCACAAGATATGTCATACGACATTACTTAAGTTATATACAGAATACAATGTCAAATTTATTAATTGAAAAAAAAAAAAATTGAAAAAAAATTAAAAACTGGTTTATTTTTATTTTTCATGAATTTACATCAAATTGCTATCAAATTAAAGTCAATATGATAAAATACAAAGTTTCTTTTCACATTTAAATTCTTAACTATTAATTTGTATAAAATTAAAACAAAGAACAAGCTGCCCAGTTATTTAAGATATCAGAGTGAATATGTTTTTTAAAATGATAAATTACAGATAAGGTTTTTAAATGATTCTTCTGAATTCTTAAAGGGTGTGGAGGCAGAAAAAACTAATATAAAAAAAAAATTACTTTAGAGACAATCAGAAAAAGGATCATGCCTGGCTAAAGATAAAATCAAAAAGGAATATCTTGATTGAATGGGATTTATATAAGTCTATAAAACTAATTTTGAAAAGAAGGCAACATATTTTTATAGTATTAGGTTTCTTTTTTGTTAAAAGTTTTAATTTCCAATTAACACTGATGGAACAAAATATTTAAATCTTTACAAAGAGAAAAACAAGAGAAATTGTTGAAGCAAAATCATAATAATTAGCTAAGAGTGTCATTACTAAGTCTAGCTATTTTTGTTCATCATTATATTTAAATATAAAAGGTAAAAAAAACATGTAGATGAGAATTCAAAATAGGGGAAGGAGTTAATGAAACCTAGTATTGAAAAGGGAAGAATGTGACCTAGGACTGTCTGAGTATAACAATTCTGTGACAAACTACCAAGAAAGGCTGGCATTGTAGCAAGATGAAACTTTTTTGATTTGTTCTTCTAAGAGCCATTTTCACTTGCCAATATAGTAAACAGTAAGTAAATAAATCAAATAAATAAACCTTTAAATTTAATTTTAAAAAAATAATGAAGTGACACAATCGCCTTAATTATTTACTTTAACAAACATTATAGAAATTATTAATATACAAAGTAAATTGATATTAGAGACAAGTAAAGTGAACTATATGTTGATATTTGGGTTAAAGTAATCTTGACTAGTGAAGCTGTTTAAAATAAATGGCTTTTAAAAGATGAACTGTGTCAACAACAATTTACAACATTCATGCTTGAAATAAAGATAATAAAGTTATTTGCAGATGAAGCAGTTATTACTCAAACTCAGGAATTAGATCAAAGACAAAATGGTTTGAGAGTTTAGAATTAAATCAAGATAGAAGTAATTAAACAACATTGATTTCTACAGAAGTTGAAATTGTTTTTTAACAGCTTGTTTCGAGTATCAAAACAATATCAATACTAAATTCAATTCACACTCTTCATCAATAAAATGTGTTGGCACTTTCTTTTTAATACTTAAAAGCTTTGTCATCTTTTGTCTTTCAGTAACTAAATATACCTAAATATTTTTTATTGGGGGCTTCAATCCTATCCCGATTATGCTACCATTACAACTTTCCTTTTATTTTAATCCAGTGATAATAATAAATATTGGTATACATTTTAGTACAAAGATTGCAATTTTAAGTTATATCTTGGACACATGAAAAAGATGCAACTTTATGGCTCTTATTAATTCAAGGTTTCAATATTTTGTGAAAAGACTTTTTTTTTTCTTTTTTATTTTAGTTATTATTTTCATTTCCAAGGGCTATCAACAAGAAATAACCAACAATTTATAGTCATTAAAAAATACTTTCGAGCTGATTTTATAATTTTTTTTATTCTATGCTAAAGGAGGAATAAATTTAAACAAGACATTAACAAAACTTTTATTCTCCAGAACATTTAAAAAAAATTTTATCTTCATTTTTACACTGCCGTACATAAAATATTTTTGGAATTTGATCATTATCAAATCCGGTTATTAAAAAAGAAAAAATAGAAGAGGAGGAAAAAGATTTTTGTAATAAAATACACTTAGCTGATATTTTAAAGTTCTCATGTAAAGCTTATCAAGCTGAAAGGTGAAAATTGTACGTACCGTCTATACACAAATAAAGTTCCTTCAACAGATGTTTTTTCCTGAAAGAACAAATAGCAAACATATCAACAAAGAAATTATTTTTAAAGTTTCATGAGAAAAAAAAAGGAAAAAGGGGGTTTTTAAACATTGGAGTCAAGCTTTAAGTGTTAATTATTAATTAACAAATTTCATTTTCATTATAATCTACCAGAAAATATGCAAATTAACAAGCATATTTAGCTATATTTTTTTCAAGTTTTTCTTTTTCTTATGAACTAGAAATTACATATGATTGGGTACTTAATAGTTCTCAAAATATAGGTAATTCCAAATATTTTCTAAAAAAGAGCATACCATAATTAAAATAGGCCCCAAACTTGATAAAAACAAAGTTTTATTGACAAAATATTTATATTATTATTAAAAGGAAAGGTTAAAATATCTTTTTATTATTTTATTAAATTTTCATGTTCAAAATTTTGGTTAAAAATCTTGTTATTCTTGTGTCAGAAGGTGGGCCAAAGATTTGTATGGATAATTTTAGTATCTTTTTGGCATTAAAAATACAATGTTTTGGAAATTCTTGCAAAAATCAAATAATTGTCAAATTTTAATGAAATTTTCAGTACTTATTCACAAATGAAATAGATTATTTTTTAAATTAAATTTTTTTGTTTTCCTCCGTTACCACCACTTACTTAATTTTATGAAATTGAGAAATTAAAATTTCAGCCTCTTTATATTAGTTAAAAGCAGAAGTCCTTGGAGAATTTAAATCATCAATTAGTTTTTGTCAAACAGAAATCAAAAATCTGTTCTAAATTGTAAAATAAAAAATGCAATAACACTATGATATTATTTAATTAGAGAAGCTTTTAATTACTTTTATAAATAAGATATATTAAGGACACTATTGTCATAAGAGAATTTCTTTTTCAATGAATAATGAATTTTTACAAGAATTGTTTTCATTTTATAAAAATAAGATTTTAAAATTCTGTATTAATTTCACCCTTTTAGATATTAAGTGAAAACTATATTTACTAATCATAAAGGAAAAAGCTTAATACAAATCAAGCACCAATATTTTTAAAAGAATTTATTGTGTCAGCAGATGTACTATATTTTAGCATAGCAAATTTTAGATTCTTTTTTGCAGTGACAGACACATTAATTTGGAAATTCTTGCAAATTCTTAGAAATTTTTTTTTTTTTTTAGAAAATCTTGGTAAAATTATTATTATTATTTTTACTTCTGCTACACCCCAATTAATGTTATGAAAACTCAAGAGATTCAACAAGATAATTTTTAGTGACTATATTAGTTAAAAGAACTCCTTGGAGAATTTAAATCAATTTTTTTTTTTTTTTTGTAAAATCAGACAAAGTCTTATTGAAAATCTGCTCTGAATTCTAAAATAAAAAATGCAATAAAACTAAGATATTATTCAATTAGAAGAGCTTTTATGAATAAGATATATTAAACACATTATTAACTTAAGAAAACATTTTTTTGACAAATAATAAATTTTTATAAAATTTGATTTTTTTTTAAATAGAGCATATATTTTTTATTTATTTAGAATGATTTAGAAAGTTTTAAATATTTTAAAATTCAGTTTAAATGGCATAAAGGTTAGGAAATATTATTAAGTAAAAATATATTTACTAATCATAAATTGAAAAGCTTATACAATCTGAGGTATCCCAGTATTTCAAAAAGAATTTTGAATTTTTTTGTAGCTGGATAATTGTGCCAATTTTTGTAAGTATGAATGACCATACACAACATTATCAGAAAATGAGAGTGATGACTATAGTAAATTTAAAGCCATTTCTAAAATTCAATAAAACATTAGATTATGGAGAATTAAGAGAATTTAAGATTACTGGATACTTAAAAATATAAAAAAAAAGTGTTCACATAATTTTCTTCAATTATGTTTTATAGATAAAGTCTCCGTAGTAGATTAGATCTGTCAACACAGCAACTGTCTGGTTAAAAAAATGCATTCCTGCGATATTTTAAACTTAAAATATTTGTTTCAAATCAGATTAATTATACTTTAAACCAGCTAATATTCCTGAAATAATGTTGCAGAAAAGTATATTTTATTTTTGGAAGATTTTTAGTATCGCATTGTGATGAAATGCTACTAAGAAAAAAAAAAAAAGAGCACCGATAGACTATTTTAAATAAAAAAAAAAAATTTTAAATTTAAAAAATAAAAATAAAATTCCTACCAGTGAATTCAAATTAGTTTTTGAAATGCACCAAACTATTTTGATTATTGAAGTATTAAATTTAATCTATTAGCTTGAAATTAAAACCAAAATAAAAAGTTCAAGAAATTTTTTTCATTTTTCAAAATTAATTTAATATCTTCGATACTGCATTTTTTGTTTTATGATTATTTTTATCATCAAGGGCTTCTTGATTTGACAATAAAACTTCAATTCCCTTTGTATGGCTCACTATAACAAAAATAAAAATAGCCAAATGCTAAATAAGTAGGTAGTAATAAAAATAAATAAAATTAAGGACAAAACTGTAAATCAATACACAGAAATGCCTTCTTCAAGAGTAACTAGATATGATCATTTATAAGGGGAGACAATCCATTAAAAATGCGAGTTTTTTTTTTAAATAATTAATTATCAACAAATTACAAAACTCCATTTCTACCAGCTTAAATATGGAAATTTTAATTTTACTTCAAAGTAATTAATTTAAAGTAATTGCAACAAACTTAAAAAATAAATACTATTTCACTATATTATCAGTTACAGGGACTTCACTTATGTAACATGAAGCATAGGTTTCCTTTGATGTTAAGAATTTTATAATGAACAAGATTATCTTAATAAAAGTTTTATACTATGGTTTCTACAGTGATATTGAAAACTTACAGAAAGTCAATATCATTGAATTAAATATGTAACAGAAGTAGAGTAAATATGGAGAGATTTGTTAGAAAAAAAATATGGAACTGGGAAACAGATTTCAAGACATTTGTTATATATATATATATATATATATATATATATATATATACAGAGACACACCCATAGAGAAAAAGAGAGAGTGGGAGTGTGTTGCACACACAAACACGCATTTATATATAGGAAAACAGAGTGAGAGATTTGCACACATGCAACATAATCTCTAATAAATCTGTCATTTGATAGGCATATGTAGCAACAAATATTAAACTTTTTTGAAACTTTGACCAAAAAATGAAAATTAAAAAAAATACATTCAAGAAAGAAAATATTTTTAATTAAAAGCAAAACTTTGATTGTTTTCTTTTCAATATATTTACTTGTTAATATGACTTTCAACAGGGATATAAAAATTGAAGAAAGAAAATTGGAGGACTTCAACATAAAATCTGTTTATTGTATTTTGTTTAATAACCTAAATGAAATTAAAATTTTTATTTCGATCAAATGACTAATTAAATAAATGCTGATAACTGACATTATTTATTAAGCTTGGCTTAGTCAGGCTAACTATTGAGGATCAAACTTTGTACAATAATAATTTCTGAAACTACCTTGCTAGCCATTGCTCTATAGAGAAGAGCACCCAAAGTGACCCATGATCAAAGTCTGTCCATGTTGCTGCACATATCTTTTTCATTTTTTGAAAGAGATCAAAATGAAGCAACCTATTAAAAGCAAAAACATAAAATTTGTTTTTGGCAAATAATCTAAGCCATACAGCAACAGTCACTTTTCCCTTTTTCTATTATCAAATATAAAATGAACAGGACTGCTGTCTTGCACAATTGCAGACAAGAGAATAATCTCATCTTCCAAATTCGGAGAAGTCTGAAAAGTGATCATACTTGCCTGTTGGCAAAGTAACTAAGAATAACCAATCTAAAATTGCATTTCAATCAGAGAAATTGCATGCAATTTAAGCAAAAAACAATACTCAATGTATACCGAGGGAATTGATGTGTTATTGATTTCATCATGTTAATATTGTACAAATTAAGACAATAAGTGATGAATGTTTATGAAAAATAATATGTAATGGAGGAAATAGAAAAGAGAAATACAAATCAATACAATTCTCATATTAAGTATTTTCTACTGAGTAAATTTGCAAAAGTATTTACTTAGATCTTAGTTTGAAATGCCTCACTTATGAAGTTTAATTTTTTGTAAATCAATGATTTAAAAAGGGTTTTGTTTTGAAAGGATATATAATTATAAGGAGAGTGTTAATAGCATTCAGCTAAACAGTCTGTCTTGTTCTTATAGAGACAGGATGAGGAAAGCATTTAAGAACTGTGTTGAATAAGAGAAGTTCCACAGCCAGAGACTGCTGTGAAGGCCCAAATTAAAGCAATCATGAGGTGAATATTTTACCAAACAAAATGATTTTCAAACCAAATATTGATTACCTGAAAATCTATTTTTGGAGTAATTTATAATCTTTAAAATATAAAGTGATCTGATATACATGGTTTTCTTTTGAAACACTGTTTGACTGATCCAATTTTCATTTATAAAGAATGGATTTACAGATAAAAATACTCTAAATGACTGATTATTTGCTCACTGTATGTATATGTGTGTGTGTGTGTTAGAGTACTTCGACATGGTGTAATGGTTAGCAAGCTTGTCTCACTCAATCAATTACAGAGTAGTGAGTTCAATCTTCACCGAGTGCTTCCTGCTTTTGACCTTGTGCCACATCTAAGCTACACTTAGTAAATTGCTTGGGAACTTTGACTTAGTTTAATGGTTAACAAGCTTGTCACACTAGATCAATTACAACTGAGTAGTGAGTTCAATCCTCACTGTGTGCTCCATACTTGTGCCACATCTAAGCTACACTTAGAAAATGCTTTGTGTGTGTGTGTGTGTGTGTGTGTGTGTGTGTGTGTGTGTGTGTGTGTGTGTGTGTGTGTGTGTGTGGCTTAAGGATTAGATCCTATACATATTTGATATGAGTAAACCTAATTTTGGAGGGTGGGGGAATTGCTACATTGAGAAATATGTGCCCTACACTGAAGTATTAAATTTGTTATGTTGAAGAAAAACAGCAACTTCTAGCTTAAATTCACAAATCACAAAATTTATTGGGGAGGGTTGAATAAAAAAAAACAAAAAAAAAACATTTTTTGCTAAAAATTCCTCCCATTTTACCAGAAAGCAAATATTTTACCTTTATCATTCATGGTTCAGGCTCATTGACCCTCAGATTTAGTGGACATAAGGGAATTTTTTTTATTGAATGTTTTTTTTTCACTGTTTTATTAAGCCATAAAACATGGTGCTCTGTGACCCAAATTTATTGTTCTATTATAAAAAAAAACAAACAAAAAAACTATCACTTTAAACACAAGCATATGAAATCAATGATTTTATGGTAAAGCAGAGCTCTCACAGAGTTTATTCTGCTGTTTCTCTTCAGATCTAGCCTTGTTGCAAAATACTTTATTCTAGTTTCCTGCTGAATATCAAAAATGGAATATCGCCTTTTGTGACAAAAAGAATAAATAGTTACAGATGATTAGTAATTAAGTAATGTAAATGCTATTTTAGAATCTAAAATAACACTATTTCTATCAGGAATTTTTTCAAACTGTATAATTTATTTGAGCATCTTGGCATTCACTAAAGGATGGAAAATAATAAAAAAAAATACTTGTGTAAAAATCCCAACATATCATACAGGTTCTTTCAAACTGTGCTTTATGTTCCAGGATCCCAGACATAGGATTAATGCTTTGGTAAACTTGGACCTTTCTACCCACCAAAAACAAAATAACAAAACAACAAAAACAGTGAATCAAAAGGACAGTTTTTCTTTTGATACCATTATTATTTTAACTACTTTTCATTCTTCAGCAATGTTTATAGTTTTAAAAATGATGATTAGAATTGTAATAAAACAAACATATGAAAGTAAATTTATACATTTTCTTTGTTCTTGAGAATTTACAGCAAAAATAGTAAAGACTATTAGCTTGTTTATTCACACTTATTGTTTATTATATTTGTTTATTGGAATGGTTGGCAGAACTTCAGCTAATTTCCAATAAATGTGAACTTTATAAAATGGTAAATAAAGATTTTCTTATAGTTGATTCATATATTTTAATAATTTAATAAATGTTAATAAATTTATGAATAAAAAACTGTTTTCATATTTATTTCTTTAAAAGTTGGTAAATGATAAATATTGCATTGCATTAGTTTAAAATTTAAATTTCTAAAAACTAATACAATTTAAAGTTTAAATTGTATTAGTTTTTAGAATGTTGTAAATATAAAATTATTTTTGTAAATAAACAATCTAATAAATAAACAGTGTTTAATACTTTTGTTATAAATTCTAAAGAAAAACAAAAAAGCATATAAATTCACTTTCATCATATGCTTATGTTTTATTGAAATTCTAATCAATGCTTTTTAAAAACAATAAACATTGCCGAGGAGTGGAGGTCTGGTAGAGTAATAGTGGTGTCAACTGAAAAAAAACCCCCATCCTTTTGACACTCTGTGTTTTGGCAGACACGAAGGCCCAAGTTTGCAGATTCTTTTGAAGGAGGTATTATAAATGTTTGATATATGACAGTATTGTAAAGATTTTTTTGTTTATTTTAAGCACACACTATGTGAAGAGTGATCATCTTGAACCTGATAGATTAGTCATTCTTGTCCCACTGATCCATTCAAGGGTCACAGAAATTGAAAACAATTTTGGGGGACCTGATTTTGAAAGAAAATTGTTTTAATTAAAGGTTTTGATACTTACTTTCTTTTTTTATGTTGCCCATAAAATAAAATAATTATAAATGTAAAACAATTACTTTTCTTAACCTCCTGACCCACAATCTTTTTAGGTATCATGTACATGAAAGTAATGAATCCTTTTCTAAAGGTTTCTCCTTTATTTCACTGTATACAGGCTCAGATAGCCTAGGGTTATGTGAGTATCCCTTTGTCACTATCAGAAATATGCAAACAACAAAGTGCTTTCTAGAAAAATGTAATATACACAGAGAAAGTGATAGAGTTTGCACCATTTTCCAAGTGCCAGAAACACTTCTTTGAAAGGTAATTAAATGTTAGGTATCAAAAACTTAAATGCTCTCCCAGACTCTTATCATTAGATTTCCAAACCTGAAAAGATGACTTGAGGGTGGTGAGTTGACATATCATATTCTAAGGCCTCTAACTAGATATAAAAAAAAAGCAAGCATGTCCTATTTTAAACAATTGCCGTAGCTAGTCTAGCAAAATTATGAGATTTGTGTAAAAATTTGCTAACAATCAACAGAAAGAAGGGCCTTGTTTGTTGCCCTTCATGAATTTGCAAAAAGATATTAATTTTGACAGCACTGGAGAGGAGAAAAAAAATAGAACAGGGTCTCAACTGAATATCATCCCAAGAGTTCTCAAAGCACCATCTTTGCCAATGTTTTTCAAGTCATCAAAGCAAAAATAAAAAGTACTATTTGAGAGCAGAAGAGAGAGTGTGGAAAAAATAATAAGCAAAGAAAAATCAGAGAATAAGAAATACATGTATTGGTAGCTGAAAGGAAGAAGAAAAAAAGGAAACGTAAAAAAATGGAGAAAGAATAAAATTCCTTTTAAAAAATGTCAGTGATTACAAAAAGATCCTAAAGCACACCAACCTACTGATACATTAGCTAAAGGATAAGAATATTGGTTTGAACAACACAAAAAAATGTAGAGACATCATTTAATTAATATTATTTAAAAACAAAAGTTTATATTTGTTTCAGTGACTAGTGAAAAGGTAAAAAAGATCACTCTGGGTAATACTGTAACTAAAATATGCTTTAATCTTTTAAGGAAAAGTTAAAAATGAGGAAAAAAAAACATTGCATATTAACTGAAATATTAGATGAGGATATTAGTTTGAATAAATACAAAATAATTTGTAGGTCATCAATTCAAAAAAGACTGGTGTATACAATCACAAAGTTTTTAAAATCTATAAATAAGGAGAAAAGTAATGTAAATTTAAATTCAGAATTCACTTTGGCTTGTTAAAATAATCACTGGATGACTCAAATTGAAATTCTGATATTATAGTTTGTAACTGCAAATGTAAAGAAGAAAAAAAGTAAATTGTAAAATAGGCAAAACCAAATGCCAATCAAGCGTGTTTTTTAAAACAGCTGGTGTTAAAAGTATTTTTCACCCCCCAAAAGGAAATGCACCATCTGTAACTGCCATGTTGACACACACAAACCTTTGCCAATCATTCTTTCACAAAACATGAGGTGTGGGGGTGGAGAAAGAGCAAGAGAGAGAGACTGACCAAAATAATGTGTACTTTGTTTTTATATTGTTCAAGACAGAAATTTTATAGGGAGAGGAAAGAACACTATTTAGCTTATAAATTTCAAAAAGATAATTGTACACAGAAAACCATACAGACAATATCAATAGTTATATTATTTACTTAGAATGCATAAAGCAAAAGTAAAATCTTGCAAGGGTGAAGTGAAAATTACTTTGATGCAAGACAGATGCTAAAATAAAACAAGCAATGTTTCTTCAATTTTTTTGGCTTTCAAATCATTTTTTTTTATCAGAAAATAAATTTAAATTTCTTTGAACTGAAATAATTTATTAAAACTTAAATTATTTGGAATGTGAGCTAAGACTTTTTGCTCAGATATGAGGAGTTGCAGTGAGAAATAACACCTGGGTATTTTAAGTCCAATACCTTCAGGACAAAGGTTTAGTGGGTTATGATGCCAAATCTGCTTACTCTATTATTAACATCAACCTTTCATGAGAGTTACAAGTAAAATAGGGATGGAGAGAGTTGAGATCTGACAGAAAAGTCTGGATGCTTTTGTATCCTGTGTAGCAAAGTAAAAATACATAAACACTTAATGTGAAGGCTGCAGTAAGAAGCCAACATCTCAAAACGAAGTGGGAGGGATATACTTTCATTAATACTTTAATAAATATGACAAATTAAAAACCAAGTTATTGCAGAATCTACCTTGTGGCTGAAGAAATTGCATATTTTCTACTAGCACATAATCGGTGATCAGGACCAAGTAAAATGAAGAAATAAGAATTTAAAATTTTTAAATATTGATTCAGCTAGTATTTTTAACCCATTTCATCTTGTCCTAGACTAAGCTGAGCTAACATTGTGTACAAGCAATTATTTATCTAACTTGTTCTGAGGTAAATGAAGATACTGGATTAAAACATTATTTTTTTTTAATTGTTTTATTTCATACTTTGAAAATAAAGAGTTTGGAGGAATTCTGGAGTATTTCACCTTGGAGATATCAAAACAATCTTCAACTTTCATTTTGAAAAATATGATCACAGAAAAGTGAAAGAAAAGGGTGTCTTGTCAGCCTTTTCTTTGCACATGTCAACTTGTTTTTTACCTACATTTTTTAAAATGTTTTTTTCTTTCTTACTGCCATTGTTCAATTACATCTTTGACTCACTATACTTGATCAAAAATGTACAAAAAGATGGGACATGACATCTTTTGTAGCATATCAATCCAATCCCCCAAAACCTGAGGTATTAAATTCAGATTTGGGTGGATATTTAACAGATCACTCAACACACTACATCCAGGAAAATAAGGCCACTATTTCCTTTAAATTGTCAAGTTGAAAGGGCCTAACACTGGACAAAAAAGGGCTTATTGGAAGATATCCCACCAATATCACCATTAAAAACTGAAGCCCAAACAAGTAGTTTGTTATAAATGTGTCTTTTTCTGTTGGTATCAACAAAACATAAATGACTATAAGGAATCAAACAAAAATAAATATAAATAAGGCCACACCAATTCCATTAGATTTGCATTTAGTAATGATGAGGCAAGAAAGGATAATCATTAAGTAATTTGTTTTGTCCATCACAAAATTGAATGTTATTCATTATCAAAAGAGAAATGTAGTATCACTTAGACTATCACAATTAAAGAGCTGAGAATAAATATGAATCCTTGCTTTTAACACTTTACATATTAATATACAGGGTGCCTTCATTCAAGCTCACTCTAACTTTTGGTATCTTCATTTCTTTACATATCATGCAGTAAGGACACATGCCATTGAGCAGTGGTTAGCAAGGCAGTTTTGTGAGTACGGTATGAGGAGCTGTTGAAAAGTTCTCAATCCAACCTACATTACCCCCCCCCCCCCAAAAAAAAGACAAACAAGCTGTATTCTGACATTTGGTCATTAAAATTCTCATTTTGGGAAGTTGGAAAGATCAAAAGTTTTTAACAAGCCCTTATAGAGTTAATTTGATGCTTACTGACTTTCCTACTGTGCCAAACTAGCATTAATAAATTTTGAATTTCACCACTTGTAACTTTTAGGATTACTTTTAATATAACTAGGGTCACTAATCAGGAAAATCAATTCAAAATTTAGTAATACAAGGTGCAGCAGAAATACCTCCCAGAAATACCCCCCCCCCCCACATAATGGTAAGACATTAGCTAGATGAAGACACCATTGCCACTAATGTCTTACCATGATGTAGGGGGTTATTTCTGCCGCACACTGTATAAGCAAATTTGTAGCTTTTGACCCAAGCATCATATAGCAACAAGCAAAGTTAATATTTTGACAAATACACAGTAAAAATTAATTGTGCTCATTTTAGTACATCAAAATAGAAAATCTCCAGAGGGCATAAACAAATAAGAACACAGACTTTTTGCAAGGGTTTCAAATGAAAACTCATTATACCTAACTTCTTTGGATGCCATCAACTGTCATAAGCATGAATGTAAACAGCAGCAATTGAAACTCAAACCATTTTCTGTATTAGTAAACATCTTATAGATGCCTTCATTAAAACAAATTAACATCAAAATGCTGTTATTACAAGCAATTTACTTAAAAAACAAAATTAAATTTTCCTATCCTCAGAGATTAATATTTTTATTTTTTTGCAAGTTTATGTGAATCTGAGCAGTAAACTGGTATGCCTCAGGTTCAATGATATTATAATAGGGAATTAAAGTTTACTGACATGAAATGGAATGATTATATTGAATCAATTGCTAGGTCTGCTGCTAGGAAAGTTGGTTTATTGTGTAGTGACAGACAATTTTTCTTGTCAGAATCCATCTTTCACATTTATAAATCTACCATTCGTCTGTGCAATGAATATTGCTGCTGCATCTGTTCTGGTGCTACTGCTATATATCTCAAGAGTCTTGACAAAGTTCAAAGGGTCTGTAATGTAATCGATCCTGACCTGTCATCTTGTAAGGTGGCTTCCCTCTGTCTTTTCTAAAAATATTTTCATGGGAATTTTTCTGATGGGCATTCCTTCTTGGTGCCTCAACTGTATGAATTTAAGCGTGCTACTAGATTGGCAACTACATCTCATCGTTTTGCTGTTGAACTAGCTAGATGCAACCATATGTTCTATACTAATAGTTTCTTTTCTTACCTGTGGAATTCCCTTTTGATTTCTTGCTTCCCTGCCACCAACAATCTTCAAAAATTTAAATGTAATGCCAATCACCATCTTCTGTCTTCTTGAATCCTGTTCCTTTATTGTTCTTTCTCCTCACTAAAGTTTTTTCATTCTGTCACTCAGTAACTCCTTGCATCCTAGAGCATTATCACCTTGCTATCATTTTATTTGATTTACTCCATCTTACTATTGTTACTTTTTAATCATAATACTCAGTATTATGATTAATTAAATAAATTGTTTACTGCATTGCTTTTTACAACACTCTTTATCAAATAGATCAAATAGTGTAAAATCAGGGAAAAAATTAAATAAAAACAATATGATTTAATTGTAACTTTAAAAATTTACAAAATAGAGCCTTTGGAAAATACACAATGATGAAAGGAAGATTCTGGTAGTCAAATTTGCCATTTTTCAGTGAAAATGTCAATTTTATGATAATCAGACATAACCAAATAATTCACAACAATAATTCAAAATTTCCACCATTATATACAAAAAATTACAAGGATCTGCTGAAAAGTTTTCAACCTGACCAAACATCTGATACTTTCTTGACATTCCTAACGGATCAGGCTGAAAACTTTTCAGCAGTCCCCTTTGTATATTAAGCATTGCCTTATTAACATAGGAAACCACATTTTTACACCAAGTAGGTGTATTTTAGCAAATAAGATTGATAATATGATTGACTTTAATTCACATTAAAATTCATGACTTTGCATAGTTATTTCTTATCCTTGTTATAGATTGTTCATTAAATTAAATTAAAAGAGGTGCCTTTTTGGGTATTTCATGTTATCTCTAGGATAAGGAGAGAGATTTGACAGGGCCCATCTCCTCTCCAAGTAATACATGCAACATTAGGTCACATAATGCCAGCAGCATGTAAGAAGCAATTGCACTTCAGTAAGCAATGTGGCATGCCAGTGACAAATTTTTTTATCAAACCTTCTTCAATAGATTAATCTAATATATACAAAATTCAAGCCATTTTTTAAATAGACATAAATTGAAAAATATTTAAACAGATTAGACCCACAATGATGAATGTCAAATATCAGAGCATATAAAGTTTCCTTTTTTAATCAAATCTTTTATTTTGCAAAGTTTATGAGGCCATGCTGAAAAGTACTCAATT
The DNA here is from genome assembly GCA_964036315.1 of Acanthosepion esculentum. Taxonomy (NCBI): domain Eukaryota; kingdom Metazoa; phylum Mollusca; class Cephalopoda; order Sepiida; family Sepiidae; genus Acanthosepion; species Acanthosepion esculentum. Next base: position 27,658,287 of record OZ038492.1, on the reverse strand, counting down.
CACTTCCCAAAATATGACCAAACACCCCAATAATTTTTTTCCTTGAGTTTTTCATGATCAACACCATACTGTTCAAATACCATTATGCAACAGATAGATAGAAACTAGACCAACCCCTGGAGTTGCACACACACATATATCTATATCTCTCTCTCTCTCTCTCTCTCTATATATATATATATATATATAATATATATATACACACACACACACACACACACACACACTCTGAAACCAACTCCTATCCAAAGTAAAAATGCAGAAAGAAAAACTAATATATAAAGAGAAATAGTTCAGTTATAAAGATAAAATTAACATGATAGATTAATTTAATGTTCAGTTTCAAACTTCAGAAGAATAAAGGACTCAACACTGAGATAATTTTAAATTGCCACCAATATAGTGATTTTCCAAACGTAGCTCAGATGTGGCACAAGGCCGAAAGTATGGGGCACCCAGTGAGTATCGAACTCACTACTCAGTCATAATAGTTCTAGCGCGACAAGCTTGCTAACCATTACATCACCTCGAGGTGCCCAATTGCCACCAATATATATACATTTTCAAGTTCTCAAGACTCTTTTCACAATTTTTCAGACATGCAAATCTTTTCAAAGCCCAGGTTTTAAATTCCAGGTTTTTCGTGGCAAGCTAGAAACTGATATTATATACGTGATATATATTAACCATGCTTATATATAAAACAGTAAAATTGGAACTTCACTTTGTAAGACTTTGAGAACTGTCATTTATCCACAAATCTACAATGTTGCTTATTAATATAAGCTATCCAACAAGGAACAATAACTATTTATCCAAAGTCAATTTGATAAAATTAGCATGCAACTATAATAGAACCAAAGTTTACTTCTTAGATCTTATTCAACAAAGAACATGGCAATACATGACACCTATATATGTATCCCTTCAATAAAGAAAATGCAACTAACTTTCATGGGAGAAAATGGTAAAGTATATAGACAGTGTTGTCAGACATGATGCTAGCAATCCCATATTAAATAACCAAGACAGAATAAAGCATAACACAAAAAAGAGGGAGAGAAGGGTAAAATACAAAACCATAGCATGATATTTGCAAAGGATAAGCTAAGTATAGCAATACATCACTAAAACCATAAGTTCAGATGGTTAGGTGTCTTGTGAATGTCTTTGGTTCACTCATAGGAGCAATAGATTCTTAATTCTGCACTAGGATTTAGTTGAAATACTCATTGTGACTGATATTCTTATCTGATGCATTCAGGCTGTCAGGAGTTAAAACTGGGCCCTAAATTTCAGACCGGCAATTTCTTAAATGATCAGCTGAGGCTAAATCTCAGTGTGACACTTGACTACTTGCCATTATATGGGCATAAAGAAGATTTGCTTCAAGGAGTCATGTTTCTTCAACAATTGTGTTGCATTTGTCTGACATGACACCTCAAAAGGAAAAGTACCAGTTAAATACATCCACTAGTCAATCAACACTTAATTAAATAATCACTCATATGAAGTGGAGCCAGTAGCAGTTGACAGCAGAGTGAATGCTATGCATCCTGCAGGACAAGTTCTCAACAAGTCATAGGCAAGCCTTCTGATTTGAGTATAAATATTGCTGATTGAATTCCATTATGACTTTTGCAATGACATTGCCTTAAAGATTATAAGGGGTGGTCCATCTAATGGAAATTCCATAGCTAGGCAAAATGTCTCTTACATCCAATGACATGAACGAAGTATCTCAACGTATGAATGCTGATGGCATGCCAATGATAGCAAATTGCTGGCTAAAACACTGATTCACCGAAATATATCTGGACAAGCAAAAATAGAAATGATTGACTGATTTGCATTTTTACGGTTTATCAACCCCTTGTGGGCTGTTTAAAGTGGAAATATATTTTGGATTGTAAGAATATTGTATTAACAATTTTTTGGAGATAATGATTTTTTCAGATACAAGTCCTACTATTTAACACATAGCAAGGAGGAGAGATTGATTCGTACCTTTCCCGAGGGCATTTGCATGTAAGTGCATGTAATAAACTTGAATGGAATTTGAACTCGGCTCTCCAATTTCTCATTCCAAGTCGCTATCCATTACACCACCAGCACATCCACAGCAAACATGAAAAGCAAAACAATTTATCTATTATAGTATCAGTGAGTTGAATTTGATAACAAATGGTCTTTAAAATCAACAATGGTTGTTGCCTTGACATGTGATACAACAGGTCAATGTTTGCACTCGGCACACATCAGGCACAAGATCAAAACACTTTACATCTACAACAGAGAATGAGAGGTTCTATGTTCTAACATGTGTGTAATACCTGAATGACAAGGAGTTGTACAATTTAATTAACACTTTGGAACCAACAGTGGAATAATATACCAGAGACAAAGCATATGCAGCAATATTATTTTTCCCAGGATAGTACTTTATGTCAAAACCATAACAAGCAGGTTCAGTCCTCTATGTTTGAATTTTATCATTCTTAACTCTACTAGTCTGCTTAGAAATAAACATGAGTATCACTGATCAGTACCAAGGTTAAATTGGTGTCCAGGTAAGTAGTCTTCACTATAGCATATGTCTCCTTTTTTTATTGTTGAGTACTTTTGTTCACATGCATCTGAAGTCCCTGAAAACCACTTGTCTATCAGCTTCATTTAAGATGGCAGTTGTCTTTACAACAGAATTGTTTCAACAGAATGCACCACAGCATTTTCTACATTAACTTTCAAGCATTCGAATGTTGTTTTTTTTTTATCCATCTTGAGTAATGGAAATGCCTTAACTTGTAAGAGAAGCAATCTTCCCAGAGTAATTGGCGTTCCAATGGGAATATTATAAAATCATACTGATAACAAAATACAGAGAATTCATATGCTTTCAGGATCAGGCTTAATAGAAATAGCATAATCCATGAGGCTCACAGAAGTTGCAGAGAATGTACATTTATAATTGTAAGTTCAACCTCTCAGCAGCCACAGTAAACCAGAGATCAGAGATTAGTGTCATATTCTTTCTTACTTTTTCTCCTAAAAAGAATTATTATCCAGTTAAGTAAACATGTTAGAAACAAAATTGCCAAAGATGAATTTGCCTGTAATGCACTGAACATATTGGTTCCTCCAAATGGAATATAAGAGAATTGGTATAACTGACTACATAACTCAAAAGCAGTCTAAGACTCATTTTCAAATATCAGGATTTGAAAATCAACCTTAAACTGCTTAGATAAGTTGATTCCAGTTGCACTAAAGAATCTATATTATGCTAGTGTTTGTTATTCCATCGATCATTGGTATGAAAATAAACTATCTAACAGTGTGAAACAGTTCAGTTTTCTTGAGTTGATCATTAGTGGTCACTACAATTTGAGCTCTCTAAGAGGAAGTGCTTAGCTCAATTATCCTTTCTGCAAGTAGCTGCTTACCCCTCAGTGACTATAGTCTTTTTCTTGAATTATATTTTCTTGACTTATTAGTTACTGAGTTACAACCACTGGTAAAATTAGTAAAAAGTATGGGAAAGAGAAATGGTAACCAGTTCACACACATTTATTCACACTGACATTTACAAGGATTTTTTAATGCTACTTCATAAAGTCTTGTCCAAGGATGACATTAGCACATAAATCAGACAGCACAAACTTACATTTTGGTATTGGCATCCATTCAACCCTACGTTCACCAAACAATGACAAGATGTCTTAGAGCACAATGTTGATGTTATATATGCAGTATTAGAACTTAGATGTGTACGTAAATGTAACTTCTGAATAATCTCTTAGTCTTACCCAAATGATCTAATTCGCTTCCTATTTAATTCAGGTAGTATCAATAACAAAATAATTTCTGCAGTAGCTGCTACAACAACAAGAGTTAGAGACTGAAGGTAGCAGATGTTCCATGTGTTGCTGAATGACATACAAAATGGCCCTTTTTGTGACATCTATTGCATAGAGCAGTACATGCTGGACATTTCCATCGAAGACACCTATAGTTCCCACAGAAAAAGGAAACTATTTCTGTTCTTGAGAGACTGCAGCTGCACTAAAGGTTGTCTGTTATACAGAGTATGATTCTGAACTCTTACTTGATCAAAGGTTGTTGCAACATTGTTTTGTTCTCAAGTAGCTGCTGACAGATGGTATTAAATATTAAACCACTTATAAAAGCATCACGTATAGGTTATTTACACTGTTCAGCACCAACAACCCTGTAATTACAGTATTCACTCAGATGCTTTACTGCCTGTATATATTCGTCCAATGTCTCTCCTGACTGTAGCTAAAAAGTAGCTAATGCTTTGCAAACACCTCATTTATAGGCTTCACATACAAGTTCTGTAAAGTACACACTGCATCATTATAAGTTTCACAATGAAAAGTATTGTCATAAGTTTCACAATCAGAATTATATTCATACACAGAAGTGGCAATGAATGCATTCAGTTCTATCAGAAGAATGGTCAATACCTTGAAGAAAACAATAAAATGCACCTACTTATAAATATTTATTGAATAAATGATAGAATTTGAAATTATATCTTCGGTTTTATTCAAGAAAGAGCATATGATAATCTCTGTAACCTTTCAGTAAGAAAGAAAGTGGCAAATGATATATTGTTTTGTCAGCCATGATGCTAGTAATCCCACACTGTATAACCAGAAACATCATTACAATACAGAAGACACACTGTCAATGGTCCTATAATCTGATATTCACTGTTGAACACATCAGCAACTGACTCCATCCCTGACAGTCCTGGAATTGGGCTAGAGTCTTGGCAAAGTTCCTCTCTGTCCACTTAAAGTTGCTGTCTGCCTCTTTTTCCTCTGCACTGAAGGATTGTCTTGGAGAGCCTGTCAGATTTTGTCAAGTGGTCATACTATCTAATATTCCTTTTTTCAGTTCAGTCTTCATATTAATGAACATTCTGTTTTCCTAATATTTTTTTCATTTGTTATGCTATCCTTATAGAAGATGCCGTGGAATCTTCTGAAGCATCACCCCTCCACTGTTTGGATCATTTTCTGAAGCTTTGTGAGAATTTGGAACTCACATGTATACAAGATAGAACCAGTTTTAAAACTGATGCTTTTGTCTCTCCATATGGACTTCAGTGTTGTTGCCATCTGCACAACTATTGCCAGTACTTCAGACTTGAGCCTTTCTGCATTGAAGATGGCAACAAGGTATTAAAACTGCTTCACCACTTCCAGCAGTTGTCCATTGATCCTGGTCTTGATCAGTCCCTTGCTGTTTGTCTTCTTACTGCTGATCTCCATTCTATACTTGGTCAAGGTTTTGCTCAAGTAGTTCATCTGTTCTGTCAGTTCTTCCTCACTGCTTGCGAACCTATCAATATTATCAGCAAAATGAAGATTTGTGATATTGATAGTACCAATGTCCTCTCAGGACATCAGTTATACATTACAGGAAGATGTTGAAGAGTGTAGGAGATAGAAGACAACCTTGATGAACCCCAACTGAAACCAATCAGCAGCAATTCCTTGAATAAGAACTGCATTGTTGGTTTTTATATACAGTTGTTGAATGATTCTTTGATCCGTTTGTGGCCCATGTACAGTGTCATGATTACCCACAGTGCATCATATCACATTTTGGTTAAATGTTTTTTTTAAAGTCAATTAAAATATGGTAATTGTTTTGTTGGTGTTGGTTTTATTTCTCACATAGATTGCCATTTTGGGGGGTAGAGTGATTATTGAAGAATGGAAAAGCAGCAGGCACTGACAACATACCAGCCTAACTGAAATAACAAGAAGGTGGTGATAGATGTCCTCAGCAGAATTCGTGAAAAAGTCTAGCAGATTGAAAAATAATCAACAACATGGACAAGGTTTCTAATAATCAGTCTACCTGAAAAAAAAAATGGCAATCTATAACGGTGCCAGAATTACAGAACAAATACTCTGATCAGCCACACAGTGGTACTCAAAGTAATCCTGAACAGACTTTGACCACAGGCAGAAGTCGTTGCAAAACAAGCTGGGTTCAGCAGTTGAAGAAGCATCACAAAACTTTCAACTTGTGTGCTGTGTGAGCAAATGATGATTGTTCTAATGAACATCATTAGAATAATCATTATTATTTGTTAACTCATGGTGTGTCCATTTGTTTGATGCTTATCAAGCTGTCTGCAATATTCCACCTGTTCAAATGTTTTGCTTCTATGAAGCATTTTTTCCTCTGTTTTGTATCTTTCTTACCCTGGACTGCCTTTGCTTTGTCATAATCTTCCCAACTTAGAATGCTTTTCTACTGTTGTTCTTGTTCAGACAGTCTCCTATATGGTTTCTGATCCAGTCCTCCTTGCATTTCTTCAAAAGGTTTGATCTTTTTGGTGATCTCTTTGTGCTGTTATAGTGTACCTAGCATTCTTCATCTTTCTACACTTGTTACACATGTTCAACATCTCCTTTGACCCAGGACTGGGTCTCCAAGCATATCATTGGCTTCTTTAGTTATTATTATGCTGAACGTGATGTTAATCACATCAACATCCCCATAAATGCTAGCAGTGGTGCAAAAATTTCTGTCAACTGTTGCTTAGAAGGATTCACAAAAGGAAAAAATTCTTCAGTCTGTCAAGGTTGAATTTTAATCTGGTGTTCTTGATTATTTTGATATTCTCAAACTTTACTCTGTAGTTCATAAGATCAGCCCCAATACCTGCATCAGGGAATATCCTAATCTCTGCTCTGTTTCACCATTATATAGTCAATCTGGTTGTGATAGGATCCACTGAGCACATGTTATGTCTCTTGCTGTTAAGCTTTGTGTTCACCAAGAGAATTGTCTAGAATCATGTTGTAGTTGTCAAATTTCAGTAATGACAATCCTCACTCATTGGTGGTATCATTAAAAAACGAGCTGTAGAATTTCTTCCAGTCTTTTAGAGAATCCTTGCTGACCTTTACATTTCAGTCTCCTTGAATAAACAGTATGCCAGTCACTTTTTGTAGTTGGGTGTAGAATCTCCCCACTTGTCATCATAGCTTGAGGTCAGAGCATGAACTTGTACAATGGTGAGGTTAAATGGTGCTGCTTTCAGATGGTAATAGTTCTGCTAGATATTAGACAGACTTCAATGACAGAATGCTTGAAGAAGACTACTCCATTGATGCATTTGTCCACTGTAGTAGAGAACATGTACTTCTGTTTGATGTTCACGTTGGCTCATTCATTTGACTAAACAGAACCCTAAATTGTGCTATGCTTACTGCTTAAGTTAATGCAGAACACAAGTTCTTGCACTTTTCCTGATTGGGCCAGTATTCTCACATTCCAGCTGGCAATTGCAATGTTTTCTCTTCCACAAATCTTCTTTGCAGAGTTTCAGCTATTTGTATACTCATCTTCATCCACCAGTGGCTGACAGTAGACATGATCCTTGTTAAAGTGGGTGACAATCAAACCAGCATTATTGTTGGTGTTTCATTCATCTCAAGTGTATCCTGGGTTGAAATAGTCTCACACAGCCCATCCCTCTTCAGGCCTGACTACAAGTTGCCATCTTAATCATAAACATGTAGTTGCTGGCTGATGCCTCCATTATGGAAGTCAGTGCTGCATTATCAACATATAATAGCCAGAACAAGGTTACATGGTTCCCCTGCTAAAATATGGAAGAATGAATAAACAAAATTACTATCAGAATAAAAAAAAGTCATCTACAAATGGAGAAATCACCTGCTGAATTAATTAAATTTTTCACCAAACAAAGCACTTTCTAAACAATGTCCATTTTAAATTATCAATTACTGTCTTTTTACAAGACCTAGTATAAAAGCATGTACCAGGTTACAAAAATCCCCCCAAAAACAAAATGTTTGTCTTATCCTCAAGTCATCAATATATGTGTTGCTGATGTATTAAAATAGGTTTTCCTTCCCAATCAGATAAAAAATACATAGATAAAAACCTCCTCTCATTAACCACAAGTTTCTTTTTGTTTTTAATTGGAGAGGCCATCCCATTAATTTTATGAATTTGAATCTTTTTGGCAAGGTGAACAATTGTCAGATTTGCAGAATGAAGGAGCATTGTTTTGCACGATTATACTCTTTAGCTTAAAGCTTCTTGATTGTGATCAAGACCACCAGAAAAAAAATGTTCTATATTTATCTTGATAGAATCCCCAATTTTGAAGGCACCTATAATCTTACTGCCTAAAACAAGCTGAAAACCACCTTCCTATAACTTCTAGGTTATGTCAGTTGACTATTTTCATGAAGGATCCAATTCAACCATCAGGTCTATCTAGCTCTACAGTCATCACTAAATGTTAAAATTCATATATCAGTTCTCAGGTACACCTTTGCCCAACTTATATATTTCTCTTTGTAATATTTACTTAAATGAGGTAGTTTAGTTGCTTTCATGTCTTTAGCCAATGTTCTTAATATTCTGTAGTTTTTCTGTTTACATTCACAACACTATCTTCTTCAAATATCTTCTTGCTAGTCAATCCACTCTTAACCATTTTAGTTTTTCTCAAATCTTTTTATGATATTCTTAAATATTTTTTTTTGTTCTCATCTTGCCAATTTTATTGTTCATTGGTCAACTTTTTATCAATGTTGTGTTCCTGTCATTAAATAACTTTACAATATAACTAATTTAGTGTAGGACTTTTCACTTATTAATCTTAGTGGGGATGAAGGTTCGAGTCCTGCTGGAGAGTGCATATTTTTCTAAGCTTTCTTGAATATTCAGGCTGATAGACAAAAATAAATAAATATACTGTTTAATAAATAAACAGAGCACCTACTGAAATATGAATATCCACTAAAAAAAAAAAAGTTTTGTTTCTCTTTTGAAATTATTTTTTTACAACCCATAGCAATTTTTATATATTTGAAATTTTAAATAAAAATATCAATGACTATAAAATTATTATTTACATATGAACAACTATAATTTATATCAGATATATCATTGTAAGTATTTCTAATAAAAAGCATTTTTCAAAGATTTTTTCTTTAATCTTTTTTTTTTTTAAGCCAAAGTGGACATTGAAAATCCAGTTTAAATAATTATAAATACTTTATGATATCTAGTTTAATATTCAAATATTTTTAATGACTAATCAATGTAAGTTGGGGCCTTACAATTATATAGCCTCCATTCAATGTACCATCCAACAATTTGTTCTTTATATTCTCTGCTGGTTTTGTGGGAGATATAGGCTATGAAATAGAGTAACAAGGTTATCAAGTAAAAACAATATTCAAGTGGCTCAATTGATGAGCTTATTCATATTGATTGTATACATGCCAAATGGACTTATCTTTTGTATAGTGTTTTAATCTATTACTTTCTGGCTTTCATTGGCATACAAAGGGAAAGATATGATTTGCCAATAATAACCCTCCCCTTGTGATATAGACATCATTTCTGATAGTGCGTTTCTATGAATGTTTTACATAAATCATTCAAATTATATACATACATGTGTGGATAGCAGTAATTTTGTCTAAAGAAGAGTGCACTAAAATCAGCGATTCTTCGACATAAACCATTACTACTATAAGAAACAACTGCAGTCAGGATCATCAAATCAATGCAAGCAATCCTTTCCTTAGCTGCGCAGTATGTGCAATGCCTGGGCTACATGCAGTTCTGAATTCAGAGTTTTCCTTCTCCTAGACCAGTTGCCATTCAAGGCTATATAGAACCAAATCTGTCCCGCTATTTACATAGCTGGGGAGGGGAGAGAAGAGATAGATTCATACCTCTCCCAAGTACTACTAGTCTTGAATTATTTAGAAAAGTAGAAAACATTATGTTGGAAGGAAACATAAAGGGAGATAACTCCAAAGTATTGTAAAAGTTATCCCACTTGCTTTGGACATCGTGACGTCAGACGTCACGTGTGGCAATACACAGAGAGATCCAAGATGGCGGACTACACCAGAACACGTGTGGTAAACGTCTCTCCATATTTCACTAATTCTTTTGTAGAGTAGTATTAACTCAGTTTATCTATTAATTAATAAAATGCTGTAAACCTAAAAACGTTCTTGGTAATTATTTCCAATCAACAAATGCATTGCTCGGTCCTCAGAACTCACGCAAACATAACACATTAATTAACTATCCTTGCTATAGTGATGCCATGAACAATCAAGAGATCCTCCTTATTACTAGTGCTATATAAACCAGTCTTCTGTAACTTAAAAATATTTTAATCAGATACCACCTTACAAAAGTAGTTTTATTATAGTATTTTTATGATAATAAACATACAATGCTGCAATTATCAGTCTATTTAAGCTGTTATTTACTGTTAGTAGAGATGTTGCGAGTCTCTGCCTTGGCAATGAGTCACTGAAAATCCAGCTGATATGTTGTCAAGGCTGTATGTATGAGCTCTGTATGATGCTACAAATTCACAGACTTCATTACGCACCACAGATTCACAGCAGAAAATTGTTCTGAACATTGAAGAGTTGCATACTAGTTTTCTTTAGTTCAGAATATTTTATTTCCAGAAATTTTCTACAAATCACATGAAGAGCCCTCCTGTAATTCCATTTCCACATAAGCTGATTCTGTAAGCACAGGTTCAAGAATTGGGCAACAGACAACATCAACCATAAATGCATTTACAAAAAAAAAAAAATTTTAATTTTGTATTTTTCCTCTGTGTATGTGAGTGTTTTTTTTTTATTTCAATAAGGCTATGCATTTGCTCTCCTACTAAAATTAGAAAAGCAAAGTTTATTTATGGTTGTGGAGATCACTAGCATCTAGATCTGTCCAATGCAAATTGCTGGCATGCAAATCTGTCTAATGCAAATTGCACACATGCGAATCTATCCAGTAGAATTGAATAGAAAGTTGTAGAACTCTCTAGAATGTTCTAATCATACTGCTATATAAGCAATGCAGATGGAGCGGCTTGGGTGTCTTTTTGCCTTTGCCCATCATACACTGTTGGAGAGACATTTAATTAACCTATTTGGATTATTGCTGTACTTTCTCTGTGAGTGAACAAGAGAAACATTACAATGTATCTTTTTTAAGATCTGAAGATCAGGAAAAATCTTTTTCTTCCTCTGGAGTGTCAAGATTAAGAGTTTGTTGATGTTTCCTTATATCAGTAAGAAACATCAGAGCTATTCATCATTTTCCACTTAAGGGTTGGATCTTTTAACTAACTCAAACAGATTCACAAACTTATTAAATACATTACTGATGAATACATTAAAAGGAAACATCACTGGGTTTATCTTCAAGTTTCAGTCCTTCAATAAACTTCCCCAACTGCTGATTGTTTTCTTGTTTAAGCATATAAATTGAGAATTTCAAAGTCATTCATTGAATTATTAATCATCAGTATGAAGATGTGATGATCTGACTTTATTGCTGATTACTATTATCTTAATTTTAAACTAATGATATTAATATAAATTTTCAACTGCAGATCTCCAACCATTGATGAAGTCACAGGAGTCAGCAAATCATTTCGGAAACTATGGGAGTAACAAAGCAATCCCTACACAATATAAAAAAAATAACATCTATGAAGATCATACAAGAAAGGGTCATTATTTAATCACTGGAAAAACATAAAATACATCTGTAAAAGACTTAATCAGATGAAATATTGTTAAAACTAAAGCTGAAAGCAATAGACTGAAAAATCTTTGAGTAACATAAATACTTTTCAAAACTTCAGACAGGGAAAAAAAACAAAAACAAAAAAAAGCCTTAATATTTTCTTTCCCAGATAAAACTATTAAAGTTTGAACAGGTAAACAGAATACATCAACCAGTGAAACAGACTAATTGGCAAATGTTCAGTACTTGTTTTCCAGCAGCTCCTAAAACTTTTGCTCAGGGCATCTAATCACTTCTATAAATGAGAATATCAGTTTGTTCTTGAAGTTGCTATTCAATAAAAGGTTCTCAAGGAAAGAAAAGCAATATGAAAAGTATTCCATTAAATGAAAGAAATGCTCAAAAGGTTCATGACAAAATCTGAAGCAAAAAGATAAATACATGCTGACAATAATGAAGTATTGTCATCATGTTATGATCTTGGTTCAATACTACAGTTTGCAGTTGGTGAACATTCTTTAGGCTACTTTCTTCATAGGCTGTATATGGTGATGTGGCATAAGGCCAAAAGTATGAGGCACCTAGTGAGGATCGAACTCAATGTTCAGTCATAATTGATCTAGTGAGACAAGCTTGCTAACCATTACACCACATCTAAGTGTCCTCCCATAGGCTGCATATGCAGTGGTTGATATCTTTCTCCAAACTTCCAGATATCTTTTGGAAGCAACAAAGACATGGAAAATGGTTCACTTTCTCACATTTGTTAGCTATTTATTCAAACATTGAAAGCAGAGACATTTTGGCCTAATTGGGGATTGTACCAGGATTTTGGTTTGTAGTGTGTCTATGATTATGCAGTGCTGAACTTAACATTCTTATATGAAACCTAGATACTATACAGCCATGATATCAAGAAACTTGAGAAGTTCCATCAAAAAATGCTTAATTCTATCTTTGGTAACAGCTGGGAAGATCACACTGAATGCATGGACGCAACAAGAATGCTCTGGCAAAAATTTATATGTTGAATTTGCCAGCAGTACTGGCCGTTGAGGCAAATCAAAAGTCTAATACAAGGACCAATTTAAGAAGGTTTTAATGACATGAGATTGTACCTGGAAAATTGAAGTGCCTCACTGTAAACAGGCAAGAAATATTACCCAAAAGATTATTACCCCCACCCCGCAAAGAAAACATCCAAACTTTGAGCAAAAAGACTATCATGCAAGCATTGAGCGGAGCTGCCCTGATGTTTGGAAATAGTTCCCAGTCTACATTATCCCACCATTTTCCACGTTCTGAGCAAGAGTGAACATCAATGACAATGTACTATAATAAAATATTTTCATTAAAAGTTTGTGAACAAAGTTAAATTATTTTTAATTCCTTGAGTAGGGAATTTTTTTTTTTCAAATATTTCTGAAATACTGAAAATTAACAATTACTATAGAGATTACTCTTGCACATATACATTGTTATATCCATTATTGCATTTAAAGTGTTTTTTGTGTCAACAAAATATCTAGCATGTAACCTATACTTTTGAAAAATTAAAGACATGCATTAAAACTTTCTTAATAAAAGAGAAGTAATCTTTATAGTGACAGATACAAAACTTTATAATATTACAAGCTAGCAAATGTATTTAAAGACTAAATTTGTAATTTGAACAGTTTTAACATGTCTATTAATATAAATAATAAAAAAACCCACTTAGATGACATTCAAGTGCAAGCACAAATAAATAAATGCAATTGTTATGAGTTTCAAGAAATCAGCTTTAAAAGCATTCTGAATGGAATAAGTTATCTAAAATAAATGTGTGCACAGACTGAAAAAAAAAAGAAATAAATAAAAAATCAAAAAAAAAATCAGAGATTATGTAGACTTATATATGTGGAAACTGAACTGTCAACCTTATGATCACCATTCCAATGCATTAATTATCATATTTCATACCAAGCAGTCAGCTAAATCTGTTGACTTATACTAAATGTTTGTTGTATAATAGTAATTTTCAGAGTAAATTTTAATTTTTGTTTTGAAGGAGTAATCAGTAGTGTACATTACTTGGAAATAATATAAGTTAAAGCAGGATTTTTTTTTATAGAAAGGAAATAATTTTTGTAATAGATAAAGTAAAAAAAATGAAGAGTGATATAATTGACATAAAGAGAATAGTCTTTGAGGTTATTCTTTACAGAAAGTGCAGAGGGTGAATTTATTTTCTGTGCACTAGTGAAGAGCAAATTCATTAAATCTTCACCAACCCTACAGCTAGAATTGGAAGTACAACCAAGTAATGATCACAAAAGTAACTTGTCCCACATTCCTCAAAATTGGCCAGCCAATTTGGAGAACTGTCATTTTTTGTGGGCAAGTAAAATATTACCAACCCCTTCAAGTCCTACATATATATTTAGTCACACCTATAACACAACAGTAGTATCATCCGTTACATCTCAGTGGAGGGGTAGGGCAGTTGGTTAGATTGAGAACTTAGAATATAGTGTTTTTCTTTCTTCTTTGTGCATTTGAACCACAAGTGGGTTTTACATATGTCTTCTCATTTTACATGTTTCAACAGATCAAATTATAAAAAGAATGCCAGTAAACCATTTTCAAACATTCTGCATTAGATACACAAGAGACCAAAGTATTAATTCTGGATAGACACCCAACATGACACCCATGGCAACAGAGGAAAAGAGAGTAACCGATATTCCTTGATCAGTCTCAGAAAATATAAAAAGATTAAGAAAAAAATAGATTATTTCAATTTAAGAATTAGACCAGGTAATCCTAAAGCAAATCAAGATATTAATTACAAAATACTAACAGGGTTTCATTTTTAAGGGGTTCTGCTGTAAAATGTCGGTGGCATATTGTTGTCCTCACTATAAATAATTGTAGCAGAAATTTTTATCTACGAGATAGCATTACAGCCAGAAGATGTAAAAAGAAACTTAGACAAGAATAGCTTAGTTTTCCTAACAAATTTTCAGAATCATAACATTATTTACTTGCTGACTTAATCCATAACAAACAAATAATTTAATATTGTCATCCCTTACTATAGAGGATGGAAGGTTCCTGGATCAAATGCAGATACCAAAATTTGCAGATGTTTAAGTCCTTTTTATAAAGTGGCATAATATTTGCATACAAGCACCTCCATTTGTATACTCTAATATCTCTACAGTCCTAATAATTCTATATAAAGAGTTCTTATACTAGTGCTATAAACAAAGATTTTGGCAGGAAATGGACATCTGAGGAGAAAATATTGTATAAAATTAAATTTTATTGTTAATCTATATGCTATTAATAAGTTATGTTGGTTGATTTTTATGGCTTGTCAACCCTTGCTGGGTTATTCCACATTGATTTTTGTATGGGGCACCTCATGAAGATTAAACTTACTATTCAGTAGTTATGGCCAACCAGACTAGCCTTGCGAAACATTGTCCCACACCAAAGCACCAGCAATTATAAAGAGATATTGAGGAAAAGTCCGATATAACAATTATTTGTGTAAATTATGTAAAATCAGAGATATTTTGTGAAGTCATAGCATGAAAAGTTGTTTACCAGTATTAAGAAATAAATAATTGGCATTTTTTTTTTTTTTTAGTGGGGCCGGAAAAAAAAAAAAAAATTATATAAAAATCAACAAGTTAATAGATTTTAAAATTTACAGTAATTATTTAATTAGGGATGGATTTTGTTTTCAGTGTTTGTTTTTTTTTTATAGAAATATTTCATGTTTTTTTTTGTTTTTTTTTAAGAAAAAAGAACAAAAAGGATAAAAAAAAGCAAAAGTTACAGACAAGGTGAATTGTTGAATGGCATGAGGCTACAGCAGAGCATATCACTTTATTCATATGGAGTCAGCATTTCTGTATTTTTGTTTACTTTTGGGGATTCCCCCCACCCCAATCTACTAATGCCAAACCCCAAAGTATGAAAGTCCAACTAAATGTTAGGAAGGAAAATCTGATATTATTTACTAATTCCATCTTTTTGTTGGTTGAATTTATTCTTGTCATTATTCTTTGATTACTATCTTAGGTAAAGACATTTATTTAATACTTTAAAGAAGCTCTCACAGCTTTAAATATTTTCCTTTTTTCTTTGGTTTTCATGTCAACGAAATTTTAATTTTAATTTTTTCTTTTTCTTTTGCAGGTAAGTGACATGCAATTAAAGGCTTTAATACCAGAACAGAACTATTTTCAGGTAGCTTAAATTTTCTTTTATATTTCAATCCAATTTTAGCATAGATACAAAAGCGATTGCGTCCACTCCTCAAATATTTATCTTCTGAATGATCATCTGATAACATATAAGATTAAAAATATTAGAAGTTACAAAAGGTTTGTTTAAAAATAAATTTTCATCACATGGAACTATTTTACTCATTTAAATCCAACACTGTAAAGGAAAGCATTTAAAAATGATCTGAAATTCAAACACAAGTCTTAATCATTAGTCTGTTTTTAATAACTGTTTGGCAGATGTTCTTCAATCTTCAAATGAATATAGTATTTGGTAAAAAGGTTCTTCCTCTCAGATATGATTTGTGATCAACATATCTGCAGATAGTGGTCAACCACAAGTTTGGATAGAGAATGAAAGGAAGGAAAAATAAATAAATTAAAAAAAGGTCTCCTGACAAGTTCTGAGGAGTGTAACACAAGCCAAATTTCCTAAAATTTGCTTTAGTTTTTGGGGGTTTTTTTTTATAGGTAATTATAACATTCAAATCTATTACCACATTTGTCTTGTCAGGTACAAGACACAAAGCAATTCTTACATTCACTTTTTATTGGTTACAAGTTCCCCCCTTCAACAATTAACTTTTTAAGTAGTTAAGAAAAACAAAAACTAACAATCACAAGACAAATATTTCACCATAAATCACAATCACCAAAATTAAGACATAATGAAAATTTTAAAATTTAATGCTTCAAAAATGAAAACATTCAACAAAATGAATTTGTTTTCATGCTCTAATATTTGCAGGAAAAACATTTCAGCAACAATTCAGGTATAAAATGTAGAAAGATTGCTAAAAAATTAGCTTTATATCTGAGGTATTCATAATGCTTAAGTTTCAATAATGCAATCCTATTTTACTTGTTGAAAAACTGACACTAAGTAATCTTCCTATCATCATTTGACTTCTTCATAAATAGGCAAAAAAAGAAAAGAAAAAGAAAACTCATAGAAAAAAGATTGAAAGTGTCACTGCAAAGTTATAGTGTCTCCAGTTGCAACAGATTAAAAATTATAAATCACTTTCTAGAGTAAAATTCAATTTAATAATTTTGTTTCAAGTTATCTGCAAAGCTTTATGTACAATCCAAGTTTATGGATGTTAGCAACATTTTATCTCAAGTTCAAATAGACATTTTTACCAAAATCAGACACAAATGTCAGAAAGAGATTAAAGAAGTCAGACTGGTATGAAAAAAGTTACAATTTGTTTTTCTTAAAAAGATATAAAGGCACCACTTTAACTAATGACAAAAATATTTTAAATTCTCAAAAGATAGTTGATTTCTAAAGGTGATATACATATTAAAATTTGATTTTACAAACATTTTAAGTTTAATGTATTTGACTAACTCAAATTGGTGCCCATTTCATAGAATCCAAAAAGTCTTTGATTTTGTAAATCTGGAGATAATTTAAGATAAAAATGCTGAGAGAAATCAAGTTTATATTGTTTGAGAAGAAACCTTTACATGCCAAATATTGTTCAGAAAAATGAGACCCTTGAAGTCAAAAGGACATGATTGTCACCTTTCCTCCTTATCTCCATAAATCTTCATTTTTTTTTTCACCTTCTCTTCGATTCAACTCATATCTCATTCAGTATTACCACCATTTTGTTGACTGTAACCCTCTACCTTTAGTACTTCACAAGCATTGTCTTGAGTGAACTTTAGTGTAAAAAGAATTAAAACCTTTTTCTAAACAATCTTTGGAATCATGTCATTACTGTAAACCACTCAGACAGCCTTGGAAACAAGGAAGATTTAAATGGCTCAACATACTCCAATAATTCTATTTAACAAGCATTTCAGTAAAATTCATAACAGTTTCCCCAATGGATAACTAAAACATAAGACAAAAATATTTGTATAAAAAAAACCCCCAAAAACACACACACACACACACACACACAGAAATTCTAAATTATTCACATGCACAATGATAAGCTGACACCTGATATTCTTAATTCAATAATTCAAGCTTAATTGAGCAGACACCATAAAAACAATGAATTTTTTTTAGTCCTCCACCTTCCCCAAGGTCATAACATTGTGCCTTGTTAGAGAGGAACAGTTAGCAAGCTACTGTAGCAGATCATTATTTCTGTAGGGAGTTTGAGCTTTATTGGATGCTACACACATATAGGCTTGTGCCAGAGTAAAGTCAGCTTTATTCCAACTTCATACTGCTTACTTTAACAGTAATCAGAACATTAGGATAAAAGCAACAAGATTAGTCAAGAATTAATGGAAAATCACAAACTAAATTTAATAAGCTATTTTGGTAAGTTAATTCTAGCAAAGGGGAAAATAAATTAACAAAAAGCAGTGAATTTTTACTTGATGTCTCTAGACCTATTCATGTGGCTTTGAAAAACATTAATTCCTTTACAATCCTTTCTGAATAAAAAAAAAAAAAAGAGTGAACTGTAAGGATTCATTTGCAACAATCGTACAAGTGTGTTGAACTATTTTGCATTATTGGTATTTCAATCAAATATGAATTTGTAACAATCATTCAGATCTATTCACTTTGTTAAGAATCTCTAACAACTGTTTCTCTTCTAAATATGGTCTGGTGACTCTGGGGATCAGTTCCTTCTGAAAGTACTCCCTCTCTGTATAAACAGGAGTAAGGTCAGAAGTTCATGGACATCTGCAGCAATGGTCAAGAGAATCAACTATAAAATACAATCTTAAATAGCTTGCTACATTAGGTGCAGGCACAAATCCAAGATCACCTGACTGAAACACAATTGCAAAAAATATTTTTTTAAATATCTAGATAAAAAAATCTTTACAAATATATACACCGCCAAATAATTCCAAGTAACCATAAATTAACCATAAAAATCAAATATCTCCATAAAGACAAAGACATGGATTACTAACTATACTTTCCATCATTTTTTCTATTGAAAAGGCCCTCATAATCACATAATCAGATATAATATATTTTAATGTTAAAGTAAAAATAGCATTTCCTCAAATTTCTGTTGTCATTCAAATTTTGAGCATGATTCTAAATGCAGTGAATATATATATATATATATATATATATATATATATATATATATATAAAAAGAAATAACTGAAGCATACATCAGCTAAAAAATAAAATAATAACTGAACTTGTCAGAAATAAAGCCATACAATTTCTTCTTTGGCATCTTCTCACCAGAACAAATTAAAAACATTTACAGATATCAAAACGAAATATTCTGAGCAATTTTTTTTTATTTCCATTTATCGCACATTAAAAACATTTATTTAGATTATTTATATGTGGACTGTTGTCCTGATTTTCAATATTTATCACAACTTTTCAGCTGTTGTGCTCTACACCCTTCATTAGGCTTTATTTAATCTACAAGAGCAGACAGTTCTCATCCTCACAGATTTCCAGGTGAACCTTTTATTTAATATAGACCCACAGATTAAAGGGTGACATAGCTCAACAAGCATTTGGTAAAGGCTGAATGATATAATGACCAAAACATTATCATAACAAAGATGAGAAAAATAGTCCATATGTAAATAATTCCTCACCCCAGAAATTCAGACGAAAATAAAACATTTCCTGTCCTAAAGATCTTTTCAATTATACAAGATACAAGTTCAGCAAGATGTAAAATCTATATAGAATTATTTGTTTAATTTTATAAAGAAAAAGAATTTCTCAAGTGATATTTTAGAAAAGTGTGCGAATTCACGTGTGGAAATATGAGAGATGCTAGCTATTTATGCCCAAGGAGACTATAACAGCTACAAATAACACATATAGATAGGGCATAGTTTCACCTATGAAACATTATTTTTACATAGTCACAAATATTTTTGCTAGTAATGAAAAATTCATGTGTGTCCAGAATGTGGTTTATTGCTGTTGCCACTTCTAAAATATTATCCACTACTTAAATGTGCTCACATCCACTGTTTGGTCTCTATATAAATGTTCAGCAAGTGTTGATGAATGTCAGCAGGTTTGTTTTCCACATGGAGGAATTCAATGATACATCTCCACTTTATATGCCATTTTGCCAAACTGCTATCTGCAACAAAGCAAAAAATGATTATTGGCAAGAAGGTTCAGTTTCTTCTACTTTATCACTATCATAAGATGGGAGGCATTACTTTTAGAGCAATGCTTATAAATAGTGGTCTTAATTTATGAAAACAAAAAAATAAAATAAAAAAGCAAAAATAGTTTTTCTAATAGCATAACAAGTCCGTTCAACTTCCAGGCATATGAGAAGGTAGTAAACATTTTTTATGTATTAGAAAAAAATCATATATTAAAAAAGTTAACAGAAATCGAGTGTAAATAAAAACTAAAAAGAATTAATATTAAGTTTTGACCACAACTTGTTCCATCCACAAATTTCCAATCAACTCTAAAATCATGGCACCTGGAGTAATTATAGTAGACAATTGGAAAGCTTATGTGGTAAAAAGCTGAAAGTTTTTACTCCAAGGTTCTTAAGATATTTTAAATGAATCAACATAATGAGGGAGAGAACTTATTAAATTAGTAAATCTAGAAAACTGGTGAAAACTTAATCCAACTCACTTCCAAATGACCAAATAAAATTATTGGGGGAAGAGGGCGGGGGGGGGGGGAGAGGGGGGGTCATTCTTGGTAAAGCTGAGAATTTTTCAGCACTCCCTAATATATTTAGATTCCACTAATTTTAAATGTAAAAAGATGGATTTTGTTGATTCTCTTTATAATTAAAATCAGAATATTCTCTACTAGAATTCAAGAATTTTGTGTTTAAAAATGTCACACAAAAAGCAATACATTATTGATTGATACAATAATACTGCTTACATTAAAAAAAACAACAAAAAACAAAACAAAAAAACAGCAGTTTTGGGGGTTATTTTACTGATCACTTACAGAAAAAGTAAAAAAATTTTGTTAAATATATAATTTACAAAAAGAGTTTTATAGCCGCAATAAAAATAAGAGATAAAAGACCACGTTACTTTCAATAAAAGTTTTGTAATTTCATTTTTGCAGTAAAAATCATTAATATCTCAGAAAATATTTTCTCTAACCTTAGTGGTATTTTGTAATGGAAACATGATCATTTATAGCTGGTACAAAAATAAATTAATGCCGTTTTGCATCAGATATAAACATTTTTGCTAGACTAGATTAATAATATAAAGAATAGTTTCATTTTTTTTTCTTCTTCACTATCCAAAAACACTTTTGAAAGACGACAATTTAAAATATTAAGAACTTGACAAGTTTTATAGACAACAAAAGATAAATCCGACGGGGAAAGAAAAAAGCTTAAACAAATTGCATCGTGTAAAACTGCTTAGTTATCTCCCTTCCACTTTAAGGAATTCTAAGCAAAGTAATGAAGACTTTAATACTGAAGTTAAATAAATTAATAAATGAATAAATCCCTTCTGCTATAAATAGACGGGATTACTATCCTAACATGTTAGCACCATTTTTAATTTGAAATACTGATTGCTTGATTATTACTTGTGCAAAGGCGATGAAGAAATTGGGTTAGCAGCAGGTAACATGATATTCTCAACCAGATGACTGCCATGACTCCAAATAACTATCTGAAGCAACATTTTTTGGATCTTCAGATTAACCAAGGGATAATTTTATTATGTATTCTTATGTTAATGTTGAACCATTTTAATACAAAATGAGGAAAGGAGGTTTAATCAATTGAAAGAATGAAAGGAGGGTTAAAAACCAAATGACAAGTAATTGCACAACATTTTACATTAAAGGTGCATAAAATATGAAATCTAAATATCTCGAGTAAAAAAAAGTTCATAGCTGAGAAAAAATACATTATAAAATAAATTTATAAATTTTTTAGTTTACAGATATTGATATTTTATAATATGACAAGTAAAAAGAATGAGTAAATAACAAAAGTTGAAAATTCTTTGAACATTATTTTTTCATTTCAAACTCTTCAGAAGGTAAATAATTGGTACTGAAGTTGTCAAATGATTCTGTAATGTTTTTTGGATGGACTAAAAAACAGATTACTTTTATATTAGAAACTGACTTAGGAAAAAAGTATGTAAACCAATTTCTTCATCCAAAACATACGTTTAGAGGCACAAATAAAAATGCATTTGTGTTAATTTACAAACAAGCCCGTTTCATAACAAAATAAATTCCAGCTTGTTAGTTTCAGAAAAAAAAAATTAGTTTAAAAAAAACAGGAAAAAAAAATCTAAGAATTGATGAAGTTGTATGTATACAAAGGGGAATAAGTATAGAATTAAAACATTGCTCTTAATTATCTCCCTTTACATTTTCATAAATTTTGAGGGAAAAATTAAAATCTACACATATTTTCTCAAATGCTTTCATTTATTCTATATCTGGTAGCAGATGTATTCACGATTTTCTGGCAATATTTCAGCAATTAATATATTCTTCAGGCTTCTGAATGTGTATGTTATCTCGTGTATGTGTATACATAAACTGTGGACATAGAAATAAACACTGCATATAGACAGTTTCACAACTTGTGTTGATTTCTATGACCACATTACTTATATCTACAAATACTGAGCACTCTTTCCATACAAATATAAAAAATTTAAAACTATATATGATGGACTTTCAAGTCAATTTCACCCTATGAGAACCAAGCAGTTCACAACTACTAGACAATCCATACAGATGTTTTGTTAAAAGTGGTGAAAGCTTGGGTAGAAACAGCCACACTTTCAAAAGAACTGATAACAAAGAATTGGCGTGCCACAAAATTTCTGAACTACCCTCCTCTCCAGAATAATGTCAAAGTACAAGGACAAACATGATTCTCCTTGGAAAGACCTATTTGAATTCAGAGCTTTCTTCTCCCAGACTAGGCTATCTTGCCCTTTTTTAAGGGCAGGCCCAGCCTGCCCTGTTATTTAACCCATAGCTGAAAGATGCATTCAAGTCTTTTCCTAGGTCATTAGTTTTAATTAAAGCAAATTCAACCAAAATTTGAACTGTTTGCTAGTTTCACTTTCCACCTGATAACCATTACACTACACACACATCCACACACACACTAAATTTCTCTCGAGTTCATTAGTTATGATGTTTGTAGGTAATGTGACAATCTTTTGTGTTTGTACATTTATTATCTTTTTTGGCTTTGTTGTTTTGTTTTTATGATGATGCAGCTTGATTGGCAAAAACAATACATGTTTTTCCAAAATGCCATATCTTTACCACATATATAACCAGCCTTTGGAGCTGTGGGACCAATTGGATAAACTGCTTTTTCAGAACTCCAGATTCCCTACCAATGTCAAAGTGTAAGATGTCACATGTATTTAACTGAGTTTAATTTTTTCAGAGAAACTGTTATATGGTTATATAAACAACATTTATTTCAAATACAGTATAAAAAAAAGAAACTTTATAAATATAAATAAATATAATGGACTTTTAAGAATACAGAAAAAAAATTAAAATAATTAATTACAATATGTTGCGTATTTGACATGTCAACAATAGTGCCAGTATCACTGGCTTAAATTCAGTCCTGCACATATCTATGTGGATGCACACTATTTTTGTTGCCTTTTTGTTGCAACTTTGGCATATCAATCCAACAGAATCATTTGAGTGAATCTGATGTGACAATTTTTATTACTAAGAATTAGAGAAGGCATTACATTAGCATATGTGTCTTCTGACAGTTATTAATACTCATCATAAAGATTCAATTGCACTTGTATTTTCAAATAAAAGAAATAAGATATCTGTGTTTATAAAGCATGAAAATTAGATATATCAAGGACATCTTTAGCTGAAGACATTACCTGAAAAAATGTTTCCAATTTATAAAGAAAAAAAAAAAAAAATATATATATATATATATATTTAGTTTGTGTATTATTATTATTAATGAGCAAATTTATTTTTTCTACAAATCTTATAACTATCAATATGGAAGAAAATTACAAAAAAATTTTTTTTAGCAAGTGTTTCATTTTTATTTTACAAAAAAATAAATAAAATTTCAAAAAGTTAGGAATAATTCAATACTAAATTTACATCCATAATTTCTTAGCATTTGTATTGTCTGTCCCATTACCACAAAGCCTTTTTTAAATGAAATTACCTGTGTATTTATTTATCACTCCACAATGGTAAAATGACATGTGGTCTACATGAATGAAACAGTTCATATGAAATCAATAAGAACCTAATTACATTAGAGACAATTAGTAAAAGTAAAACTAATTTTTGAATAAAGCAATTTTTGTGCAGACCTTCTAAATACTTGATATTTAACTTTAGTATACTTGTATGTTGGAATTAGTTCTGGAAGGAAGGTAAACATTTCATAAAAAGTTCAAAAGTTAAAACTGTTGAGAAAACAGTCATTAAGCAACAGCAAGATTGTATAACAAACCTTTATGGGTTGCTAGTTATCCTATAGCTATCAGATTTTCTACAAGTGTAAGTGAAAGCCAGTTAAAAGACCAAATTATATCATAGCATTCAGATACATAATTTGAAAAGAAAGAAAGAAAGAAAGAAAAAAAAAATGATTAATTTTCAGTAATAGGTTTTTGAGCTAAGAAATTGCTTTTAAAATCCACTTCCTTTTTATGTGCTGTGTCCTTCAGGATGTAAGCAAACATGGCTCTCCACTTCCCCCAACCCCTTGTAGCTCTTAATAAGTTTTGTCCCTTTGCTACTTCCTCCAGGCCATGTTCTGTCATCCACTTGCTTAAACTTGCTAGGTATGTCATGTGCTGCTTTCCCTTGTCCCTCTTTCTCTCTATTTGACCTGTGAGTATCAGATGCTCCAAACCCTCTTTTATTATTATGTGTCCCAGAAATTTCAGCTGCCTCTTCCTGATGTTAAATATAAGCTTCCTCCTTGTTTGCATCCTCTCCAAAACCTCATCATTGCTCACATGTTTGGTATAAAATGAAAAAATAAAACCGAATTTAGTAAATTTAAAAGACAAAAATGCTAGTCAAAAATTTTATTTTTAAGGCAGACACTAAAATGAGATTTATATTTCAGAACAGATTCAGCAATGAAGATAGTATTGAAACTAGATGTTATTAACATATTCTATTGATCAGAGCTGAGAAACTACCTCACAACAGAAAATGTTATTTCTGCTTACACTGTAGGTTATGCCAATCCAAATTGATTATAATTCAATCGACGAGCACTTTATTATTAACTACAAGCCTAACTGGATTTCTACATAATTAAATTCATTTTTAACTTAGAGAATCAACATAGCATTTAATTTCTTACAGTAGTAAATAGGCATTTTGTTCCATTATGATTGGAAAAGTCATGTATTGTTCATTACTAAATGACACAACATGAAGATTTAAAAAAAAAAAAAAGTCCACATGCTTTGTACAGTAAACACATGAAAGTTAATTCAATACTTACATAATAAAGTGTGATACATTTTATTATGAAAGTTTAAGAAATAGATGTTAACATTAAAAAAGTCAATATACAGAAAAAAATGATTACAAAGATATAAACTAATATATATTTATGTTTTTGTTCTATTTTCCTATCAAAGAGAATTATCCCACAATTTCCTGTTACAGTTATGACATTATAAAAGAGTTTTAAGTAAATTCTAAAACTACTTTTTACAGTTTTTAGAGGGTGGATCAATAAGTTCAGAGATACTAGCTGAATTTTCATTATATAATGTTCCATTTCAGTGATTGGCATTCATCAATGAAAACAATAATGTTAAAAAAATAAGTATGAAAAATAAATGCTTATTTTTGTCATTAGATTGAATTTACTGGTGTAAATATGTATACATTTGTGCAAATGTACCCTGTATGTTCTACATTCTTCTGATGTTCTGCATCTAACTTTTTTGCCTAAATAAACTTTCAAAGAATCTGAGGTTGTAACAGAAAAACTACAGGGAATTTTTTTAGACACAGAATGTTTTAGTTTTTTTTACATAGAGGGCAGAATTAAATAGACTGACACCTTTGAAAATTAAGATAAAAAAAATAAATGGAATGAGAAAATTAAAAACAAAAAAATTTGAATACTGTTAACACAGCAAATGGATGTTTGCATTAAGAATAATAGATAGCAAAACCATAAAATGAATATTTTTTCCTCTGCAATTTATACAATATTTCACACACACACACAATTCCAATTCGACAGTTTAGCTCTGTTGACTAATATTTCTATTAAAGAATTTGCAGATACGAGTTATCTCCCATAGCCCAGTAACGGAGCACTAGAGACATTTCAGTCAACTTAGCCAAATATCAAATGATTAATTATTACTAATGAGGAGTGTGTTTGATTCTCACTGGGTGCACCATACTTTTGGCAGAGTTCCAAACTAAGCTAAGCAAACAATTGAGTATGTCAAGAGATCTCAATAAGAATCAGCCTTTAAAAATAAACAAGCAAATTTAATGAAGATAAAATAGAAATAATATAACTTAATATCATTGAAATTGATGCGTGTAATTTGTGCTTGTAGGTTAAAAATTAGCTAAGTAGATAAAATTCAAGATATATAAGCTCTATCCTGAAATATTTGAGAAGTTGATTTTTTAAGAAAGGATAAAAAAAAGTTAATATCACTCTTATTTTGTTTCAATAATGTATAGAAAAGGATGGTTTAAAATAAAATAAAAAATTATATTGAGGATGTGCTTAAAGAATCCTGTAATTTTTTTTTTAATTCTGTATTATATATATAACATAGATAATTTCACATATGTGATGCTCTTATGGAAATATTCAAACTGTTTTCTATGATCTCTGCGATGCTTAATGTTTAAAATTATCAGTCTACAACATATCCAACCATTTTGAATATCTTGAAAATCACTCCTGTGAGGTGACTCACTCAGCAGTGAGAATCAATAGAGGTGATAGTGTATACTGTTTGACCAACACATTTACACTGAGCCTCTCATGCAGGATTTTCTGGCAAAAACATCACATCACCCATATCTGTTAACCAAAATTCAAATGGAACCAAATCAGGAGATGGAGACTATATCGAAAGGCAGATTCCACAACATAGACAAGGAGAAGGTGATCAGGTATTTAATGACATTCCCTAAGGTAGACTTTGAATATAGTTTTGAAAAGTAGAAGGATCACTGGGATAAGTGTGTGACACCCCACCAGGAACATTTTAAAGAGAAATACGGCAACCCTGCCAGAAGCAGGGTATCTTTTGTTAATATCAGATGGCATAGTCCTTTGGCAACCAAGCAAAAATGGTTTCATTTTGGCTAGAAAGTTCTCCAGTATATGCTGTATTGACCACATATTACAGCCACAGATATGCATTTCTTCGAGTCTTCACAAAATTGTCTTAAAAAACAAAAAACAAACACACACACACTTCTAAGGTTACTGATAATAATTCTTTAGTGAGAAAGATAAAATGGTCTAGGAGGATGAAATGGCCTCTACTTGGTTGATGGCAGTTTTAGTGTTTAAACTCTGGGGTAATTGTCATGTTCCATTACAATCATTTACTGAGCCCTCTTTTATTGAAATTCCTTCCATACAACTTTCCAAATTAAATCAGCTTTGCTATTGATATATATATATATATATATATATATATATATATATATACAGTTATCTTTTAAGCTCAATGAAAACACCTCCACACATACAGAAAAAACAGTTTAATGTATTTTTTAATTATATTAAGGGATTCAGTAGCCATGATTATTTTTGTAAGACAAAATAGAAAAAAAAATGATAGCAAACAGCAACTTTTGTCATATGGCAATCATAGGGATACAATTTTTATTTTAAAAATCATAAAAACATTTATAAAGCATTTCAAGAATAACATGTTTATTATTCCTTGCAGTTGTCACTTTTCTTGAATCTTTGATAGATTATTCAAGATATATGCCCCACCACCCCAACCAGTCGTAGAATGTCCAAGAGAAATCCCATTTAATAATTCAAATTTTGTTTATTAAATATTTAAATACATCTTAAAAAGATCCTTTTTTCTGTGGCAGATTTATTTACTGCTATCAAGCAAATATCAGATAGGCCTTGCTTTACAGATTAGTACCATTATAAGGATTAAGAGTATCTGTGACCCAATCTGTATTGAATAACAGTTAAGGCAATGCTCTTTTAGTATTTACATTTTTCCAGATTTTTTTTCCTCACAAATCAGTTTAAAATGGTGGGTTTGTAGCTCTTAGGAGTGTGTGTGTATGTATGGTGAGAAAGAAAGAGAGAAATAAGTTATCAAATTATATTTAGGTATATCTTTCAATAAAATAAAAAGAAACTCACTAATTCCATGTCTCAAGTAAGTGTCTAATGTGAGCTAAATTTACTAATATTACTGAATAACAACATTTACACATGAAGTTTAAGTACAAATAAACTTTGAAGCAAAATACACTTTTTTATAGCCTTATCAATTCCTTTAACTGGTTATTAACCTCAAGCTATTTATACTCACCAAATTATATTTATAATTTTCTCTCTCTCACACACCTTCCAAATAGTACCATGTTTGTAGTTATACACAAGGTAAAATAGGGTGAGATGAATACATATAAATAAAAATCAGTTCTTAATATTTCAATGCTCTATGGTTGACTCATACAGATTGAAAAGTGTGACGGATCTAGTTCATTTTGAATGCTTAAAAACATTAAAATATCAGCATTTACTTTTAAACTATGATTATTTTCTTAAAATTGTACCATCAGAAATTGGCATTCATAAACTGTTCTTTTTGTAAGGTTCCCAAAGGGCCCAAATCAAAAGTTGGTTATCTTAAAAACTGACAGAAGTCACATGTGCTCAGAATACATTCATATAAAATGAAGTCCTAAACCCCAGGTTTTAAGCCAATGTATGTATTCCTGTTTATGTGCCACAGAATATCACACCTCATGCAGAATATTTGACAGCTTCTGTGACATTTTATCTGATTAATTTTCTAGCTTTCCTCATGTATACAACCCATTAAAAAAAAACATTACTTGAGTAATCCCCAAATTACAGAATATATTGTGAAAGAAGTCATTAAATAAGATTCTAAATTTCTTTGATCATCCATATAATTTATATACTTGGTTGAAATTTAAACCAAAGCAATGTCAAAGTAAATCTAGAAAAAAAAAGAATGTTTTGCTCTTTACCAAACTAAGCATTTCATTCATATACATATGTCTCAATTGCCAATTTACAAGAATATCTGCTCAATTTTACCTTTATGGAAATACAAAATTTCTACTGAATTTAGAATCTCTAAAATTCTAGGTATGAAGAAATGTCTGAAGTTTCAGACAAACCAAGTGACACTTAATGTTTATATTAGTTATAAGGACAAGTTCTAGGAGAATTTAAATCATCACTTTTAAAAAAAAATTTTTTTGTCAAACAGGAACCCCAGTTACTGAAAATCTGCTTTGAATTGTAAAATAAAAAATGCAATAAAACTAAGAAAATATTTAATCAGTAATACTTTTAATTGCTTTTATGAATAAAATACATTATGGATAATATTGTCTTAAGAAAATTTTTGTTTTGATGTAAATTTTATTAATCACCTCTGATTAGTCTCTGGCATTGAAAGCACTAATAATAGCAAAAAATAAAAATAAAAAAATAAAGAAGAATAGATACCCACTTAAAAAAAAAAGATGTTATGCTTATTATCTTCCATAAAATCATTATATTTTTAAGAGAATGTAACAATTTCATTTTAACCTCTGAACTTAGTAAAAAAAAAAATAAAAGAAAGAAACCGATTATATTTTGAAAATTTCCTACTAATTATATTTCAATTTTATGGAGCCATGCACAAAACCTAATCTTATTCAGTTCAGTTTATTTTTTTTATAAAATATATCCAGTTTCATTTTTTGAAAAGAAAATGTAAGTTTTCAATTTAAACCCCAAATCCCAAGAAAATAGCCAAAAATGTGAATGAAATGAATGAATGACCATTAAAATGAAAAATGGAGATTTTTAAAAAAATTTTATTTCAATTTTTTTTATGGATAAACGTAAGTGTGGAATTTAAAAATCCAGTTTATTTATTTTTCTCTGTACTCCATCAAGCAATCAGCCTAATGAGCCATATAACAAAAGTTATCTGAATTCTGATGAATTTAATGCACAGCAGAATCAAACCAGAAATAGGACAAGAACAGTGCACATTTGTTAAAGACACTGGAACAAGAAATGCAATATTTATGATCAGAATATCAGCAAGAGCAATGCAAATGCAAAGGGACATATATCTAAGTTTTAGATTATGCAAACGTGTTTGATAAAGTACATCACAAAGAACTATCAGAACTGCTAGGTAATCTTAACATATTTGAGAAGGAAATTAGAATCTAGAATCTATACTGGCAGCAAACTGCCTTCATATAGATAGAAAAGTAATTCAGTAAATATACAAAAAAAAAAGTGTCTTTTAACTGGACATTCAACCTATATATACAGTGAGGTGATTCTGAGAGAATTAGAAGTCCTACCAAAATTCATTATTAGTAGCCAGAATATGAACAACATAAGATATACAGATGATAGCAAACGCAGAAAAGAAACAAGATCTAGAGAAGATAGTGAAAGAAAAGAAGAACTAAGCTTCTATTGCAAGATAGAATACATGGTTATTGGCATGAGGAACAGCCAAACATGCAAATTACAAATTGGAGATATCAAAATCAAACTAGTATAACAATTTAAATATCTGGGAAGTGTTTTAATAAAAGACAGAAAGGGCGATACTGAAATCCAAAGGTGCATTGGGATAGCAAAAGGTGCCTTCCAAAAGCTAAGCAAAGTATTAAGAAACAAGAAAATCTGATTAGAAACAAAGAAAAGAGTACTGAACTATTATGTAATATCAGTCCTTTGATATGACAGTTATTGCTGGACAATCTCCTCACAGATTAAGAGACTCGAAGAAATAGAAATGTATTTTTTTTTTAAAATGATGTTCACCCCCTGTACAAGGCACAACAATCACACTAGGTTACAGAGTAAGAGGCACAGTTTACAGTGATATGTGGTTGACCCTAGACTTGAACAGGTTAAGATTGTAGTGATTGGGGAAGTACCTCTTGAGAGTCAATTCCACAAAGCAGCAGTTCATGGGAAGAAGCTGCTGAAGTGGAACTTACATTTCACTGATGGAATATGAAAAGAATGAGAGTGGTTTATTACAATGAGTGTAGCATGGCAGGTCTTAGGCATGGAAGTTAGAACTGGTGGAATTAAGGAATATAGTTCACCTGAACACTTTCCATGAAAATAGTGATACAGCAGTGAGAGACTTGCAACATTTTATCTGTGAGAAAGGAATTGCAGGGTGAAAAAAAAAAAAAATTAATCACTCACAAGGACATGGAGATGCTTTTGAACTCTATTAAGACTGGAAAGTGAAGATTGGGAAGCTCCTTCCATATATGGCAGCAGTACTTTATTTTTGGCCGGATCTAACTCTTGTAATGGTAGAGGGGTCAAGTAATCACTGGAGTGGTACAGGGAACCAACCATTTTTCCAGCATCTTTAGCGATGAGTCGTATGTATGAGTTCCACCAAAGGTCTGGGTTGAGTTTAAATCCCAATAGGCACTCAAAGCACAGGGCATCCTTGAAGGAACAACTGTTCATCATGACTGGTAAAAGTTCTGGGTCTGCTTGATAATGATGGAATGTCACTAGTTTGGTTTTCAAAGAATTGAATGTTTTTTTTTTCACTGAGCTGTTAGTGCTAGGTCAGAGGAGAGATTATCTGCCATGTTCTGGTCATCTATAGTTTGGGAGGTGCACTCATATACTGTTCTATTATCAACATAGATATTCACAAATGATTGGAGTATACTTTTCGGCAGATAATTTATGTAAAGTAAAAAGAGGGTTGGTCTGTGAAGTGAATTTGGGGGGGGGGTACCGGTGTTAATTGCTTGGGCCTAAGAGGACTAGTTGTTAGAGAAAATGGAAACAAAAAGGACAACTCATAACCTACCTAGCAAGCTTGTGTAAATGGATAGTAGTACTACACTGGTTTAGGAGAGATAAAACAAAAAAAGACAAAATTTGTTACGAACTACAAAGGACAAGAAACTGTGGAGAACCATGATCACCAACATTCTGAAGGGACATGGAAGAATATGAATTCTGTTTAATGCTTTTTTTAAGAAAATAAAAACAATAGCCAATGCAAAAGGTAGTTTTGAGCTTGACAGTTTGGACAAAATTACAATAAGTACTTTATACAGTTTTAAAATGTATCATTAAAGAAAATGGTTTAAACTGTGTAATTGTTATATACCGTACCTATAAACACTAATGAGTATGTCCCAGTCCTCATAAATACATTGGACACTATTGTAAGTAGGGATAATTTGCTGTCTAAGTAGTCTACCACTAGCAGTGGTTTACCTACTTCAAACCGCTGGCGAGTATTGTATTTTGTTGATGTTATAAAGATAACCATTTCATTTCCAACCTCTGTTTTGGTTATTCCTCATTCAGTAACCTTTTCTAGGTTACAACAATAATGTTCATCAATTAAAAAAAATCTGATTTAAAAGGGGATTCAGCTATTTTCATTCACTCAGTGAGCAATACAAATTTTGGCGCATTAGGCTGATTTGCACAAAATGTACACGTGCATTTCTATGTTGTATGAGCACAGAGATATTAATTTAAACCAACTGGTTATTAAAGATGAGACATTGTTAAGGTGTAAATTTCATTTTTTAAGAGTTGAATTTCTCTGATATTTCATCCACTAAAGTTTTCAACTTATAAATTTTATTGTGAGAGACAACTTTGAACCTTATGGTTCACCTACCAAATTGACAAGCATCCTTTTTGCTTTAGTTTGGTACTAAGTAGACCTAACTTGGAGCACAACTTTTAAAAACAGGATTATGAAATTGTCAATTTCAAAAATGCAAAAAGCTCTGACCGTCATTGAAATAATGACATAATTTAAAGAGACATGGAATAAAAAGCTAATCATGACACATTAAAAAGAATTGTATCTTTAAAAAGAGAACAGATTAATCATTAAGTTTTCTTTTTACATACTAATTTTATCAAAATAGCCTCGACAATAAACAAGATATCAGCAGTTGAAATGGAAGGAAATTTCACTATTTTTTTTTTTTTTTTTTTTTAAATTTTGGCACTGTAAACTCTGGCCGTTTGGGATACCTATTCTAAGGTTTTATATCCAGTGCTGGATTACTGACACTTACAACATTACTTATTTTCAGTTCAGTCTCAAAATTTTGTTAGACTTGTGAATTTGAGTTAAGGAGATTAAAAAGAAAAATACAAAATACATTTTAAAAAGAATACACAACATTCATAACCCTCAAATATATCAGCTGAAAATTTGGATTGAAAATAAATTTTTTTTTAAAATTTTTAGAACAATGGACAACATTAGGCAATATTGTAAAATTCTTTGGAGAGATCATTTTATAAGTTGTTTGGGTCAATGTCTTAATTGTTGATTTTTGTAACTTTCATGTAAATTCATTCTTTACTCTTCCTTCCTCTGTATACAATTTAATCAATCAGAAGCACATCATGAGGAAGATTGAAGAATTCATTGGGCAACAAAAAGGAATGAAAATAATAAATGGAACAGATAATATTAGTTCCAAAATATAACTTGCATTAACAACAACAAAAGAAAGTTAAATTTAGTGGTTAACAAATTAAATGATACAAGAACTGAAGTCCAAGCATCAAGTGTAAACCAATTAGCAAATTTGGAGATAAACATTTACATGATGCACTCACACAGAGAGAGCTTTTCAATTGGTTAATTTTCAGTTAAAGATATAACAAATTCACCAAAACTTAAATGAACAGAATGGCATATGATTCATATTTCCCCAGTTGTGAATATTTATCTGGAAGGAAGCCACATTTTAAATCTAAGCTCCTTTTAACCAGTGGCAAACCTACATTTTTGAGCTTGAAGAGATATAGGGATTCTTTCACAATCAGCAACAATAAGCAAAATGTAGGCTATGAATAGATTCTGATGAGCTCAACAAGCCCATATAGCTATGGATTTGGGTGCTGCAAGCTCCCAAGAAAATTTAGAAACTTGACCAATCACAGAGGAATTTTGAAGCCATATGAAATGGGTATTGGAGCATATTTTAAGGCCAAAATTAGCTACTTCAACCCACCAAAATAGGCTTTTTTTAATAACACTTAAAAAAAAAAAAAAAAAAAAAAAAATCAATTTTTGTTGAAAAATTAACTCATTAAAAAAGTTACTTCAGGGCCCCTTTGGGATTACGGGCCCTGAAGTTTAAACTTCATAGTAAGTCTGCCACTACTTTTAACCCATAACACATTTGTATAGACAGATTCACATATCTCAAGCTGAAATAATGGAGAAGTATTTATGATATACAGTTCTAAAAGGAGATAGAGGAAGGTTCTCTTCCCAGAAAGTTATTTATATACTTATAAAATTTGCAATCCAGTTCTCATTCACAATCATTTTTTTTTAACTTACCTGTTTCATGAATACAAAATGAAAGTCATTTAATAAATGGAAACAAAATTTTTCTGTTTTCAAGAAGAACATTTAATTTGCTCAACTAATTTTTTCAAAAGTATCAGAGAACCTTCCTTTTTCTAATTAGATATAAGCTTATAAGCAATTAAATATTTGATCTCAAAGACAGGATTCGGCTTCAAGGTTTATTAGAAAAATTCAAAAAAAACAAAACCTTGTACCAATAAAGTTAAAATATCAAGTGTATACAAGATATTTTTTATTAGAATTAATTTGTAGTAATTAGTAAATATATATCTATTAATCACCAAAATGTTGGCTTTGATGCAATAAAGTTGTCAATGGAATTTTGAACATTGAAGACCTCTTTAAATTTTTGACCAGATGAGGAATGCTGAACTAGTCAAGACAAACGATAATCTGATAGCACCAAGTTTGGTAAATATGCCACATGAGAAAGAAATTTTCATACCCACTAATATGGATTTTAGCTCAACATAACAATGAGCATGGCTTTCTGGCTTGTCTGTCCTGTAAACAACCTTTTGACTTCAAATTACAGTACTCAAAACTCCAGAGGCAATAACTGCAACATTCTGCAGTAGAAATTGAATGCAGTATTCCTTTGATATCCCACCAAATGTAGATTAATATATTAAAAAAAAAAAAAATGTGTTCAGTTTTGCTGTCCTCTCCTGGTTCTACCAATGGTTTTCTGATGATCATAATCCACTTTTCATCGCCAGTGATAAATTTCCACAAAGACTTATTTTTATCAATCAAGAAATGAAATGCATTTGTCCAATGTTTTGATCTGACAACTGATGTCAGATCCATTTTCCTATTATTCTACTTGCCCATGAATTGCAAATGTCTTCAAATTGAGGAGTGATCAACTTTTTCATTGAGTGCGGTTTGCAAGTCATAATTCACAAATTTGTCCTCAAAGTCAAATTAATCTTAAACTTCACAAATCATTCATAATACATACTATTTCCAACCAAACCAACCCCATAGACTTCATTAACCATCTTCAGTTCCGCTGTCATCTTGCCCAACTTGAAAATATACAATGTCACATGCTTCTTGTCCTCCTCTATTTTTTCACCCACTCAGCACAAGATAAATGAATACAGAATTGGCTTTCAACTGTGTATCCAATCTTTAGTTAAAAAAATAAAATAAAGGAAAAGAGAGAAGACATTGAAAAGTTCTCAGCCTGATCTATTTTTAAAAATCTGACCAAGTGACAAAGCAATTTTTTAATCCCTTTTTTTATTAGGTTGAGAACTTTGCAGCATCCCCTCATATATAATTATATTGTTTAAAATTTGATATATTTATGTGGTAAGCATGCTCAATATCAGAAATTGAGCATATACAAGTAAACAGTATGGACATAGTAATTAATATTGTATGGCAATTGGCAGTTTCAAGTCTTAACATATCATCAGACCATAATATATTTTGATGATCATTTAAGATGTAAAACTATCAGTCACCATAAAATATTGATTTTTATGTTTGCATTGTTTTTATATATTTCAAATATGTTTTGTTGACACTATTTACATTATTCAAACTATTGTCCTCATCTTTGTTGCTATATTTCTTACAACGTTTCAGCCGTTGTATGCTTCGGCCTTCATTAGGTGGTTGGAATGTCGAACTGAACTCTTTAGCCGACCAAGCATAGAAATGGATACAATATGGGAACCAGTAACAAGGAGTGCCAGAGAAATATAGACAGATGTTTTATTGAATTCAACTAGCAAGATCAAATTTCTTTTTAATTAGATTTTTCTAGTTTTTGCTTAAGCAGTCACATATCCCTCTTATTTAGCCCATTTAATTACCTTTTGTATTTCAAAGTAAAAATCCATTTCATCCTAAAATATTTATTCAACATTTAAACTGTGCTATTCTCTATGTGAGAGGTATAACTGTTTCTTTCAGAAGAATCTGCAATGTTCAAATTCTAGCCGAGGTGTGTGTTCACTAACACTTTTGTGAAAGAAACAAATTCAACCCTACCTAAATTGTCCTATTATTAGGATTTGCAAAAAGGTCTTGTCACTGATATAACATGATGATTTATCAAATATTCTTTCCAGTTGTTGCTCTTCTTTTTTTTTTTCTTAACTCCAAGCAGAAAGGAATATTAGTAATAACATGATGGACCCGGTATAGAATTCAGACAATCTCTGCAATCATGTGACCAACCAATTCTAGTTAAATTACTACATTTATTTCAATTTTTAGTAATATTTGCCATAGTCTGCACCATGACTTATTTTGGATTTTGCTGAAACCAGAGGCATTTCTTTGCTTATAAACAAGACATATAAAAGAAAACTGTATGAACCAGAGAGATATGGATATTTGTTTAAGATAGCTGAGTAAAAAAAGTGTAGGGAACAGTTAGGATAAAACACATTCCTGAAGCAAATTAATCTGCAAAGAACTAATCTTCATTTTGTGAAAATTCATTTATATTATTTTTCTATACTCAGTATTTTGAATGAATCATTTTCATCAAGAGTTAGATATAAAGTTGATTCAAATTTATTTCTTAAATTAAGCTCAGTATATAAATATTTAAAAAAAAAAATTAAAACTAAAGTTTTCATTTGTTTTTAACAAAACATTTTGAAAAAGGTAAGAATCTGCTTCCTTGTTGATCTCTAAGGCTTCATTCAGTGATTCTGTAGGACTATGATCGTCAAAGAAAGGAAAACAAAAAACAATACTCAGTAAAGTTAATAAATCAGACCTGAAGAAGACTGGAGAACAAACCAGTTAAAACATGTTAAAAAATGAAAACAGCTTGAAAAAATATGTGTAATAATGGAAATATTTAATTTCAGAAGTTCAAAAAGCTTAGATGTCCATTCTTTTTTCTGCCAAACTTAAGAGTTCTAGCACAAAATGAGGAAAGAGGTATAGGGATATATTTCAAGTTGCAGTGCAATTTTATTTTCAGACTTTATTAAGCACATCCAAACATGAAAGCTACTTATAGGATGAGGAAGACCAACACCAATTTGAATTATGCAGTTAGCACCTTTTACACTTCAACATTTGACTGCTTCAATGTCGTTTTTATACATAAACATTAAAACTTCATTACCTAATTCGGCAAAAGAGAATCAGTTAGGTAGGTCAGCATAGAAGTAATTTGTCAATAGAGAATTTCTCACATCAGGGAATTTGATAGGTTCAATAGAATAAAAATAAGAAAGTGCTGGCATCATAAGATTTTTTTCCTCTCTAAAATAACAGTTTAAAAAACACATTTGTCACTTTTTTTTCCCTCAAGAGTGATATATATTTACATTACAGATTTGATGTGAAGTTATCCTCAGTAATACAAGCTACCTCATGAGATGCAATTTACCTCAAGTGAAAATTAGACAAGCTATTGCAAGACATAAATAAACTTGCATAAACTTCTACACATATGCATATGATCTTATTTGCTTTTTTTTTTTTTTAATATAAGTAATATTTATAGCTTCGAAGCAATAGTTGCATGAAATCTCAAAAATAAATACTGAAATAAAAAAGTTTACACCTGAAATGTGATGTTTTATATAATTTTCATAAGATAGTTCTAGTCGACTTGTAATTAAGAAAAAATAAAACCATTTGAACAGAGTGAAAACATTTATTTTATATAACAGAATTTCTAGATGACAAGTTGAGTGAAATTATTCTTTATCAAAAGAATCAGAATTTTAAATTCTATTTAAAATTCATTCAAATATTGTTCTCTCTTGAAATCTTCATTTAATTTATAGTTTTGATTATATAAATTGCTAATATTTTACTTATTTCTGCAATAAGACTTTTAGCCACTATGATGGCTGGCTACTACTCATTTCTGAGCACACCAGTCAAAGTGGCTAACCAAACTCTATTACAGACCCTTCTCTGTCTATACAGCAACTATGCTGACCGTAGTTACAGTTTCTGGGAGAGAATGCAGAATCTGGCATAATCAAATTTTTGATCAAGGCTAGTACGCCCAAACCCTTAGTGATTTATGTGTGAGCACAACCATTGATGGCGGAACAGATAACAAAAGTAGAATAACGCAGATTATATATGCAACTTTGTAGCAGTTTGCCATTTGCTGCTCTTCATCACTTCTGTTACAAAGGCAGTTCTGATACTGAAATTTGGACAAAATATTCAAAGATAGTATAATCAGCAAGTGATCAGATCTCAGAGTTCAATGAATTAATAGTTATATTAAATGCCATACAGAAAAATTTGGTGCTTTAATATTCCCATTTTATCTGGTATATTTTCTTGCCTCTTTCAGAGGAGTTCTGTTAGACTTTTCTGATTCTACTTAATGATGATATCGATATATTTTTTTTTTGGATTACAAAAGGAAAAAAAAAAAAAAAAAAAAAGGATGATTTTTTAAATTTAAATTTTCATAACCTTCCTTCATTGATTGCATACTGAGATTGGGGAATTAGGTGCCTCTGAAGAATTTTTTGTGTGCTCTTTTGACGACTGGTTCCATAAGCTATTCAAATGGCCAAAAAGTTCATAAAATAAAAAATTATTTTCAACTTTGCAAGTTACAGTTTACTTCATTTAGTGTTTTGCTCAACTATCTTCCTGACTTTATCTTCCTCAGGAAATACAGTGTAACTCGGATATAAGAGAGATTTTCTCTGGTCCCAAATTAGAGCCTGTGTTAATGTATATAAAATAGACCAAACCCGGATATAAGAGACTTCTTCCCTAGTCTCGACAACTCTCTTATATCCGAGTTACACTGTAATTGCTTTAGGTGCCTTTTGCAATCTTACAGGAAACGGAAAACTTCATCAAGAGAATTATGTAAAGTTTACAATAAATGGTGCAATATATGATCAATATGGCAGATGAAAAGATTTAACAATTTTTGTCTGGTCATCAAAGAAACATGTAATTTAGTCTTACAGGATATTGGGCCCTAAACTATTTTTGGATGAACACTTTTTATCAAGTGATGCCTTCAATTAATCTGATTGAAAGGAGTACTTTTTCAAACCCATTCATGTTCTCCAGAAAGTGCTCAAAGAAGATTGTTCTAATTCCACTATATGCGCAGCATCATCCTCTTTTGATAAAATTCAGCATTTGGTAGAGTGAGTGATAGTTCATGTTTTACACTGGCATTCTATGGCGTTGTAAAGTATCCACTTTTTCTCATTTGTTAAAAAAAACAAACAAAATAAAACACAACAACATTTGTTATATTTACAAAAATATTGTCCAGTAGTTTTTTCCTCAAAGCTTTTGCTGAAGTTAGACCTTAAGTTAACTAATATAACCAAGTTAGTTATCTATATATATAAAACAGATAATGTATATGTCTGTGTGTGTCTGTGTGATACCTTTTTGCTCAAGATCCATCCAACCAATTTTGACCAAACTTGGCACATACATTGTACAATGTAAGATAGGTTCTTAGCAAAAAAAAAAAATACAAAAAATACTATCGATAATTTTTTTAAAAATCAATAATCGACAAAGCTGATCAAAAAATCGATAAATTCAGCTTTTTTCCTCTGATTTCATTCAAATCAGTATGTAGGTTACTTACATCATGACAAGTTCAACAATACCTCATTTTTATTTCTACACCATTGTGTTTATCGAAAAACAAAAAATCAATTTCAACACAAATTTTAAACAAAAAACTCCCTCAATTTTCAAGCAATCTAATACAAACTTCACTCAATTGTAGCCAACAATAAGTAGATTGTTTAGCAGTCATTTAACTTGATAATTGAGTCCACCCATATAGTGAAAACCCTTGTAAATAGCGAAAAATGGTGATTTTTTACTGGTTTCTTTATTTCTTATTTTTTGTTGATCTTTCAACCAATTTTCATCAAACTTAACAATTTATAAATGTATCCTCTTTTACATCACTGGTAGCACACTGACAAATTGAATTTCAAAAACTCCAAATAATTGTGGTCTGACATGGGTCTTCATGTTGCCTGTTTTACCCCTTCATGTCCTCAGCTAACTTCAATTAAATAAATACAGACTACTTCAGTTATATCAGTAACTGCATTAATTCAAATTTTTTTTTAATGAAAGTACTTTAAAGTAATTGAAGATAGACACTGTTACATCTAAACATGATGCTGTTTTTGCCCCATCCTAATTGAACACTTTTTCTGACCAACCAGCTGGACATGGCTGCTAGTCATAAATAATTTTCAATGTTTGATTTGGATATTTTGAGTATGTTGACCACATCTGACAATGTATGACTAATTATTCTCAAATAATGTCTTGATTTAATTGCTATCAACCTCAACTGGTGTATCTAATTGGAGCATGGAAATTCACCAACTTCTTTTGACACATTTGATCATCTGCAATACTTTTTCTATACACTGTAAAATTATTTTAGACATTTGAGTTATATTTTTACCTTTCTTAAGAAAATAAATAGCAATCTGCTTTGATGTTATAACCATTAAATAAAATATGCTCATTTTGACAATTCAAAAAAAAAAAAAAATATCGATGTTCATATCAGTCATCAGAGTACAGTAAAAAGTTGTCTTTTTGAACAGTTTCTCCATTTGTCTATACAGAACAAAACTATTGGCAAAACTGCACCTGACAAAATGTACCAGAAGGTTAGAGAAAGGATAAATTTGAAACTATATGGGGAAACAAATGCATTTAACAATTTAAAAACCTGAAAACATACAAAGAAAATATTTTATACAAATTTCTAAGTCAAACATTCTAAATTGGAAACAAACTTACCGTATCCAAAAATATTAATAGCTTTTGCATCGTTTCCTCAAACCAAAAGAGAAAAAGAAAGTCAAAACAGGCAATAAGCCAAATTGAAGGCAACCTAAGGACTAAGTGGATTTATTAAAGCTACTTTACTGAAACTAAAGATGGTTTTTCTATTTAAAGTGCAAGTGGATAGAGAAAACAAATTTATGGTGGGATACTTTAAAGGCCACAAGAGAAGCAGAGTTGAAAGTATTGAAAAACCGGATAAAAAAACAACAAAAAAAAAAACTGTCCTATAATAGTAGTTACACATACACATTTCATGCAAGAAATATACCAAGTATTATGGGAGAAAGATCTTATCCAAGATTAAAACTTAATTCTAGATAATATTGTATGATTAGATAGAAATACTAAATTTTTTCATGAGAAAGTCTTTTTTTTTTTACAAACATGCATGTGCTAAAATTGTGTTTGGTTTTTATATGCATGAGTGGCAGAAATACCTCCCACATATATCTCCTCATATTGGTAAAACATTAGCTAGAGGAAGACACCATTGCCACTAATGTCTTACCATTATGTGGGAGGTATTTCAGCTGCACCCTGTATATTAATGATGACTTAGTGAAATAGATTATAAAACTGTCTTTTTTCCTCAAAACCACCCACAAGTTAGAAAATCATAAAAATTGAATCAGGACTTTTTTGAAGATTGATTGAGAGCTGTCATCTGTTTCTATTTTGTCACCTTCTAATGTATCTGTTAAATTTATGGTAGGTGTTTGTTTAGCCTGTTTTCTGCTGTGCAAATTCTTTTGCTTCTAATCAACTATATGGTTTTGATATGGTTGATCTTTCCATTGTTTTTCCTTTTTTAATGTCTTTTGATTGATATCCTTTTTTGTGATTTTGGTTTTCTGCATCCACAATTTCTAATCAGTTTTGAGTTGATATTTGATTTGCTTGTATCTGGATAAGTGGCCAATTTGTGAACCTTCATGATTTCTGTTTAGGGGATTTGAGGATATCTTAGGGGTGGGGGGTTCCTGGTTGGAAGGTTGGTGGTATCATATGCTCTTTTTGGATGAAGAGAAATTCTGGATAGAAGATTTGTTTAGTTTGTTTTATAGGAGATTGTAAATCTTTCAGAAGGGATAATTTTCCTTCTGGATTAATTTTTCACAGCCAGTCAATGATTTGATTACACTTTTGGTATTCCTGGGAGATAAGGTTCAGGGTTTGGTTTCTTATGGTTGAATAGGACAGAGTGCAAAAAATGTTTCATCACAGTCTATTGTGACTCTAGAAAAGAGATACTCTGGATGTATTTTCATTACTTCTTTAATTTCCAAGCTTAACAAGACCTTGAGTTTGCCAAGTAGTTACCATTGCAGTATATGCATTTCAGTTGTCTGCATGTAGATTACACATTGTCAGAACCATTCTTGCCACACTGTTTGCATACTGGATTCCTTCTGCACCATGTTTAGTGTGTCCAAATCTCTGATAATTGGAGCAGGTTAGATATGTATGTATCGTCATTCACTATTGTGTAGCCAATTTTGAGTGAGTGGGAGTTTCAGATTATTGAATATCATAATGTAGGCATTAGTTTCTATAGTTAGACTATTTTGTTTTAATTGAAGTTCTTTTCATTGATACTTTTTGGTCTTTTAGCTTGTTTTTAATTTCCTCCAATGTGCAAACAGTCAATTCTAGACATTTCACCACTCCTGTGGGTGTGCTGAGGAATCTATGTGGGTATGC
This sequence comes from Acanthosepion esculentum, assembly GCA_964036315.1. Lineage (NCBI taxonomy): Eukaryota > Metazoa > Mollusca > Cephalopoda > Sepiida > Sepiidae > Acanthosepion > Acanthosepion esculentum. Next base: position 27,615,304 of record OZ038492.1, on the reverse strand, counting down.
CTTGATTTTCAAATTGTGGAGAGTAGTTGTTCTTAAGAGCAGCTCCACATAGCTCCTTTTAGCAATTTCCACAATTAATGTGTTGTTGAATGTTGTTTTTACTGATTTCAGTACCATAGTATTTGAAAGAAACTTTTCTATCACAAAGTGGGACAGCCGTGTAACAGGGTTTTCTATAGTTTCCAGGACTATGAAGCTTGCAAAAGGTATAGATGCTTTTTCTGTGTCACTATTAGTGATGTCTCTGTATATATTTGTCAGGTGTCATATGATTTATTTTACAGCTTCATTAACTTGGCCCCTTACCCACCACAGAATCCAACAGGGGGATATGACCAAGGGGGAAACTCAATTGCCTTGGCAGAACAGAGTTACAGAGTATACTCATATTGACAAAGAGCTTTGAGCACACGAGTTTCTACAACCAAGTATGTAGTTGTTTAGAGGACTATCCAGTAATGTCAAAGTCTTATGCCTCTTGATACAATTGACTATACAGCCACTGTGACCACATTTTTCTTTTAGTAGAAAGAGAGGGAAGTGTTGTGGGAAGGTTTTAACCAGACTTAAGACTTGACATAATGATCCAGTTAATTGAATGAAGACTTTCCAACCATCCAAGTAAGGGCCAAAGTGCTGTTCAGGAGGACAGCCATTAAAATCAAAATTTAATACTGCTTTTTACATGTGATTTTTTGTTTTTTTAACTGAAAGCAGGAAAGAAAAAAAATGAATGCCAGTTATATTTTGGAAATATGCCAGGTATTAGTTTTATCCTGTGAATATATCTATCTAGACATGTTACAGAGTTATCCATAATAGTTATGTTTATTAGGTGGGAATTTGGGGTAAGATTTTCAACATGTCTTATGCACGCTCAATTGGGTATAAATCTGATAAGCACAGGGACTAAGAGTACTTGGTAATCAGCCAAGTATTACTGGAAAATGTTTTGGTCATCCACACATATCTGGAGGTTGCATTATCTTGCCAGAACAAATTATCCCCAGTAGAAACCATGGCAAGCATAAAGGGTTACAAATGTGTAGGTTTCACATTTTGAAATAGAAACTAGTTTCACAAGTGATAATTCAAACACCAACAGAACACACACACACAAAATGTCTGGTGGCTCTGCATTGGCAAAGAGTATTAGAGTTTGAAGGATCACTTGTGAAACTAGAATCTGGTTTAAATGTGGGACATACATATTTGCACTTCTTTACACCAACAGGCTGGATCCATAGACAGACAGACACACAAACACACAGCAGCTTGAAAGAGTGAAAAAAAATGAGATTCATTTGTCAGGACAACACAAGTTTTCCAGCATCCACTGGCAATGTTACCCAGCCTGAGTAGTGCATTAACTGATGCTATGATGTGGATAATGGTATTCTTGCTGATGAATGATTACAAAACCTCACAGAATGCAGTGTAAGCTTCACAGTGCATTGACTGATGCAGTGAGCAGCACCAGTGTTAAATTGTGATTTAATATTCACTGATTGGTTACCATCTTTGTAATCTGGTAATCCTATTCTTAAATTACCTATGGGCACTACTTATCCACATACCACTGATATCTGTCTGGAATCTACATATTCCTGATATACCCTTCCTATTGTTACTGGAGAGAGAAATAAAGCAGTTGCCACCTTGGAAAAATGTCTTAGCTTTCCAACCCAAACAACTGTTCTACAGTTTTCAATCTTATGTGTCCCATGGATCCACAGCTACACTACCTCTTTACACTACCTTATATACAGGTCATCACTTCTCCATGTTGGAGGAAAGCAAAATCATCCAAAGCACTGCAGTCTAAGTTTTTAATACTTCAATTTATGTTTATTATGAGCTCATAAAGTAACCACTGACATTCTCACAATATTTTCTGTTTTATGTACTAATATAAAAAACAAAAAAAAACAAAACAAAAACACTTCATTTTACAATCAGAAATGTATTCAGAAATAATTTGGAACATTAAATTCAAATTTACCTGTAGCATTTTTAACTTAAGACATTTTATGCAAAATAGCCTCATCTCCATTTAAGGTTTGAAAAAACTAATCCTACTATATAAGAATAGTCCTACTATGTAAGAATAATACTAACTACTACATTGACCAAAAAGTTTGCTCAATGTTTATCATTAATTGCCATTAAGTGAGTTTAAATGTCTGGAAGAAACACCACATATAGAAGAATTCAAAACATGATTTGTGGTTTGACAATTGTCAAAGTGGTTTGAATTTTTGTTTTTTAAATTTGTCAAAATTGGTAAATTTTTGTCCTTGATTTTAGCTTTAAAGAAAGAGGAAAAAATAAGTAATGTTTCCAGCATAGCATGCTTTTTTTTATTTTAAGAGAGGCAAAAATCTGACTCAAACACAAAGACAATTTACACAGTTGTACTCCAAATGATCAAGATATGTCAAAAGAAGTTTTACAAAGATTTGTGATTGAGATTTCTCACTGAATGACGCTCCAGATAGTTAAACTAGTTGAAATTGATAGTGATCAAATCAAGACATTACTTTAGAATAATCAATGTTATATAATGCTGGGAAGAGTAAAGATACTTGAAATATCCAGATAGAAACTTATTTATACTAGTTCGATAATGCAAGCTATTTTGATATGTAGCATCTACATGAGTTAGACGTAAGAACATACACAGTTGCAGAAAATATATAGAAAATTCCTGTTTAATGGCGCCAAGTCTATGGCTAATACATGATATTTGATGACAAAATAATTAGTTACAGATTTATAACATATTTTAAAATTACATATTAAAAAGATTACCATCACTCCACTCTACAAATTATGGCAATAATCCATACAAGAGAAATTATACATAATTTATCAAAATGTGTTAGATGACATATCTGCAATTGTTTGAAATACAGAATCCTGGAGGTAATATGAGAATAAATACTAATTGATGAAACTGTAAATTTATAGGATGATGACAAGAGGAGAATAGTATATGGTTTGAGATGCATACACACACAAGTACATCAATGTCTGTGGCCAAACAAAAAATGTAATTATCACATTAACTGCAATTTATGAAAATTTCTGCAGCAGTCAATGGGCCAATCACTGAATGGGTTAAAGAAATTTGTATTACATTTATGTAGAAAACCATAACATTTTTGAATGCAAAAAAGAATAGCAACTGAAATTTAACTCATTTGTGACAATAACTTCTATGGATGGAGGGAAAACTTAACCTGTTTTATTTAATATCAAAATCATTGGCTTCTATGAAAACAATAGTCACCTTTTCAAATCTTATTTACAGTTTTAAAAATATCCTGTTAAAGTATAGATACTTTCAGTTTGGCTAACCTTGCAAAAGAAAAAATGGTGAAGGAAGTATGGAGCTTTCAAGTAAAGAGGGCCTACCTTCTTTGAAAACATAACATTCTGGCTTTTACTTGGACTTGAACATAAAGCTCTTACTCTGATTAGAGATATGTAAAATATGGATAAAAATATTTGGGATGTTTGAATGACTGGCTTCATATTGCAATAAAAGAGTTCTAAAGGGTTTCAGGCACTATAACTACCCTGGGATATCTTCCAGTTTAGCATCTAAAATGATTTGCATACCAAATACTAAATTACCTACCTTAGATTACTTTACCTAGCCTCATATATTGAGCACTTTTTACTATAAATAATCTATTCTATAATATAAAACAATGTATTATGCAGACTGATCTCATTTCAGTAATGAGATATTAGGTTATTACGGTAACTGAATGCATGATCGATGCTAATAAGGGAACATGTCTCTTGAGCTACTATAAAAGATCTCATTAACAATTAGGAGAGATAAAGGCCTGATGTTAGCTATCTTTGGATATTTTTTTTACCTTTTTTTTTTAATGATTTCAACAAAACTAAAGCAATATTCTTTTGACAAGAAAGAAAATTGTGTAGATGAAAATCCTTGATTCCTTATACAAAAAAATATAACTACTTTTTGGATGTGTACCATTATAAAACTTTTATAACTACTTTTATGATTTTGTTACAAAATTTTTGTATATTATAAGGAATCAAGGATTTTCAAAACTAGTAGTTAAATTTATAATTCAATTTCTGGTAGACAAAGATTTATAATTTGTAAAACAAATTTTTAAAAAAAAATTCGTCGGACCCACTTCTGGATATAAAAGTGTTGATGTTGCATGAAAACAAAAAAATATAGTTTGAAATGAAATGATGATGTATATTTCAGTTAACATTAAAAATTCCAAGAAAGAATTTACAGAACTGATTTTCCAAAGTCTGGTTAGGTTTTGTTTTCAAATTAATGTTCAGAAAAGCAACAAAGAAGATAATATAAATACACAGTTTTGTATGCGAAAAAAAAAAAACAAACAAAAAAACATTTCGGACGCTAAACTGGAAGACACCCTGGCCTTAAAGTGTAACAGAAATAAAGCTAATGCAATTTTTACCCTAGCATTCCATTCCATTATTAACAAATCAAGCAAAAGAGAGTCCCTAAGTTTTAGAGGAGGAGGGGTGTAGCTCATTCTACTTTATGGGCAACTTGTCACCCATAAATGAAAATATGTACTTTTCTTTACCTCTTGTTGGTGGCTGTTGCCCATAGCAGACCCCCAACACAACACACCGACAATTGAGTTGACTAGGTACTGCACGTCATATAATTCAATCAATGATACTTTGCAAAATAAACGAAGATTGATTAAAGTTAATAAATTAAATCGCTTTTTTTTAAAATTCATGGTAAAAGTATAATTAATAAGTCATTATATTTATTTTTTAACTGTACTGAGTTGACTGAAAAAAAGTAGTAAACAAACAAAAACATCATCTTCATTTTTTTGGTAGACAAAATTCTGCTTGTGAAATCTGTTTTTAAAAAAAAGTTAAACTGGATCACTGTCAGATTTAGTTTCAAATAAATGAATGAACTTCAATATTTCATTTTTTTTTATGTGCGGGACATTTTAAAATTTAAATTTTTTTATTATTATTATTTCTATCCATAAAAATAAAAAATTTAGGTACTTCCACACTGATTTTTCGATACCTAAGGTTTAAAATGAATTTAAAAAAGTGAAAAAGCATTCTTGAAGATTTCATTTTAGCTTTAAACTGGAGAAAGCTAAAAATTTAATTTTATTTGCTGTAAGTATAATATTCAGGTAGTGGTGTATTTCAAATAGAAATATAGATCGGAATCTCAACTTTTGGGCCTGTGTCAGAAAATCTTACAAGCGACCATTTTCTTAATTTTAAGAAATTTGTAAACAAAACAAAATTATCGGTTTTAAAAATCTTCCAAAAATAAAATATATTGTTACACGTTATTTGAGTAAAATTAGCAAATTTAAATTAACCTGCTTTGAAATAAACATTACATTACTTACTTAAAAAGTATACATGCATTTTAAAAATATCAAAAATAATTAATCCATATTTATTTATGAATCCTGCAGTTTGCAGTTTCTTTAAGAAAAAAGATCTTTAATAAACCAAGTGTTACTGTTCAATCATATGTTGCTGTTTTAGAGTGTTTAAAATAAATAAATAAAAGGAACAAAAAGAGACTAACTAAGGGTCTGGAATACAAATGTAAATAAATAAATATTATTTTATATTATTAAAAAAATACAATTTATTTATTCCAAGTGTGTGCCGTGTGAAGATGTTTTTACAATTTAGCTTTTTACTTTGATTGTCAAAGTGTCAATAGTATCAATCACTTGGTATTTTAAAAAAGTTATTGGAATACTTTTACTAACAGTTTACTTTTCATTTAAAAAGAAAGTTATTGGCTACGACGAGTTAAAACTTTTTTCCTTTGTTTATATTCGTTTTCTAGTCTTGTTTGTATCATGCAAAAAAGCAAAGAGCAAAAAAAAAAAAAAATTTGCACAAATGAATAAAAAAATAAAACATTTTTGTTTATTTTTTAAGATTGTTGTTAGGCAAAGACAATAACTGATTAAGTTTTTATTATTATTATTATTATTATTGAGGTAAATATTTATTTTATGATGAGTCAGCTTCAAGAACTACTTTTCAGACATCCAGCCAAAAAACAGTGGGTGTGAGGGTGACGTTACCGCGATTTTTTTTGTTCCTGCGGTAGGAAAAGTTACAATCAGTAAATAACTTTTTTAACTTAAGCTATAATTGAGTTTCTCTTTCTTTAAAATTCTTTGAAGTAGTGAAAAAATAAACACAAAAAGCACAAAGAAGTGTTCTTCGAAAACACAAATTGCAAAGGAAGTTTTGTTTAAGAAATAGAAAATAAAAAGAAAAACGGAATTGAAGAATACGAAAAAGTTACTATGTTTATAAAATAATAGTAATTAATCGAATAAACATTGCACGATAAAGTGTCAATTATTTCTAATTTGAAACAAAAAAGTTTTGTAGCGTTTTCCCGACAAAAGTAATAAAAAATAACTTCGCGAATATTTGCTCTTAGAATCTTTCATTTTTGCTTCAAAATAAATCTATATTCCATGCCGTTTAGTTGTTTTTGGACTTACCCATTCGCTTTCCTTGGAACTGAAGAAATAAAGTGCCACTTGTTTTGCAGTGTCCACTATGTCCGTAATATAAGGGTCCCTTTGTTGAAGGGCGGCAAGATTCATGCGACTTTCAGCTGTTGTTGATGCAGTTTTAACACAAGAAACACCGGTACCATTTTTGTTGTTATTAGGGAAAAACACGGAGTTTCCGACAACTGCAGCAGCCACTGTATTATTGCTGGTGTTACTATTATTATTATTATTATTATTATTGTTGTTGTTGTTGTTGTTATCATCATTGGATATATACATAGACATCTTCGCTTGTTGTGTCCAACTGCCGACCACTGTTGGCAGCAGCAGCAGAATTTATACCACCCCCGCACTGAATAACAACGCCGTGACACAAAGGCACGGGCCGACAGGAAATGCTCAACTCTGATAGGTTTAAAAAATAATAATAATAATTTTAATAAAACCGAGTAAAGAATTAAAAAAAAAATATACATGACTTGGTGCTTATTTTCATAAATTAATCAACAAATCTATAGTTTATTTTCGGTTATCGATTGTGAACGCATTTTTTCTGGTTGTCTTCATCTACCTGTCTGTTATGTTGTTAGTGTGACTGCGTGTGACGTGTAGTCAACCAACAACCTTCTGTTTCCAACTTATTACAATTTTTAGTTCTCGCCTTCGTTTATAAAATAAAATGAGAAATTATTTAAAATGTTATTTGATAACACAATTTCCATCTGTAAGTTTTTTCTTTTTATTTTGTTTTACTAGGAAGTAGACATTTTTAAAGAAAAAGTAAGAAGACCAACTGCGTGGCCCCAACTTTGCGCTTCTTACTTGTAGCGCGCGCAAAAAAAGCGCACATAAAATACGCCACGAAACAGATTTAATTATACAGCATTATCTAGAGATAATTCATTGTTATATCATATAGAAAAGGTACATGTACGCATATCAAACTAGAGTATTTTTTTTTTTGAGAAAAATACAAAAAAGCGCTCACCTCCAAACCAGATCAGACGATTAAAAAAGCGAAAGTGAGTTAAAGTCACACACACATACGCACACACACATACACAGAAGTTACACATGGGAATATATATACTCCAGTGAAATAAGTAAATGCAAAATAATATGCACAAAAAGTACAGAAAAAATGAAAGGAAAAAATAAAAGTAAATTAACAAATTCAAAACACTACACATTCACAACAAAACAACTATACACACGCAACAAGATTTACATTTTTTACACTTTTATACACAGCTACACTTTTTTAGTTTTCTTCGTTTTTTTAGTTACACGTATTCGTATGTAACATACTGACAGAGATACGTTTTTAAAACAAACACTAACACAAAGAATTAAAACAAAAAAAAAACAAGAAAAAAACCCAGAGAAATGAAAAATGTGCGTACTAGTGTTACTGTAAGTGTGAATAAAGAAACACGCACCCCTTGAGAAATTATCCTCCCCTTCATATCCAATCTTTCCTCCCTAATTTAATTTTATTTCTCTTCTCTCAATCTAACCGTCTCGCCTCTCTCTCTCCTTTGCCACCTCCTTCCTGACTTTCTTCAATATCCTCATCTCTTTTTTTCTCTCCTCACGAGCTCTCTCCTCACGCTTTCTACCTGCTCAATAAATAAATGGAAACGATCATCTAAAAGACCAACCATAACAATAACAACAACAGCAGCAACAAGCAGAACAGCACTGAATTTGAACAGAGTTGTTGTCTCAGCACCCCCTCTCATGCACATACACTGTTGGATGCGTGCATGTGGTACTTTCCCTCTCCCTTCTCTCTTTTTCACTTTGGATAAGTCTCTCTCTTTCCCTCTATTGCTCGCTTATATCTTTCTCTTCTGAATTGAGTACATATTCAAGAAGAGCAGGGCAGAAAGAAGGAGAGCAAAGAAGGCAGATAAAAGAAAATAAGGGGAAAATGAAAACGGTGGAAGAAAAATGGAAAATGTTAAAGTAGGTGCCCGGATGACTATCTTTCCGTGAAAATCAGAAAATGGACGAAAGCCACGGGTGAAAAAGGATTTTTTTTTAAATCCTCTCTCTCAAGGAAAAAAAAAAAAAAAAAAAAAAGAAAAAAAGTACCGGGCCAGAGTTTCCACAGTAGTCTTAATAATGGCTACTAGTATTCAAAATGAAGGTATGGACTTCTTTTTATTTTCTGAATATAATCCATAAAATACGTTTAAAAAGAAAGAAAAACGCAAACAAATAACCCCCACATTAAACAAACACAGAGAAAAAAAGTAAAATAAAGAAAATTCTTTTCCCTTTTCACTAAAAAAAATATTTTGTAATAATCAATCGTGTTTATCGTCTCTTTTTCCTTTTTTTTTATTTTCCTTGACACTACTTTTCTTTTAAAACGAAAGTCAATTTTTCCCAATGTTTCATTTGTCGCAATGATTCCTGACAACTAATTCATATGGCAGACTTTTTCCTTCTAGTTTGTCTTTTATTCCTAAATAATTCAATAACAACAATCTTTCGTACAGTGTTAATGAAACAGTCTTTGACTTGATGATGGAAACAAATGGTTTTCTTGCTCGAATTGCACTCAAAAATAGGAAAGAGATAAATTTTATATTTTTTCTGTTAAATAATGATGATCAATGATTGCAACCATTATTACTACAATAACTGATTACCTGAGAAGTGTTTCCTGTTTCTTAATTTTCTAATCTCTTTCTGTTTGGAGTTTGTATACAAAAGAGAACGAATTAATTGGAGAGAAAAGGGAGATACCTATCAGGGGGAAATGAAACGCTACCAAAAAGGTGTTCTTGTGCGTGCATGTGCTTCTCATGTTTACCTTGTCTTTTTTTTTTTTTTTTTTTTTTTAACTCTTCTATTCTCGACACTTTTTACAAATTTTTTATACAACTGCTATTTAAATTAGAAAACTTACAGTATTTATTCTGGGGAAAAATGAAGCAATAATGGTCATTTAATTAACTTCCTTTAAACAATTAAAAAAACACAACTCAGCTGTGTTTATTTTTTATTTTTTTAGTAGAGAATCCAAATTTTAACTTTTCCGATTCGCCTGAATAATCTTAAAAAAAATAAAATAAAACAAACGATTTATTAGAAATAGTAATTAACACTTGTCTTGCTATTTTTAAATACAAAGATAAACGATTTTTGGATAAAAAAAAAAAAAACCCAAAAAACTAAACCCCAATCCATCTGTAATGCGTTTGTTTAAAAAATAAATAAATAAAAATATAACCTGTTGGGATTTCAACTTCAGTTACAGTTATATGCAGCATTAGTTTAAAAGATAAATTAAACTCCATATTTAAAGTTTATTTAGTAAAAAAAAAAGTAAAAAAAATAAATGGTTCATGGTTTGGATTTTTAAATTCTGCAGAATATTAATTTCGAATTTTGTGATGGAAAAATTTCTCAATTGATAAACGAAATGTAAACGAAAATCCTGGGATTCTCTCACTTAATCTGAGGAAATTGTTACCTTTTAAATTTTTATTTCGTTCTTAGTTATTGTTTCATGCACCATAATTAGATGGAATTTAAAAAAAAACTATTTTGGTGGTTCTCTAGACGCTAGCCTCGCTATTTCGTTATCTTTTCAACTTCAGTTTTAAAGAAAAGTCTTTAACTCTCTTTTGCAAAGCTGTTGCATCTCTTTGATATTTGAAGAAAACGCCTAAAAACGTTAATTCTGCATTAAAATTAAAGACACCTTTTTAAAATTGTAAAAAAGGTGATGATCAGGAAAAAGTCTCCCGAATAATTCCTAAAATAAAAATATGTCTCTAACAAAACATAGAAATACGGATTTTGCTGACTTATTCTTCTGACTTAAATAGCATATTTCAAATCCATTAAATAATGTCTCTGAAATAAATCTTGCTTGACTGTTTCCACTTGATGCGACGTTACCAATTTCAACTGTGAAGAAAGAAAAGATGAATTTTACATTTCGCGTTGACATGCTCGTTGAAGTGATCGTCACTTTTTTTATTCAAATCTTTATAAAAAAAAAAATTGAAGATACCTTTCAACATTGTAAGAGAGAGTCATATTTTTAAGCAGTTAACCAGAAAGTTAAGTACTGTGTACTACTGTATCAATGTAAATATCTGTGATCCCTCACTTTTGCGATCGACAACATACGTTGTTTCGAATTAAGCTACCTTTTTTCTATTTTTTTTCTTTTTATTTCAATATTTCTGGATGTTAAAATTTCTTTCAAAGACGACCTAGTTTATCAGAAATTTACAATAGTTTTTTTTTTTTTTTTTTTTTTAAATATCACCAATAAGACTTATTTAGAAGCAAAAATAAGATTTATTTTTTTATAATCTGTCTCTACACAAAAATAAATTAAGATTTCTTTAAAAAAAAATGGTTCAATGCGCTGAACACTGAGATACTAAAAATATTTAATTTGTCTTTTATATTTTGCTATTAAAAATGCCCCACAAGCCTTATTTTAAAACAAAACAACAACAAAAAAAAACAAACAAACTCTGATCCATTATTTTTATTTATTTATTTTTTTAAGGGGGTGGGTATGATTTTTATGTAAAAATCCACGGTGAATTATCTTAAAATAAAACAAAAACCAATAATCTAAAAAAACTGAAAAAGGAAAGCTTTAAGAAGTTTTTGCTGGTCTTATTTTGTAGAAGTGCGATGTCTCCTAATTTCTCATGAGAATCTTAAATTAAGAATAAAAAAAAAAGTAAAACCTTAACTTTTTAAGTCTTAATGTTTTACTTTTAATTTTTTTAAGGAGCGTGTTCGAAAAATTGAATGGTACTTTTACTATTATTTTTAATTTTATTTTAACTTTATTTTTTAACTAATCAATAGTCATTCACATTCATTCATAGTGTTTTTGCAAGAATATCTTTGTTTTTAGTTTTACTATTTATCTGGATTAATTTTATAATAAAATAAATAAAATGATAGTACCACAAAAAATTTCCTCACTCGCTCAAATGAGTTGTGCGTGTGTGATCACATAAACGCACCTTAAAGTTAACTTGAATATTATTCATGATTTATTTTAGGGCTTAAAATTTAAGGTAAAAAAGCAATAAAATGAAAAGACACAAGTACAAAAATCTCTCGGTATTTATTTTAAAATAATTAACAAATAATCAAAGCCCTCACAACCTTCTTATCAGAATAAAATATAAAAAATAAAGAGGTTGGCCAGCTTCGTCATTTGTATAAAAAAATTACTTCTTAACGGCACCAATGTTCAAGTTCAGATGAAACCAAAATTTCGAATACTAATTTCAAAAGTAAAAAGAATCTTTCCTTGCAAGCATTTTTTTTTTTTTTTTTTTTTTTTTTTTTAGCGCAACACAATATCGTTAACCTCGCGTTATGTAAATTTTCTCCTTGTGCTGAACTCTAAGCTCAAATGAGAATTAAAACAAAAAGTGTTTGCGGTAAAAAGTGGGGGCGAAAGTTTTAAAATGTTCAACTGATTAACGAAATAAAGTTTTTTTTTTTTTTTTTTTTTTCATTTATTTAAAAAAAAAAAAAACTCCAATTAACAAACAAATAATAATACTTTTTGTCCAAATTACTTTGTAATCTTGTAAAATTACTAACACTATTGATAAAATCTTATTCAAACCTTATAAGGAATTGTTCTTTCCAGCATCATGACAGTGAAAAATAAAATGATTATCTTATTGGCGCACTTCTCTCGTCAACAGTGTACCCAATCTTTTTCAGATTATTAATGGTTTATTTTAATTTAACACAAGCATTCAAGTATCTTCAAATGCTTTCTTTCATCGAAAACCTTCGTAGTAGGCATTTTCTCTCTAGATACACCTCTACCCACATCATTTTGTATCCTAATCAACTCTTCATATTCTTTCCTACTTAAAGAATTAGTGCTGCTTACAACATCAATCAGTTGCCTGTAGAACGCAAATCTTGTTCTTCCATTCAATATGACAAATAACAATAACCGTAGGAATCGAGTATAAATATTCTGTGTCTGCTCTGACAACGTCTGCTATATTCTAATAATGTAACTCGTTGACATTTTCCTAAATTCTTTTTTACTTAGTTTCTATCCCAGTAATCGTGGAAAAGATAGCCGTTTTTTTTACGTATTTTCTTGCAAAAAAAAAAAATTTTGTGGTTGAAAGCATAAAAAGCTAAAAGTCATGGCATGGACTTATATCCAACTTGGAAGTCTAAAGGGTCAAACATTCATTTTTTAAAATTTTGTTATGAATCGCCTCTTCCTTGACATCCTGTTTAAATAAATATCGTTCACATAAGATTTTTTATTTTTATTTTTTATTTATTTATTTTTTTTTTACACTTTCCAATGACCAGGTGTTGACAGAAAAAAAAAAGCCCTAAGAAAGTCATAACTTCGGCCTATGGGTAGAAAAAAGTTAAACAATTTTTGCAATGAAATTTTCACTCTAAAAAAAAAAATAACTTCTAAATTTTGTATCTATCTATAAAGAATATACTAATTAAAGTAATTTAAATAACTAGTTTGTTCATTACTTTCGTTAATATAGATGAATTTTAAGATATATTGAAATTGGGTTTAAATTAAAATTATTACTCTTTTTATATCGATTTTTTAATTGAAAATATTTTTCTCTATAATTTTCCCTCTCCAGCCAAGTTGATTTTTTTTTTTAACCTATCCAAGCAAAACAGACGTGATTACACTTTTTTTTCTATAACTGATCAAGTCTTTTTCATTTAAATTTATGGCGACAAAAACTTTGTTTTTGTTTTAGGTTTAGCGTTTATTTTTGAGGAGTTCATCAACAGTTTGCTATTTTCACAGATTTCTTCATGTGAACTATGAATTTTTCTTTTCATAAACTTTTGGTTGGATCATGCAAGGAAATATTGTATCATATATAACCCAAATTATTTATTTTAAAAATCTATTCACTAGATGTTACTTACACCTGAAGAAAAGTGGATGAGTAGATGAGACAACAAAAAAAAATTATGGATTAGTCTGCTTAAAACTATGGAAGGGTGGGGAGTACAAGAAATGGGCAGGGAAAGGAAATAAACTTCTGAAATATTTATGAAGCCATTATTATTGTGGTGGGATGACAAATATTACATGTGTCTTTGATTCATAACAATTTAAAAACTTTTCTTTAATGCAGAACAGTCTGACCATTCAATTTTTTTTCTGGCCAATTTGAACTCGGCACTGGAAACTAGTATCTGACTTAACTGTTATCATTTACGTTACTGGTAGCCAAAACCAGAATAACATGCTTGAAGAGATTTAAAGATAGTATCACAGACAAATCCTATTTTGTTAAACTGGTACAAGTAAAAAGTGGTCTTTTTAGACCTTTTTTGAAATAAAGGTATAACTTCCTGAAATTTTATTTACTAAACTTTACTTAGAACCAGATTACATTGGAATATAAAAGATTGTCATTCTTTCAATCTGAGAGTGCAGGACTTTATTTGATATTTACTAAGCTTAGATTATGTTATTATATTAAGTACAAGGTCAAATCGTGTAAATGTCAGTAAATGATTCCTACTGTACAATTTTTTCCAAGTAGGTCCTTCTTGTATTGAAAATCAGCATTCAAAATCCTTATATTCTAGCATTGGTCAGGAATATACAACAAAACCATAAGGAAAACCCATGTTAGGGAAAAGATCTATATTTATTATTTTTCATTTTTAAATGTTCATCCAATACAGGGCCCAAATGTCACTCAAAATACAAGGTCACTCCACTTTATTGTATGAGCATAAGATGAGGTTATGTAGGAGAGATAAGATAACTTTCAACTGGAAGAAGTTAAGATTGTAGTGATCGGAGGAAAATATCCTGATGGGAGTCTGTTCCACAAAGTAGCAGCTTTTGAGAAGCTCTTGGAGTGGAATGTCCTCCTTATCAATGGAATATGAAGGTTGTGACGATGACTTGGCCCTGTGTAGATGGCATTGCAGATCTAAGCTGTGAATGTCGGGACTGGTGGAACAAAAGAATGTATCTTGTCACTACATTTTTCCAAGGAAGTAGTTATACCCTTGTGATGTTTCATCTGTGGGGAAATGATGGAAAATAATTCATTATTCCCCACCCTCCCACAAGGCTGGCTAGATACATTTACTCTCTATCAAGACTGGCAAATGAGGACTAAGCAACTCCAGCCCAGATATGGCAGCAATACTCTACTATTGAGCATGGTTTAGCCAAGTAATATTGCAAGGCATTATATTACAAGTGAGTTTGATGCTTAATGAATGTCCCAGCGATGAACAAACTGCCAATAAGTTTAGGAAATATTTGTCTAAGAGCATCTGCCATAACACTAAGACTAGCAAACTAGATTTGCAAGCCATTATGAGTGAATTCAATCCTCAAAAGGTATCTGAGCTTGTACTGTTTTGTTGGGTGTGGCCTCTTCACACATCAATGTGTCATTTTGGTTTTTAAAGTATCACATGTTCACAAGTCAGTTTGTGGCGGTGTCATTTTTATATTAGCTGTGGAATATATTTAGTATGTTGTTAAATTGAATGAAGTTTTATTGATATTATTTTTTTCCTATGGTTAAGGCTTCTAGTATTTGTAGTTATTTTTTAAACTTTATTTTGTATAGCATTTTTGTGTTATTGATAAGGATTTGTCAGACTTCTTGTGTTTGGTGATATACAAATTAATTGAGCTATTATCAGATAAAAGGCAAGTTAACTTATGCAATGTAGTTATTGTGCAACCTATATGTGTTTGTATTAATATAAAGATATATAAATTGCCTTTTGTATATGTGAATTGTGAAATTAATAATGTTCATTATTCTTTATTTTCTTTATTTTTTTTTATTTTTTAAAACTATGTTTCTGGCAATGTACTCTTTGGCCTTCTGTAGTTTCACGTTTGTGGTCTTAAAACTCTAGCTAATCCGAGAACTGGAGAAACGATACTAAAACATTAAAAAAAAATGTTAGGTTAGGGTTTTTATTTGAATATGTAAATTGTAGTAGTAATTTAGATATTTATGTTGCAACAAAAAGAGGAAGTAAAGTGATAGCACATTGTTCATCAGTATACTGGTGTTGGAGAGAAGGAAATTTAAGCACATCCAAGTGAATCTATGTAAGCAGAATTATCAACCTTGCTTCTCTCTTTGTCTGTTGATAGAATAAAAAACATCTGTGTTGTAACAGGTCACAATTTATAGTAAAACATGATAAAAGGTTAAGAAATAATATAAATTTATGAATGAATTGATCATGCTTAGACTTGAGGAAATAACTACAAGTGGAATCTAGATATGTTAGCATGTTGATAGAATGAAATGTGTTGGTTATAAGGGTTAGCATTTAAAGTAGAACATGATAAAAGGCTGAGAAACAATATAAACTTATGAGTTGATCATGGTTCCACTTAAGGAAATTGCCATAAGTTTATTGTTAGTTATATATTAGCATAGTACCTATAGAAATGACTGATTTATTTACATATATGAGTACTCCTGCTTAGAACCTGTACACTTTTACCAAGGGTCAAAGTGTTCTGAACCCCAAAGCCACCACCTGAATATTGTGAATTTTCAACACCTTCTGATTAAGACTTCCAAGAGTAACAACTTCATTTTTACTTTTTTTTTTTTTTTTTTTTTTTTCTGCAAGTGGCAGAATGTTGATATAATGGATCTTGCTCTACTGCTTACCTCAAGGTCAGATGTTTAAAGCAGAGCAGGATTTGTTAATTTTATTTGTTTGCATTAGTGTAACTAAAGTTGGAACCAAAGAAGTATACAGAAAATGTCATTAAGTTCATTATTATATGATAAATACAAGAAGTTGATAGTTGAACTAGAAACTTTAATGTGCAATCATGTTTGAACATTAGAATAATATTTAACATAAAATGACTTGTTCTCTAAGCAGTACATTAATTAATAGGGAATATATAATGATTGCTTTTGGTCTGAAGTTTTTACCTTCTCTGTTAAATTGTAATAGTATATAATGGGCATGTATACTTGTATATTTTCTTATGTCACATTTTTGCTGTTATAAAGTAAACAGATCTGTAAACTAACCAGATTTGAACTGCCAATCTGGAGGTAACCAACCAGTGGCATATCCACTATGCAACTGTTCTTTTGGTCAAACATCATGGTAAAATTAACTTAGAAATGTTAAGTTGGGCAGACACTTGGACTTTAAGTAGTGCACACAGATATTACATTAATCAGAAATGCTAATTTAGATGTGGTATTCAGCAAAAGACAGCCCAAGGTTTAACTTACATAGTGGGGATGTGAGAATCAAGCAGAATTTTAGCCACCTGTGTGGTGTAATAACAGATTACTGAAAATGTGACACAGAAATCAGCCATATTAGAGTAGTGAAAGATAATTTTTCAGAAATTAAAGTATCAAGATATTGTACAATATCAATAAAAGCAAAAAAACGTGCTGAGCTACGATGTAATATCTAATTCTATATATAAAGTACAGTGTATTTATGCATGTGTGTGTCCAAGCAATTCCTCCACTCCTACTGGTCCAATTTCAATGATTCATGACTCATTCAAAAACCCTACAAAAGTTATGCCAAGGGAACAATTTTTGTTGAGCTCGAATTAAAGGTTGCCAGATTATGCAAGGTTAAAAATATATATTAATATATTATCCTAGCCATTATTATTGCTTTCATGGTTCAAGGGGAGTAACTCTCCTTTTCCTTTTGTATGCAAAATTGCAGTGCATGTTTTATTATAAACTAGCTTGAAAGCTGCCCTATCAGGTGGTATTTAAGCTACCTCCTGTGGAGGACTCTTGGTTTGGCCATCACAATAGCTAGGGAGGAGTAGATGTGATAGGCATCAATAAACTACAGAAGAACTCAAAATTGATCACTGCATTTAATTATTGAATTCATGTTTGAGCTTACCTTTTAAAAGTTCAGCAATAATTCTTCTGTTGCTACTTAAAGACTATTTGATGTACATAGATCCCTATTTTCCATACAAGTAATTTTTATTTTATGGGTGACAGAACGGAATAATTTATAAGATCAAATTAATATAGTGTAAAGATGGGAAAACAGAAATTAGAATTAGTTATACGTTCAACATTTGAAGAGTTAAAGAAACATAATATCTAATTAAGTAAAACCTATATTATGGAATCTATATGAGTAAATGCGAAATTGGAGCTCAATTCTCCCACAAATTCTGAGATTAAAAAGCCCCAGTTCTACTTTATAGTAATTTGGTATTTACTCAACCACCTCACAAAGTCGCATTGTGACACAAGGTCAGTTTAATGTGGGGAGCCCAAGCGCATACACCCAGGCTAGGAACAAAAATTGCCCGAGCTCCCACAAACGTCAGTTGCACTGTCCTTGGTTCATACACCAGTCCCTCTCCCTAGTGCAATGAGAGGGCGTGGCACTGAGAGATGATAGTGTTACAAACTACTCAAGAGAGCAATTTACTCATGGTATTTACTCTCTCTCCACTAAAACGAGATGTGACACAAGGTCAGTTTTTAAGGTGGGGACCTGAGCATCTACACCCAGGCAAGAAACAAAAATTCCCTGAGCTTTCGCAACCATCAGTTGTACTGGCCTTGGTGCAAGCACCGATCCCTCTCTCTGGTGCAATGAGAGGGTGCAGCCTCAGGCAACTGTTCCACAGGGCTGGGCACTTCTCAGTATAATTTTCCTCAGTTGCAACTCTGTCCTTTGATGGAGCTGCTCCTGAGCGCATTCTGCCCAAAAACACACACAGCTGAGAGATGATAAATAATGTGTTACAAACTACTTGAGAGAGCAATTTACACACTATTTACTTGATCCCCCCCCCCAGCCCCCACTGAGTCTGGTTGTGACACAAGGTCAGTTTTAATGTGGGGACATGAGTGTCTTCACTCGGGCTGCTGGTCAGAGCTTGTCAGAGCTGGTCTAAGCTAGTCATAACTGAGATACTACAAGTGCAGGGATGGATCTCTGTGACCAATAAGTATCAGAATGTGTATACCACTCAAGAGGGAGCAATTTACATTGTATTTACTTGACTGAGTCAGGTTGTTTTCACTCGGGCTGCTGGTGCAAGCTAGTCATAGCTGTGATACTACCAGCACAGTAACAGATCCCTGTGACTGGTAAGATTTACTTGACACCCCACTGAGTCAGGTTGTGACAGTCATTTTTTAATGTGGGGACCTGAGTGTTTTCACTCAGGCCAATGGTCCAAGCTAGTCTTAGCCATGATACCACCAGCACAGGGACGGATCCCTGTGCCAGATAAGTATCTGAATGTGTATATCACTTGAGGGAGCGGGTTACGCACTCAAAACTCAATATCTGTATCATATATTATCTACTTCTAGGCAATATCACTCTTCAGGTTTAACTAATTTGCCTATTGATTTTAAAAGGTTTTCATTAATTAACTGCCCTTCACTACCGTTCTTTTATTCAAGGATTGTTTTGATTTTCATATCAAAAATAGTTCTGTTTAGGAATATCGTCTTGTATGGTACAGAAAAGTGTTTGAAATTATGAATGAAAATGTTCATTTAATCTTTTTGTTTCAAAGATTCAAGTAGTGAAAATATCTGTGAAGCAATAGTGAGCAGGCTTTGCCTGCTAGTCTCCGATATGATAGTGATTAGTGGAAAATATCCTCACAGATGAAGACTTGAACCTAGAGATGCACTTCTAACAATGAATGCTAAGCCAGCAATGGATAGAATATGCAAGGAACTTAAGGAAAATAGAAACAAGAAAACAATCGGAATGAGACAAATGTCATTTCTGGGGCACATAATGAGAAAAGGCCTAGAGAAGTTAACACTTCAAAAAATATATTGGAGGCAAGAGAAGGGGGGTAAAAACAGCAAGTAACCTATTTAACAGGTTTGTGTGAAAGAATGACACCTCGAGCAAAGAGGGATCGTAAATAGTCACAAATTACATAGTGCAGCAAAAGACATGATTTTGTGGAGAGCTACATTCTGAAAGAACTTGGCACTTATATAAATAAGAATCCTTATCATTTTTTATCAACATTTATACATTGAAAAGCTCACATGTGAAAACCTAATAGTAAGAATTTAACCATGTTATTTTAATGGCATGAGTAAGGAATTTCTATAATGTTGAAACTGAAGAGCTATAATGCTATATCTTTATATAAATTTGCTCTTATGAGAGAAAGATAGAAAGGATAGTTTGTGTGGTTATTTATATTTTTTTTTTTTTTTTTTTCCATTTCTTTCAAATTGCCATTTTATAATCGTCTGCAAACAGTATGGATCAAAAATAAAACAAGCCTTTAGTAAGACTCAAACTGACATCCCCTATCCTTGGGAACCTGTTTTTCTCTGACATCTGCTTTATTGGTTAGGTTATGAAAGCTGCAATCATTCAGATCCAGTAATGGAATGACAACTTGAGAACAGTGTCAAAGCATCTAAAATTAAGAGGAGGTATTGGCAAAAAAAAATTAATATAGTTGTTTGTCTAGCATTAAAAGCATCTTCTATGTAAAGTCAATCCTGGTCAGCCTCCAATAAATAATGGGTTTTCTGGATCACACTTTGTGGGAATACATTAATTTGATTGGCTAAAAAAATCCAACTACAATGCTTTCTAAATCACTTTCAAAGCAAGGAACTGATGTTTTGAACAGAATGTATATTCATAAAGTATGTTGAATCGATGAAAAATATAAAATGAACTTTGTATTTTGTTTAGTTCAGTAAAAATTAATACCCAAGTTTATCACATTTATAGACTGACATTTGATATTTTTCTTAAAGAAATCATTAATTTATAAGTTGATGGAATATTGAATTCTAGTAGATTACAAAATTCAAAATCTTCATATGATCTAAGGGTTGATGAGAATGAAGCACTTTTTGCCAATAATAAAATGTTTACCATTTCTTATGGTATTTTTGAGTAAATGAGATTCAGCAAAAAATCTTTTCCATTGAAGTATTTTTCATGTTCATTATGAGAGAATATAATTAAAGATTTTTTTTTATTAATGATAAATATTTTTCATGCCTGAAGTTCCGTTTCCCCCCCCCTCATTGTGCATATATTTCAAACTGAAACTATTACCTATATATGTGTACTGATGAATTTGTTTTAAAAATCTATACACTTACATAAACCTGGATTCACTTCTAGAAATGTCTGTTTGGAAGTCTTTCATGGTCAGTAGAACTTAACAATTAAAAGGTGATTTATAAACATAAGTCATGTAAAATTATTGGTTTTGATATCGGCTGATCTAAAAAAAAATAATTGAAAGAATCTATTTGAATCATTGATTCTCAATGAGCGAGGCAATATTTTTACAGGAAGGTGATTTTAGCAGCTGTAGTAATCTCTATTAGGCACTGGTCAATTACAAAAACTGAAATTTAATCCACAGCTCTTCTCTTTTTACCTAAATTCACTACATACCTTATATCATTTACTGTGTTTTTATTTATTTTTAAGGTGCTTGCAGCATCTCTGATATCCTTAAGAAACTACTTTATTTTCTTTCATAATTTAAAATTTTAAGTCCAAATTGAGGTTGGGGGAGGGGGGGTCATTCATGTAAAGATTTAAGTGATTGCTTTAACAGAAATCAATTTCTACCAATCAGAAGAAAGATAACAGCATAATTTAATATATAAGATGGGTAGGTATAGTATAGTAGTTGTGTTGGGAAGAACAATTCTTTTTAAAGCCCATTATTATAAGAATCAGGACTTTCCAATCAGAAAGAAATGGACATATGAAACAATTCAAATATGTTGTCAGATGCATCTAATGTTCCAATTGGATAATTTTGAAATAGGAAAGCTATTTAGAGTGTATAAAGTAATGTGTGCTTTCCGTTCATCTTGGTATTACAAAAACCTATTGTGCCTTGTGGTTCAAAAAGTTGTTTCGTCATTGATGATTGAGATTTGTAATTTTTTTTTTTTTTTTTTTGTCATGCCAGCAGTGTTCGTGTTTGGTTTTTAATTTTTTTCTTTGTGAGCCAGATGTGATGCTCAGAGTCTCTGTGCAGAGAACTATTTTTGCTTTATCTTTCAGATCTGGCTATAGTAGAGAAGTAATGTTAATAAATGTTGGGCTTAGCACCTGTGATAACTCTTATCAAGATGAGCAAAATGTATATAGAACTCGGAATTTGTGCTTGACTTGTGTAGCAGGAAACCATTTCTTCTGTAGCACAGAAACTGGAACAACACTTGCAAGGGACTCTCGTTTAGTACACACCGTAACACGCCCCTCTGAACTGCACTGAGCACAAATACTTGCTGTCCTTCTAATGAACACTCTCCTCTTTTATGTGTTTCTCCCAAGCCAGAAAATTATCTTGCACATGCTGCCAGCTTTGGTCTGGCTCAGTGATGCATGCACTGTCATTCCAGCACCAATACTCATATGGTTCACCTCATTCACAATTTGCTTGTGTTATGTGCAAATTTAGGCTATGCCACTCTGGCCCTCTTGGACCTCCGAGATAATTCTTCAGCACAACTTATCAATACTTTCATGTCTATTCTTCAAAGGATTCCATATAGATGTTAGGAATTATTGGATGAAAGAGGATTAGAGAACCTATAGTTTCGATTTTTTCCTGTTGATACACTAACTATAAAGGATTTCACTTTTTTTTTTCTTTTTTTTTTTTTTTTTTCTTTTTTTTTTTTTTTTTTTCCCTCCCGCACACACACTAAATATGAAAGTGGTAGCACAGTGACTGGAATTGGCAAACATGGTTTCTGTTTGAATTTTTAGGATTAGGAGTTTAGTCTGAATAAATAATATCCTTATCTTTATCATAATGTCTCAGCCATTGTGTACTTCTTTTGGTACTTGTCAATGAGTAGCCTTCAGGAAATTTTGAGCCAATATCACTTTGTTTTCGGGAGTAAATTCTCATTCTGTTGTCAATCTCTTTGGATTTTTTTATCTTGTTTTTAATATTGACCAGTTATTGTTTGCTTTGTATCTACCAAGTCTGAGTTTATACTAGCAGTTAGCAATAACTGAGCAGGATTTTTTTTTTTTAAAAGTGGGGGGGGGATATCTATAGAATTAGATGGCAGGATGAGCAATACCTACCTCTTAATATGAACATTTTCACATCTGTTTATTTTGTAGTATTTGATTCACTCCAGGCAATACCAAAGGTTTGAACTGAATTTAAGATCAATAAGAGAAATTGAATTGTGGTGACCCCCCCAATATGTAATATATATATATATATGTAATAATATGCTTACCTTAAGAGATACCAAAGTAGACTTTGTACTTAATGTCACACCAGAATATCAAAGGTATCACATGCATCAGTTGATCTGAAAGGTATCTTCATAGCCACCAGGTGCTGATTAACACCTCACAAGATGTCAGGGCAGTCACTGACATGTAAACGGATCAACCCAGCTGCACTTCAGAAGTGCACATGTGGGACATCTGGATGACAGGAAGATATTAGTGCCCCCATCTGAAAGTGGGGGGAACTGTCACATCCTTGCAAGGCAATCTATATTTGAAGAAAACCCTCAAAGCCCCACACCCTCATGCTGATATTAATTGGAGTTCAGAAGTGAATAAACAATTATACACATGAAAGATTTAGTTGTTACAATAATATTACAGTTTGTGCGCGCTCTCTCTATCTATATATATATATATATATATATATATATATATATATATAGACTGAATGCAAGCTTTCATAAATCCAACCTGTGATATCATGGGTGACATAACTAAGTTTAGCCTACTATGGCATAGGCTGAGAAGGAAGAAATGTGAAAATTTGTGTCCTACCAATGTTCTAAGTGTGGGGCAAGGCCAGACTACCTGCCTCAAAAATGAGTGTTCAAAATTCTTGGTTTACATAAACTGAAATGCAGGGTACTTGTAACAGTGGGAAAATCTGCAATTACCTCAGCCACAAGGCATGTCTAAAATCGGCATTAACCATAACCTTACTCCTGGCACCACATTTTATCAAAATATATTTTAATTTAGGGTTATCAGATAAATCTTGTTGCTTATATATATAATATATATGTGTGTGTGTGTGTTCCATGTCTTGTGTCCTTTCAGGATGTAGGTGATCATATCTCTCTATAACTTCATGTCTCTTGTTGCTTGTTGTGGAGTAAATAAGACCTCTCCAGTAATACAAATGAACTTGGCAAGACACCTTAAGTAAAAAAAACAAACTAAGTCAGAAGTCTGTTGGTCAGTCAGGAAGAATTCTAATGACATTGAAGTGATTAGTCTAAGCGAGACATGACCACTAGGAGTGAGTTATATCAGTGGTGTTAAGGGATTGAAACTCATACAGAGTAGGAAAAATACTTTTTGTTTTGGCACACAAACAAGTTATTTCACTCCAAAGTGGTGGCAAATGCCATAGCTGAATTCACATACAATTCAGACAATGGAATTACCTTTTCTGCTTATTTTAAAAGATACAAGCAAATTTTCAGAGAGGAATGCTGCAATTCAGAAGATGAGAAAGACTTTAGAACATAAAAATACTGTAATTTTTACTAGTGAAAAAACCTGGAAAAATTTGCTTTGAAGAAATGGAAGACTTTTTAGTAAGAAAAGTTTCTTATTCAATACTTGTTGGAAGTGTATGAATCTGAAGAAAAAAAATGATTTTGTCACATGTGTTGGAATCATTAAGGAGTGTGAAAGATTCAAATTAAATGACCTGACTCTGGATATGATTAAAGGGCTAATTTTTGTTCAAGAATTAACAGTGAAAAAAGATGCAGCAATGCATGCTAGAATTCTAATAAAACTTTAACAGAATCAAAAACTGACACTACAAGAAATATTGGACGAATGTCAGAATCCTAAATCTGAAACGTGATATGGCAGCAATTAAAGAAAAAGAATGTGCATACATAAAAGCTAAAGGAAAATGTGGAAAAAGAAAAATGAATCCAGGTTTCAGATGTGGAAGATTACATCTTAAAGATGCCTGTCTTTTAAGAATTCAAAGTGCTACAAATGTAGAAAAGTAAGACATAAAAAGTCACACTTTAAAACTAAATCGAGTAAAAGTTCTCCAGAAAAGATTTCAAACAGTGTTGTGGTGGAAAAAATAATTACACAAATTTTCTTCGGTTTTTGTATGTGAAAATTTAATAATGTGGATATAAAAATGCAATTAGATGACATTGCAATAATCAACGAAGCCACATCAAAAGAAAACAAAACTTATATTAAAAAGAACTTCAAACATCACGCATGTGTTGGGTAAGAAATTATTTTTTTAATGGCAAAATGACTTGTAACGTCTCCTTTTATAACAAGTCTATCAGATCTATATAATTAATATGCAGAATTTGAGCGGTTCACTGAATAATTTGCTTAAAAAAGATGTAAAATGGTTTGAAAAAAAGGAATTCCTATGCATACAGAGACTAGATTACAATGCTGGGGTACCATCTTATTAAATTACAATTTCAGGATCGAATATCAACTGTCCAAAAAATTAGGACATGTTGATGGTTTATCTATAATGATACAAAAAAAAAAATACTGAACCATTTGAGGACACTGTTATTGCAGCATTAAAAAGTGAAATAGAAATTAAAAGTATATTATGCAATGTAGTATGCAAACTACCTATTACCCTGGAAGAAAAAAGTAAAAACAGAACATGTTTATTTTGAGAAAAAAACAAAACACTTACTAAAAGGAAGATAGACGATTTTTAGAACACAATCCGGACTTTAATGCTAAATCACTGTGACAAAGTACTGATTGCACAAAGAGGTAATACCTATCATATTACAAAAGTGGATATTAAATGAATTTCATAGTGGACATCCAGGAATTTCAAGGATAAAATCTCTTATGAGTAGCTATGTATACTGACCAAAATGGATCAAGACAGTGAAAAACTAAAAGCCTGCAGAGGTTGTGCTCTAGCAGTATACTCTTCTAACACAAACTTAAAGAATTTTGTAAAATGTTCCCAATTGAACATACTACTACCCTGCTGTATCCCCTATAAAATATGAAAAGGAGTTAATATTTTATAAAAATTTATTTTAAAAGGTTACTTTGTAATTCTTTTCAGTAAGCTTTGATCTATAAATGTGACTTAAATCTGTTATGCTGGTCAATTATAAATGGAACTCTAGAACTGAAGAGTTTTCATTGTTTTATCAGCATCAATTTTTCTGTGCAAAATGTCACTTTCACCTGTTTAAAATCAAAACTTACTATATATATATATATACATATAAAAACTGAGAAAGTAATAAAGCATTGTTTTTTTTCACTAAAATGAGCAATAGTTTTAAAGGCGGTTTGTTAAAAAGAACAATATCTTAATATAATGTAAACAATAATAAAAACTGATTTGGTGGGGGGGATTTCAAGTTAGTGTTCATTGTAATAGTAATATGGCTTTTTAATTTTTAATTTTTTTTTTTTATTTCTCCAAATGCCTGAGATATTATCACCTGTTTTGTTTACATAGATATACACATAGTAACTTCTTACAATTCTGCTTTCCCCTTCCTTAGTTACTTAGCATGACCGTTATGCTCTAACAATACCTCATAAATAATGAACTATTCTGTTTCTTTTATCAGAGCTGCTACATGGTTTCAGTGAGAAAAATGAAAGAAAATGAAGATAGAAGAGACATAACACCCTCATAGTTTTAATGGCTGTTTCAGTGAAATGGAAAAAGTTGATTTCAAATCTTCTCATTTGTACCCCCTTATTTATGATATTGCAATATTTTGTTAGAGTTAAGCTCAAATATTTAACGATACAACAGGGGAATTTCTATGGCAATAAAATTGCCATAGAACTGGCCATGAGCTTAAGAATTAAAATTCATCAGAAAATTTAAATAAGAAAAACCATGAAATTTTCACTGGTATTTTATTTCTACAAGTTATTTGAAATTCTTTGGTAAAGCACTTTTTTTTGACACGCCCTATTTCTGTTGCTTTTTATTTAAATTCCTAGACCATTGTTAATAATTAAAATGTGCCACCAGTAACTCTAAAACTTGCATCCTTTAGCCTCAAGAGCCTGCCTCTCTATGATAGCTGTCATACCAGTTAGGCTACAAAGATCAGCACCTACAGTCATTCAAATCTTGCTAGTTTACTCCATCTTTTCCCAAATACTTGAGATAGATATATATATATATATATATATATATATATATATATATATATACACACACACACACACACAAATAGTACTAATTGTAATATTTTAATTTCATGGATGAAGTGTTCTCATTAATTGTTTTATTAGTATCTTTTCCTGTTGCTTCTTATCACAACTTTCAGACATCATTCTATAGCTGTTTATTTTCAATTTGCACTGTTTACTAATGGCTGTAAAATATGAGAGTTGAGCTAAAAAGTTGCTAAAATTAAAGAAATATTAATGAAAAAATTAATCATTGGCAATGTTTTTTTAAAAATTGGAATAATATGAAAATTAGTGATAGGACAATTAATCGGAATTTTTTTAAAGTTTTAAATCATTTTTCCATTCCTAGTACTAATGATAAAGATATCAACATTTATTTATTTATTTATTTATTTTTAAACTATCGGTAAAACTAAAATCTATAGATCTTAACCTCTAAGTTAAGTATGATGTAAATTTCTTTTACTTGTGTAAAAGAAAAAATGTGCAAGTTTCTACTCCATTCTCAAAATTTCCATAAAGTTCACAAGTTTAAAATCTGTTTCAGGTCGAAATAAAATTTTTATTTTTTAATTTCTTTTTAAACATTACATAATATAAACACAAAATGAATTTGTTCTGCCAGGCTCTTTTAAGACAATTTTTTTTTTTTCATTTATAAAAAAAAAAATGATGCACGGAATTCCCACTAATGTCACGTTTGATTTCTTCGCATAAAAAATTGACATTGTATCACAAATTGTCCTCATGGTGAAGCAGTAAAATTACAGGGTTTTTATGATTTTTAGTCTCTTTTATTTAAAAGATTTATTTTTTTTCGTTTACCTAGCATACTACATAAACAAAAGTTTTTTTCAATAACTGAGACTTAAAGTAAACATTCTATTTATGAAACTTATATTTGTTTCTACAAAATTCATGTATTTTTAAAATTTTCTAGCTTTCAAAACAGATTTTCATCTTTTTTTATTTTAAAAAAAAAAAACCCAAAAATAACTTATTTGAAGTTTCCAGATAAAGGCTTTTTCATACAACAGTTTGCATTAAAAACCTAAAATTTAATTTATATCAAATTATATATATTTGCATAATTAAACTTTCCTGTGTTAATTATGCCATTTAAAATATTTTGAACTTTTTCTCAATTATTCCTCCTCAAAGCCAAACAAGATGAAAGTTTTGTAAGAAGCGTATAAAAAAAAAAAAAATTAAAAATGAATATTCTCTCATTTTTATCTGGCATGATTAAGCTATAGTTTTTCCACTTTTAACATTTGTTTTAATATTTTTTTAAAATAAAACTAACAATTTCATCTAATAAATAACTGAATGAATAGATCCCTTGCAAAAAATACATTTACAGTTCTCAACCTTTATGAAGGTTTTTATCATTTTTAATCTTATTTTTATTTTAATTCTTTGTAACAGTTGAATCTCATACCTTATAAAATGATAAAGTTGGATATCGGCGTTATTTAGCTTTCAACTTCCTAATATTTTCAAAAATTATTATAAAGTTTAAAATTGCTCATCTCTTTAAAAAAAAAAAAAAAAAAAAATGAAGGGATGTTTTTAGTGTTGTTGTTGCACATTGTTTCTTTTTATTTTAACAAAAATGAAACACTTTCTGATCCTTTCTAGAAATTAAATTTTTTAGTTGTGACATTTATTTTAGACAGTAAAACTTATTAGTGTTTAAACTTTTTAGATAAGATTGAAGACCATTTATTATTTTAAGTTGCTGTGATAATTCATATTTAATTATTAAATGTCTGTATGCAAATTTAAAATTTGCATTTTTTATTCACTGTCCTGCAGGGTTAGGTATTCCTTGTACTTTATCAAAATATATGCATGAGTTAAACCACAATACACAGGATAATGCCTTTCTGCTTAGAGTATTATTGTTGCAATATTTTGTATATATTAGGGTGTCTCTTATTTTTGAAGGGCATGTTGAAATTGAATTGTCACTCCTAAATTTGTTTCATTCATTCAAAAGTGCCACATATAAAATTGTAAGGAGATTGCATAATATTTAAAGGGCACCTTTGCTTAAGACTTAACAGGTGGACAGAAAAATAGACCCTTTTTTTATTTTACAATTTTAGAAACATTCTTTATCTAACAGTGAAATATTTAAATTTTAACCAATGTTTATTATTTTCAGACTCTAATTATGGCAAGTGGATCCAATGACAAGCAGAAAAGTGTAGTTTGGAAGTTTTTTTTATTTTAAGATTTCTGATAACCAAAGTAAAGCAATATGTCAACTGTAGCTAACTTAAGGGATTTACATAAAGAAATTGTTCTCTTTATTGTTTAAACTCTTGCTCATTTTTTTTTTTTTAAATAAAAAGGATATCTAACTTTATTTCATAAGCTTTTTCTACTAAATGCTTTATTAATAAATGTACTTTGTTCATGAAATTTCCCAAACCCCAACTGTAGGGCCTGAAAATAATGAATTGTAATCAATGTAGGAATTGGGAATTGTATCGGAATCTTTAAAAAAATATTGGTATCATCCCATCACCAATAAAAATGCTACAAGCATATGTAAATAAAAAAAGGTGGCACATAAGGTATTTAGGGGAAAAGAAAACTAATAGGTCTAGATTTAAATTATTGTACTCTAATTGGTAAAGCAGCTGACATAGGAACATAATTTCCAAAGAATAAGGAATGCAAGTCTCACCAAAGGTTTATTCTTTATTTCTGATCTTTTGCTGTTTATTAATAAAAAGCAACTGGAATTAAGATGGAAGAAATTATGAAGGAAAAATTAATATTTGATGTTACTTATTTTCTGAAATAAAATTTTCCCCCAACAATGATCAAAGACTCATTTCATTGGGGCTGAGAACTTTTTCTTTCAACCAAGAAGCCTATTCTTTCAAAATTCTGCTTGTTCATTTGGTCAGATTTTAAAAATGGATCAGCTGAGAAAAGCATCCCCCTGTAAATATTCATCCTTACATGTTAAGATTTACTAGATTTAATTTAGTAATGGTAAGTAGAATTACCCCCCCCCCCAAAAAAAAAAACAAAAACAAAACTTACAAACTAATGCTCCATAGCAAGTCATTAATTACATTTATTCAGGTTAGCTTAGTACGGTACAAAGTCACAACTGTTAAGCCTCACTGAATATCAAATTCACAATTCATAAGAATTTGAAACTAATTATTGCTTTGCCTGCAAGTCAAGCAAAGTATTTCCTTAGTTTGGTTTGTGATGTACTCTGAGAGGGCTTAACTCACCATAATATGTAAGCTTGTTAACTGTGCCTCTATGGGAGGCATCTTATTTACATGTGTAGAAAGTATAGTTTTGTTTGACACAAGGTCACAACTATGAGATACTAAACGATATTTATTAGAGCACACGGTTACAAGTTTGGAAGCACATATTAAGGATTGAACTCACAATGAGTAATTGTCATGAGATTAGTTTGATTCATTGGAAGATGCCACCTCCTCTCTCACTTCCTATCCCCCAATAGGATGTTAGGGTTTTCTTGATGTATTTTGAAACCAGTGAATGAAATCTAAATGAAAAATCGAGGTTGAAGGACT
The DNA here is from genome assembly GCA_964036315.1 of Acanthosepion esculentum. Classification (NCBI taxonomy): domain Eukaryota; kingdom Metazoa; phylum Mollusca; class Cephalopoda; order Sepiida; family Sepiidae; genus Acanthosepion; species Acanthosepion esculentum. Next base: position 27,584,934 of record OZ038492.1, on the reverse strand, counting down.
TAAATTTAGATACCTGTATTTCTGAAAATGTGGAGAGGGGAAAAAAAAATCTAATTTTAGAACTAATTTTACTTTAACAAAGCAAGAAATGTAAGTTATATTAACAGCAATATCTCAAAGATTTTATTATAGGAACATTTCTTGTATTAACCAACTTGGTTAACAGAACTAACAGTAAGTTTGATAAAGTCAAATGGGCAGATCTTAAAAATGATCTACAATCTGTTGTTAACTAGGGCAAGCAATGGGTTTTATATTTTTTATTTTTTTATTTTAGCACCTCCAATACCTTCTCTTTTTAATCATCAGCGAGAACCCTTATTTCCTTCTATCAGGATGGTGGATGTTAACTTCCAAGAGTGGCTTATTGTGCTTTCTCTGGCTAACTTTCTGTTGATATGAAGTGGAAAGATTATACTGAATCAATTGCTAGGTCAGCTGCTAAGAAAGTTAGTTCACTATCATACCAGACAATTTTGCATACAAGTCTACCATTCATCTATGCATTGAATACTGCTGCCACATCTGGTTTGGTGCCTCTGTATTTAGAGATTCTAGATAAAATATGAAGAATCTGCAATGTTATCAGTTCTGACCTGGCATCTTGGTTTGTCTTTTTTTTTTTTTTTCTTTTTTTTTCACTGCTGTAATAGATTCCCTGTACCTTTTTTTTTCTATAAATATTTTCATGGCAATTGTTCTGATGAGATTTCCTATTTGGTACCTAGACTTAATGAATTTAAGAGCAGTACTAGATTGGCAGCAAGGTCTCATCATTTTATATTTGTAATGGTTACATCTAGCCATAAGTTTTATGTTAAAAGTTTCTTCTATCACATTTCTCACTTACAGAACTTTTCTTGCTTTCCAGTTAACTTTGCATTTAAAATTTTTGAAGATCAATGTCAATTGACTTTTTTCTTTTTTCTTATATTTTCTTATATTTTCTTACCTCTTGTATCTTAGTGGCTTTATTGTCATACTTAGGGTGAGATGAATAAAAAAAATGAGGCAATATCAGTCTGAGTGGCTGACATGATTCCAGCTGGAAAGACAATGTCATAAATCTACTCTTTTAATCTTTAAATACTAATGATTATTTATTTTCTAAAGTAAAATTACTTCAAGAAAGATTCTCCCCCTTTATTGTGGTAATTGGTATTTTTTTTTTTTTTTTTTTTTTTTTTTTTTTTTTGTTCTCTCTACCTGTAACTTTTAGAGAATATTGATTCCTACTGTATGTGTAGTTGGATCTTTAATTTATCAATCATTTTAGTGTAACTTTTATAATTAACTCTGTTGGATATTAACATTACATTAGTACATTCCAAGTATTTACAATGAAAAAGTTTTTTTAGAGGCTTTATCTAAAAACTTTCATTTACAATTGTCTGCCTTGTGTAATTAGTAAATTTTCTGTGTTTATCATTTTTTTAAATTCTCCTTTTGTATTTTCAATTTAGTTTACCATGAACTTTTTTAATGGCCCATTCATTTTTATAATCAAAAACTGACAGAAAAATATACTTTTTTTTTGATTTGTTAAAAGTAAAATTAACTCTTAGAATTAATTCCCCCTCCCCACTCAAATATATAAATAAATACAAATATCTAAATTTAAGTCCTTCAGCCTTGATTTTTCATTTGGATTTCATTCACTGGTTTCAAAATGTGTGTGTGTGTGTACACACGTGTATGTGTGCTCCAATTATTAAAAGTTCTCTACTATTGGTGAGAAATACAAATTTTATTACATTAATAACTTCAAGTAAATATAATGGAATTTTAACATAAAATTTTGTACAGTTGCAACAGTTTCCCAAAATACTGAACCAGTCATTCTAAACTGTTATATTGTTCCCAGAATGACAGGCCAGTGTTAATCTTGAGCCTTGCTGTCTGTGTAGTAGCAATAGACAGCTGTTACTCATTACCAACTTTCAGAGGGACAAGGTTCATACTATGGCTATAATAGGTTTTAAGATATAAAATATTGAAATCATTAGGATCCAATTCATAACCAGTGTTTTAATAATTCACCAAGTAATACAGTCTGGAGTTTCCTAGTATTTGTAACAAACTAATAGTACTGGTATGGTCATCGTATGAAGGTAGATCAATAATTCTGTAGATTGATGCTGTTATTACTTTAAATTTGTTCACAGCATAACACTTGATATATGGATTATTATTCACTGCTTTAAGTGCAATGAAAATAGATTAAAAATACTGCAGTTTTATAACCTTACCCTATGGAAATATTGCTGTATATACATGTATATACAACTTGTGTGTGATCTCTAGAAAAGTACTAAGTATATTAATGAGGAAGGAGTGTTGAAAACAAATAAATGCCTTTTGTTTTTATCATTAGGCTACAAACATTGATATACCAATGTACACTGTTTAGAATTCTTCCCTGATCCAATAATTGGTAAATTCCGGTTCAAATAGTTTTGAATCTGCTGCCAATCCAAAGAAAAACAAACTGCTGGAATTCTCTCACATAATTCCATAGAACCATTTGTAAATAATGTTTTGCTTTTGATACATATTGTCATATCAATGACCCTAATGTCCCTTTCGTCTGGCCAGTTAATGGTCAACATAAAAGTCATTGTGGGGGCTGGAAATAGATAATCAATAATTTCAATCGATAACTTTAGAAGTAACTGATGGCGATATACCCTCAATAGAAAGGTCAGCATAAGGATAAAAAAACAAATCAAAGTAAAGATTTTCTAATCATATTTTGTACTGTTAGGAAAGAGATAAACTTTTTATTATTTCAAATATTTGTACATTTTTGTTTTAAAAACAAAGTTTTTATTATTGGGTATAATCTGAAAGGTGCAAACTTAAAATAGTTTTTTCTTTTTCTTTTTTTTCTTCTTTTTTTTTTCTTTCTTTCTTTCTCTTCTCTTTCTCTCCTCTTCTCTTTCTTTTCTCTTTCTTTTCTCTCTCTTTTCTCTTTCTTTTCTCTTTCTTTTCTCTTTCTTTTCTCTTTCTTTTCTCTCTCTCTTGTCTTTCTTTTCTCTCTCTCTTGTCTTTCTTTTCTCTCTCTCTTGTCTTTCTTTTCTCTCTCTCTTGTCTTTCTTTTCTCTCTCTCTTGTCTTTCTTTTCTCTCTCTCTTGTCTTTCTTTTCTCTCTCTCTTGTCTTTCTTTTCTCTCTCTCTTGTCTCTCTCTTGTCTTTCTCTTGTCTTTCTCTTGTCTTTCTTTTTCTCCCCCCCACTTGTAAAGGAGATAAATCATGCAATTCAAAATTTACTAAAATCTACACAAGAACTAATAATTGTACATGGATTGTAAAATTGAATTGTGTGTTTTCTGATAAAAACTAAATTGTCATGATACAGAATTTGAATATTGATACAATAACTCTTCAAAAAAAAAAAAATTCAATAATACATGTCTTTAACATTTATTCCAAGGTACATCTTCAGGGTTGTTAAAGTTTTCAGGCTTATGGCAACATCACATTGAAACATTGGTTCTCGTATATTCACCAAATATTAAGCAACATTGAATCTAGTCAGATGGGTGACCACTTGGGAAAACCAGATACTGTAAACTTGGATTTGCTGGTGGTGTAATGAATAATGGCTCAGAATTGTTAATCTTGTTGGGTTCATCATATTCACTTATACAGAAATACCCTTGGGAAGTTATGAAACCACCTCTTATACCTCTAGCTATGAGTTAATTAGTAGGATTTGTATCAGTAAACCATTATTTAAAAAAAAATCTTACAATCTAAAAATATTTTCTGGCTTTAAATAACATATAAAGAGTTGATAAAACATAAATAAATTGATCAATAAAAAGTTCTCAATCTGACCAAAAAGTCTAAAACTGAATCTGATATTTGGTTATTTGATCAGATTTTGGGAAGTGGATCAGTTGACATGAGTACAAATTAAATAAATAAATTTATAAAGATAAATTTTGATATAGCTTCCCTTTGTCTTTTCTACAAATATTTTCATGGTAATTGTTCTAATGAGCTCTCATTCTTGGTGTTTTGACTACATGAATTTAAGCATATTACTAGATTGGCAACTAGGTCTCATTATTTTACTGTTGAACAACCTAGATGCAAACATTCTAATAGTTTATTTTCTCTCCCTTCTAATTTCTTGCTTTCCTGCCATCTACAATCTCTAAAAAAAATGAAACTGTAATTGCTATCTTCTGTATTCCTGTTCTTTCTTCTCACTAAAGTCTTCTCATTCTCTTTCACTCTAAGTAACTACTTGCATCTTAATAGCATTACTACTTTACTCAGGGTGATATGGTGAAAAATATATCTCTCTAAATTCAGGGCTTTCTCATTCCTGTTGGAGGAATTGGCTAATTGTGGATTGGTGAGGTTATTTAACCCTTAGTTTGAGATTTTTTAATTCAGTTGAATTTTCCAAGACTGGTTGCCCCTCTCTAGCTATAGGACCCTATTCTGTTCTATTTATATATAGCTGGGTGGGTATTCATACCTTTCTCAAGGGTATTTGCATGTAAGTAAATATAATGAAATTGACTGGAATTCAAACATTGCTCTTTGATTCTTCAATCTGAGCCTCTATCCACTTTGCCTCCATGTATTTTAATTAATATGGGGTAGAAAATGGACACTGGAGAGACAAAAAGTGCTCAACACTTTATAGCAGTGTAAGTATTATTTTTAAGGAAAGTATTTCCATTAGGTGACCTCTACAGTTTCATGTGCACATTTAGTTTACAATCTTTAGGTGCCTCAGCAATTGTGTGTACCTGTCCTCCCTGTCAAGATGACCTTTGTATATCACACATACTTCAAGTTGTGTAAGGCTGTAAATATTTTGCTGGGCTAAAGAGCTGCCTTTAAGTTGACAACTAATTCAACAATCTATAAATTAATGTTACAGACATACCCTGTAAAGATGTTGCCATCCTCATTTTATATAGTGTGCACACACAAAACCTGGGAACACACTACTGTATATAAGCACTGATTCTGACCATCCATTTGTATAAGTCAATAGCCAGTACATTGTCTATTCTCTACTAAGACAGCTAAAAAAAGTATAACTGGAAGTCTTGGAAAAAAGCAGGCACAGATGAATTTAATTTCAGTAATCGGCAACAAAAAGAATACGTGTCGGAATATCACATGGTTCAACTTGCCATATACTAAATCTGTTAAAACTAACATGGGAGGAATGTTCTTAAAATTAGAAACCACTTGCTACTTCAGAAAAAATGTGTAAGCTATTTAACAAAAATGTAAAAGTTATTGTTTTGAAAATTTATTTATTTATTTTTTTAAGATTATTGATAATCATAATAAAAGCTTCTCAATAACATTTAACAGTGAACAAAATAAACCTACATATAATTGTAGAATTAAGTGCCTATCCTATCGAACATAACTGTATGGCTGAAAATATAGTACATAATGAAAACAGAAGTAGCAAGTGTTGATGAACAGGCTATAAAAAATATCTGTGATAGGTGTAAGCTGTGCTATATTAGTTTGCTATATTAAGTTTGAGTCGTGATACTAGATTGTTAAAGTCTGAATTACTCAGTAGGTGTAATCATAGTATAAAACACTTATTGTGCCATCTACCACTGGACTGTTTTTCTATCTCCGTCCTGCCCCTTTTCAATTAGTGTAGTCACCTGGGTACAACTGTGTCCATACACATGAATTTTTTTTTTTCTTTCTTGTGTGGGTAACTTATATACACGTGTTTTTATTATGGTACTTTAGTATAAATGCTAAGTCCCTCATTTTTTGATTTGCATTCTGGTCACCTGATGAGTGTGTGAAATTTAAGTAGTGACTTGAGCTGTGCCTTAACGAGGGTTGATGCAGCGTCACATTTTTTTGCTCTGTCTTGATAGCCTGGGCATTGAGCACTGTTATTTACTACTTAGGCAAGTGTTTGCCTTTTGCTCTCTTTTTTCTTAGTTTATTGTTTTTGTTTTTTCTCTTGTGTAGTTTTCCTTGGTTATTGCTTGCTTTATTATATATATATATATATATATATATATATATATATATATATATTAGTCCCCACTCATTTGTTTGAGGTCTGTTGGTTACACCAACATGCATATATTCCAATTGCTAATTCTGCTGCTTTACTTGGTTTACTGTGTTGTGCTAGACAATTTTTCTTGCCAGAATCTACCTTGCTCCTCATAGTTTACCATTTGACTGTGTATTGAATATTGCTGTCAAACTGGTTTGGTACTTCTGCTATATATCTGAAGTTCCATGGCAAAATTTAAAGAATCTACAATGTTATTGGTCTTGACTTGGCAACTTGGTTTAAGTCATTTTCCAACTACTGTAACATACCTTTAAAATAACAATTTTCATGGTAATTGTTCTGAGCTTTCCTCTTTGCTACCTCAACTTCACAAATTAAAGTGCAGTATTAGATTGGCAGTTAAGTCTTATTATTTTACTGTTGAAATATAACTAAGTAATACTTTCTTCTCTTGCCCATGGAAATCTCTTCTGGTTTCTTGCTTTCTTGTCAGCTATGATTTTCAAAAATTGAAATGTAATGTTCATTGTCATGTCTTTTTGAATTCTATTTTATTGTCCTTTTCTATTCAATAACATTTTCAGTTTCCTTTACGCTCAGTAATCCCTTGTCTTAGTGGCTTTATCATCTTGTTTAGGGTGAAACAATGAAAAAAAAACAGGTTTTGTCAGTATTGTTATTTTAGTTTAACAATTCATTCTTTGGCCTTCTTCATGTTGCCCCAATATTTAATACTTTTCTCTTTTGTATTTATTGATGCTTTTAACACAAGACTATATAACACTTCTGATTCATAAAACTGTTACCCATCAACCTTTCTGACAAGAGATCAATTGGAGAACAGAATCAAATAACTCATTCTTTCTCACCACTTACATGAAACCTTAACATTCAGTCCTCTGATTCTGATGAATAGCTATGTTCTAGTTGAGAAGATGAAATGGAGAAAGAAAATAAAAAGCAAAGAACAGTAAACTCTAAAAGGCAAAGATGCATTTGCTGAAATATGATAAAGCGGCAAAGATGAAGATAAGAATTTAAAAAAAAATTATGTAGCTTCCCTGTGCCTTTTCTACAAATATCTTCATTGTAATTGTTCTGGTGAACTTTCCCCAATGATAACTAGACTTTATGAATTTAAGTGCAGTACTAGATTGGTGGCAAGGTCTCCTTTTACAGTTGAAATGGCTTGCTGTAACCATAAGTTCTATGTTAACAGTTTTTTTATCAAACATCGTTCTCCCAACTTTTTGTTTTCCAATCAACTTTGTATTTAAATTTTTGGAGATCAGTGTCAATTGTTATCTGCTATCTTAATTCTTGTTCTTTTATTATTCACTTTCCTTAAGTTTTTCTCTTCATATTCTCTAATACTCAGTAACCTCTTAGTGGTTTTACCTTGCTTGGTGAAATGATAAAAAAAAAACAATGAAGATAAGAATTAAAATTCTATGAAAATGCTTAATCTAAAAAGATAATCTGTAGACACTTTCTATCCAAAATAAGATTCTCTCTTGGTGAAATGATTGAAAAAGATAATAACTTCATATTCATGTTTAATTCTCTTGCTTATGGTAGGTTTTTACACACATAAATGTGAAGATATGTTTAAAGTACCTAATTTTCTCATTGGTTGAAACCAAGATTAGCTGTTTTATTCACAACACAAATAAGTTGATATCTAGTGGGGAATACTATGCGTGCTTAACCAGAGTTTATACTTGTCATCTTAAGTATTTCTTCAACAAGTAATCTACTAATACAGGATAGTGACTCCTGCCATTTTAGTTTGCTAGAATTTCCACTTCTTTTTGCTTTCTGTCCATCAATAAAATCATTACAAGTATATTTGATACAAGCTGTTTATATTGATCCAAATCCGCTTTCTCTTTGGTTCGTACAGCTTGAATTTTGGTCGTTTTACTCTGGGAAACATAAAATTTATATGAATGCTTTTTCACCAAGATATTTTTAATGAGTTGTTGAGATCTAAATGAGTCTTTTCAAATAGGGGAGTGAAATTTATTTTATGGTTTTTGTTATTCATTTGTTAGAAATCATTAAAAAAAATAATTCAATGAATAAATATAAGGAAAAGGATCTTGCTTTTTTTTTTTTTTTTTTTTTTTTTTTGTTCACACTATACAAGGCTGAAGAGCCATTTGAGTTAGAGGATTACAGAGTAAGAGGCACAATTTATGTGGGGAAGATGGTGGTTATCCCTAGACTTGATCAGGTTATGTTTGTATTAATTGGGGAAGCATCCTTTTAGGAGTCTGTTCTACAATCATGGGAAGAAGCTGTTCAAGTGGAACTTTTATATCACCAATAAAATATGAATGGTTTGCTACAATGCGCTCTTTAAAAAAATAAAACTGGGAAAATTCTCTTTTGCTTTAACAAGATGACTTCGAGTTTTAATGGTTCTCGAACACAGAAATATTTTATCTCTTATAATTTGGTTTTTAGTTCTTACCTGATATTTTTTTTTTTTTTTTTTTTTTTTTAAAGCTTATCACCCCAAGCAAGGCTGGAAGCCACTAGCACGCAAGGGGTTACAGAAGGTTTGGAGGAAGAGCAGATAAGAGTGGTAAAGGAGAGGATGTGGAGAAAGATAGTGGATTGATCAAGGCAAGGGGGTTACAGAAGATTTGGAGCGAGAGCAGATAGGAGTGAAAGGATGTAAAGGGAAGTGGATAGATCAAGGCAGCTGGAGATGTCGATTGACATTACACTTAAATAGTTGGAGCTTGTATTTGTCAGGAATAAGGAAGAGAGTTCCACAGGCGAGATGTGCGAGAGATGAAGCTATTGGAGTAGAAGAGACGTCTACATCTAACAGTTTCAACGGTGAAGTGCTTATAATTAAATCCTGCTCTGGTTTTTATCTGACCAACAAACCTGATCAGTACTTAGGTGACTACTTCAAAATATTAACTACTCTAAATAACTTTACTTTTGACTCGCCTCATTTTGAGATAAGTTATATTTTAATCTGTTATTCATAACAATGGGATTGTTTGGTGACTGTAGCTTAATATTTCCTACCAATCCTGGAGGTCAGGGTTGAAACCGAGGTAAAATGGAATTTGAGGTTTTATTTTTTTATTTTTATTTTTTTTGTGTGTTGTTTGTCGTATAACCAGGTTTTACTATAATATATACTTATATTCAAAACTGAATTTTCTGGGCCAAGGAGTGCAGACTGTCATTGGAAAGAGGGTGAGCAATAACTGAGCAACACTAAGAACAAGATGAAATATCCCTTGTCATGGACAGCAAAATGAGAAGAATCTACCCTTGTAAATTATGGGTCTGCTTTGAAATTTCCTGAAGGTTACCTGGATTGACAAACACCCGAAAGGTGCAGTGGCTGAAACATAAAAAAAAAAAAATGAGGGCAATAGTCCAAATGTAAATAATTAATTTTCTTATTTTAACAATCATGTCTCTAAATTTACCTTATTTGATGGCACCCCCCCCCACACACACACTCATTTCAGTAGTGACTACAAAGAAAATAAATTGTTGAATGGTACATTAAATATTACATGGGCTTACGGCCATATGTTGAAACATCAATTCCTGTATGATCATTCAAGTTAAGCAATATCTAACCTAATAACTACCTAGATGGGTGACAGTTCGATAATACCAGATGTAAGCTTGGTTGTGTGGATGGTGTAGTAGATAATGACTGGGAACTTTTAATTGGAGAACAGTTCCAATTTCAGTTTGAATCATTATATTTATTTACTTGCAAATACCCTTGGGAAAGGTATGGATCCACCTCTTACCCCCTCAGCTATGGGTTACTAGTAAGACTTGTATCACTAAATTATTATCTCCAAAAGAAATTCTTACAATCTAAAAATATTTTCTGGCTTTAAATAGCCTACAAAGGTTAAGTTGTAAAAATGAATCAAATCAAATATTACAGGAACTTTATCTAGGCTTCTTTTCAAAATAAGTTTCTTTTATGCTTTTATTATAAATTCTTCTTTGAGGAAAAAGATGCAGGAAAATGGTTGACTTCTTGTATTGCTCCAGTAAGGACCTAACCCCACCTGCTATACTCTACCTTTACAAGAGCCAGGTCAGGTTGAAAATGGAGTACTGCTGTCATGGGAGCTGCTCAGGTGTTACTTTCCAATCTCAATAGAGTTCAAAAGCATCTGAGTCCTTTTGGGTGATGAAATATTTTCCACCCTCCAACCTCTCTTTCACAGGTGGGATGTGGTGAACCTCTCATTGTTCTATCACTATTATTATGGAAAGTGCGCAGATGAACTTTCTGCCAGGTCTAACTTCATGGCTAGGACCCACCATGCTACTTATATTGTAGCTCCCCCCCATATTCCATCGGTGAGAAATCTGTTTCCCTTAAACAGCTTTTTCCTGCAAATCACTGCTCTGTGGATCTGACTGTTGAGTGTTTCCCTGATCACTACAATCTTAACCTGATCAGTTCTAGGGTTAACTGCTATCTCCCTCCTCTTAATATAACCCTTTACCATGAGTAGCCCCCCAGGCCTTGTACAGTGTGAAGCTTAATGTAAAAAAAAAAAAAATAAAAAAAAAAATTCAAAATAAAAAATTTAAAAAAACCAAAATAAAATAAAGTTCTTTATATCAAATATGGTATATCATATATAAAGAAAAATGTCTTTTGTTAATCATTGCATTATTTTCCTCTGACTCTGAACATATAAATCCCTTTTAGATCTGCTGAGTGATGGTATAAACATGTGGTTCTCGATGTACACGCATTCACCATATTTTAGAATGTAATTTTCTCTTGAGATTTAGCATCTCTAAAGGTGCATCATAGAACTGTAGTTTTTAGAAACCTCAATATTCTAACAGTTTGAATCTGCCAATCTCTAATTCTGCCTTGAAACGCTAAAAGTTCCCCAAGTATAGTGAATTCCTTACTATACCTGTTGATAACATATTTACTAACTGCTGTATGAATATCTGACATTAGTTTTGTAAATACTGTATAGCATTAAATATTATGGTCACATCTGGTCTGGCACTTCTACTAAATATTTAGAGATTTTAAATAAAATAAAAAGAATCTGCAATGTTATTGGTCCTGACCAGGTAACAGTCACTTTCGCACCACATTAACATATCTTCTCTCTGCCTTTTCTACAAATACTTTTATGGTAATTGTTCTGAACTTTTTTCTATGGTAACCAGACTTCATGAATTTAAGCACAGTACTAGGTTGGTGACAAGGTCTCCTCATTTTACACTTGAAATGGCTAGATGTCACCATAAGTTTTATGCTAACAGTTTCTTCTCTTGCATTTCTCGTTTTTGGAACTCTTCTGGCTTTTTGCTTTCCAGTCAGCTTTGATCGTCAAAAATTTAAATGCAATATCAATTGCCATTTTCTGTTCTTTTATTGCTTTCTTTCCTTAATGTTTTTTTTCTCATATTCTATCACACTTGGTAAAAAGAATTGAGGGGAGAAATAGAATAGCAACCTCCCACAATCCGTGCTTGGAATGTGCACACATGGGACAAACCAAATAACTGGTAGCTATATAAGCAGTCATTAGAGAGGAAGGAATCACTCACTTCCTTGTGAGAATGTAGAATTCACATTTGGAGAAAGTCTCCAAAACCACACACCCACTCAATAATAATTGATAAAGTCTGGACTCAAATCATTCATATGTAACCTTGTTTATTTATGTTTTTGTTAGTCTGACACCGTGAGGCACTATCAGACAAAAAACGGGCCTTTTGGAAGACCTTGTATCTACTTCCAATAAAAAAAATTGAAATGATATAAAAGCTAACAATGTTCACACTGCCAGCCTACAAGATATTATCTTAGGCAAAAGAGGTGGACTGGAAGATAATTCAGAGACTTGGATATTGACACAACAGTTATATGGAGGAAACTGGTCACAGCAACCTTATGACCACACCCAGTCATGTGACTGATGTTAAACTGTGGTTGATAACTTTATATATTATATCATACAAAATTTGAAGAATATGACAAATGGAAATTCATTTTATTGAAACTAGATTGTGTTTTGCTCTTACTAGGCTTTGTCAGATCAAAATCGAAAAAAAATTAGTATATTTGTGTGTATGCTTAAATAATTTGTTTAAATCTCTCTCTCTCTCTCTCTCTCTCTCTCGAGCAAAATACACAATCTAGTTTTGAATAAAATTTTTCCATTTGTCATATTATTCAAACTTTGTCAGGATTCTGTAATCTATTTAGACATACAATAGCATATAAAACTAATGTAATATAAAGTTCAAAAGTGATAATCAGTCTTTTTTTTTTTTTTTTTTTACTCCTCTCGTACTATTTGAGCAAATGAAATTAATGTGAAAGGCTCCTGGTCAAGCTCAAACATTATTGCCCATCCACCTTAATTGCATGCCAGTGATGTGACCTTTTGTCATCAGTCTAATCTGGAAATTAGACATTGACGAGAGAAACCTTTTATAAATTTTCCATGGACATTATTGCAAAAGTAGCCCAGTTTCAAGCAGGATTAGAACTGTTTCACATTTCAACTTTGTGTTCATAACCAATATTAATATATTTTAATAAAATATACTTTACACTCAATTTCATGCCAGACTATCAAGGAAGTGCATGTTTGATTCGAGATGACCTCCCAGATAGTGGGTGAAAATCCATGATTCACTCGATTTCAGTGGTGACTGTGACAGATGCACATGCGTATGTCTAGCTGCACTTGATATATGTGCACACAAGAAAAAAAAACATTGGCTAGATGAGTATATAAACAATTATTGGGTTGTCTTGCAGACATTACAAACCAGAATTAAGGTCTAGATCTGGATGAGATTTTGGGGTTGTACTACACATAGGCCAAAATTAACTGACAAAGTATTAGAGTAATGTAATGTTAAATAATGAAAGTTTCAAGTCTCCAATTATCCTTAAGTGGCACAACAATTTCATTACAACATACTAGTGTGTGTTGGGATTTAGAAAGTCGGAACACATACCAGCCAAGACAGTGACTGAAACAAAGGTGAGGATAAGTCGGAATCTTTCATAGAATGAAAACACATCCCCTCAGAACATAATATTCCATCCCAGTAAAATAAAACCTACTTCTGAAAGAGTAATTAAGTTATTTGTTTTGCTATTTAATTCTGCTCATCACTTAAAATAGAACTTGTTGATTACAACATTAATTCAATTTTAAATACTAACAACTTCTCTTGTTCTCTCTCAGTAAGAGCATTTGTACTTTTATTTTTAGTACTTAAATCAAGTTTGGTTTTTCCTTTTCAACTGAACTTGGATTATAACATTTGAGTTGCAACACATGGAAACAAAAACAAAGCTAAAAAAAAAAATCTTCAGTCAATGGAAATATGATACATTGTGAAAACATTTTCATCTTGATAGCAGATTTGATTGGCCAATGACTTTAGCTGAATCATTTTAAAAATGAGACTTTAATTCTGGTTCAATAAGAAAAACAAAAAAAAACATTGGCAATATTCTGTTTGTATTTTTTTTTGTTTTTTGGGGCAGGTTCCTTCTAAGCAGTTAGCCAAGTGTTATAGACAAGCATATGGTTGCAGGACAGAAATACAACAGCAGAAATAGATTTACGTGATTTATATCAATAGGAATGTGTGGTTTTGGGACGGCTACCTTGTGGTATAGTTCATAAGCCGGCTGCCGATCCGGGTTGATCTCCCATAGTAGTTCCCACTGGTTGGCATGGCGTTCCTCCTGCTGACTGCTGCTGACCGTGACAGATCTCTTCCCCGGCCTCCCGTTGACTGTGGTGTACTTCGCCATGTGACCCATTTTATGGTGTTTTTTATGGCTTAACGGGCTCAAAAAACGACGCGATTATAATTAGGAGGGAAGAATTTTTATTGGTCAAAAAATAGAAGCACTTTGAAATATTTTATTTTTTGACCAGAACTCGTGCGTCGGGCCTATGCGTAAACGACAATAATGGTCATTTTGTGACAGGGCTTTGTCCCGTTCACATCCGACTCTTGCTCTTGAGTATGTTAGTTTATTTGCTTGCAAATCAGCTGAGATATGTCTTATTTTATTTCATAACACAAGGCAGTGGTAGGGATCTGTCAGTCCCTGCTCAAAGGATTATTCCAATAGTTAATCTCAATAGATTAATGCTCTGATACTGGCCTCTCCACAAGACTGTAACTTATTGATTTACTATTGAGTTCTAACTTAATATAAATTGTCTCCCAAGCCTCTCATATCCTCATGCCCCTACATCAGTCTTTCCACCTCTCACCTGGTTAGAATTCATGTGACAGTTACCAGTTTCATATATTAAGGAATGATTTTCTGATTTCTACACTTTTAGAGAGTGTGATAGCTATGATTTGTTTTGTCATCCCTAACGTAGCAATGCCTCTAACTACAGAAACATGAATAAACATGAACATGGATTTATAGAACAAACAATAAATATTTATTAAGTGCAAGATGTGTTAGTTCATTGTGAGAATGGCAGCAACAGTAATGTCGTGTGTAAACTTTTGGGAGCATATTTGGTTTTAGTATACAAAGTTTGTATTTACAAATAAATCCAATTATCTATCAATGGAGCATTAGTTCTCATGTAAAATTCCTCACCAACAAGTAGTGAGTGGAATTTGCTGTATTGTTGTACAGATGTTGTTCCTGGTCCAGCAATGTTGCTGCTTTCTCTATCTGTTATTATGGCACAATCTGTCTAAATGCCAATTCTCCTATGCTTGTATAGGTAGGGATAGGCTAACTTGACCAAAGTTTTAGATTCTCTATCTTCTGTTTGCTTGGCCAAACATTGAATCCTTAATTTTGATTTGGTGGTTTTATTTTTTTGAAAGTACATCTACACATTGTTCACATTACAGTCACTAAATGTATAAGTTAACTAATGCTTTAATTGTAACTATATTCATTTGTGTGCAGGAAAATCTTGGGTTTTTGGAGGTGTAACACACTTGATTTTACAACCTCACTATTAGTCACAGTAATAGTAATACAAATGGCTAAATATTTATTATTGAGGTTACTTTTATTTTACTTCTCTTGTCAGTTTGAAGAATACAGGTTTATCTATTGAAATTAATGTTTGAGAATGTGACAATTCTTCATAATTTCTTGGATTGTGATGATTCATTGTCTTTGATTAACTTTAAATGAAATCCACATGGAGATTG
The DNA here is from genome assembly GCA_964036315.1 of Acanthosepion esculentum. Taxonomy (NCBI): domain Eukaryota; kingdom Metazoa; phylum Mollusca; class Cephalopoda; order Sepiida; family Sepiidae; genus Acanthosepion; species Acanthosepion esculentum. The sequence goes on along the minus strand of OZ038492.1, from coordinate 27,569,685 downwards.
TTTCATCTGTAGCTTTTTTATGTGAATGCATGATACATGCTTAGGCGATCATGTAACTTTCGGTACATGACTGACAAGGCAAATTTTTTTTCCTGCAGTAGGTTGCCATTTCTTTTTGTGGGAGACCAGTTGTCATCCAGGGCTATAGCACCCGATCTGTCCTGGGAGAAGAGGATTCATACTTTTCTCAAGGGTATTAGCATGTAAGTGAATGTAATGGATTCGACTGGAATTCGAACTTGGCTCTCCGATTCCTCAATCTGAGCCGTTATCCATTACACCATCATTCCTCCCATTGTGGGTAAGGATATTTTGCAGTAAAATAATAATTAGCAATAACAATAAAGAATTATCAAAGTTATTTTTGTTTTCCTTTTCATTTCTTAATTTGTAGAATACAGAATATATGTATATTATATCTGTACTACAATAATACCTATAAAATGTGATTATTTATGTATATCTATCTAGAATTAGTATAGCATCTGTGAAAAGTGCCACACACTCCTGCACACACAAATTGTTATATTTAAGACATAGCAAGATACGACTTTTTATTTATTTCCACAATAACTACAACAAATACTCTGAGCACAATAACACTATTGGATAGAACAAATCTCCAGCTACAAAACACTATTATTTCATATAGTCATTACAACAAACAAAAGCCTGCATGCCATAAATCTGCAGAAGCAATCCACATTTTCAGTTTTCAACTTTTTAATGCTAAAATGCATTACTGTGCTCACATCTGCTGTTTGGTCTCTGTAAATGTTTAGCAAGAGTTGATAAATATCATAGTGCAATTTGTTTCCTTGTGAAGGAATTCTGTGATAAACATTTGCTTATGCCCTTTCATGTCAGATAAGATTTTCCCATATTGTCACTCAGCTGCTGTTTGTAACAAGGCAAAAAATTGTGATATTGGTGGGAAGGTTCAGACTCTACTGTTATACCACCAGCATCTGCTTCTAACATTCTGGAAAGTTTACTTCTTAAACAGTCTTCATTTATGTGCATCATGGATTAGTTTCATGAACAAAGATTTAGGAAGAGAATCAGTGCCTGTTTCTGACCTACTGATGACAAGTTTCATACAGAGGAAATAGATTTTTCCTTAATAGACATAGAAGTTCTGGTTTTTATAGCATTTCCTTTTCTGCTCTCTGCAGTTTTTCAGAAAGGGAAGTTGCCTAGAAAATCTCATGTCACATCTTTCATTCAGCAGCTTTTGTTGTCTACCATCAGTATTTGATTCTGCTACAGTTAAGTACATGTTTTAAGAATCTCTGTACCTCTTCTCTGGCAGTTTTCTTCTTGTCAATTAGATGAACAGAAGAGTTATTGGTAGATGCTGGTTTTCCATCCTTGAGATGTGATCTTCCATATTGTGGCACAGTCAATGCTTGCAATATGAGGACTCTGTGCTTTTTGTAATAAAGTCATTTCAATGTACATTAATCATAACGTGCAAGCAATACTGATAGAATCCTTGAGGAAAGCGTATATGGTACACCATAAAGGAGGGTAGCCAACATGGTGGCTTCATAGACTTTTTTGTATCTTTCTTGTGATTCTTATTATTCTAGACATGTTTGTGGTCTATCAGAGGGTTTGTTAGGCTATGCTAGTCTGTTTGTCTACCTTGGTATCAAGAGATGACATATCCCATGTAGGTGAAGTCACAATTTTATCAAATCAATGGAGAGAGAAAGTGGGTGATTGCATTGTGAAAATGGTGTTTAAATCTCTCTCGTATATATTTAACACGCAGATTAACCCTACACCTTTCTGACAATAGCTCAATTAGATCTCATTTAAATATTCATGGAGACCTACCGGACACTATTCGGAATATACTTGTCGACAACACTATAATAGCATCATCCACTTGCAAAAAAAGGCTAAAAATAATGGAAGCCTTACTTATAAAATTAAACAAACCAACCCTTAATAATATTAACTTTGAGCATGGACATATCTTGACCATGTTTTGAAACAAAAAAAAATGAATCACTTTATAAAACACACACAAACTATTTCTAATTCTAACAGTTGAAATACAATCCTTGATAATGGCTAAAAGTATAGCCGAAAGCGCTCGGAAAAGAACATTCGGACAATTTTTATATAATTTATCCTCTGAAAAGAAAAACTTTATTAGATCGCACGAGAAATTATATAAAAAACTAAATAAAAGCACCTTGTCAGTCGTTTTTAATGAAATGTGCTTGAAAGGATTGCTGCCTAAATACACAAATATATATATATATATATATATATATATATATAAAGTTCTGCTAGGTAAGGCTGCAATATGGAAAACACCAACTTGTAATTCAAGGAGTAAAAGCAGAAAATACACAGCTGGAAAAATGAACAGAAATGCATCTGATAGATATTGCAAGCATATATGAAGTTATGACTTCAGCTGAGAAAATCTGCTGATATCGTAAGATACTGCTGGGCTTCCTTGAGTTAGTTGTAACGATGTTTCATTTCAGAAACTGTCTAATCTCACGCATCTTAACATTTTGTTTGTAAATAGTTACTAAACTATTTAGTCTATCACAAAGCCATATATAGGATAGGAAAATTGGTGCGACACAATCTTCCATCTATGTTGTTTTGCTCTCCTTTGAAATGACTTTTATATTGACTTGAACACTGTTTCAGTCAAGATGCATCCCATGTATGAATTGTACACTACTCAAAATAACTGTTTGCTCAAGCCATCAGTAATGTTTATTTTTATAACCATGGCTACAGAAAATTGCCTTTTGACAAGATGTTGGCATGACAACTATCAGACATCTTTCTTAAAGATGTCTATTCTTTAGAGAAACTCTGTGCATACTACACTGAAATGTCAATCTTAAGATTGAACTATTATTTTTCATCGTGAGGATTGACTGGAAAACACAAACTTAGGACTACTATCAAAACTAATAATTTATTGTCAAAAATAATTATTATAGATGCTGGTAATAAATGGCTGTAGAGATTTACCTATGACGATATTCAATTTTACATATGTATGTGGCTGATGGTACTTGTTAAAAAAAAAAAAAAAAAAAAAATAATAATAATGTGGCCTAGCATATGTGCTGATTCCTTAAGTTTTTGTATTATGCTAGGTCAAAAATCTCCTAAGCTGGCTAAGCATAGAAATGAATACACTATAGGAACCAGTAATACAGAGTGCTAGAGAAAAACAATAGCAAAAATTGTAATATGAGCGCTGGAAAAAAAATAGCTAATGAGACATTAGGTTTATAAGTCCCAAAAATTTATTTACTGATGTCCCCAAGGAAACTGGATAAAAATGTTGGTTGAAGTAATCCAGTGATTTGACCTAAAGAGTTGTGAGTTCAATACCATGCTACAGCAGAGGTGAACAAAAAAAAAATTAGAGTTGAGTTACTAAGGGGAAATAACTGAAACTGAAATATCCAGAAACGGCATGGCATATGGAACTAGAACAATCTACCCCAGTGAACTAAAAGGGTTCGGTTTGAAATTCCAATGTATATTGAAGACCAGAGCCTACAATGGCCGAAACTTCATGAATATGACAAAGATGAGAACAATGTAAATAGTTACAATACCTAATCTCAGAAATATAGACAGATGTTGGCAGTCATCTTAGTTATTACAATATCTAACTTGTACCAAATACCTATTTCACTTTATAAATGATCTTGTTGATTTAAGATGATCAAATCTGATAATAAAACTGAGTAAAAAGGATTTTCTTTTTTGTGCAATGGAAAAAACTTTCTTTTCAATGTCATATCCAGCTGCATATTCTTTAGAAATGGTTAATGCTTATTTATTTATATTTCTTGTTTTATTCTGTATTTTAATGCCAAGAAATTTTCAATACTGTTGTTCACTCAATACAAGATTTTAAGTTTATGAGAATGATAGATAATGATTGAACTTGAAGAGGTTAAAACCACAGTGTTTAGGAAAGCATCAACATGGGAGTTCTTGGAGGGGGAAGATGTCTGAGTTGAACTTTCCCTTTATATTTGGAATACAGAGGAAATAAGTGTTGTTAAAAATAAAGATAATTATCTCTCATTAATAAAATACACTTCAAGTGGTAGGATACAGAGAGAATTGAAAATAATAGGATACAGAACAGTAAAAATAAGTTTCTCAAACTTCCTAATAAAAACAATTGTTTACCAAAAGTATTTAATAAAGAAATTTAAACTGAAATTTAATAAGGATATATAATTGATCCTTGATTTGAGATTGTGTTCTTTGGTGGAAGCTGTCTGAGCAGAATTTTTTTTCCTTCCCATTTGGAAGACTGGAAATGATGGTGATTCAACTCCATGGAAGTAGTAGCATGTCCTAGAAGTTAAAAGCCTGAACTGGTGGAATGAAAGAATGAACTTGTCCTAACATTTGCCATTTCTCTCTGTATCCTACCACTTGAAGTGTATTTTTATTAATGATAGGCTTCTGTGAAAGGAACTGCAGAATGAAAAAAATATTTCAAGGTGTATTTTTATACCCTTATTTATATTAATGCATAATGTAGATCTTGTCTAAGCTTAGTCATGACTAGAACAAGGCCATGATGGTGAATAAACTAATGAAGATCAAATGCACTTACAATGGTCTCAGAAACTAGTATGTTAACCATTTACAACATGTACAAAGTAGTTTTGTAAATTTGCATTGTTATAAGGAAAACACAGTACTACCCATTATATTAGTAATGGTTCTAAGACTAGCCTGATGGCCATTGCACTAATGGCAAAGCAACCTTTTTATTGCTTTATTTCATTTGGCACAAAGCCACAAGATTGGATGTGAAGATATAACTCACTACAGTAAGTTTTTCAAGTCTAACTTCATAACCATTTCTCCAGAACATTTAGAAACATTATTATAGTGGATACTTGTATTTGAATTAGACATCCCATCTTTTATTTTAAACAGTGTATTATATCTATCAACCTGTGCATAAATCTTTAAAAAAAAAATGTGCTCTCCGACAGGGATCAAACTTGCATCCCCCTTTATAGGAGAAACCGATGCTTGATCCATTGTGCTTTATCACTTGTCTACAGCGTCACACTGCAGTAGTGTGCTTTCCTTAAAATGTAAAATAAATTGTGATATTCTTTGTAGCTGAGTGGTAAAGCATGTTGGATCAAACAGTGGTTTCTCCTACAAAGGGGGACACAGGTTCGAACTCTGCCAGAAAATAAATTTTAAGATTTCTTGAATGTGCAAGCTGATAGACATAATGCACATTAAAAAAAACCCAAAAAACAAGACATCTATTTCAAATACAATTATCCTCTGTTTGAAGTAATAAAAATGTTCAATGAAAAAATAAATCCATTCTTTAGAAAAATAAACTTAATCTGACACCGGGATACTCTTGTTGGGCTCCTAGTAAGAATTTCACTACATCTTTAGACTGGTTTAGCATATATTTATACAGAAAACTTATCCATAAGCCTATAAATATTTTGATTTATCAATAAAAACATTAGAAATGAGAGAAATAAAAACGACAAAAATACTTATTTAAAAGATATTATATACATACGTGTGTGTATGTGTGTATGAACACTGATACTAGACCATTTATCTGGCTTCCAGAAAACTGGTTATTTTTAAACCTGGTGACTTTTGAATCTGGGGGTGGTGGCAGCTTTGTCATAGTTAACTGCATGGCTGTTTTGTAGAATGACCATGGACTTTTTGCATGATTGACAAAAATGATTCCATCTCATTTTCACAGAATTTGTGTCCTTAACAAGAATGTTATATATTTCAAATGGAGTCATTTTTTTTTTTTTCATTAATGTGTATTTATATTTCTGAACATACTCAAAGTATAATCAAAAGATCAAGTAAAAACTTGTGTTGTTCAATTTGACCCTCATTTCTTGCATTTATCACCTCAAATGTTACATTTATTTCAAATATAGATTAGTAGTTTAATAGTAATTGAAAAGACCAATTTTTTATTTATCTTTTAGATATATAGATACACATTTTCTTTTCATTATATCTTAAAAATTTTAAGACCAAACTCTACTTTAAAGGTGAATTAATTTGTATATCTTAAATTATGAAATTTTTCCCTTTTACTTTCTTTTAGATTTTAATATATATTCAGCTTTGGACCAGAAAATCCTGTAGTCTCCAATCCAAAGCTCACTCTGTGTGTGTGTGTGTGTTTTACATGAGTGGGTGCTGAAAATTTCTTAGCCTGACCCTTTAACAGAATTTTTTTTAATAAAAATAAATTCTTGGCTAGGTTGATGACTTTTCACTATTTTCCTTGTCTGTGTTGGTCGTTTTTGTTTAGTGGCATATCAACACCTCTATGGGTTATTTAATGGCATTGGACTGCTATGCATCCTGTTTTTACAGTATTCTACATCAGTTTGGTACATGGCAATTTTCTGCATTTCTATGTGCTGTGTCTCATTAAGATGTTGACAATCGTGGCTCTTCATAATTTCTTGTCCTTTGTAGCTCTTAATAAATTTTGTATCTTGTTATCTCTGTTAATATTTTTTCTATTAATACTTTGCTTGTCTTTGGAAGACATATTTTACTATGCCTATACATCTTTGAATTTCAGTGTTACTTTCTGTCCTGTTAAAATACTTCCAGACATTTAAATTGTTGTACTTGTCTGATTTTGGTATCTCCAATTTGTAATTTGCATGTTGGGCTATTCCTTTTTACTTATTTTCTCTGGCGTTTTTGTGTTTGCAAGCACATTTGTTGATTTTCATGATGGTTTGCAAAAAAGAACTGTGTGTGTGTGTGTGTGTGTGTGTGTGTGAAAACAGTTGTTGAAACTGTAAATCTTGAGTTTTTAATGTAGAAACATAATATAAAGCTTAAGTGTACAAGTTGTATTTGCATTTCAAATGTGATAAGATATCACATCTGGTGTGAGGGGGAATAAAGCCTTTAATTTCAGAACTTCAAATATATTGGCTTAAATGTGTTAAAAACAAGAATGAAGACAATAATTTGTATAATCTATAGAATAAAGGAAATTTTACTTCTGAAAACTTCAGATAATGTAAAAATAGCAAATATATAGATCAAAACACTGATAAATCAGTTCCAAATATCAATACTTTGTGTATTCCAATATTAATTCTTGTCAGTTATGAGCAGTCAGTCATGACATGGACTACTACAGATAAGCACATTGTACATTTTGACTCCTCATTCACTGTTATTCACAGTTGTTCAGCATGGCAAATGATGATGATATATAACACTAACACACTTTGAGACATCTCCTGTAGAGTTATTTGCTAAGTTTGATTCAGCCAAAAACAGTGTCTCCGAATACCAGGTCACATTCAACCCCTTGTGATTATCAAAGTTTATTTAATTCTTTTGAATTTTTTTCTTTACCGTTATACTTGTGGCTTATTTAACTGAAATTCTTCTCTGGGATAAAATTCTTTTCTTGAGATTTGAAATTTGACATACCTGGAAGCCAAATATCTCCTGTTTGAGAATCACTGAAGCACAGTCATAATACTAATAGCGGGTACGCAATAAGGATTAAGTCCACATTAATAGTCTGCAAAACAGCAGGTGGGCCTCTTTTATAGACTATATTTTTAATTATTTATGTGCCTAAGATATTTTTAAATGTTGGCAAGTCTTAAAATCTAGTTATCTGTTTGACTGTAGTCTCAACAGAAAATGAATTTATCCCAGGGGTGATTGATCCCTTCAATTTATTTATATTTTCACATGATGAATACACTAACCTTCTGATCAATAAAATTTATCATTTACTAGCAATGCTACATGGCGTTGCATGGATCAAGACCATTTTCTTTGCACTATAAAGTGGTCTCTTTGACGGATATGCTATCAAATATTATTATTGAAATTTTCAATTAAATTAGTTCAATAAGTTTAAACATTTTGATAGTTGTTTAATTCATATAAAAAATATAATTGTTAAATTTTTAAAATATATTAGAATGTCAACATTGTTTACTTCCCTTTACTTCCAAGCTGTGATCTTAATGCTAAAGTCATTTTGATTTTCAAAGAAAAAAATTATTTGAACAACTGAGTAACTTAATAAAATAACTTATAAAATTCTCAAAAGGCCAACTGAAAATGACTAATACTTAGTTAAAATAAGTTGATTTTATTTTGAAGCTGAATATGCAAATTAACCAAGAGCTGCTAAGTTTGTCATATACATGTTCATAGATGTAAATGATAAAACTGCATTTATACCTGTCAGTCTTACAATTACATAAAACTGACAAGCCTTAAATCCTAGACCAAGCTGGTACACAAATAATTGGGGACAAAAGAAAATTTTAGTCTTGTCTCTTTGTGACAAGAAGAGACACTCAAAATTGTCTTTTGGTCAAGGGCCATAATGTAAATCAACAGTAGCATTTGTGAGCATGTACAATATATATATATATATATATATATATATATATATATATATATAATTTTTAGGGTTTCAGGTGAACACACACAAACTAATCTTTTATATATTAGAGACACATGCACCCTTTCTTTTATTTCTGCTTAGAAATTTCTCGCAAAGTTTATATTTAATAGATGTGTTCTCTTTGCAGTTTAGTTTAAAGCAGAATTTTACAAAAGGGAAAAATTCTTGTGTTAAAATGTTTCAAATTCAATTTCATGGTCACATTAAAAAAAAAAAAAAAATAATTAAATAAAAATCTATAATTTCTTATTGGAAATACACTATGGAAAACTTTTTTAATATCATTCAGATATTTAAATTCAAATTTAGATTCAGTATTTAAAATTGACATTACGTCCCTCACCATGGAACTGGTTTTATTGTATGATAGGCAAGTATTTCTACCATCACACAACTAAAGATATGAATCCGTCTCTGCTCTCCTTAGCTACGAGTTAAATAACAAGGTAGACTAACTTACTGTAGTTGGCAACAAGTCGAAAATTCAAAAGCAGTTGGGCAACTTCATCCTATAAAAACCTACATGCCACAAATATAAAAGCCTCAACTCCTAGTACGGTGAAGCTGTGGCCCTATTACTCATAGAGGTGAATAGTACAGAGGTGAAGGGAATTATTTTATGCAGCACTTTTCTTTTTTCTTTTCCTTTTTTTTTTTTTTTAAATCTTCAAATTATGCATTGCCATAACTGCTCTTAAAGATAGTGGAGTGGTCTTCACCCATAATCTTGAATTCATAGTTGTCTATTTCCTAGACTGGTTGCAAACTAAGGCTAGACAGCCCAGTCTTCTCTATTTACCAATAGTGAAAGTAGGTTCAGGTTTTCTCAAGGACATTAATGTAAAGTGGAAAGAAATCAAGTCTCAGCTAGAACTTGAACTCAACTCGGTTTTCAAACTCCATTCCTCATGCTATCAACCTTCATAAACATAAATTGGATCATCGTAATATAGATTTTTTTAAAAAATTTTTTTATTTATTTAATTTTGTCTCTCTGTCTGAAAGCACGGGGGGAAAGTAGATTCATGCCATTTTAAAGTTCATAAGTGCAAAATAAACACTGAGTTTAAACTGGAATTTCAAACTGGAGGTGTTAGATCACATTTGATGAAATACACAGTAGATTTAAATGACCACAGTAAATATCAATATTAGGAATAGATTTCTTCTCACTTTAAAATGAAAGCAATTCCAGTAGATAAAATCTAAGGAATAACTGTTACTATATATAAATAGCAATATATTGTAATTAGCTGAACCTGTGGAAATTCAATGAATGTTGATTAATCATTATCTCCTTCTGCTCTTCTCTTGGCCTTCGCTTAGATTGTTTCATTCTTTCCTCCTTTCCAATCTCTGTTGTCCATCCATGCTTTTTAGATGTTATAGAAGTATAGATTACTTTCATATGTGAAAATGGAATAAGAAATGCACAAATATTTTCAGCTATATCCTCTCTTACCTTTTTGCTCTATCACGCCATAAAGAATTTTAATGCACGTTTCCATTCCTACCCCACTTTCATTCTTTTACTTATTGTCTCCTGATATTTTGCCAGCAAGCCTGTTTCTCTTTCATCTCTATCCCTTCTCCTTGTCTATATATGTATGCTTATTTTTTCTCTGACCTTGCTTTCTTTTTCTAGCTTATTCTCTACCTTGCCTTTTCACATTATTGCCCACCTCTTTCTCTTGCATGTTTTTTTTCCACTTCCATCCCACTTATGTAGCTTTCTTGGTCAGAAATCATTGGGTAGATACTACACTCTGATCTTGGGTAATAATATTCTAGTAATAAGAAATACAATAGAATTTACTCTTCTGAATTTGGAAGATCACACTTTTGAGAAAGCTGACTGGACAAAGTTTTTTGATTTCAAATTGTCTGACTACCTTTTGACTATATTGAAAGCAGAACCTAGGAATGACTGTTTGAGCCACTGTGTTCATGCAAATCCACATCAACACATACTTATGAAGTTGGTAACTCATAATCTGATGTCTACTTTTTTAGTTTTGTCATGTTAGGGTAAATGAGATGTATTTCTTGATCATGCCAACTGTGGAAGTCTGTTGCTGATTATATAAAGTGCAGTGTACGTATGTTCCTCGATCTGTTTTTCACTCTTGACAAACCTGATGTAGCACACAATTAAAATTAAATAACTTATTAAAAGTTAAATATCGAACAGGGAAATGATTTAAAAAAAAAAACCTTTTTTTACTAAAGGTTTAGCTTAAATTTCGTTTTTCATTGCAATTGATATCATCTAAGTAAACCATAATTAAAACTTAAGCTGGGTACAATACGTTGATCATGTTTTTTTTTTTTTTTTTTTTTTCTAGCGCATGTATTCAAAATATTACATTTTTGGTTGTCTGATGTCTTAAGAATGACTTTATGAGAAGGGATCATAAAGAATGGTGATTTTAAAAGAAAATAAAAATTGCACACAAATATGTAAACAAACTGTGGAGATTGGTTGCATATACGAAGAAAGATTATGCCAAATTAAGGTGTTGAATAAAGATAAAATAGTTCTATTTTTATAACTTATGACACTGAAGGTAAAAGGCTGAAGGCCTAAAAGCCCTCTGCAGGAGTTAGCCTGAAGGGTGACTTCTAGGCTAGTATAATAACTAAAAAAAAATAAATATATAAAATACAGACAACTTGGGAATTCTGGCCTTTTAAATAGGCTCAAAATTTGATCACTGGTGTCAGTGTTGAATATGCAACTATCTCATTCACAAAGCAATCTCTTTCCTATCCTGTTTATAATTTTTCACTTTCTCTCTCCCTCATGAATTTATTTCTAGTAAGCTTAGTCTTGTACAGTACAAAAACAAATGAGAGTAAAAGATCTTGCACTAATCTTCCAAATGGACCCATCTTGTCTGACTTAAAAAGTCAGCATTAAAAAATTTTTGTTTGTACCTAAATTAAAACTTATTTATACATTTGCATGTTTGCATCAGACTTCTGATGGTCATTGCTGATGATTAAGTTACATAAAGTCCCTTCATTTCTCCAGCATCTTTCTTAGTATCCTCTCAGTGGTCTACACAGCTTCAACAATTCTTCAGATTTTCAACTCCTTCAATCTCAATTCCAGAATTTTTGGCTTAATTCCAAGTATATCTATTATGGTCTGCTTCTAACCTTTATATTCTATATCCTTCTCAGCTTCCAGACATGGTTCTGGTATTTCTAAAACTTCTCACTTTTTTGTGTGTGTGTGTGTTCGTTCACTGTCTGATTTGCTGGAACAGCCACTTCCATAATCTGGTTGGTTCTTTTTTCCTTATTCATGATTATTGGATCTGATCTTTTTGTTTGGAGGCAGTAGTCAATGTAAATTCTAAAGTATTTTGTTTTCAAAGTCTCTGATTTGTGCTGATATTATGTCTATGTAGTCTGACTAAAGTCACGTGTGCCCTGTCATGCTTGCTACATTTACTGATTATGACTTTTTTTTTTTTTTTTTTTTTTTTTTTTTGACACTTCCTTATTTTGAAGTTCATAAGACTTTATAAAATAAAAATTCAATCTGATACTTTAAAAATTAATATATATTGTTATAAACTCAAAACTATTTTGCATCCTAGACTGAAGATTCAGTGCTTTGGTTTTTGATGATGCATCCAAATTGACAGTAAGCACATGTTAGGCTGCCAAGTATCCAATGAAAATTGAAATACCAATTGGTCAATTACTGACGCTAATTGCATCAAACACTCTGATTGCATTGCACATTTGAAATTCATGCTATTGCTATAAATAACACATGAATTAAACTGCATGCCTATTTAAATATATTTATACATGATTTGTGTATATCATATATTCATGTATATTTATTCATAATTTAGTGTTTGTCATGAATAGATTTTGATATCAAATATTGGTGCAAGAAAGCATCTTATACATACAAAACATCTTTCTTCAGAGGTTGCGTCTGCTGCTTTTGTTTTGTTTGTTTTAAATCTTCATCTTGATGTCTTTTGGTTTGATGTTTAGGACTGTGATGAAATTTATCTTTTGCACGAGTTTTCATCTGTGATATTATCTGACTTAAATTTTCTCTTCTAATTTTTCTTGTGTTCTTCACTGTGTCTTTGCTCAGAATGATAAATTGAAGAGGCAAGTACAAATTTCAGTTCATTACATTCACCTATGTGCAAATACCCTTGGGAAAGGTTTTACCCCCCCCCCCACTATCAGCTAAATAGGACATGTATTTTTTTTTTATTTTTATTTTTTTAGTTGTTTGACTCCTCAGCCAATTTTCTTTTTCATATTTGTTTATGCCATTGTAACATTATCATTGTAACAGCTAATAAGACTAAATCTTTCAGATGTAAAATTGTTTATTCACTTCTGGACTTCAGCAAATTAATGTCAGGTGTGTTGAGCTTCTCATGATATGACTGATTTTTTTTTTTTTTTTTTTTTTTTTTTTTCTTCCCTCTCAGGTGGTGCTTGTATAACTTGTCATTTGGTTGTCCTGTGTGGTGCACATCCTAAGTTCAGCTGTGTCGATCACCTGTTCATATGTCGGGGTCAGTTTGGCCCCTGGTGGTTATAAGATCACCTTCCAGGTCAACTTTGATATACCTGGCTCTTTTGATGCTCTGGCTTGATGCTGAATGCAAAGCTGACCTCAGTATCTCATGGGATGTGTCCAGTATATATAGGAGGTCATTAAAGATCAATTCATTTTAGAACAAAGGTTCCTTATTGCCATTGAAATTCAATCCTGACATCTGGTATTTCAGTGTAGTATGTGATTTACACTATCTTTTAAATGCAAAGTTTTGTGCATGGTTGAGCTTCCTAATCCTTTGATCTATTTAAGTGTTTTTTTTTTTTTTTTTTTTTTTTTTACTTTGAGTTGCATTCAATGACTCTGCCCTGGACTGTTAATGCTCATATTATCTTGATATCAAGTAACTTTATTTCATTACATTAAAATTGCTTTATCATTTTTATGTTGTTTTCATGTATGTGGTTACTGGATATGGATATTTACTGAGCTTAATTCAGCACAAGGATTAATAGTAGAAATGATTGGGATAGAAGGATCATTACGCTAATCTTCTAAGTAGGGAAGACCTGTCTGCTTTGAAAAATTAACATTCAGAATTCTGACTTATAACATGGGCTGAAGAACTAACATCAGTTGGCAGCATGCAACAACCTTGTCTATTATGGCAAGCTACAAATGAACAAGTCTTCAAAAATGAATCTTTTTTTTTTTTCTTTTTTTTTTCTCTACAATGCTTATGCTCCTTCCTTCCTTCTTTTGATTAGTTTCTTTGTTTTTCATTTTCTTTTTTGTTTTACTACTTCTCTTTCCATCTTCCTTCTACTCTTTATGATTAGTCTATCTACTTGCACAGTTTTTATACTCTTCTTGATATTTTAATAAGCATGACATAACTCCACTTTCACTGTTCTTTTAAACTTAGAACATTCTGTTGTCATAATCTTAAGTGGTCGAGTGACTGCTTTGAAAATCATCATTCAGTATCCTGGTTTTTATCTGGGCTCAAAACGCTAACCTCTTAGCACTGATGGGAAAATGCACAACTACTTTAATGATCAAGCAGACTTTTGCCACCAATTATTTGATTTTTATGCCATTCTTTATCTGAATTAAAAATAAAACCTGTGAAAAATGTATTTTTATGGACTTGAATTTCTTTTTATCTTAAGATAATGTCTGTTGATAATTTGATAATCAATGATCTGTGCAAATGATCCAAATTAAAGGATTCTATAATCTACCTGTGTCTAACATTTTTCTTTTTCTATTTGTAGGGGCGGCACATAATGAGAAGGATAGAGCAGCCTGTAGCAGCAGCAGTAGTTTTACTCTCTCCACTACTACCACAAGACCCCCACGTGGGATACTCAGCCAAGATCGGACGCCGTTGGGAGAGCGCTCCTTATCCCAGTCGCTCCAAAACTTTAGCCAGCACCAGTTACTTCAATCGGCGGCTACTAGCTCCGCCCCTGGTCCCGAAGCCGGGTCTGATCCTGCCAAACCTCTCAGTTCCGCTTGGGCTACCGCGCTGGCTGCCACAACGGTAACCAATATGACCCGGAAGCGGGTCAACATTCGGAAGCAGGCTCAGCAGAACATTCGGCCAGCCAGGTCGATGTTCTGTCTGACCCTTAAAAATCCGCTCCGGAAACTGTGTATACGGATTGTAGAGTGGAAATATCCTTTTTATGTTTCAAGGGTGACGAGGAAAAAAAAAAAATTGGTTAAAACATGCATAACTAAATCACTTTGTAGTAAAAATAAAATAAAGTCAATAAAATTAGGTTAAAAATAGGATAAAACTAAAAATCAAACCTAATTTTTTTTCTAAAATTTTTTTTTTTTTTTTTTTTGTAAATGTCTCTGCATCAGAAAAGTAAATGTCTGACTATCTGCATCTGAGCATGCCTGCCTGCAAGGGTGGCTAATTAGCATCTGCTGCAGATGCCTGCTAGGCACATTTGTTCAACTCCCGCAGTTAACCTGTGATTTATAAAGGGTGTTTCATTAAGATGGATTATATGGATGGGTGTTTTATTAAGACTGATCAGTCAGCAGTAAATAAATCGGTGTTATTGGTGAAAATTTCTTTCTTTCTCTATTTGATCATGTTATTTAAGTCATGGCAATTACGTGTGAAAAATAATATTGTCCAAATATCTGCCAAATCTGAAAAAAAAAAAAAAATCATTAGACACTTAAACTTAATTCACATTTAAAATCTGTCCCAGCTATTGGAACACCCTTTATAACAACTATGATAAGCAGACTTTAGTTTTGGGGAGAGAATAATCTGTTGTGATTAAGAGTTTAAACATGCCAAACCCTCTATTATGATGACTTGCTGTCAATGAATTCTGTCTATCAGGGAAAATTTAAGATGCAATTGGTTTGAAATTAATGTATAAGTGTTTTGTGACATCACTTAATCAAGAGAAAAAATTCTTATTCAACAAATTAAAAAATTAACTTTCTTTTGTGCTTTTTTGATAGATAAATAGTACTTATAATTTAAAAAAAAACAACAACTTTTGACTGCCTCAATCATTTATCTGACCCACTTATTTTTGTATGTTTGATAAATATAAATAAAGATGAACTTAAAAAAAAAAAAAATGATAATCAAACCCTTACCTCTTTTGCCATGAGATATTTTAGTATTTTTTGATTTTGTGATTAAATTATATAAATTTGAAAACATCTTCACAGGAAAATGGTGGGTCAACACATGTGGTGATTGTAGTGCAATAATTGAAAATGTTCATTTAAATAATTTATTTTTTTTTTTTTTTAGTGATGTTATAAAACAATTTTTGGTATTAATACTTCATTTAATGTAATTATTTTTTTTCATTGTTTCTGACACAGAGACATGTTTATCAATTTTTTTTCTTTTAACTTTATTCATTTTTTAATACATGATACTAGTTCACATTTTTTTATAAAACTTAGAATTAAAAAGCAATGAAACAGAAATTAAGTTTTTTAAAATTATTTTTTATTACTTAATTTTATTTTTTATTCTTTGTTTTTTTATCTATTTTATGAATTTTATTTTTCTAGTCATTTTAATTTTAAATTCTATTAATTTTATTGGATTCATTTCTTTTAAGTCAGATTTTCTCACTGAAAAATGTTAAGAATAATTGATAATTCTATAAACATGCTAAATTAAAAAAAGTATTAAAAAAAAAAAAAAACTCTCACCCACAACCAAATAAGTACATTCCTGTTCAGTGTTGATTTATGGATAAAAATGTGCCAATTCTTTTTAAAAATTGTGACGATTATTCCCACACTGGAATTTATAAAGGATTTTTCTAACCAAAAATGGGAAAATATGAAGGTGATGTGTACTTTTTATTATTTTCTCTTTTTCCTTTCTACTTCCATCATAATTTATTTAAACATTCTGATTCTGATTTACTTTTTTCTATTAAATAAAAAAAAAAAATGAAAAAGCAATTTCCCAACATTTTCAGTATAATTTAAAATGATTCTAAAAGTAATAATTTTCAGAGTAAGTAAAAAAATCTTTGGATCCTGATTAACTGTAGGAAGATCACATGAAGCATTACAAGAAAAAAAAATAGATTTATTTTATACAAACATTATTTTCAATTAGTCATCAGGGAATCTGTCTCTTTAGTTCTTACAGTTACACTCCACAAAGTATAGTGAAACTCCCTTTATTGCACCTCAGTTGAGTTTACATTTACAAGTTCCCTGAGTAGCAGTGATAATCTCTACACCCGATTGATCTCTATGCATTATCCTGAAATCACTGTGGAATGTATGGATATGGATTTATTTTAGCAACCTTACTTTCCTAACCTTGCCAAATCTTATAAATTAAATTTGTATCATTTTTCATAGAAGCTGTCTTCTCATTACTCCTGCATTCTCCTCTATCTCAGCATCATTTATACAGTGTAACCCGGATATAAGAGAAACTCGGATATAAGAGAGATTTTCTCTGGTCCCAAATTAGAGCCTGTGTTAATGTAAACAAAATAGACCAAACCCGGATATAAGAGAAACCCAGATATAAGATACCTAGTCTCCGGTCCCGACAACTCTCTTATATCTGGGTTACACTGGAACATATAATAATTTTCCTGATGTTAGCTTTTGCTATTAATCAAGTGACAACAGGTCTCTAAGAAGCTCCTACTTTTGAAAGTTTGAACATGTGGATGCCTAAATCTTTTTTTTTTTTCCTCCCCCCTCCTTAGACTATTTTGCAAGTCCCAGTAAAATAGGCACCAAGGCTATTTTGCCAGTAAATATAGGGTTTTAGAATTAAGAATGGAACTATGAACACTATTCACTCGGTATAGCCATGGAACTCAGTATTGGAGATATTTTCAGTTCATTTGCTGAAGTGAAGTTACCAATCCGCTCTGTGCAGTTGTGAAAAAGACAGCAGAACAATTGCTACAGTTCAAAAGAGAATGCCAAATTGTCAGTTCTTTCCCGACATAAAGTTCTATGAGCTGTGGTACTCCTGTGTGCAGAAGTTAAAAAAAAAAAAAAAAAAAAAATTTACTGCCAAAATAGCCTGGGGATGGGCGGGGGTCTATTTTACCAAGACCAGCAAATAGCCTCTGGTTTTCTTTTCTCCCACCTCCTCAAATTAATCTTTTATTGTTCTGCCTGATATAATTTTTAATTTCATCATCATTATCATATTAGTATTTTACTGATGGCATTAAAACAATTGATGGTATATTTATTTTGCAATTGCACTGGACTTGTACTGGGTTGGGATAAAGTCTATAGCAATTTTCAATAAGTAGCTTTTGAGCAAGTTGATATTTGAATGCAACTTTTTATGATTCATATATGGATTGTGAACTTTAAATTTTTTTGTTAAAAGTGAAAATGGAAGAAAATGTGATGCATTTTTTTTTTTTTTATTCCTGAAAATAAAAAAAATAAAAATGCTGAAGAAACCTCAATAATACTGCCAAGTTTTGCTAAAAAGCTTCAGAAATAAGATAAAAATTAATATTACATCTTTTTTTTTTTTGTTTTTGTTTTTGTTTTTGTTACCAAAAATCCATCATAATTTAATTAAAGTGCAGTAATTTGGATTAAATCATAAATTTTAATTATAAAAATTACTTATTTTTGAATTTGTTTAAATATTTTCACCCAGTTGAGATGATAGGTTAAACCCCCCCCCCTCAAGTAAACCCTAACAATGCAAAATGTAGCCTGTGTTTTTGTGAGAATATAAAATGTAAAATAAAATGAAGTTTTAAAATTGACAGCATAAATGATAGAATTTCTGTCAAAGAAAAAGATGTTCTTTCATCAACATTCAGCATTCTTTTGCAGGTGAAAACAATTTTACAAACTGCTCTGGAATGAAAAAAAACAGTTTCATATTGTTGATGTTATCCTAAGAAAAATTTCCACTTCAGTCTTAATATGCATTTCATTACAAATGCAAGAATCTTTGTAAAGGTTGTAATAGTTGCTGTTCAGACATTCTCTTCATAATTTGACATTTTTGTTTTAACCAGCGAAGAAAAAAACAAAAATAAATCAGTCTAGCAGGAATCACAGAACTTCTATAGAAATATGGTAATATTAATTCTCATGATAAATTATTAATTATGTGGTAGTCATTACAATGTTATCATTGAAACCTGGGTTCAAGTCTCATCACGGTCAATTTGTCAAGGAGGTGACATTTTAATAATATTGACCAGGGGAGGAGACGACCCTGCCATGAGTTGATTCCAGCTCTGAGTGAAACTAGGGAGATTAAAGTATTCGGAAGTTGGTTGCATGGCATGAAGTCACAAGGCATCGTGACCCAGGATTTGAGTGCATTAGTCTTGTTCCATTACTGATTATGATAGATTATACATTCTCCCCTAAAATTGAGGTGAAGACTTTCATGACAATGATTTCTTTGAAAATGAATAAATATTATGTAAAGTAAAAAAAAAATAAAAATTTTCAAAGTACACAAATATTTTTCTTTTTATGTTAATAATAATAATTCTTATACTGATTAGTTACAAATAGTAATTGTTACTGTGAATGATAAATCCAAGTAATAGACAAAAGATACCCCCCCCACTTGTTGAGAAACAGAAGATTTATGTTAAAAGCCTTTCCTATATCTTTGAGGGTTTTACATGAAACTCTTTGGTAGCATTTAACATCTAGCAAACAGTTCCCAATCACATATATAATGAGGCTGAATCAACAATTATCTGATCTTTTTGGATAATAGTTTATTAAAAGAATGGTGTAGATAAATATTGACTCATACATACATATAGTCTCCCCAAGATTCACCCACTGAACAGATTCCTAGTGGTTACAGTCAACCCACTAACAAGGAAGTCCTATGTTAGTGAAACTTATCCAAGGGGCTCTCATCCATAACAATCACATTGTAAGCCTGTTCACCAGAGTTCCTACAGACAAGGCTCTGAAGGTTCAAAACTGATTGGAATCTGACCCATCTCTGGGAGAACATACTAACATACTAACATTCTAATAGATAATATAATGGTAATGCTGATGGTCTGTGTACAGGAGGAAGGCTTGGCTATGGGTTAACCATTGTCACCAGTGATATACAGGGTGCCATGGATAAATTGTCATCTAAATTATGCAAAAATGAAAATAATACTGACATCTCATTTTAACAGATATATTTATCAAAATTACAGAAAAGTATCTTGAAATACTAAAGAGTAAATTTATTCGATAAAATTCCCAATGGCTTCAACCACACCCTCTAGATGACTTCAGAATCTCCTGCAACTCTTCTGGATGGTCTCCTTGTTTAAGTTGGTGAATGCTGCCATAATCCTTGCCTTCAGTTCATCTTTGATGTTACAAGGAGTTTTGTTGGTCTCTCACTCAACTGCACCTCACACATAATAAACAAGGGGGGCCAGATGTAAGAGATGATGTGGTCACAGAAATTGTCTGACAGCCATGGCTGGCTTCTCTTGCTTGTGTGGTATAGTGTGGAGTCCTGTTGCCAGACATAGGATCTTTCAGCAGCCACCCTCTTGACATAGGGCAGCACTACCTCCTCAAGGCACTTGATGTAGGCCTTCGTGATGAGTCTGAGGCCTTGTGGGAAGATGAATGGAGGCATAACATTGTGATCACTACAAACACCTTTGTAATCACCATTAGACTCATCTAACACTTTCTGAATGTTCTGCACTGTCCTCAGATTGACACCAAAACACTCTGAAATGTTTTTATTGGAGCTTCTGATGCAAATGCCAAGCAGTACAGCATGTTTCCAAATTTCTGGTGGAGTAAATTGTGTCATGGTGCTATTTTTCTCATAGATGGTGCCCAACAGACCCTACTATACTGTGAAGTTGAAAAAAATAATGCACAAAATTAAAAATATAAAATGGCAACAATTTACCCTGTACATGGAATACGATGAGGAAATGGCTTTAATAATGGCATCACTAAAGCCAACAGTATGGATGAGGTATGTAGATCATCAGGACAATATTCAGCAGTTTCACTCTGCTGAGTAAAGTCTAACACAGGATAGAATATGATAAAAAATTACATGTACTTGATTCCTTGCAGCTGTGGCAGAGAATGCAAAGGTGAATAAATTGTCCTTTTAAAAGTAAGGTTAGTGGAACATCAAAAAGCTGTAGTGAGAGGTGAGACAATAATATTGGGTATGGTTGATCATGTATGGATGGAAAGGAGTAGTTGTCTGTCTCTGGAATGAAGTGAAAATATTGGACTAAGAAGAACACTGGAGAGTTAGATGTCTGAAAGAATCAATGACGATGCTAGGCTATGAGGATCTCCTTAGTAGGCCTAGCATAGAAATAAATACAATATGGGAGCTACTGATAAAGACAAAATGACAGCCAGTCTTCAACAGCAGCAACCTTATTAACAGTTAGGTTAAGTTTAAGGCATAGTGACATAATGGTTGTGAATTCAATCTCTAGGCTCGGCACTGAAAATGGACAAGCTGAACAGTACAAATAAAATAACTACATAATTAAATAAAGGATTCTGTTCAGAATTGATATACGCCAGAGAGCACAATGGCCAAAATATGATAAGGACAATAGTCTGAATAATAGTGTAAATAACATATGATAAAAATGTAGTTTTAAGGTATGCTATATAGGGTAAAAGTGTTCAAAATGTAGAAGTGCATGTAAATATAAAAGTGGTGACAAGTCTTCTTCAGGCCATGTGTCCTAAAGATCATTTATGGCCTACTTGGTATTGACATCATAGCCTTATTTCAAATAACAAAATTTATAATGAAAGAAAAAAACAAATATACAAAATAAATAAATAAAATATTAAATGAATAAAATAATTTCAAATAATAAGCATGACTAAAAGCATTAGCCCTAAATAAAAGAACTAGGCGGGGTTCATTGATGTCCACACTTCTTATATTCACACACACACACACACAATCCTGAATATTGAGTACTTTTATCCTATAAATATAACATACTTTTAAACTGTATTTTATTACACAGGCATACACACACATTGTTTTTTCAGTGGATAATGATGAAAAATTCTTAGCCTGAACCACTTCACAAAATTTAAACAAATGACTAAACCTTAGAATTGTTTTTTGGACTGGCCAACAACTTTTATTACTCCTTTTTATATATTGTGTGTAATAATTTTCTACATTGTCAGAAGCGGTCACAACATAGCAATAGTTAAATTACCCATTTCTTTGTAATGAGGCTTTTTTGGTTATGCTTAATTTTGTTATGTTAAACTTGATAAATAAAATTCTATAATTATTCAGTGGTGACTAGAATGTTATTTGACAATTGGAGAGTATGTGTGTGTATAAAACATTTTTCAATATTTATAATGAAATTAAAAATAAACTATTAATGACCGGTAATTCATTAAGGTTTTCAACTCTTCTAATGACATAGTAGAAATTAATGTTTTGCTTTTAGACTTGGCACATTCAATGCCATAATTTAAATTTCTTTTTTATTAGTTTAATATGAATAAGTTTGAAACTCTGTGAATAAATTGTTGAATTAGCAGGAATATTTTTTTTATATCTAATTTTATCTGACTCAAAGCCAAAATAGTCAAGTGAGTCAAATTTATTACACAGGTGTATTAGCTTAGTAACTTAGTAATGAATTATGAAGGGTAGCTCAGTTGTTGCCACTCCTTACTTAATGACCAGGTTCTTTACCAACAATCTGGTCACTAAATGAGAAATTGTACCTAGCCACTATTTCAGGCATACTAAGCATGTAATGTGTTTGTGTCAACCAGTTTCAGATGGCTTTAATGTTACTTTTGCATCATTTGTAACATTTCTAATTTATTTATAAATGTTTATAAAGTAGTGTACTAAACAGTAAATGTGGTAAACAAATTTGTTAATCCACTCTATATTCTGTGCATTACTTTGATTTGCTTACTGTAAATACGTTATGATTAAATTTTTATTTCTTTTGCATCTTGTGTATACATTTTGTTTTCTATTTCTTCAAAATAAATATAAAACTTTTCATATAATATCCAACTGGTTGGATTTTTTTAAACATTTTTATTTAATTAAATTTTGTTGCACATTGTAATAGATGAAGAGTGACTCTATTTACTAATCCTAGCTTAGTACAATGTCATTGTAGTGGGGAACTCGAAAAATGGGATTATTTAAATGAGTTTCTTAACCACTACACTATAGTCATCCTCCAGCATATAAAAAACACTTTCCTGCTGATAATAAAAAATATCCAATATTATTTTTTGAATATGCACATTATTATCATAAAATCAAACAGAATAAGAATTATAAACAGACTAATGTCCTTGTCTTTATTATTATCACCATAATGTTTTGTTTGTCATACTATCTGGCTTTCTTCAGGTGACTGTTGATATGAGTAACCTTCAGGGAAACATTGAGGAAGCCAGAGTCCCCAATGGCTGAAATGGTGTGATAACAAAGATGAGGACATTAGTCCAGGTGTAAATAATAATACCTTACCCCAGAAATTCAGACAAAATAAGAATTATCCAATATTTTATATCTCGAGATTAAACTTCATTTTGTTCATTGAAAATTAAGGCTTTTATCAAAAAAAATATAAAATTTGTAAGATGAACAATAATTCTCATTCACTCATACACACGCACCATAAGTAAGCAGAGATTTTGTTAAACATTGCTAACACAGTTGATCCAGTTGACCTCTGGCAATGGTGAGAAATAAATTTTCATCATAAGGCAAAGAATTTGTTTTCTTTGCAGTTAAGGTGCCTTATGATGTAATAGTTAGGAAGCTAGTTTTGCAGATCTATCAAGTTGTTAAATCTTCACTAGATGTCTCTTATTTGTGACCAGGTGTCAAAACTAAGCTTAGCTAAATAACTAGCTCTATCATAAATGTAGTGAGAAGTGAATACAGACCAAACCATTAATATTAGATAATGGTTCTTTAATTTTTTGTACCATGAAGAAAATCTTTAAACTTATTACAGGAATGAGTGTTTAATAATTCCTCAGAAAGATCTGCCATTGTATTCTATTAATTTTACAATTTTAAATGTAATTTGCATCTCATTAGGTTTTCAACATTAAAATGTACTGAGACCAAACATGACTTTTTCTTTTTTCTTATAATGCTGTTTGTTCTTTACGAAAGAAAGTCAAATCCCACTTCCTGCAAAGGACAAAGTTAAATCAGAAAAATAAGCAAAATACTGAAAGTAATAAATATTCAACTAAGAAAGACATTTTTAGCAGATAGCCGTATTTGAAATAGGCACCCCTTTTTTTATTTTAAACAGTGTGTATTGCATCTATCGGCCTGTGCACTCAAGAAAATATTAAAATGTACTTTCTGGCAGAGATCAAACCCATGTCCCCCTTTGTAGGAGAAACCACCATTTGATCTAGCATGACATAGACTTCTCAATGAGAGTGAACAGCCCAGCAAGGTTCTATTTTTCCCCTTTTAAGGAAAGCACATTTTTTCATTCAGATTATTTTTTTTCAAAATGTCCATATCTGTTCAGTTTTGGGTTTGAAGCATAAAACAATGTCTAAAGAATTAAAGGATTTATTTTTAATCCAACATTTTTATTGTATCCACTAAAATTAATGTTTGGAATAATGAAAATGTCAGATTAAAAGTAAATCTCTTAATTCTTTAGAAATTGCTTTATTTGTAATAATTGTAAACAGATCCCCCACTTCTTGATCACATTAGATTTGTTATCCAGAAGTCAAATAAAAGAAAAAAAAATAGTGTATTAACAAACAAGTCTAGTATTTCATTCATTTGATTTTTTTTTTTTTGTGATTCTCAGATCATCATTCTATAATTGTTAAGTAAGCAATACAGATCATAAATACAAGTCAAAAAGTAAGCAGTATGAATTGGAATGAGTAAGCCTTCAGTGAGATTTCAATTTGCAATCTTTATCTTTTGTATCTTGTTATTTTGCAGCTTAATCTTGACAATTAGGTCAACAAAGATCAATTTATCATCAAAATTTAGCCACATAGCAATATATATATATATATATATATATATATATATAACCATCTTGTTTGATTGTAATCTACACTCATAGTATTGGATGTAATACTATGTGGAGATAATGAGATGGTGGAAAAGCTGTCCAAACAACGCATTTTCGCTGTTTATGGCAGGCATCTTTAGACTGGGATGAAATACAAACCCATTTGTAAGCATTAGAATTTTGTGAAGGAGGTAATAAATATCTTATCACATGCCACACCCAGAATGTTTTTTTTTTTTTTTTTTTTTTTTTTCGGGGGGGTTCTTTCCATATTGAAGCTGTTAACATCTACTGGATTTGACATTAACTCATTCCAAGTAGATCTGTTTTTTTTTTCTATTAGGTTATTTTTGTGGATGCATACAGTAGAGAATGTGAGAAAGAATGTAATTATATATGTATAGGAGTTATGAATATTTTGTATCAGTTGCTTGACCATGGGGTGAAGGAAAGTATGTTTGTTTTCAATGTAGCAAGGATGGATTAGCCATGTAAGGTTGTCAGCTAGTTGTGCAAATATTGTATTTCATTTTTGAGTATATTACAATGACTGCAGCATCAGAGAATGGACAAAATTTATCAACTCTGATTTTGGTTGATTTTCACTGTTTATATGCACATCTACAGATCCATTTTGAAAAGGCAATTGTTTCTCATTGGTTTGCAGCCTTATATCCTGGTTTTGAAAGCTTTCTGATTGGTTGGTCAAACTATGAATTTATTTGCTTGGTGATTTTTTATATCTAGCTTTACAGATGGTGACATTTTAGTCGTTATTAACCCATTTGTGCAATAGGTTTAAATGTGCCATTGTAATACTATGGACATGTAGAAAGGAAAGAGGTGGTTTATCTTGAGTGTTTCTGTTTTATAAACCAGTAGATATTTCCTTTTGAAGTTCAATCTTCTAAGTGGCATCCACTTTGAAAAGGAATGGGTAGATATGAATGAGGGGATTTTTGAAGATCAAGTGCCAAAAAAACGGAAATAGGGTATATCCAGGTGCTGGTGTATATCAATAATCATGCTTGGGATCTGGAAGAGTTCTGGTCAATCCTTGGCAGGAGACTGACGTGCATTGTGTAATTCTGAAGCCTCCATTCATATTGCCAGCCACTACATCAGGATGAGTAGGTGGGTGAGGAGTTGGTAGGGGGAAGAGCTGACATAGCAGAAGTTGTCCGAGTATCACCTACCCAGCCACCTGGATGAGTAGACAAAGCCCTAAACAAAACATCTGCATGTATGGGAAACATAGTTTGCATTGTTATTTCTTGATGTGGTATTTGTCTTTCACCATGTTATTATTGCGAGCATGCAGCAGGCCGTTCCAGTTTTTGGTTCATACCAAGATCAAGAATCTGAATGCAATGTGGGCTAATCATTGGCTGGTTGGTGAACAGCTTGGGCAAAGGTCACATTGTATGGTTTACGCATTAACCAGCAAAGTAATCTAGACAAAAAGACCTAAAAGTTTATACAGTAATGGGTTAATTTTGTTATCATTATTATTACTATCATTATTATTGAATATGTGATAAAATCCTTCAGGAAGAGAAAGTCCCCCTTGCCTGGAGAGTACCAATAAAGTAGTTTTGAAAAAGCAGGCAACCTACAATTTTTAGGTGACTCTTCAAAATGCAGACGGTGTTCCCAATCTTTTGGCCTATAGTGTGTGTGTGTGTGGGGGGGCTCATTATATTACAGTTAAAATGGCTAGATGTAATCATAAGTTCTATGCTAATAGTTTCTTCTATCACACGTCTCACTTGTGGAACTCTCATATAGCTTATTGCTTCCCAGTCAACTTTGCATTTAAAGTTTTGAAGATCATGTCAATTTCTATCTTCTGTCTTAATTCCTGTTTTATTGTTCTCCTTCTTTAATAGTGTTTGTTTATGTTGTTTGTTTTTTTTGTTTTGTTTTTTTCTCATTCTCTAACACTCAGTAACACCTTGTGATTTAGTGGCTTTATTGCCTTGGGGTGAAATTATTAAAAATATATGTTTGTGCAAGGATTGCAAAAATTGAAAGACCAGATGAATAGATTTAGGGACCATAAAATGAATAAAGATATCCTGAACTTGTGTGAATTTGTATTTTGTGAATCACTATTTTTTTTATATTCAGTTGTAGAATAGTTTAGGCAGAAGAATCACATGTTCACATTTCGCCATTTGTTGAAATATTGACAAAATCCTGCATGATTCTTGTTGCTTAATTGAATATTGATTTTTCGACTTACATTCTATATTTCCATTATCTTGAATAATATTTTTTTTCTTTCAAATCAAATATTAACTACTATCACATAGTTTTGAGTTGCCTTCATCCTTTTAGGACAACAGAAAAGTTGAGAATTACTATTGTCAAGAAAAGATGGATGTTATGGATTGGACACAAACTGAATTCCTCATTTTATCTCTTCATCACAATTTCTTGTTTCATAATTTTAATCTGTGCTTTATATGATGAACATTAAGCTTTTATCTTAAATTTATTCGATAGATAAGGTTTTCAGATTCCTTTTGGATTAAATTTTAAACCAAGATAATTTATCATAAAATTTCAATTAAATAATTTTGTAGTAAATCTTTGTTTATTTGCCTGTCAAGTCAGATAGAAGGCAATACAAATATGAGGATATCTTAGATAATGATATAGAAAAATTTCAAATAAAATTGTGCACAACCAACAAATTTGAGTTTTTTCGTTTGATTTTTAAACTGCAGTAACTTGAAATGAAAATATTAAAACAAAAACAAAAACACTTTCCTGAATGTGGCATTAAGGTTGAAAATATTTACTTTTAAAAAATTTAGCTTTAGTCTGGCACAAGGCCTCAGTAGCAAGAGCTTGTAACTCGCTAGAGTTGTAATTGTCTAGTCATTGCTCTATAGCTGAGTATAGCCCACATTGCATTCAGATTCTTGATCTTGGTATGAACCTTTCTACTCGGCTTACTATAGCACACGCCCCTTCACCAAAGTGTTTTGAGTGGTAAGGGGCTTTAAATTGAGGTGGGTGGGGACACAAGAATTTGCACACTAAAATCAGTTTATATTTTCATATTGTTGAGGGTATCAATTTTCGGGGTGGGGGTGGCAACAGGCCTGGTATAGCATAAGGTCTCAAATGCTGAACATTCTTTGAGGATTGAATTCATTACATTTCTGTGCAAAGTCCTTTCAGAACATTGGCAATCATGGCTGTCCACAATTTCCTGTCCTTTGTAGCTCTTAATATATTTTACTTTTCTTATTTTTCCTAAACCTTGCCATCCATTTACTCAAACTATCCATCAAATTTTTCATGCCCTCTTTCCTCATTAGTTGCTGTAGAAATTTCAAATTACCTCTTTCTGATGTTAAGTATAAGTATCCTTTTTGTTTCCATTTTCGCTAAAACTTCACCATTGTTCACATGTTTGATCCATAGTATTCTCAGCATCCTTTTGTAGAACCACAATTATGTTTCTGAGGAGATTGTCCAGCATTCATTGGCCATATAGGAGGACTGATATTACATAACAGTTCAGTACTCTTTTCTTTGTATCTAACAACATTTTTCTATTAATATATTACTTGTATGTTGTCTGTGCCAATTGGTATGAAATAAAAGAATAAGTAAACAAATTGTCATGAAGTCAAGCCCTTTATTTATAGACTCTTCAAAGTAAAACTTTTATTATAATGTTGATTGGTGTCTGACTTGTTATGAGGATTTTCTTTCGTCTTGGCCATTTTTGTAGAAAATAGTTTTCGTTTACTCCTACAAAGACATCAGTGGAATTTTGTTCTTTCTCAAACAATTTCTCTGTGGGTGGAGAGAGAGAAAATCACTTTCACAAAACACAACATAGATTTCCCAAATAAAAACAATGCAAATAAAGAGACTTCTTCCATTTAACTTTTACTAAGCTTAGTTTATAACAATGCAAATAAATGGATGGGGCCCTTAATTAAGGGGAGGGCTTCTGAACTTCCACTGACATGAAATGATATCAATTGATATGTCTTAGATAGGAAAATTGGTTCACTGTGTTGTGCCAGAAAAAATTTTCTCTTCAGAATCTATATGCGCATTTATAAATCTACCATTTATAAATCTAATGTCAAATTGACAGCTGAGCTCAAATTGCCTGCAATCTGTTGTTAACTAGGGCAAGAAATGGCTTGTTGATTTTAATGCCTCCAAAACAAAACTGCTTTCTTTTAATTGTTTAGAGAACCTTTTTTGCTTTCCATCAGCATGGCTGATGCTAACCTCCAGGAGAGTGACTCCTTGTGACTTTGTGGGCAAATAATCTTCCCAAGATATGAAGTGGAATGATTATACTGAATCAGTTACTAAGTTTGCTCCTGGACAAATTTTTTTGCTAGAATCCATCTTAACATAAGTTTACCATTCATCCATGCATTGAATATTGCTGTCTTGTGGTTCTATATATTTAGTCTTGATAAAATATAAAGAATCTACAGTGTTATTGGTCCTGGCAACTTGTTTTCAGTCACTTTCCCCTTTCTGTAGCATATCTTCCCTGTGCCTTTTCTATAAATATTTTCATAGTAATTATTCTGATGAGCTTTCCTCTTTGGTACTTAGATTTTGAATTTAAGCACAGTAATAGATTGGTGGTTAGGTCTTATCATTTTGCAGTTGAAATTGCTAGATGTAACCATAAGTTCTATGCTACTAGCAATTTCTTCTCTTTCACTTCTTACTTGTGGAACTCCCTTCTAGCTTCCCAGTTACCTTTGAATCTTCAAAAATTCAAATGTCTTAATTTCTGTTCTTTTGTTGTTCTCTCGCCTTAATATTTCTTTTTTTTTTTTCTCATATTCTTTCACACTCAATAACCCCTTGCATCTTAGTGGCTTTATTGCCTTGCTTGGGTGAAATGATTAAAAAAAATGATTAAAAAAAATTGTTAACTTAAGATTGTATTCTGAGTTTTGCAGAATTACATCTACTCTTCAGGAGACTTTATGATAAATTTCATTTATTTTCAAAAATTGTATTTAAAAAAAATATTATTTTATCACATAAGCAGATTGGAATTTGTGGTTATATGTATTAGATACATTTTTATACAATTAGAAGTTAAATAATGTGACTTTTGAGGCAAATCAAGTGTAGTGAATTATTTACATTTTGGATAGGAATGTGTGTAAAAAGTTTTTCTAAATAAATGGATAAGCTAGTAAAGGCTTCTTGCTATTTATCACTTATTAGAGTTGTTTGATTTTATTATTAATGCTGTATCTCTTGATACTCAAGATTACTTTCCTTAAAAATGCTACCTTCCAGAATTACCCAAGTTGATCACTTTTTTGTGAAATACAATCTTTGTTATATTAGTGAGAGAGCCATTTTTTTCTGCTTTTTAAGATTTTTAAAAAATATATTTAATTTTACAGTGTGTTTACTTTGAGGGGTATGGACAGTGTATCACTTAATGGTGCAGAAAATGAAATCTGAGATGGGTTCAAATTCTAGTCAATTCTGTTTCACTTGCTTTGCACTGATAACCTATGGGTTAAATAGCAGAGCAAAGTTCTGGTTGATTTCATTACATTCTGGCTGAATTTCAAATTCACTTTCACACTAATACCCTTGATAAATGTATGAATTTATCCCTTTTTCATCTAGCTATAGGTTGAATTGCAGGGATGACTGGGTTCTATTGCCTTGAGGTGACAACCAATCTAGAAATAAAATTCTGAATTCAAAACTCAGCTTGAAAGGTATGGTCTCTATCAGGCTATCTAGGCCTGGACACACCACTGCTGCTATACCTGCAGTAGATATGCTGCATCTACAACCCTAATGAGTTACAGGACTTGTAACATGACTTTGAAAGGTGAAACTTTGTGAATGTAACCATTTCTTTTTTTTTTTTTTTCCACTTTTCCACCAAAATTCATTCCAAAGTTGATAATGCCACAATTCTCACATCTTGCTTTGGAATTATGAAATTGGAATCTCTGTCTTGTATAAAAAAAAAACAAAAAAACATTGGCTTACTGTCTGGACTTTTTGTTGAAAATATGTATGTTGTAACTTGTTTCCTGTTCAGCAATCATATCTTTCTCAGGGTTTTTTCTCTCTCTCCTCACACACACATATATGTGTCTATATACAGAAAGGAAAATAATGTTCAATACATACTGCAAAAAACAGTTTATTGCATTACTTATCTACATTTATAGTATGTATTTACCTCAAAATTACACCACATATTGTTTTATCTTTACAATAATAAATATGAGAAAAAATTACATTCATATAAAAAGACAAAGCAAAAAGTATTTAATGCTTGTTCATAAAAGGAATAAGATAATATTGGTGGAGAATGTTCATTTCTCAGTAGTTGGTTGTAAACAGCAGTAAGTTACTGAAAACTATTCTAAATTGTAGTTAATGTTCTTGGGATAATGGTACAGTGTATCAGTTGACCACTGTTGTCACAGTAGCAGCCATAATGCCAAAAATTAGGGAACATTCTACAGGCCACAGAGATACTTTGGTTAGTTTTTATGATAAAGGTAAAGGTTATATTTTTGTTAAAGAGCTATATATTCATCTGTGCAATGTTGTTTTGATAGTTTGTTAATGGAAGGAATGTGAGCTGACTTTAAACTGTTCTTGTTCCAATGCCTTTCAAAAGATTTCCAGCCATGCTGCAAGTAGGACTGTAAGAATGTTAAAAAAAAATGCAACCAAGGCTTATTTTATTTATAGTGTTTGTCAAAGATTTCTGGACATCAGACATTGCTTGAATATTAAGCTGTCAGCAATACACTCTATCAGCATGGTTTGTGATTTTGTAGAGCAAAAAAAGTATTGTTTCTGAAGAAATCAGTTGCATTTGAAATTTACTACAAAATGGTACTGGAATAATATTCTGTAGTTTGATAAAACCAAGATAGTTATTTGGCACATTGTCAAATTTGGAGGAATAAGATCAAAGAATTTAAGGTAAAGAACATCATCCCAAACCTGGAGATTGACATCAAATATGAGCTTTTTTTTTTTTTTTTTTTTTTTATAACAGGACACGCACACACACACACATACCTACATATATGCATATAACAGGATGACGACCCTAAACATATCCCCAACACAAACAGTGGCTTAAAAATATCAAAATCAGCCTATTGAAGTGATCCAGTCAGATCCCTGTTTTGAACCCAGTTGAAAATTTGTGTCCATACTTGTCAGCTTAGTAGTTTGAATAAACTGCTATGAAGAGCAGTCCAAATTACAAGCAGAACTGTCTTCAAAGCTAACACCTATTTATAGAAAATGACTGGAAGCTTTTGTTTCAAACAAAGACTATTCCACAAAAGTATTTGGCTCAGTTTGGTTCTGTTTTGTGTTGAATATTGAATACTTTTTAGCATCAGCTTTGTTTAAATATCTCATAGTTTTATATAAATGTATTTGCAGAAAACTTTGCTCATATTTACTATTGTAAAAACAATATGTCGTGTCATTCTGAGATAAATATTTACTATCTGTGTAAATAAAGCCATAAACTTTTTTGCAGTGTGTGTGTGTGTGTGTGTGTGTGTGTGTATTGGTAAAGCAGTTGATATTCAAAGATTCTGGTTTTTGTTTAAGTAAATTTTATTTCTAGCAAACCTCTTTTCTGTCATTCAAACCTCACATTAAAAAGAAGTCTGACTGGGGGTGCCCTTCAATCAATAAGAAAAGTAAAAAGAAATTTATCTTAGAATTTTGACATTTTAAACATTTTTGTTTATATTCAAGGAAACAGAAGTTAATGGAATCCTTTGTTTCTTTGGACAAAATTATATCTTTTTATTTGTAATGTTTTTCATAAAAATTTCCTCTTATCAAATGAACTAATGTGTGTTAGCAAATGGAAATATAATATGAAGTATGTGTGCATTGACAACATGAAAAAATGGGATTGGAGAACCGAATTTAAATTTTATCTGAAGTTACTCGTGTTCATTTTGCCATAATGCGTTAGCAAATGTATGAACACACTTCACTTTGTGATCCGTTCCATTAAAAGATGTCTAAACAAATTCTCACTCATCATGAGTATCCCTTAACTATAAGTATTAACAATTTATATAACTTCTTGTCATCCAGTTGTCCTGCTTTGTGCATATTCTAAGCTCAGCTGAGTCAGCATGTTTACATATCAGGGGGAACCTCTGACATTCTTTCACACCTGATTCTGTACCTTGTTGCTATGAGGGTACCTTCCAGAAAATTTGGAAAATCTTTACTTGGACATGTTCCACCAATAACCGTCATCATCAGAAAAAATTTTATTTTGCAAGCACATCTACATTAACAAGTCAAAATATCATTCATAATAGGTGATTAAATGCTTCCTTTTTAATTTATCAATATTTTTATAGAAATTAGTTAAAAAAAATAATAATTTCAGCTTATTTTTTATGTTAATGTAATTATTTTTGTGAAATAATTGTTTTTCTGTGTCAGAAGTTTTCCAAATTGTCTAATATATTTATCATTCCACTGGATTCTCATCCAACTTTATTCACACACACACACACACACACACACACACACACACACACACACACACACACACACACATATATATATATATATATATATATATATATATATATATATATATATATAATGGGGATATGTTTCACCCTGCATTATTTATTCCTATGCCCACTGTCTATATTGATAAATGCTCTGTCTCTCTCTCTAATATATATATATATATATATATATATATATATATAATTTTGTGTGTGTTAATATTGTATTAGGTTTTGATTTCACTTTCTTATTTTGAAATATAGAAAAATAAAAACTGTATTGTTAATGATCAAATTTAGCTCAGCCTATAGATATATATACTAATTTTGATTCAAGTGTGTGTTGACCAGTCTTGATGGCTTTTACAAGTACATAAATGTATTAACTATAGAGAAACTCTGAGCTGGGAATAAATTGCTC
This sequence comes from Acanthosepion esculentum, assembly GCA_964036315.1. NCBI lineage: Eukaryota > Metazoa > Mollusca > Cephalopoda > Sepiida > Sepiidae > Acanthosepion > Acanthosepion esculentum. The sequence continues at coordinate 27,536,084 of OZ038492.1, read as the reverse complement.
AAGTTACCCTTACTGAGATGTTTTTTTTTTTATAAAAACATGATTTATTTGCATATTTACCAACTCAAATGTAAACATTATATTTTTATATCCAAAACAGTTGTAAATCTAATTTTCAGCTTTGCATGGTGTTGATATATCATTGTTTTATTGAAGTTTTTGTTGAATTGTCCGTTTCATAATTCAGTTATTTAATTTAGCATTGATAATGTAATAAACAGTGATTTAAGATGGAAAATCAATTGGTTTTCATAGAGGTGATACTAATTGGTACTCACTTGTTGTTATTTTCACCTGATAAAACAAAGATTGGGATAAAGCCTTTGAATACATTCATAATACGTATGTAATATTGTCATCTCTGTCAGCCCAATGAAAAACAAAGCTAGAACCCTCAAACATTGATTGTTTATTCAACCCTGGACTTAGTCACTTTAATGTTGACAAGTGGGTGTGTATCTTTAGGGACTTCTCCAAAGTGGAGGATTCTTGCAAAGGTGCAAGAGATTCTGTCCTACTACCTCTTGGACAGGTGTTAATATATTTACCTGTCATGTGTTTTGTTTTGTTTTTCAAATGTGCACATCCTAGATACAGCTGTGTTCACATATCAAGTCAATCTGCACCTGACAGTCAGATTATCTTTCAGGTCATTCTGCTGATACACCTGACTTCTTTGATGGTCTGATGAGTGCAATGTCTATTCTGGGACCAGTCCAGTCCATGTTGGAGTCATTGTAGACCAAACTTTCCCAGAATAAAGGTTCCTCATTCATATTAAATTTGATTCAGATCTGGTATTTCTTAACATGAATCACATACTACACATAATCACTGTTATCCATTTGTAGTTTTATTCTTATAACTAAAGTAAATGCAATCAATTGAACACTATCATAATCTGATTTCTAATATTTACTAAAGTGTGAAATGGTTTTATCTATTTTAACCTGATTTGATAAATTAATCACTTAATACTAGATTGAGTTTGCTTTAAAAAACAACTTAGATTTCTATCGCCAGGGGCTGGTTTTTAGTCTTCTTTATCTAAGTACTTTGTTTAATAGAATGTGGGTTGGTATATAAGATATAAGTAATAATTAAAGGCTTATGAAAACTGTTTTTGTTTGTTTTTTGAAAACCTGGGCAGTGCACTTATAACAAACAATTATAATTTCTACCTCTTTGCAATGCAACACCAATCTTAGTAAATAACTTAAAGATTTGCTGTAGTGCAAGCTTGTCTCAAAAACTGTGACTGCTGTAGTGGGTAGGAAGTACACCTCATAGACCTATATGACTCTCGGACTTATCTGGGATCAAACCACCCTAGCCAATGGCACTAGTTGCAATATGACTAACAATAGGACCAAAGTATTATTAATAGAAGTATGGTTAACTGGTATTGTCTCTTTTAGTAAACTTCAGTGATTTTGTAAAAACTGATTTTTGAAAAAGAATCTGGAAGAAACAAATGAAGAACTGTTTATTAATTTTATCTTCATAGTTTCTTTTTTCTTCCGTATCCCCCCCCACTTCACCCCCCTTTTTCCTTTGTCCCTTTTGCTTTTTATCCCTCCCCCCCCACTTTTTTCTCTTAGCTTTTTGTCTCCCCACCCCTTTTTTATTTTTTTATTATTCTTTCTCTATTTTTACTTTTAGTAACAGCACTTTCAGCCAAAATATTTCTATAATTTATTTAACTGTAATTCAGAACAAAGTTCATTTGGATTGTGGCCTGCTTTGTTGGTCATATTGTTAGTCATATTGTAACTAGTGCCAGTGGCTGGGGTGATTTGATCCTAGATAAGCCTGAAGTTGTAATACTGAGTTTCAAGATTACATGTGTTGCACTTGGAACAATTGTACAACATATTCCCCCCACCCATCACATTTCCAACATTTGGCATTGAGTATATTGAGAGAACTTGCTGTCATATAGTAACACCAAAAACATATCAGCCCCTTAAACCTACTGACAGCCATACATGCATGTCTCTATTTCTTCTGTCTTTAGTTTTACGTACTGGATGCCACTTTTATTTGGTTGTCTACCTCATAGTAGCAGTATAGATGAACTACGACACCAACTACATCACCACACAGAGAAGGACTAGTTTACTGACATAGGTTACTAGTTCAATTTTATGCTAGTTAGCCATCAATAATTGGGTTTTTATTGCTTTATCCTTGCAAAAAAAGAAATAGCATGCATTTAAAAAGAAAAATAAGTAAGAAAAATATTAAAACCTGAATTTTCATTTGGGTGCCAAAATGTGAAAATCAGTTATATAATAACATACATTTTTCTCATATAATGTATATATATATTCTTACACATGCAGACACTAACACTTTGCATACAGTGTCTTTCTCATACCCACACAGTCTCAGACTTTTTTTATTGTGTCTTGCGTATACACACACACTTAATCACTTTCTCTTGCTACTTTCAGACTCTGTCTCAAGTGCACATACTTAGACTCTTTCTCTCTCATACACACACACACACACACACACACACACACACACACACACACACACACACACTCTCTCTCTCTCACACATTGGTTCTTGAAACAAAGCAAGTATTAGCAAGTTTTGTTATTCACTGTTGTCTTCATCTAATTCATTAATTGCAACAGAAAGGTTCGTCATTTGTAGTTCTCCTTTTGAAGCTGGCTGAAGTAGCTGCATATTTCTCCCTGGCATCCTTGATGGATGTTCAACTCCAATTAAAAACCAGGATTTATATATACACTAAGCCTCACTAATCTAAGTGTAGGGACACATAGTGTTGATTTAATTCACTTCATTAATAAAGAGCTGAACAACTCACTTGCTACACTGCTAAATTCCTTTGTATCAAAAACAAAAATCAAGTGTGGGTTTTTTTTGTTGTTTTTTTTTAATTATTCATTGATGCAATTTAAACCAAATTGTTTTATAATAATATTAAAGGCTAATGCTTAAATTATTGCAGTAAAAATACACAATTCAAAGAAAAATAAATACCCAGTTATGATAAATATAGCTTGTATTATATTCACATTTCATTTTATTTTTGACTTCTCAAAACCTGCATCTGTCTTTCAATATGCACTTGTGGACAAAAGATCACTTTTTTCTTTTTTTTTTCAAAAACAATTGAATCAAGCAACCTGGAACTTTCCTGGTGGATTTAAACCAGTTGGTGTAACTAATGAACTTTTTTTTTTTTTCTTGTCACATTTTTGTTGCTTTTTTAATAAGCATTCCAGTTGCTATTACGTCAAATATCTGACTTTTATTTTTCAACTGTAGAGAAGGTTAATTTTAACTGTCTGTCTTTTTGATTTTTCTTTTTTTTTTGTTTGGCAAAAGTAAAAGTAGTTCTATAATAAGACTTTGAAATGAACTACACATTTTTGGGCTTTTACTGTGTAATTCTGAAGAAAATCGTTACTTATTTATCTTTATAGCTGGTCTCATGCTTTTTCAATTTGTGAGATCAGTAACCATGAATATTCAAATTCTAATATTCTCTTTCAACAAGAGAAAAATCTATACTATTTTTGGTCACTGAATTAAGTATAATACTGTATTTTGTATTGTAGTAATATTTTCTAAGCTTGGATTAGTCTGGTATAAGGCTGCAATTATGGAGCACTAAATGAAAATTGAATTCACAAAACTTGCAAATAATGTGTGAACCTATTTTTTTTATCTTAACCATTACTTTCCAACAGCCACCTCAGTTATTTACTAAATTTAGCTTGGTCTGACACTAGTGGAGTATTGTGTGTGTGTGTATATATATATATATATATATATAAAGAAATATACTCTTAAGGTGTGCTATATTTATGGGATAAAGTGCTCAATATCAGAGATAGAGCATGTGTAAATATAAAAGTGAACATTGAAGTCAACACTTAGAGGCAACAGGCTGTTTCATACTAGATGCAATTGTCAGGCCTGACGATTGCATCTAGCATGAAACAGCCTGTTGACTTCAATGTTCACTTATATAGTGGGGTGCTGAAAAATTCTTAGCTTGGCTCACTTCCCAAGATCAGAATTCTGATGCCTGATCATTAAAATATTTATTTTGGGTAATGGGTTAGGCTGAGAACTCGGCAGCACTTCATACAAGTGAGTACTATGTCAATGTTGTCATTTTAAGCCCAGCTTAATCTGCTACAAAGACACAATAATTGGTTACCAGGTGAGGATGAAATTCACTATATAACAAGTAATCTATAAAATTATTTTGCTTCATGTCAGGAACCTAGACTAGTTATACATTGGCTTAACATACATCCTGATTTTACCAGAACTATTTCAGTGATACAGTTTGAGATTCAATTTTTTGTATCAGCCCTGAAACTGAAGGGATGATGGGTTATGAAAACATTTTATAATATAAGAAAACTATAATAAAAATTGAAGACTTTCCTGGTTTAAAAATTGGAAGTTAAAGTAAGCTTACTTATAGATAGATAGTTATATACAAGGAATACAAGAATTTAATAATTATTAAATTTTATTGCTACTGTAAAGAGATAAATCAAAAAATAAAAGCTGAACTTGTTTTCATTCATCTCATCAGTTCTATCAAGGACTGAAAAAATGTGCACAGCAAATAAAATACAAAAATACTGAAGACAGGATGTTATTTATATTAAATATATAAGCATTGAAGGTTGATAACATTCAAGCCTAAATCCCTCTTTCTGCATAAATAGGTAAGGCTATAGTCTATAAGACTCTTTGGTGTTTTTTTTCTATTTTATTTGCTGTGTACATTATTTTTTTAGTCTTTGTTATGCTTACATTAAACAATGTGTGTGATTAAACAGATTGTCAGTCATTTGGGGAGAATCCACCTGTGTGTGTGTGCGCGCATGTGATATATATATATATATATGTATATGGCAGCAATATTTATCACTACAAGTTTGCTTGACGACCAATAAAAGTTCTTAGTTTAATTTTTTTTTTTTTTTTTTTTTTTATTTTTTTTTTTATTATTCAATCTTTCTGTGGTTTGGACTATTTTCTTTTTGCAGGGTTGAGGTGGAATTTGAGTATAAATTGCCCAAAGTCTTTTAAACAGTTTTAACTTTCATAAACCATTATCAAAGACTAGTCACACTGAATCACCAGATGTTAGGGTACAGCTAATATAAGTCTAAGCAATTTTATAACATTAGTGTATGATAGCACTATCCACCCTTGCCTTTATATACTAATATGCCATAACTCTTGGCACATCAGTGTATATATGAGTATTTATAAACATATCATTTTAATTTAAGTTTCCTTTTTAAATTTACCTGAATTGATATTTTATTTTTTTTATTCTTACCTGTGAATTCATCTACCTGTACATTTGTCTATTCAGTTGTAAAGTTAGGCATAAGTGTATTGTCTGCATGTAAATTGCATATTGATACTAATTCATCCCATAGCCATAAAGTTGTATTGTGGCAAGCCAGTGATAAGAGCTTTTAAAATATTTAGCAGTGGTACAGTGTATAAAGAGTTGGATTCATGCTTCCAAGAGTATTGGAACATCAATTTCAGAAACCATATGCAGGACTTGAATTCCATTCACTGATACCATGTTTTGTGTTATTAATTCTTACAGCATGTTTGTACACATGCATATTTTTTTTTTTTTTTTTTTTTTTTTTTTAAGCTTATCACTCCAAGCAAGGCTGGAAGCCACTAGCACACAAGGGGTTACAGAAGGTTTGGAGGAAGAGCAGATAGGAGTGGTAAAGGAGAGGATGTGGAGAAAGATAGTGGATCGATCAAGGCAAGGGGGTTACAGAAGATTTGGAGCGAGAGCAGATAGGAATGAAAGGGGAAAAGATGTGGAGAAGGGAAGTGGATAGATCAAGGCAACTGGAGATGTCAATTGACGTTACACTTAAATAGTTGGAGATTATATTTGTCAGGGAAACAGGAATAAGGAAGAGAGTTCCACAGGCGAGATGTGCGAGACATGAAGCTATTGGTGTAGAAGAGACGTCTACATCTAACAGTTTCAACGGTGAAGGGGTGGGAACGGGATGCCAGCCTCGTAGGACGTTTAAATTCATGAGGCCTGGGAACCAGCGAAAGCAGCTCATCAGAGCAATATATAGCATACATCTATGTGCATTCATGAACTGGTGTATCATGTACCTGTATGTGCATTTATGCACCTGTGTTAGATGCCAGGCATCTCTTGTTCTTCAGTCAGTTTTCTCTCACACCTATTTTACTTTGTCATCATAATGAAAAAGTTTCTAAATCACCTGATATTCCATTCTAAAATTCTACTTGATTCATTTAGTTGTCTAGGATATTTGTTACTGTCAAATGTCAGATTAAATTGCTGTTTTTAGGGAATGGTAATTTCTTTGACTTGAGAAAGAAAGTTTAAAAAATTTTTTTTAGCCCATCTCTTTCAGTCATTTAAAATAATATTCATTTCTTTTCCTTTCATCTCTGTTTTGCCCTTTTTATCTTTTCATTCATTTATCCTATTTCTATTCTGTTTTATTTTTCTGTTCTTTTTTCTTTCCTCCCACCTCTTATCCTTTCCTTTTTCCCACTCTTTATCTTCTTCTCTTCCACCACTCATCTTCACCCTCTTTTCTCATTTCTGTTTCTGTTCTTCTACTTTGAAAATGTCAAGTGTCAAATTTCATCAACCAAGCAAGAAAGTAAGCAGACACAATTTTTACATATATGGTCATCCAAGCACTTTATTACTTGTCTTTCAAAAGCTGTTAACTAAATATCCTACAGCTTAATATTATATCCTTTAAAATGACCAAAAGTATCCATACAAACCAGAGTGCTCCTACCAAAAGTTTTCTGGCTATTTTTTGTCTTTGTTAGCCATTTTGATTATTTACAAGATCTGGCATTTGATTGTTAAATTGTTCATGTAGTGGATTACCTTAAGATAGATTTAACAGCTTATGAGCTCTCTCTTCAGTTCTACTCTCTTTATGCTTTTTATTAACAATTTGCCTGGGAATATTCTCAGATTACTAGTGAGTATCTATGCAGAATTTGCCATATTTTTGTGAATACACTTCTGAAAATGAAGATGGTCTGAGCTTTGCAGTTGATCTCTTCTCCAACTTAACACTAACAACTCAATAGGGAAATAATTGGCTTGTCACTTTTAATACCTAAAAACAAAGCTAGTACCATTTCATCATTGTTCTTCAGTCTCTGAGTTTTCTCCAGTCACAATGAACAGTTATACTCTCAATGCTTTTAATGTCTATTGGGTCTCAAGTTCACTCCAAACCTCAAGTGGAACTCGTATATACAATTCATTGCTAAAAAAGCTGGAAAAATTGTCAGCTCACTTTCTTGCTCCAGCAAATATCTAACACTTTCTGCCATGTTTTGTCTTTATAACTAATGCCTTTATCCACTGTGCCATGTGTCCTTGGGGCATTAGTTAGATCCAGTGACAGGACCCAAAGAGTATGAGTTCAATACCTGATTAAGACAGTGTAGAACTTGGAGAGGGGAATTAACAGGAGATAACTGATAACTGACATCCATTAGACATAGCACGTGGAACTAGAACAGTCTACCTCAGCGAGCAAAATAAAGGGTTCAGTTCGACATTCCAACCATCTGAAGAAGGCCAGAGCGTACAATGGCCGAAACGTTGTGATAAATATGGCAACAAAAAGGAGGACAATAATCCGAATAATGTAAATAGTGAGCTTAAAAAAATATAACAGCTTATATAAGATTTGAAACCAGTCTTCCTTTTGTGTGTTTTTTGTTTATTATTTTTTGGTTTATTCTACAAGTCAGTGAATTTAAAATTGTTTTACTCATTGGTTCCCAAGATATGAAAAATATACTTCAGAGCTAAATTTATTCTTTTTAGAGGAGAATATAAATTTTCAATTATATTAGGTTTAAGATGTTACTTTTTATTCCTTTTTATACAAGAGTGACTAGTTCAGGTAAAGAATTAGAATTTTGATCCCCAGAAAGCAGTGGAACAAATATAATTGCTTGTCTATCAGAAATCTATGAATTAAGGCTTAATGGTTAGAGAAATGGCTTTTGATATCATGTCTGTATTTATAAAATTAAGAAAAGGTCAGTCAACTGCCAAATGATGGCATTTATTTCATCTTTTTATACCATTTAAGTTTAGTGAATTCTGTACAGCACACCAAATAAGTATTTCCTGGCTTTCATTTACAATATACTTTTCTTGAAAATATATATGAAAAAAAACAACCTAGATGATTAAAACGTTTGTTTATTACACCTTTGAATTTGCTAATTTTAATTCACAATACTAAAATATACAATTTTTATAGGTTTTCTCCTTTGTCACCATATATTCTCAGCATCCTTCCGTGGAACCATGTCTCCTGTTGCCTCAAATTTCATCTTCATCAGTGAGAAAATTGTCTAGCATTTGTAATTCATATCTTTAGCTTATCCTTTTGCTTATCAAACATTGTCTTCTTGAAATTCTTGGTTTGTTCTTTTCCGAATGAATGAATACAAAAATAAATTAAAATTTACATAAAAATGTTTTTTATTAATTTTTATGTTCAGAGTAACTCTTATCATACTTTACACAGTCATTCAAACTATTAACAAGCAAGTGTTTATAAAAAAAAAAAAAATTATTTACAATTATTTACCTAATTTCATGATTAAATTTTCTGTGTTTATCATTTTTAAAATTCTCCTTTGTATTTTCAATTTAGTTTAACAAATCATGTTAATGGTTCATTCAAGTTTTTAACCAAAAACTGACATGAAAAATGTAATTTTCTTGATTTGTTTACTAAAGCAAAATTAGTTCTTACAATTACATACACATTTTCACATTTAAATAAACAGTAAAAAATATCTTAATTTAAGTCCTTCAACCTTAATTTTTCATTCTCACATTCTTTTTCCATAAATTAGTTGCTTTTCAAATATAATAGAATATTAATTACAAATTCTATATCATCCTGACATTGTCCTCAAAACCCTAATCATTAATCCCAAACTAATGTTCTATTGTCTCCAGGTTGATGTTAATCTCAAGACCTGATGTAGTCGATGGAACATTTTTTTTTTCTGCATTTTTATTGCTCCCTCTGATAGCATTCTGACCATAAAGATCATATAGTAATTATATTCAGTAGTTTCATGTGAGTCTTGTCTGTCTTCATGAACAACTTAGTCATTATTACTTGAACTCTTGTCTAACTATTTTTTCCTTATCAGTGGTCTAGCATCCTCATTGATGTAGTTTGAGTTATTTTTACCTGATTGATTTTATCCCTTGCATTTATTACATCTAGCATTCTTTTTAAGAATTTTAGAATTTATAATCTTCAACTTTCTCTGTGTCCTCCTGCACGGCTTGATTCAGGGATTGAAGCGCCTATTGTATCTAGTAACCTGCAAAGAATGTTTGAATAGATTTTTTTTTTTTTTTTTTTTAATTTATTATGAGACCTTATTCTTATCCCTTGCATTTTGTTACATCAGGCATTTTTCCAAGGGATTTCTAACAATTATTCCACTGTGTCAAAAGTCCTACACAACTGAACCGGAGAATTATTTCATCTTAAACTTCCTTAGTCCTTTTTAGCTTTAGTTTGCGAAAAATTTACTTTGTTAGCAAAAAGATAGATTATTTTAATACTACTATAAAGTTTTGCTGCAAAATATGTTTGTTATCTGAGTTTAAGATGATGTGATTCAATTAATCTTCTCTTGACCAGACTATTTTAAATAGACTTCTAAAAAAAAAAAAAAAAATATATATATATATATATATATGCAAAGCTCTTCAGTAAAATGAATGGAGCACTTTGGCTGATGGCATTTGTTTACATTAGTAAAAACAATACGCTAGATTTAGTTGTGTAACTCTACCGAGTGAAGATAGCTCTGGCTGACACCTAATCAGTTGAGTTTCAATCCTGGCTTGAGGCATTTGGATGTCTAGTCGCACTGAGGAGCTGTGATACAGCGAAACAGTACTGTCTGTGAATGACATTATATATATATATATATATATATATATTTTGTAAGTATTTGGTCATAGGGACCAATACGGATAATGATACTAACAATTACATGATCTCTATCTTTGTATATAGACAATATTTTGTAGACAGCTCTAAACATTCCCTCTTCTACTTTTTAACACTTCCTTCTCTGCTTGAGACTTGTTCTGGCACATTACCTAATCGGTAGTTTGTTTGAAATGAAGCCAAATCAAATAGGCCATTGTTCTAAACAAAATTGCAGTTATGACATTTCTAATAATGATGACTGGTAAGTTCCCAATTTGATGATGCTGGCATTTTGGTTATGAGTCCATGTTGTAGAGAAATAAACTAACTTGGCAAACCTTTGGTAATGTAATAAGTTTAATCTTCACTGGTGATCAAGAGCTAAACCATCTTGCAAATCATTGACAGTAAATTTGATGCTTCTTACTGTGGCTTTAGCACAGACTAAATTCTTCTTTTATGCGCCACATCCCTTTAGAATGTAGGTGATCATGGCTCTCCACAACTTCCTATTTTTCTGCTTTTAGAAATATTTTTCTTTTTACTATTCCTCCTACTTCCAGTTCTGTCATTTATCAATACAAGCTTATGTAGGTTAATCTGTTTCCTTTTGCTGTCACTATGTCCTGTGTGTGTCAAATTCTCCAAGCCACCTTTTCTCATATGTCAAAGAAATTTTTTTTTTTTTTTCTCTTTTTAAGTACAAATGTCCTTTATGGTTCCATTATTCTTAAAACTTCTTTGGTACTAACATGTTCCTTCCATGTTTATGATAAAGCAATAGAAAGCAAGCTTATTTCACAGTCTATTAGTTGTATCTTTACTCCTGACTCGGCTGAAACTTTCAAGGAAAGTTTTAAGACAGATGACTGAATAGAGCCAAAGAAATTTTAGACAATATTGGGATGGTTTTTAACAAATAAAAAATATTCTTTCCAATCCCTTTTACTACAGTTGATTTCCTAGAAAAGAAGAGTTTGACAAAACATGTAACATATATAATGTAGAAGATGAAACCTAGATTGGCAATTAGGTCTCATTATTTTACAGTTGAAATTGCTAGATGTAACCATAAGTTCTGTGCTAATAGTTTCTTCTCTTGTGGAACTCTCTCTTGGCTTCTTGCTTCTTCTACTCTGAGTTATTCCAGTATAGGCTGTTTTACACCAGGATATAAGTCAGGCTAGATCAGTCTATACCCCCCAACAGGTATAAAATGGCATAGGCAAGAATCCCCTAGGCCAGAATATAACCACTCCTTTTCCCATGTAATAAGAGGTATATTATTGTGTCCACATATAATAAGGATACTGAAGATTATGCAGTGTAATGTATCTGCACATGTATTTTTGTGTGCATTCTTCAGTCCTCAGTTTTCTGATTCTTTGCTTTCCACATGAGTAGCCCTAACTTCTGGATGCCTATTGATTTTGAACAAGATTAGTCCCTTCTTAGAAACAAGAATACCTGATTACTGTTGAATGAGTTCATATCAGTCATTATTACTGGTTTGTAGATTGGTGCCATCATTTAACATTCTAGTGAAGAAATATAGTTGTCAATAGTAATTGTAAAAGTGGGTATGAACTGACTTAGTTTAAACTTGGCCATGGTGTAAAGTAGGCTAGTCTCACTCATACACTGGGAGTTATTTGGACTAGGTTAAATTATATTTGGGTATATTCTAGGAGGGGGTTAATCTGGGCTGTTACACCAGAATTTTAATGACTCTTCAACTTTATTTTCTGTGTTAACTTTCTGGCCACCTGTAGCACATTTGAAGATATAGATTAAAACAATACTAGTTTTTTTTGGGTTTTTTCTAATATATGATGCACCAGTATATAAGGCATACACTTATTTTGAAGTCATAAAAAAAAGCTGTCACATTTGAAAGATTTGAATTCAGTCTGATACTTTAAAAAAATAAATATATATTGTTTTAAACCCATAAGAGTTTGAAACATCAAAATGCTGTAAATAAAAAAATGTTTACTGTTTAGTTTATTTCCAAACCTACAAAATCCTGATTTCTTTCAATATTACTTGCTAATAAATCTGACATTTCATCAGTGGATTCGATGTTAGAACCAAAGAGAATGTCATCCTACGTCCTATTTGCTACATTACGAATACAACATTTCTTCACTATATCACTGCTTATCTTTTTTTTCCCAACAAATTCTTCACCCGCATGCAGAATCAAGCAAGCATTGGTCTATTCCCGTTGGTATCATGGCAAACCTTCCCGCTTCACCCAGTTATTCCACTCTAACATCATTAAAGCTTGAAAGGGTTTGTCCATAGAAACTTTAAGAGGTTACATATGATTTATTAAACTGACAAAGTAGAACAGCCAGTTGTGTTTTTAGCTCCTTAACTTTTTCTTTCCTATTTTTCCATTAGAATGGAAAAACAGGAAAGAAAAAGTTAATGAGCTAAAAACACAACTGTCTGTTATACCTTGAAGCTTTTTCCATCTTCAGTATATGGACTGCAAGAAAATCTTACCTTTTCTGGTAAAAAGGTTCATCTTATACACTGCTTGCCTCCCCCCCTTTTTTACCATGACTGTTATGCTCTGCTAATAGCTCATAAAGCCTGGACTATTCTGTTTTGATCATGTGGGAAGACAGAAAAGACATCTGAGACACTACTTGGTTTCAGTAAGAAAATGAAAGCAGTGGAGATAGAAGTACTTAATGTCTGTTTCAGTGAAATGGAAGGTTAGCAATTTCAAACCTTTTCATTTGTATCCCCTTACTTCTTAAATAATAAGCAGCATACATATTCATGATTGTTGTTGCAATATTTTGTTAAAGTTGTTAAGCTGAAATATTTAACAATGTGATAGGGGGATTCTACGGATATCTTATCGTCATAAGTCGCCACAAGATTATTGAATCATTAATGTGAGAATTGAGATTAATCAGAAAATTCAAATAGCAAAACTGAAATTTTGACAGGTTTTTCTAGTTTATATAAATGTTGCTTTTTTAACACACAAAACATACCATGGGTATCTGTTATTTATCAATTCAAGATTTCATTACTGATATATGATGAAACCCTGATTAAATTTGTCTTTAAAGACAGCTGATATATGGAGGACCAAAAATAATAAAACTTTTTTATTATTCACAACAATAAAAGTATATTCCCAACATTTTTAACCTGACTTTTGTACAATTGGTTTAGTATCTTTTTTTTATATTAATGAGTTTAGATTTTTAATAAGCACTATTGATCAAAAAATAATAAACAGAATGGATTTATCATTTAATAGTGAACGAAAGACATTTAAATCTGAATATGGTGTTGTTTAGCATGTTAAATTTATGGAGATGTGTTTGTGAGTTTGGTCTTACATGTTATTCCATTATTGTGGCCTTGAACTAGACTAAACTTAGTAAACATGGACAAAACATACCAACAAAATTTATGTGGCTTAATAAGATGGCCATGTCATGATAGGCAAGGGGTGACAGCAACACGAGATAGGTACAAATATTGCTTATAAAAAATGAATCATTAAATAGTCTCTAAAATATACTTTAGGTTCTTTTGGATTATTTGGAATTGTATTTTCATATTTATTCTTTTGATCAGAATATTTCAGCATTTATGCTCTCTGACCTTTTATGAGTATGAATAAATCATGAAATAAGTGATATTTCATCACAGAACTTCTATGCAATTAAAAACTCTGTATTATTAATTTATATATTTGATTACTTGATGCTTTGTCGATATTTATATCTGTGTACTGACTGCTGTCAAAAATGACAATGGGAGTTCTGACTTTTTAGAGTTCTTATTTGGTTTGTCCAAATGCTTACATACCCACAAACTTTATTGTTAATGATCAAGGAGCATGATACTAACAAAAATTCTGTGTTTATTTTTTATTTTTTTATTTTTTTTGTCAAGACAAATAGCAATGTAACAGAAAGTAGGATATGGATTTATACTTTTTTCCCCCATAGGCAAAGGTTCAGCTTATATAATAATTTAATAGCTGGCTAGTTAATCCTTGTTGCAGATGCCTCCTCAGGCATATTTGTTTCTTCAACACCAACAGAGCCAACCTGCAGTTTATACTGCAACTTTACTGAGTGAACTTCAGTTACATTTTCTGAGAAAGAGCATGTAATCTTGCATGATCAGTAGTTGAATGCTCAAGCCCTCAGTCACGATGACTTGTGACTTCATACTAACACATCCATTGATAACTTTTTCAAACAGTTTCATCTACCCAGTTTTACTCATAAGGCTTGGATCAACCTGTGATGTGATTTTCAAGTACTTCCTAAGAGTGTGACACATGCAGAAATTGTTTCCTCATGTTGATAATATAAAGAAGTTAAATCAATTATGGTGATATTGAAACTTGGATTTATATTTGGGTTTTCTTTGTTTTACTAGTGGTGCTGAAAAGTTCTCAACAGATCCTCTTACCAAAATCTGTCTTTCAATGACCAAACATCAGAATTTCAGGAAAGAATTGAAGACACTTGATAAAATCTGGAACGACAGCATGAATATGTGGACTTGTATATATTCTTCGTGGGTTGATCTGAAAAATTTTCAGTACTCTTGTAGCGGACACCCTGGAGGGGGGGGCGATATGATACCACGGCCCGAGCGCCCCCGTGTCGTATATGATGATGTCACAAGGGGCCCGCCATATTTTTACACAATGATCTGACCAGGTGAAATAATATAGACAACAGAACAAAGATATGTATGATTTACGCTAGGTTTATTACATGAAGGAGAAAACTAGTGGATTATATTGGTCATATCGACGGTTGGACGTTGAAGATGCGGACGCTCCGGTCGACGGTTGAACATGTGGATGCTCTAGTCGGGTCGGCGTGGCTGTCGAAAAACCTCCCGTAGTAATTACTAACAATAGTATACAGGAAAGGTTGGTTAGTCATAGCAAGTGGACATTGCTGGTCGTCTGGTCTGGTGATCGCTGCCGCTGGTCGTTGCTGGCATTGCGATGTTGTTGGGTATACAGAATATCTGGTGCTGGCGTTACGGGTTTGCTGGTCGAGTCCGATATTGAAACCTCCCGTAATAATTACAACTGGTGTGTATGGGGAAAGGTTGCGGACAATGTGCGGGCAGTAAGTAGGAGTGGAATGCCGAGAGTAGAACATGGACCAGGAGCCAGAAGTAGAGAGAGATAGTTCCAACTCGTGTCCAGTGAGAAGTTACAGTGTTATGTTAAAGGAGACTTACAACAGAAATGGTCTCACTAAAATGCTAAAAATCTCTCTAAAAATGAGTAGAGATTTGCTACGCGAAAACTAAGGTGTAAAACGCTTAGAGGTATATTACGACTAGGTTTGTAATAACAGCAAACTAAAAAGGTAATTAGTTCATCTCTAAAAGAAATTACCAGCTTGTAAAGAACACGATCGAAAGGTCAAGGCTGTAATGCTTAGTTCTCTTCTGCTTTAGTGAGCAGCCAAAAGTGGCTGCGATACTCTCTATCATTTTTCTTTGCTATGTTTTTATGAATTTCTTTACTTTGTATTCATTGACTTGCTTTTTATACTACATCTCAGGAAGACTAAAAGGGTCAGTTAATAAAAGCTTATATATTGCAAAGGATGTTTCAAAATAAATTTAACCCTGTATCAGACAACAGCTTGTAGGATACAGATAACATTGTTTAGAACAACAAATATTCAGAGGAACAGGGGTGTGTGGGTACTGGTCACCTCAAAACTGTCGATTTCACATTCTGACCTTTATTGTATAATAGCAACTTTGAAGTAAAACTGTTTCAGTGGAATAATAATAAATATAAAATCCAAATTCTGACTGTAATGCATGCATTCATTTCTAGTCATTAGAAATCCCCCCCACCACAACTTTTTTATACATATTTTCAATTCACAAGAAACTGAGTTGAACCTTGCTAAAAATAACTTTTAAGCAAAATCAACAAATTTGAAATTTACTGTCATCGATGACAACTCCATACACATTTCTAAAGTTAATATTTTGCGTAAGTTTTCTAGCGGAATACAGATAAATATTAAATGATCAATGTTTTGAATCCATATTTGGTAAATCTGTTCACATGCCAAATGTACTATTAAAATTTTGGCATTAGTTTACTTTCTATATAAGGCTTTTATTAATTGCTGTGTAATGCATTTATATATGTGAGGGTGCTGAAAAGTTCTAGGACTTAATACAAAATTTAATGGAATCTCTTTTCAGCGTTCCCTCATGTATGTTTATATATATGTGTGTCTGTGTGTCAAAAGTATAAAATGTAGATATAACTACTGAAAAAAAACAATCTCCCACTCTTAACCAAGAAACTAAGGCAAACTTATACTAAATATAGAAATAACAAAGACACAAGAGTGATAAATCAAATATTTTTATTTAAAACAGAAACCAATTACAATACAAAACTAAACTATTTTCAACAACAAAACTAAATTTTCAAAAAAAAAGTCTCCTGAAAACAGATACTTATTATTGCTACCAACTCCAAAATTGGATACATCCAACTCCAATTGTGGATGAATATCACTGTCTACCTAAATGGGAATGTAAAAATATAAATCTTGTTCACATCTGTCCTATAATTTCCCAAATTTCTACTCTAGTATGTTCCTTATCCAAAACCTTAACCAAACATACTTACCAAATATAGTATTAATCCCACTTTGCCAAAACATAAACACCAAATTAATTGAATGGCTACAAGCCTCTCTAGGTATTGATCCAATTTAAAGTCATTTGACTTGTGTGTGTGTGTGTGTGTGTGTGTGTGTGTGTGTGCATGTATATATATATATATATATATATATAATTACACATACACAATTATTTTCCTTGACACTCCAAGTATTAAGAAAAAGTGAATGCTTGTGAATCTGAAAAGCAACACAGAGAAATTGTCAAATTTAATGTTATAGTTTTATAAATACCAGATTTATTTTAAAATAATATTTATGAAGACTGTCAGTTTTAACTGAATTTAAAATTAATATTGTAAAGTTGCATAATGGGTTGGCTGAAAAGTTTATTCAGTTAAAGTAAAAATTAAATTTTCTGTCTCAATACAAATGTTATTGAACAGTATATTGTTTTGTTTCATTTTCAGATAACTTTATAATTCCTTCATTTCAAAACATTTTTTATCAGTAAAGAGCTTCTCTAAGTGCCTTTTGCAATCTTCCAAGGAAATAGTTTTTTCATTAGAATGTAAGCTAATCCAAAAATGCAATATCAGATCAATAACTGATGTGTTAAATGTTAGAATCAATAAATTAAAATATGCCTTTTTTCAGTAAATTTAGTTAAAACTAAACACTCCTAATGCCATTTATTGACAAAAACTGCTGGATAAACTTTTGGGAGAATAATCTGACATATCTCTACATACATTTTTAATTTATTAGGTGTCTATGAAAATTTGCAGTGAAAAACAAAGTTCCTACTTGTGTATTCAGTAGCTAATTTTCCAAAAAGAGTACCGTGGATTTTTGCCCACATCAAATATTTGTAATAAAGTAAAATCTTTTGTGATTGTTTTTGTTAAAGATACCCTGTATATGATTTTTTTAAAAAATAAGTATATATAAAATAACAATTTTTTTTTCTGTTACTTTTATTCATCTAACTTAAAACACAGTTAAATATGTGAGATATTGTGAGAAGCCTGATCTTTTATGTAAAGTAAAACATGTTTTGTACTAAGTAGTAAATTTTTGATAAATGAAAGCAGCTGTTGGCTTTCTACACTAATGTCTATGGTCTACCCCCCCCCAAAAAAGATACAATTTGTGTTACATAATGAATTATAGGTTTCAAATTATTTCTTCAGCTATCTAGATATGAAATAGGTGCTCTCCTAAATTGTAAGGCATCTTATCACACTGATCATTTAAGTTAACCAGCATTTCCCATGTCTCACCAGATATTTAACACTTCTCTCCAAATCACTTCACCAGAAAATAATCTCATTTTCTGTTAATTTTTTTTTTCTTTAAGAAAAAGCCATCTTACACTTATATTCTCTAAGCTTTTGAATAGCATCTTGTGTGGCTAGATTAAAATAAATGCTTTATTACAATGTAAAATAAATGTTTTATTACAATGTATTCCACCTAGCATGGTTATTTAACATTTTGACTACTGCATTGTCATAGCATTGTTGCCTGACTGTACTGGCTCATTTTGATTATTACTTAAAATAGTTATTTACTGGAAATAATGTTAAAGGTGCTTATGGCAATTTCTCATGGACATCACCATTTTGGTTTTAGTTAGATTGCAGTACAATCTATACAAAACAATACTTCAAACAGACAATATATTTTGTATTTTGTTACAAGTACTTCTAAAACAATAAATTTTAATACAATACAAAACAAAATAATCTAAAACTTGAAAGGGGATTTATTATATCACCTGTAGTAATTGTCACAAAGAATACATCGGAGAAACCTCAAGGAATTTAAATGAAAGATTATATGAACAAAAAGGGGATATTTTACAAAACCATACACTCAGTGCATTAGTTGCTCCCCATAATGAGTCTGTCCATAATTTTGATTTAAAAAAAAAAATGCTTCTTTAATTAAGAGAAAGCAATTTACTAAGATGGAAGTGTATATAAAGTGTTTTAATTTCTAGATCATCCAGAGTAAATTTGCATCCAAGATCTTGGCAGATCTATTATCACAATGTGGAATGCTTAATAGCAAGTTTTTTTTAAAAAACTAAATGAAATTGGCTATATATATATATATATATATAATCACCAAACGCACAAAAAAGAAACTCTTGTGCGCATGTGTAGTTACATCAATATAAACATCAGTCCAATGAAGTTCTAAAGGACAAAAATCCCTCTCTTTTCTACAAATATTTTCATCGCATCTGCTCTGATGAGATCTGGTGCCCTGGCTACATGAATTTAAGTGTTCTACTAGATTGGCATCTAGGTCACACCTGTTTACTGTTGAAATAGCTAAATGCAACCAACACTTCTGCTTCAGCAGTTTATTTTCTCACACTTTTGGCCTGTGGAACTCCCTTCTGTTTACTTGGTTCTCTGATAACTACAATCTTCAAAAATTTAAATGCAATGTCAATTGCCATCTTATAGTTTCATGAATCCCATTCATCTTTTGTCCTTTCCTCAAGACTCTCTATACTCGGTCTCTTCTCCTATTCTCACTCCCTGTCACCCTCAGTGTACTAGTGGATTCCTGCCTTGCTTGTGCTGAAATGATTATATATATATATATATTATATATATATATATATCCACCTCCATTAGTTCAAATGTTCCAAAACTATTGGTTATAACCCAAATGTGGGGATATGAATGCTCTTGAGTATTATGGAATAGTTTAGAAAATAATAAAAATGTTAAAGGCAAAAGAAATATTGCAAATATAGTTACGTCATTATTTTGGAATCTGAAGCATCATGGAGACTTTGAAAAAAGAAAATAATTATGAATAATAAATTATCAATAAATGTATGAAAAGTCTTGATATAATCTAGTCTGTTCACATCCAATAATGTACACGGAGACAACTGGAGCCTGATAGAATTGCAGTATCATCTCTTACTTACTCCTGGCATTACTGCTTTGAATAACTGATATACTCTGATAAGCAATTGATATATTTACATGAAGTTGTGCAATTTCTTTCCTTTGATCAATATAAGAAATATCAATATATCTCAAGGTTTATTGGTTATTGGTCCTTGCTTTGAATACTGTTGCTATATCTGGTCTGGTGCTCCTGCTATATATTTAGAGATTCTTGATAAAGTCCAAAGAATCTGAAATGTTATTGGTCCTGATCTGGCATCTAAGCTTCATTTGATTTTCCCACCATGTAAAGTTGCTTCCCTGTGCCTTTTTTATAAATACTTTCAGGATAATTGTTCAAATGAGCTTTTCGCTATGGTGCCTAGACTTTATGAATTTAAGCATAGATTGGCACAAGGTCACATCATTTTACAGTTGAAATAATTAGATGTAACCTTAAGTTCTATGCTAATAGTTTCTTCTGCCACACTTCTTGCTTGCAGAACTTGCTTCTTGCTTTACAGTTAACTTTGATCTTCAAAAATTTAAATGCAATGTCAATCATTATCTTATGTCTGTTTTTTTTTTTATTTTTCTCTCTATAATAGTGTTTTTTTTGTTTTTTTTGGGGTTTTTTTTTTCTCATATTCTCTAACACTCAGTACCCCCCCCCCGTGTCTTAGTGGCTTTATTGCCTTGCTTGGAGCAAAATTTTTAAAAAAGTTCAGATAAAATCCAGACATGCTTTCTCAACTTGAAAGATTAATATAAGTCTTGCAACTGTCAATTTACACATCTGTTCTTATGCTAAACAGTAAATATTGCTGTCATGACCATGAGATTATATCAGAAATGTAATAAGAAAAGAAATAGTTTATTTTCAGGTTTGTATAGAAACTTTCTTGAAAGTTTATATAATGGTAATGATTTGATTAGCTGTTACCATACAAAAATATTTGGCATTCATTGACTGAATAGATAGTGTTACTATAAGTTGAAATTTATAAAATCTTTCTCTTAAATCAATTTTCAGGAAAATCAACTGCTGAAGTTCAAGGTTTTCACTCTTTCTAATACTGATGGGGGTTGCCTTCCTAAACATTTGTTTAAGGTAGTGAGGATAACCAACATTTTGATTCTATCATTATTTTTCCTTCTAGTTACATGAGTTATCCATTTTAGTTGTTGCTGCTGTTGGAAGTCTTCAAATGATGCGATTTTTGATATTTAGTAAAGCTCTTTGTGATTTTGTAGCATCACTCTTTATCCGATAAAGGATGGTCTTCTTTAAGATTAAAAGCATTCCTTCACTTGAAGCCATTTCTAATCATTGATCTGAGAAGATATATTACTCTTTTCTAAATGAGTTGAATGCCATGTATTGCATCCATAAATGGTCTGAATCAATGGAATCTATATTATTTCACTTGTTTGTATATAAAACTAATATATGTTTGTATATAAGATTACTCTTCTACTTAAGATCAGAGCATATTATCTACCTGATCCCTGGCCATTTTTGAATTGGAATCAGTTTTTTGACCAAGAAACCCAAATATTAAGCAGGAAGGAACTAGAAAAAGTGAGATGAGAAGCATGAAAAAAGAAGTGAAAGAGGAAATGAAGAAGGTAGCAAGGAGAAAAATGTAAAGAAAATCAAGTGATATATATGAGATAGAGAGCGGGTAGAGGATAGAGTTGAAAGAAAACAAGTGAAAAGTGATAAGAAAGAATTGAAAGAAAGACAGTGAGACATGCTGGCTGGATATCAAGATAAATAAAATATAGAAAAACACTGATAGGAATGGAAGGGTGTGAAAAAACTCTGAGATGTGAAAATTCTTTATAAAGAGATAGAACAAAGGAAACATAAGAGAGAGAATGAAGCAGAAAATATTTGTGCATTTCTCATTCCTTTTTTGAATATGCAATTAATCCATGTTTTGAATATGCAATTAATCAATGTATAGCATTGATAAAAAAATATGCAAGACTGAAAGTTTTAAGGGAGAGAATTAGAAGATCCCGACAAATGGTTGAAAGACAAGCAGAGGTATGTGATAATGGATAATCCAAGTTTTTGACATCCATATAATTTTCACAGATCCAGCGAGTAAGGTAAATTATTGGAGTAAATGAGCTGACTCTACACAAAACACTAAGGAAAAAGTCTCCTTTATGTCCCATGTCCCTTCATGACATGGGCAATCATAGCTCTCCACAACTTCCTATCCTTTGCAGCTCTGAGCAATGTTTGCCCTTTTTACTATTTGCCTCTCTTCCTGGTCTGACATCCATTTACACAAGCTTGTTAGATAGGTTACTTGCTGTTTCTTTCTGTTCCTCTTGCTTTCAATATGACCTTTGAGTGTTAAATTTTTCATGTCCTCTTTTCTCCTTATTTATCAAAAAAAAGATTTCGACTGTTTCTTTTGTATTTTAAGTACAAGTCTCTGTTTCCATTTTCCTTAAAACTTCGTCATTACTCATACGTTGAGTCCATGCTATTTTCTCAGAATCAAATCTGTTACCTCAAGTCTCCTTTCCATCTTTGAGGAAATTGTCCAGCATTCACAGTTATATAGTAGGATTGATAATGCATCACAGTTTAGTATTCTTTTCTTTTTTTTTTGTTTCTAATGAAATAAAGAAAAGCAGTACCAAACTGATTTTTTTAGATTATTATAAAAAACCATCTTTGAGTTTGGAATGAAATGAATGTAAGTTTTTGCTTATAATTTATCCATCTCTTTCTACTGGCAAAGATTTATCAGTTCAACTATTAATGAC
This sequence comes from Acanthosepion esculentum, assembly GCA_964036315.1. Taxonomy (NCBI): domain Eukaryota; kingdom Metazoa; phylum Mollusca; class Cephalopoda; order Sepiida; family Sepiidae; genus Acanthosepion; species Acanthosepion esculentum. The sequence continues at coordinate 27,513,653 of OZ038492.1, read as the reverse complement.
TTTGGCAAGGAGAAAATTAAAATGTAGACATAGCTACAATATTTTATAGCATTTTAAGTCTTCTAGTATCTTCTAATTTCAAATTTCTTCTATTAGGTCAAGAGTTCTTTACTGTCTGCATCCAAACTTTCTCAGATCCTTCCTCTCTCTCTCTTGTGTGTGTGTGTGTATATATATATATATATATATATAATGTATGTATGTATGTATGTATGTATGTATGTGTGTGTATATTAGATTAGATTTCTCTAACTCTTGAAGATGTGCTTATATCCTGGAACTCTTGAAATTTGCTCTGATCCAAGTCATTTTCCTGTTATTCTAAAATGCTTTCCTCTTGAAAATAAGGATGCTATTTTCTTCATTACATCACTTTTTTCATTAATTATTTATATTCTTGTTCACAGTAGATCAACATACCCAGTCAATTAACATCTATTGAACTGTTTCTGTATCAACTTCCTATCCCCATCTCTCATTTTCACTTAGTATAGATTATAACAGTTCACTTTTGTTGTACAAAACTTGTTGTAAATGGGATATTTTCAGGTTAACTTCTAGACTTATGTTCTTGTTTGCCATAGTATAACTGGCTGCTCATATGTTTACTAGTGTGGCTAGCTAATCCTTGTTGCAGATGACCTACTCAGGCACATTTGTATTTCTTCAACACCTACAGAGCCAACCTGTAGTTTATACTGCAACTATGCTGAGAGAACTTTATTTATCGTTTATGGGAGAGAGCATGTAATCTGATGTGATCATCAGTTTGAACATGGCCACGCACTCAGTCATGATGACTTGTCTTTGTGCCAGCACAACCATTGACAGCTTCCAAACAGTTTCATCTACCCTATTTCACTCACAAGATTTGGATCAGCCTGTGGTATAGTTTTCAAGCATTTTCCAATTGTACCACATATTAGGATTCTCCTCCAGAATATTATCAAGATGTCACCTTCTTGCCAAATCAACTATGGTGAGATTTGAACCCAAGTTTCATGGTTGGAACACTAATGTTCTAATCTCTCAACAATGCACCTCTAGACAGATTAATTGTAGACATTTAGATTAACATATGGAAAAGTGTAATGTTCTTTTCATCATAATACTCATATGACTGACCCCCTGTCAATGCTAATAACAGATGTAATATATTTTCACTGTTACTGCCTGGACAGGGCAGGTAATGTAGGGTTGGGAAAGTAATTTTCTCAGATGCACGTTAACTCCCTCATTTCTCTGTCAGCTATCATGGCATTCCACTGAAGAACTGTTTAGATCTCAAAATTGAACAGGACACAGGAAGAAGTTAATTTGCATGAGTGCGAAGTGTAGACAAACAGCTTCAGCTGGAATTTGAAATTGATTCACTGATTCTGTGCTGATAAACCAATACACACTTGGTATGAATTACTGGAATGAAATATTTGCTGAAATGTTCATAATTGAAGGGAAAACTTTGACCAGTATTTCTTTCATCTTATTTCTTTTGCTTATTACATGAGTAGTATTAAAAAGAGACTTGAAGGACAAAGATGTGCTTCTACCATTGAATGCTGAGAATACCATCCACAGAAGATGTGAGCAGTGAAGAAGTCTTCAAGAAAATAGGATCTATATAGAAAGTTGTACTTAGAATCAAAAAGAGATGGATGTAATTTCTGGGATGCATAATGAGAAAAGAGGGCATAGAGAATTTAACACTCACAAGATATATTGAGGGTAAGAGAAGTAGGAGGAAACAGCAAATAATCTAATTACCACTTTTACTGGTGCATTTTGAGAAAAACAGGAAATTATTTACTGGAAGTAAATAACTATAAAAATGGAGATTTCTCATGGTGTCACCTTGTTTCAGTTGGATAGTCTGCAGTAGATTAAGCTAAATGACACCCACAATTCAATATATGTCATGTGATGTGCTGGCATATATGTCATGTAGTGTGCTGGCATATATCTATGCTGGTTTGTAAATAGCATTAAGTGATAATTAGTTTATAAAACAAATGCTAGGGACTGGCATTTCACAGTATATTGAAATGTATATATACACCAACAGCAGTCAATGTAAGTTTTGTAAACACATCTACATTCATAACAGTAGAACTGTTCATGGGTTTGTGTGAATGGATGGCAAAACAGGTACAAGCTTTCTTACCCCAGTAAAAGAACACTACTTTGGACAACAGGCTAGTTTTTGTCCTTTGTGAGTGTTTTGTGAATTTTGGATACTATTTTTTACCCCTTTTTATTTACACCCTCAGGTATTTTTGACTTTGAACTTGTGAAACTTATTTATGACCCTTGGAATTACGGCCCCCTGGATTTTTTACTATTTTGGATCTGAATCTCCATGCTGTTTTTTTTCTCACAGTATTGTGAATTTTGTATACAAATGGATTTTAGTCATGAAGTGGGAAAGAATTTTGCCAAAATTTAGATTCTTAAATTGTTATTAACAACATGGCTTATTAAAGAAATATTTTCTCAACAACTACATTCATTGCACAACTGTACAAAAGTTTTAAGATTTCAGGATTATACTCGATGGATTTATTGCTTTTGCTATACTGTGTTCTGAATGAAACAATAAGAACTAGTCTCACTGTATAAAACTGAATTCTTCTCATATATGCTAAGCACGTTCTGATTAAATACTTAGCTAAAACATTTGGCATCGAATGTTGGCTCTGTCTGATATGCAAATGAAGGAAACCATTTGCGCATAATGGAACTACTTTTGTAAACAATTGGGAAGAATATTGCTTCTTGGCACTGAGACAAAAAGATTTGATGTTGGTAGAAGTATGAGAGAAGCAATCAGAAATCCTGGTAAAATGATACAAAGTACAGACAGAAGTAGATTAAAGAGCAAAAAGGGATAAACTTTGCTCTCTAGATAATCACTTGTTTACAAGGTACATCTTTGCAATGTTTTAAATATGTATTTTTCATTAATATATTAATGGCTTTTAGCATGAAATTGTTTTCATGTTAATAATGTATATTAATTTTCATTTCCAGTATTTACCTCACTACATTCCATTGATTTTCTTATTAGAAAAAAGATATCATATGATAATGTCTATTTTTTTTTTTTTTTTTTTAATTTTTTTTTTTTTTTTTATGCAACATCTGTTTAGGATATAGGCGATCATGACTCTCCACAGATTCCATGTCTGCAAACTGGATGTAAGTGTAAGATGATGCACTTTCCCATTCAGCAGCTGGTGTGAATTGCATGCAATGTCTATTCTAGCATCATACAACAATATAAATATGATGATATCAAGTTCTGCCAGGAGGAAAATGAAAAATGAAATAATAATCACAGTTGTATTTTAAAGCCAACTATATTTGAAGCCAGTATACATAGGAAAGTATTTTTCTTTTATTTTGTTAATACGTCCCACTTACATTACCACTAATTCTCCCCCCTCCAATTTCTTTAGGTTATTTTCTGCACTGACAAATATTTATGCTAACGGAAAACTAACTGATAAGTCAACTGAACTTGATATTCGAATTACATGTTCTACATTGAAAATCACCAAAAAAGTATTATCAATGGTCAGGAAATAAGACCAGCATTACTACTAGAATAAAGCTATGATATGTTTAATGTAAATACATTTCTAATGATTTTACAAGAAAATTGCATTGAAAAGTCAAAAAAAAGAAATTGTTAGTGGTCAGCAAGTGATACAAGAATTATTTGTCGGCTTTATCTTTTACCCAAGAATTTCTTAGCTGATCACTTCCTTTATGTTGATGGTGTTGATGACTGAATTCACCTCCAACATGCAAGTTCAGAAGATTCCAGTTTCCCCAAAACCGGCTCCCATCATCCATTCCCTATTGCCGTTCGGCTTTGCAAGAGTTGGAGGTGAAAGAAAATCCGTAGTAGAAAGTGCTGATGGTATGAATTTGTTTAAGCTGGACCTCAGCTTTCCAAGAAGAGACCCCATGTACTTGATTTCATGACTTTCCACTGTAGCACATACAGAATCCAGTTATGAAACTGCAACAAACTGCGGCTCTGTTATAATTTCAAGTGGCACTTTCTGTAGCATGTTTGTCATGCGTAGCCCTCTTCATCCACTGGTTCAAGTGTTGAGATCTGTCGTAATTTTCATTTGCTTGTTCCACCATTGGTGTTGGTCATACTTAGTCTGAGTCCTCATCTTCAATCTTGCCACCAAGGGTGGCCCTACCAGGAGTTTAGAACTTCTAGTGGCATCACTCTCAGTCATTGAACCACACAAGTCCCTCCACCACAACAAAGAGCGACCATCAGAGATATGCACATAGAAACACATTTTACACTCGATGTTGAAGTAAACAGTTTGTCATCAAATGTGCCATATTATTATTATTATTACTTTACAAACTAAAAAATAAGAAAATAATAAAAGTATAAAATTATCATCAAATATATGAGAACATTTTTGATTATTGTTGTTGTTAAAAATATTTGAAAGATAAATAATAGAGGAAGAAATTTACTATTCTGGTCTGGACCAATAGTTAAAAAAAAAAAAATGTAAACAAAATAAGGTTACAACTCAAAACACTTAAAATTTTAAAATATCTCCTTGTCCATAAAAAATGTTAGGTTACTATAATGTTCATTCTTAATGCAGACCTCATTGTTTTTTTTTATCAATTATAGCAACATAAATGCCTTTCATTATTAGATATATATTCATGTAAAATATTATAGGCTAATTATAGAACTTTACAATGTTTAATGTTGTCTGGTACAAGACTACATTAGTCTGCAAGACCAACTTGTTAGCCATTACTCCATGAAATGCCTTAACTTAGTCTGGCACATGGCCACACATTTGAAGAACTTTGTGCGGACCAAACTTGCTACAGTAGTTATTATAGTCTAGTTGGGTAACCGTTGCTCTACTGAGAGATGCTTTATCTGTAAATTCTCTGGTAGGAAGCATCAAAAGAACTTATCACTTTTCAAAGAGTTCTGCAATTTAAAGAGGTCTGTATATTTGTAATATGCACCACATCCTTGCCAACTGATATATCAATGCATCCAAGTTTGTTTATATGAAATTTCTATCCCTGAACTCCAATTACTTCATGGCTGTTTGTGTACTTATAATTGATTTAATGAGAAATAATGAGATTTTATACTGACAAAACTGATGTAAGAAGTTTTGGTTCAGCTGGGAAATCAATTTCCTTTTGGGGTTGGTGAGAGTAATAGACATAAAGTTAGAGCCTAAATTAGAAACTTAGAACTATCTATAAGTTTTCAGATGCTGCTTTATCCCTAAGTGATCTTGTTTTTTATTTATCTAGTTTTAAATTTCAACAAAGCTTGTGTAATTTTTATTTAGAACTTAAAAATATTATATTTAGAAATATTATCTTATCTATATAATAATATATAGAAATGTTACTATCCCTGAGTGATTCCTTAAATTACCTGTTTTCCCATGTATTCAGATATCCTCTGCACTCTCAAAAAAAGCTATGTTAATCGGGTCAAAATATCATCATCTGGTTGCACTGTTTGTCATGATTCCTGTGACTCTCTCACTGTCCAATTCTATTGTTCATCATATTTGGCAGGTCAGAGGGATTGCACTTTATGCTATCACAAATTTGCTTGATATAGGTCTTGGCTTGTCGTACTCTGCTAGCCCTTCCTTATATAGGCTTCTACAAATGAACTTCACTAACAATTTCATCTTTAGCTCTACACCAATGTCCTGCAAGTCTAACTCTATGCTCTTTGATAATGTCTAATACAGACGATCTCTCCAAGTGACATTCAAAGCCACTCTTCACATACAAGTGTAGGCACCACCCAATCTTATTTCCAATTTTGATCTAAGGGTCCATGCTGAGCAGCCATGCAATAAAACCGGGGTAACAGTTGCTTGAAAGAAGATCCTTTTCATGTGGCCTGGAAGTCCAGACCTCTACACTTGTCAACAGCACCCCAAGTTTTACCAATGTGTGTGTTTACATCAAAATATATTATAATTTATTTTCCTTATTTATTTCTGATTTTATTTATATAGTTGTTTCTGTTTTCAGCAAAGCTTGTGCAGTTTTTATTCAGAACTTAGAATATTGCATGTCCTTTGTGTGGAAATGTGTTTAAGAGAGTATTGTCACATGTAATATTGGGTTGTCAGATAAATTTGTTTTTATGTTTATTTTAATCCTATTAAACAATGACAATTTTAACAAATCAGATGAATGTGACAAGTGATGGTATCATGAAAGCATACTATCTGCTGGGCCAATTCCCTAGTGCATTGGCATGGATCGTCATGCATGAGCAGCTCATTCAATCGGTTCTCAGTGAAAAAGCATCTGGAAAGTCTGTGAGGTTGAAGTTCCCCTTTTCAAAGTGTCAAAAATGTTTCTTTTTAGTGCCTTCTCCATACACAGCACAAATGAAAACGGGTATCAAAAATACTAATTTTTGTTTACTATGTACATCGTCATTATATAACAAAAAGATGTAAACTTCAATCAAATTCCAAAAACGTTAAGCAAAAGTTGTATAGCAGAGTTTCCCAACCATTTTTGAATCATCGCCCACTTTCACATGGAAATATTTTCTACTACCCACCTATATAATAAATATTCAAAAGCATAGTCATGGGTAAATAGTTTTAACAGGCACTTTTTCTGCTTTGATAAATTCAAGGTGACCAATATGAAAACAATTTTATATTAAACTAGCAAAATAACCAGTCTTTGACTGGGTGTTTCATTACTGGGAATTTTTGTCATTCAATTGGAGCAGTTTAAAGTCAACCCGCCTAAAAAACAAATTTTGTAACAATAGGGTGCAAATGAGGCATATCCCCAAATGGGTGGGATGGGGGGTGACCCTGAAAAGGGCTGTTTTTGCATTCTCAATTTTGCAAGGAAGTTCCAAGGACCGTCATAATAACAATATATGATAATTTTTATTTATAATATAATTTCTTTTATAATTTTAATAATCTTTTGCATTAGAGTTCAACTCTCTAAATTGATTTTATGCTGTTTTTTACAGACATTAAATTTTGCCTTTGATTTTTGCACAAAGTGTAAAAATCAGTTTTTTTCAATTTTTCACCTTCAAGGTTGTGATTTTTTTTCCAGTTGATTTGAACTCAAAACTGGCACTGAAGAATTATCTATCAAACAAAAAAAAATCATCAAAATTGGATGAAAACTGTGGAAACGCTTAAGCAAAATCTGATCACACACATTTTGAGAAATATAGAATTCGATAAAAATTATCCTGAGGTCACTTCTTAATTTTACTTACAAATTAAGTTGTTCTTGGTCTTCCCTGATTTGATTTATATCCTATCCCCCCAAAATGTTATTTCATCTGAAGAACTATTTAAATGTTAATGACCCTTCTCAGAACTATAGAAAATACCAAAATATTCCATGTTTGCAGGGATATTTATAACTTATCTAGGAATATGACCCAATTTTTTGTTGCTTTTTTAATACAGGTTCTTTACATATCTCCTTTGAAATTTTTATTTTTATTTTTATTTTTTTTCAAGTAGCAGATGTTGAAATACCTTTTTAATAGTCAAAATTCTATATTGCCCACCTAACAGTTGAAATCGCCCACTGGTGAGTGATATCGTCCAGGTTGGGAAACCCCGTTGTAGAGGAACAAAAAACATAAAACACTATAGTAAAAATATTTTTGTGTTAATTCAAATAACATTGTGTTGTAATGAAATGTCCTACACTTCCTATCACCTATATGGACTGACTATATCAGTAGCTATATATATATATATATATATAGGGAGCACAGGATATACCTGGGGGGGCTGCTTCGGGAATTACTAGCCTGTCACCCGATTCCCTGTCTTTCAGTAGTGTATTCTCTTTTACAATAAACCTCTCTTCTTTCATCTATGCGTGTGTTGCTGTTCCTTCACTTGAGTACCACCTTTGCCTGTAATCTTTTTAAGGATAAAAAACATTGGAGATAGAGAGAAAAAAAATGAAGAAATTCACCTGACCTTCCAATATTATAAATATGAAGGTGAGGAGTCATGTTACCTTCATTGCATGTGCGTCTGTAGGTTGAATTTTTTTTTTTGACTCAGACTTTAATAGGGACCACTCATGTTGATAGGAAATATGAAATTCATTACTTCATACTTACTCAGCAGAAAAAATCTCGCTCACTTAGTCTTTATGTAAATACACACCCGCTGCCCCCTTACTTTCACTGACTAGACATGTTCACCCCACAATATGATTTGATTCCCTCTTTTTGCATTGGTGTGAACAAAGATTGGGAAAGGCTCTAGTGTATGTCCAGCAAAGGAATGGAAGGTGAAAATATCACCACAGCAAAGAAAAAAAACCCAAATCTTTTTTGAACATATTGGGTTGATTATTTACAGATTCAGTCATGGTCTAGTAGAAGTTAAATGACATATGAAACATCTTAACTGCTACTTCTTTTTTCACAGACAAGATTTTCCCTTTGGTCATGTGAGAATTTTATCTGTCTTTATATCTCTCTTGTTCTAACCATCTCTTTCCCATCTGATTTCTCTCCTACCTGTGCCCATCTCTGCGTCACAATATATGACTTTCTGACTTTTGACTCTCTAAATCTCTGATGGCTTGTTACTGCAAGAATGTAACCTGACTAGATAAACCTACAACTGGGATTTCCTAACTTTTATTCAAGTGGCACCTGATTCCAAAAATTTTTTTATTAATTTACCCTACTTTCTTTTTCCTTGTGATGTGGGCTGTGAGTGGTAGATTTGAAGTTCTCCTACAGTTTACTGTTTGTTGTCCTAAAACCCAGCTACAGATAAAAATAATTTAGAGCTCACATGACTTGTGTGTCCTAATGAGAACCCATTGTGTCACACTTGGTATTGAAGTCCAACATGCTTAACCATAAATTCTCTGCACATTTTCAAGTTGATTATGATAATATTGAGTAAATCTTTGAAATAATTGTCCAGAGTCATAGGTGGAGGGCATCCCTTAAGACTAAAGCCTTTATACTAATGAATTGATGGATAAGATGGATATTGTTCTACAGTTTTGTCTGACACAAGATAAAAAGATTAAGCCACTTGGTGAAAATCATACTATGTTACCAAGTTAGCTTGTGAATGTTTATAATTATGCTAAATATTTATGGTTATTTCTTTTGCAAGTGTAATCATTTGGCAAAGAGAGACTTTTTGCTTTGTTTGAATTTCTGCGATGAGGAGTTATCATTATTTACATTTAGACTAATATCCTCATCTTTGTTATTATACGTTTTGGTTGTTGCACCCTTCAGCCTTCTTCAGATAAACTCATTCTACTGGCAAGGTATATCTCATTTTTAATACTGCTCAGTTTTTGCTCATTCTGCTTTCCACTGATTTACCAAATTTACAAATCAATGCTTTAATCCACTAGCCTATTGTCCCTTGGGACAATCCTGAATCTAGAACTTGGAACCTTAAATCTAATGTTCTTCTATCCTGCCTGCTGTTGACACACTTGACTGTATTCACAACAGCTTCTCTTTTCTTACTACAGCTGCTATCATGCTTTTTTTATTCTTTAGTTTGAAATAAACCCTTTCCAGATGAACTGACCAGATATTGCTGGTCAAACACATGCATTTGCTTACAATCAAATCTAAAAATAACATTTGGCTATAGAGAAGTATAAAGCCTGAGTAACAAATTACTTTAAATGTCGGCATATCATGGTTTAAAAGTAGCAATTTATTTTGTGATCAATTTCAATACCAGGACGACCATGTATAGACTTATGTGTCCAGTAGGCCCTCCTACTGATGACAAGTTTGAAGCAGAGAAAAATGATGAATTTAGTTTTGATAAGACTCTATCTTCAACTGCATTGCAAGGAGGATTGGTGCATGTACTGCTGATGGCAATTGTTATATTTGCAATATATTGTACGTTTTCTAGGAATTTTATTGTATTCAGTTTCTATGGAAACAACTAAAACCAGATATTTTATAGGCCAAAATAATTCTGCTATATAGAATAATCCTACTATATATATATATATATATATATAATTTATTTTCATTAAAAAAAAAAATTGTTGACAAGGGTATTTCTGGAAGATAACGTTTTGAAGGCAAGGGGTCTTTGTAATTAGAGTGCTTAATATCAAGTGGTAGAGCATTAATAGTAATAAATAAAATTACATGTTCACTTATCTTATCCCTACCTTGAGTTTCATGGAGATTAGATTCACTCATCAAGTAACTTGACTCTAAAATTGGATCTATTTTTAAAAAAAAAAATCATATTTATTTGTAAGAATCATATGTCTTTAAGAGTAAATTCAAGTAAGTTTATATCATAAATTAATATCTTTTTAGGGAAAATTAACATCTCTTAAGAAAGATATGATAGTTGAGTGATTTTCTGTTACCTTCTCTACACTTTCAAATTCCCTTCTCTTAAACTAGTTGCTACCCAAGGATAGCTTGGAGGAGAAAAGATGGATTCATACCTTTCTCAAAAGTATTTGTGTAAAAGTGAACACAACAGTTGACTATGCTTAGTAAATGAAAATATTTTTTTAATTTCAGCTATTCTATGCTAGATTAGGGATATTCCAGTAGAAATTGATCTACCAGTGAATTTTTCAATCTGATATATACAAGTAAGATACACATTGAGCTCTATTAAAATTCAGTTTTTGTGTTACAAAAATTAAAAATAGACATTTGGATCTCAAAACAAACCTCATTTGTGTAAGAATGTGATACTATAGGCACCCATGTAGACGAGACAAGGTCACTTTATTTTGACCTCATGTGTTTCTATTTGATGGCTCAGCAAATACTTCCTTTTGAAGTTCGGCCTTCTAAGCTGCATCCACTTTGACTGAAGGGTAACGTGGAAGTAAAAGGATTGATGAGGGGCTTTTGGCAATCAAGTGGTAACAAAACTGAAAATGAGGTATATCTAAGTGCTGATTTATATTAAGTCATGCTTGGGATCAGAGAGAGTTCTTGTTTGCCTTTGGCAAGAGACAGACATGTCTGCCACATGGTTCTGAACCCTATTTCATTTTGCATGCTACCACGTCAGGATGAGTAGATAGGTGAAGAGTTGGTAAGGGGAAGAGCTGACATAACAGAAATTATCCCAAGCATCGCCTACCTACTCATCCAGATGAGCAGCTGAAGCCCAGGGGAAACACCTACATATAATATAGAAAAGAGGGTCAGTTTTCTTATTTCTTGACAAGGCATTTCTTTCATGTGTTACCTTGTGAGCATGCATTTGCTTTCAGTCCACAACTATGAGATTGAGAATCTGTCATGTGGGATAATCATTGGCCAATTAATGGAAAGCTTGGGCAAGGTTTGCATTATATTTTTAACATTTGCGGCTAGGACCTGCCATGCCACATTGTAGCAAACCACCCACATTCTCACTGTATTCCATCAGTGTGATGTAAGTTCCGCTCAAACAACTTCTTACCACAAACTACTGCTGTGTGGAACTGACTCCCAAGAGGATGTTTTCCTGATCACTAAAATCTTAACTTTTCAAGGGCTAACTGTTATCTTCCCATCCTATCTGTATAAACTGCCTCTTAATGTAAACAAAACAAAAAACACACATCCTTAATGGTTAGATGGATCAAAAATCTTTCAAAGTCCTATGTTGTTTCAGGATTTTGGAAATCATGGTCTTTCATGGTTTCTTTTTTTATTTTGTAGTACTTATCAATACTTACTCATTTCTAATCTCTCTTTGTCTTTGTGGTACTTGTTCCTTCATTCATATATTCAAACTTGTCAAGTAGGTTACCCACCTCTTTTCTCCGCTTCTCTTATCTTCATTATTTACTGTGAGTGTTAAATTCTTGTTTTCTTTACACATCATATGCTGCTGAAGTGAGCTATCTCTTTCTGATTTTAGCAACAATTTCTTCATAATTCCTATTCTTAAAACTTCCTCATTTGCCATATATATTGTCCATGGTATTTTCAGTATTTGTTAGTAGAACCACATCTTGGTCGCTTCAAGATATTTTTTCATTTATGATGAAATTGCCCAGTATTCACTGTCATATAGGAAGTGAAATATTACATAACAGTCCAGCACTCTCACTTTATTCCTAATATTTGCTGCTTTAGTACATTGATTTGTTTCCGAAAAGCAACTTTTGCTATTTCTATGCATCTTCCAATATAGATGTGTCACATGATACCCATATAATTAAATTTCCCTACCTGCTTGATTTTGATGTCACTGATGTATAACTCACAGTTGGAGCTGTTCCTTTTTACTTGCAACCATGCATTTCACTGAATAAGGCATTGGTCAAAATGTAGTGATCAAAATAGCAATGGTGAGGCTATTAATCTAAATAACTTCTGAAATAAGAGCATATGATTAAGAAAATTGTACCAGGGTTTGGTAAAGGGTTGCATTAGCAAATTAAGTATAGAATTATATAGAAGAATTAATTTGCATGCTTAGTAAAGCCAAAAACAAACAATATATCCACCAATAACTGAAAAAATAGATTGGTCAGTATTTTGCATTTGTACTGAAAATAGTATGTAAAATGATTGTTTTTTTAATCATTTCACTCCAAGCAAGGCAAAGCCACTAAGCTAGGGGGTTACTGAGTGGGAGAGATTGAGAAAAAGAAAACATTAAAGATGAAGAACAATAAAAGGACAGGGATTAAGAAGACTGAAGATAAACATTGATTTCATGAAATACATCTGTTTTAATCATTAGGGGTTTTGGGTCTTACAACAACTTACTCTCCACAGTGACCCAGTCGATACTGATCGGATCAACTTGTGTGTCATCCATCAGCTATGACTATTCTTATAAAATAAGGCTGCCTAACACACTGATTCCTTTTGGCTTTTATAGTCCAATCATGAACAACTTCTACTTTACCTATTTCTTTGTTCTTCCATAAAAAGAAAGCAATGCAATCAGTGTTTTTTTTTGTTTTTTTTGTTTTTTTTAGGAAATAAGGCAACTCTCTTGTTTTTTCCTTTTTAAAGTCATAAGTAATGATCTTTCATTTCACTCACTGAGATATATATATTTATTCTGGTAGGATTACCCCCAGTCTATATAGCAGAGGTATTTTTGCCTATGACATTGCATTTAACTTTTGGAATATCAAAGTTGAGTGGAAAGCAAGAAGCCAGAAGAGTGTTCCACAAGTGAGCTTTGGGAGAAGAAACTATTAGCATAGAACTTACAGTTCTGTAAAATGATTAGACTTTACTGCCAATCTAGTAATGTGCTTAAATTCGTGTCTAGGTATCAAAGAGGAAAGCTCATCCGAACAATTATCATAAAAATATTTATAGAAAAGGCACAGGAAAGCTACATCACATGATCAGCAATTGGCGTGCCTCTTGGGCGGAGCATTCTGACAGTGACAGATTTCCATTGTCTGGGTTTTGAATATAAGTCTAAAATGGTGCGAAGTGAACAGAGGGTCTCAAGAATTCTGAAGCGTCAATATGCCTCCCACACCCAGGTTGGTGACCAGCTAATGCCACCTATGGAGGGATGCTGAGCCAACATGCAATATGCATTCCTGGGACATCAATCCTCCTACTATCACTTAGAATCCAAGCTGCTATTCTTAATAAAATGAATACCAAAAGTAATTAAACCTTTTCATTGATAGTGTTTTATTTAGTAGTGTGGGGATCCTGAGACAACAACACAGAATGCATCAGACAGCAATGGGAATGTGACTGAAGCCAAGATGCTAAGTTAGGATCCATAACATTGCCGCTCCTTTGTATTTTATCAAGAATCTCTGAGTACTTAGCAGAAGCAACAAACTAGATGTGACAACAATATTCAATGGTAGATTTTAGTCAGATTCAGTCGGTCAACACTTTTTTTTTTATCATTTCAGAATTAATTTTTTAAAACCAGAAATAATTAATAATACACCTGATGAATTGTTGATTGATTTAATTTTTTTATGGCTTATCAACCCTTTGTACATTATTGAAAGCCGAAACATATTTCAGTTTGTAGGAAGTTGTTTACAGTACCTGGTGTTCCCAAGCAGTCCTCCCTCTAAGTAATGACCAGGCTTGACACTAACTTCAATGATGTGTTTTCAGCATGATTTGACTGTAAGCACACCTGAGGAAAGCAAAAAACAAATTGGTTAAAATTGTGATAAAAGCAGTAGGTATTAAAAAGCTATTCTAAAATGCAGTGAAATCACATTTAGATATACTAGTCACTGGTGATGAAAAAATTTTCATTACAAGAACTAGAAACAAAGGAAATTGTGGTTACATTCAGGACATTTTGACATATCAACTTAAACAGAATCTACTGAAAAAAATTCTCTGTTTAGGATTTAAAGAAATTCTTTATTATGAACATCATTACAGTGACTGTTTGCTTCATTTGAAGGACTCATTGGGAAAGAAAAGAACTTTCCTCAATAAACAACTCATGAACTTTGACAGCAAAATGTTGCAATTTTGCTGATAATTATATTTTGAAAACCTATATTAGTTAAAATTTGATAAAATAAATAAATTTCATACTCTTAAATTAAAGCAGACACCATAAAAAGTATTTTATAAATTGACCAACTTCAAACAAAATAAAATTTTATTAAATATTATTAATGAAACAATATTTCAACTAAGAAGAAACCTACTTAAAATAGAATTTAATCAGCTTGTACATTATATAAAAAGATAAAATTTATGCATTATTTAAAACTTATAAAAATTATTATCTTGCAATGTTTCATCTTCGTAACATTTATAATAATTATTTATATTTTAATACCTTTCATCAAAAAACAAAAACAAAACATAAATTATTTTCATACACAATCATGTGTTTACAAATATACCCATGCAGAATATATTTCAAAGATACATATAAAAAAGAAATATTCCCTGCATTTCAACACATTCACTACACTATTGTGTATCTGTACAAATTAACTTGAATTTTTTTTCACTAAAAAGATAAGTGACTTTATTTCCTGTTCAGCCACATTTTATTATTTCCCCTTCACAAAAATTATTTTTTTCCTTTTTTTTTTAATAATGGCACACTCACACACATATTTCAAGCACACAATCAAAGATAAAATTTATTATAAAACTTTTGCATATAAAATATTTTAAAACCTTGTTATCCATTCTTTACTTTTCAATTTTCAATAAATTTGTGGAAGTTTAAACAAGGTCACATAAAAATTAAAACTTCCACACAGTAATCATGGAACTGTGATTGAAAATGTGGGAAAATTCTTCAGAATATCATTTTTTGCTTCATGCAACAATTTGAAGATATTGCAAGGAGTCCTTGAAGAATTAATTGAATGAAAACTTTAAAATTTCTTTTTTTATGATTCACAATTTACCTGAAAGGTGAGATGGTCATAGAAAATTAGGGAAAATAGTTTGATAGCTAAATAAGGATGCTATAAATTTAGATGAATAAAATATTTTATAATAAAAAAAAATGCTAGAAATATTTTCATCATTCTAATATAGCAATATAGTATGGATTTTTATATCTTTTCTAGTGCTATAAGCAATGGGCTAAACCTGCAAATGTAACTATTTGAGATGATTAATAATCCTAATCAGCTGATTAAAGGTTAAAAAGATTTGACCAAACAATTATCAGGTTCCATTGCTTATAAACTCTCTATCAAAGCCAGTAATTTTTCTGTTGCATTGTCTGTATAAACTCTGACCCAAGGCCCCATATCCTTTTTCTTGTCTGTCTACAGAACTTCTTCCATTCCTATTAATCTTCTGATAATGCATTTTTATTACATTTTGTTGCCTTTGCTACTTTTTCACTTTTCCTACACCCTGTTCTTTTCTCTGATTACTGAATATCAGTCTTCTTGTCAATGTAGTAAGCAAAACCCCTGCTGAGAACTAACTGTAGTTTATTAGATAAAAGCACAAGAAGATACTAGTTTACTAAGGATGAATTACAATTTATACTAATACTACAAACATGACTGGTGTTGTGCCTGCAACTGGCGGCTGATAGCTAAAGATTTCTTCCATTTGAAGGAAGTTATTTTATTACCTCAAATATCCTACACCCTGACCTTTTCCATGCTTCCTCATTTATCAGAAGCCCACCTCAACTTCTCAGGTCTCTTCCTCAACTAACAGACCATTCCATCAAGCAGCCAGCCAAGTTTGCCTTTTTAATAACCTCTTCCTTACCTTGCTGACTAGTTTCTACACCAGTACTGCCCCCATCCTGACTAATATTAGGATAGTACACCATTCATCCTTTTGAGAGGGTAGAAGTTTACATTCCATTTTACACAGCTGGGTACTCACACCCTCACACATTCTTTATTTCTTACTCCCACACTAGAGCATTTAACTTGAAAGCACCATATCATTGGAGTAAATATGTGTGACTAGCTTATCTACAAACTTTAAAAACTGCCTTAAATCTTAGTGTGTAAATTACTTTAAGAAACAAATAAAATAGGAATTAAAAAAAAAAAGCAAAAAACATTGAAGTAGGAGAATACTAGAAATAGGATACTTTTTAAAATTAAATTTTTACTCCCCCTCCAGATAAATGCCCCCAAAAGGGCTCCACTTAATATCTTAGACAAGGTCACAGACTTCTGACAAGCACCAAAGTTAATATCTGAACACTACTTTATCTGTTGAAACCACTCCCCAGACAACTCCCAAAATACCTTTTTAATTTTTTGAGACTCCTAACTGATGCATCATATCTTCGTTTCCTAAAGTTAGCATTTACTTCCTGTCTTCACCTGCAAATGAGTACATCTGTTAGACTCTAAGAGAATCCCTAATATAGTCCTTAAAACATTAAAAGGATTTTTTTCTTTTCAATCTTGGATTTTTTTTCTCAGTGACTTTTATTTTGTGAATATCTCCCCCCCCCCCCATAAAAATTTTGATTTCTTTAATCCATGAGAATATGTTTAACCAGTATCAAACAGTTATTTAACCCTTACCAGACTGAATTTATTTCTAAATTTGACCAGTTTTAATGTAAGTCAAAATTAAATTCAATTAACTTCTCTATACCATATATACAAAAGGGAGCAAAAAAGTTCTTGGCCCAATCCACTTGTCAAAATCTGACCATATGTCCATCAGAAACTTTGGAAGGAAGGATTTCTTGATTGGGTCAAGAACTTTTCAGCAACCCCTCTTACTCTAATAAGATTATAGCAGAGACACTTTTTACTCCTGTATATATGGTTTTAGCCATTTCCATTAAATTCATTTGCAATAAAAAATACAAAAAAATGCCAAATATCTTGTGGTAAATATTGCATTATGTATTGTCATCAATTTGACCTACACATGGCCTACTGCTTGTGCTGTTAAAGTTCAAGTCATCATTGGAACTAAATTCATTTATTCCCCTCACTTCATACACATCATTATCAAGAATGGACTACAAGGCCTCTGAGATATTCATAAACCCATGTCTGGTTGTCATGGTATTGAAACTAAATTCATCTATTTTCTTTGCTGCAAAGTAGTTGTCAAAACCAAGGTTACTTAGGCATTCACAAGTCTGTCGTATTGTCACAGTATTGCAATTCAATAATCTGATGAAAAATCACAAAATAAATTGCTCATTGTTACATCAAAGCTATTAGATATTATTAGATTTGTTTGTAAACAAATGCACACTTTTTGTCACCTATATTTGTGCAGTCTGTCTGAAATGGGTTAATAAAATTTTTGTTTATTTGATTATTAGGTCCATTTTAGTGGCAGACTGGGTCTAAAAATATTGGTTGCCAGGGGACAAAGAGAGTCCACCCACAACTACAATGCTGTCATTTAATTTTCATAATGAATAAATAAAACTTAAAAAATACATATAGAAAAAAGGGTAATTTTTTTTTAATGGAAAACAAAATGTGTATTTCTTAATAATCAGTGTACATTGGCTGTACATATTACTAGCAGTAGATAACAAATGTAAATACAGAATTTTATAATTGAATATTTTTTAATTTTAAGTAATTGGTTGATATTTTGAATAGTCTCCGGCACAATTTACTCCTTAACAGATAGTTCAAAAGCATAATACAACATTGCATTACTGTCGTCTATATTAATTTTTTTTATACGATTTAGTCCTGGCCAATTATAAAACAGATCAATCAGTGAATAATTAAATATATTTCTACATTAAAATTGAGAGTATCTCAATTCACCACCAATATTTGATCAATGCTACCACAATGATAATATACGAGAATGGGGAAATTAGCTGTTTTCATACAGGAAACATTTGGCCATCATAATAGTGTCAGTTGAAATTTATAAAACCTTTTTATTAAGACAGTTTTTCAGGAAATTAGACTTAAGTCAACCAACCATTACAAATCCTAGTATTGATTGGAATTTCCTTCTAAAAGTTTTCATTTTTGATTGTGTGAAAGTTAACTGCTTGGTTATGATTTGTTTTCTTTTTGAGTTAAAAGGTCCCTGAAAAAACCTGTCTTGTGAATCCTCCTGTGATGACCATAAATGTCTCCAACAAAACATAGGCAACCATTGACTGTTTTTGTTGCTGTTTCCAAAGAATCATAAAATAAAGAAACATTTCACCTGAGTTAGCTTTAAATTTCTTTTTATTAAATTGTTCAAGAGATGGTTGCTCTAATTTTAGCACTCTAACACAAATGTTGCTAAGTATAAACCTCCTATTAAATTCCTGTGGGTTTCTCTTTCTTTCTCTGCTACAATCCTCTAATTGCTGGCAGAATTTCTTTCTTTTTGACTTCTTCAAACTTCCTCTATTACTATACTTATCTTCTGATACACAATAATCTTTTAAGTGATCTTATACAGACTCTTCATACAAATGTTTTATGGAGTAAATACGCTATCAATTCAATTATGCCTTTGAACATATTAGCATTTATGACTTAAGAAAATATTGGTCTTATGATCTGGATTCTCAGAGATTCTGAATTCTTTATAGTAGTTTCTTGGCAGTGCCCAATCTCCTTTCTATATAACATTATCCAGGTGGTACTAGATTGCCATGTGCCAGTTATTGGTTCAAAATTCCAAGAACATTACAATAGGTGCCTGAAGAAGGCCAGAGTATACAATGGTTAAAATGTTGGGAATATAAAAACAACTAAAATGAGGTCAATGGTTCAAATCAGTTTAAAATAGGTACCTCCATGAAAATGCTAGAAAATCAGCATACCATGATGCTCCAAGCATAAGGAAAACATAGTTTTATCATCAAGATCTTTGTTGTTATTATTAAGAAGGAACAAAGTATTTATTGATTATTTAATTAAATTTTTTACTCCTTTTTAGAACATACAAAATTTTGTTGAAAAAAACTTTCTTGCATCATTGATTGTATTAACTTTTAGCATAGCAAATTTTGGCCTCTTTTTTTGTGCTGACAGACACATTAATTTGGAAATTCTTGCAAAAATCAAATCATTGTCAGATTTTAATGAAATTTTCAGGGCTTATTCACAAATGAATGAAATTAGTTTTGAATTTTTTTATTAGAAAATATTGGTAAATATATATATATATATATATATAATATATATATATATATATATATATATAAATATAAAACTTGAGAAATTCAACATAATCTTTAGTGACTATATTAATTAAAAGTAGAATTCTTTGAAGAATTCAAATCACTAATTTTTTAAAAAATTTTTTTCAAAATTGGACTTCGTCTTACTAAAAATCTGTTTTGAATTGGAAAATGATAAATGCAATAAAACTAAAACATTATTTAATTAGAGAAGCTTTTAAATTGCTTTTATGAATTAGATAAAGACAATATTGTCTGAAGAAAAAAAAATTTTTCAACAAAAAATGGAATTTTACAAGATTTGTGTTCATTTTTTACAATTTTAAATTGAATAATTTATAAAGTTTTTAAATCTTCAAAAAATTAATTTTCAGTGTGATAATTCTTAGGAAATATTGTTATTAAGTAAAAATATATTTACTAATCATATATTTATTGTAAAGCTTATTACAATGTGATGATACCCAAATATTTTTAAAAGAATTTCGATTTATTTTTGTATATGTGATTATGTGCAGAATTTCTGAAGTATGGATGTACAAACCAATAAATCTATCATTAAAAGATCATGCATTTCAAGGGTTGTCCCCCTTTATAAACTTAATCATCTGCTCCACCATACTTAACTATGAACACATTCAGATGTCAAGCTACTGTCAATAAATCGATTAACACATCAGAAAAACAAGACCCTCTAGTTAAAAAATGTTTGTATACAACATTTTATACTATAAGTAATATTTGTTTCAAATCGGATTAATTTAACTTTAAATTTGCTAATTTTCCTCAAATAAAGTTTCAGAAATGTATATTTTATTTTTGCAAGATTTAATACCAAGAATTGACTTTTGTTTCCAAATGTGTAAAAAAAAAAAAAAAAAAGTCTGATTTTTATCGATTTTACTGAAAAAGCAAATCAATTCTGATCAATATACTTTCTGTTTGAAATACACCAGAGTATTTTGCTTACTGGAAATAGTAAATTTAAAATCTTTTAGCTTTCGATTAAAGCTAAAATAAAAGCTTCAAGAAAGTTTTTTTTCATATTTAAAAATTCATTTTAAACATTACTGAATTAGTGGCAGTACATAGTGTAAAATAATGGTTCTACTGAATAATTTATAGATCATTTTCTGAATGAACCTTTGAAAATGTGACTCCTGTACCATATTGGCTCTGTATACAGATTGTCCCCCTTTATAAACTTTATAAAAAACTGAAATCTTGACCCTGTAACATTTTTGTAAGATGGCAGTAAAAGATGATTCTACTGAATAAGTAAGGGAAGATCAAGGTGAAAAGAATAATTTTAAATTCAAGAATAAAAATAAGCTAAAAACAGTAAAGCTGTCTAACAATAGCTAAATAGCATTTTTATTTATATTTTTCAATGTATCAAGAGTCAATGAGTTTGGTTGATGCGAAGGAAGTGAAGAGAGGCAAAACGTGAGAGAATGGAGAGCAAGGGGGAAATGTGAAGGGAGTAGAGAGTTAAGGCAAAATATGAAGAAAGAGTGGAGAGTTATGCTACAGTATGAAGGAAGAGTGGATAGTTTAAGTAAAAGATGATGTATAGAAAAACTATTGCTTCAGTAATAGAAAAAGCTGTTACTTTGTACTAGCATTATCTATCCCCATGCCAGAGAAGGATTCTCATCTTTCAGTTGTGTCTCTGTTTTTGGACAGTGTGTGACTCGGTTGTCGCGCTATCTGCAGACAGGGATGCAATTGGGGGAAAATAACAACTGAAGTGCTCAATCCTGAGGAACCGCTGAACACCCCCTCCCCCATTGCACTAGAGAGGTGGGGATCAGTAGTCATACTGATGCCAACACAATCAACAGTTGCAGGGGCTGGGCACTTTTTGTACCTGGCTTGAGTATACACATTTGGGTTCTCCACATTAAACCCGACCTTGTGTCACATCTCATCTCTGTGGGGAGGCTGGGGTCAATAATATCTATATAGTACAAAATGACTTTCTTTGGCGGACACTTCTTTTTGATTTGGATAGTTTAGTCTTTTGTCTGAGAAATAAAAAGAACTGATCTAACAGTTGGGGATTTGGCACTTGTATTTAAATTGTTGTTAGGAAGTTTTTGCATTGCACTGTAAGCATTTAATTAAGTGCTGGTCTTAATCTCTTTCTCTTGGTTCTGTTCATTTCACATTTAAAATAACTGCTATGTCAACAACAGATCCAACATGCAAGGACATCTCTAAGTCAAGTATCAATAATCTACAGTTTAATGACTGTGATAATGAGCAATTAATTTTTAAATTTATAACTGGCAAAAAAGACAAGTTTTTTTTTATACTTGTAAAAAAGATAAATGACATTAATGGGCAGAAAATCAGATATGAGATGAAAATATTGAAGAAAAAGTCATTTCAAAACTGATTGCTCATCTTCCAATTTCTAAGTTTGGTTCATTTTAGATATTGTAAAATGTCGCTTTTCTATTTTGGGATTTTTACAATGCCTGTTTTTACCTTGAATGAACAAAACACATACTTGCTGTCTTACCTTACTATGAAGACTTCTCTTTTTCTTCCTTCATTATTTGGAGCAAATGCCTCAACCTTGTTATTGGTTCTTCTCAAAGCTTCCTTTGAAAGTAATTTAATGGAATTTGCTGTTCCAGCATACAAAATAAAAATAATAAAACTGAAAGAAGGGAAAAAACTGGAGAAAATATCAAGAACTGAAAACATTGTGGGTCAGGAAAGGGCCAAGAAGTGTCTGTCATTGTTGAAATGTTTTGAATGATCCCAAAGAGCAAAAAGCCTGGAAGAACTGGAGATCTGAATAAGAATGGAAACCTTCTGAATATAAAAATTACTGAAAACAGCAAGAATACTAAAGAGTGTTTGGTTTCCTTAATGGTTTCATGACTGCTGTGCCACAATGATTGGTTGGAACAGTGCAGTCTGATTAAAGATTCTTCCCTGCTATTGATACCCTGTAAACCAATATATCTATGGAGTTATGATTAACAAATTAATCAAGTTGCTCATTACTAGCAAACAGTTCAATAATCACAAGGTGGTTTCCTCTTGTGGCGAGGTGAGTTCAGTAATCACCAGGGGGCTGCCTCTTGTGGCAAGGTGAGTTCAGTAACCACCAGGTGGCTACCTCTTGTGGCATTATGTTAGGCTATGTATAGCAAATACCTGTGTCAATGAAAAAATAGAGGCAAACAGGGGTGTATATAATCTACACATCTTTTGATTCCTCCTTTCTTCGTCTCCTTTTGATTGTCTTTCATTCTGCGGCTTTTTTTATTCTCTCCCTACCTAATTAAACATTTTTCTTTCGACACCATATGGAACTCCTACATATGGTCCATCACTAAAGATGCAGAAAAAAATGGTTGGTTCCTTAGACCACTCCTGCTCTACTCTACCTTTACAAGAGCTAGATTAGGCAAAAAGGGAGTACTCCTACCATATATGGGCTGGAGTTGCCCAGTCATCATTTTCTAATCTCAAGAGTCCAAAAGTGTCTCTGCATCCCTTGGGGGGTGACAAATTAATTTCCATC
Source organism: Acanthosepion esculentum (assembly GCA_964036315.1). Taxonomy (NCBI): domain Eukaryota; kingdom Metazoa; phylum Mollusca; class Cephalopoda; order Sepiida; family Sepiidae; genus Acanthosepion; species Acanthosepion esculentum. The sequence goes on along the minus strand of OZ038492.1, from coordinate 27,490,487 downwards.
TTGCAATCTTATTCTCACAGAAACATTGCAAGTCTCTCACTTCCCTATCACTATTTCCATGAAAAGTGTTCAGACTGACTATATTCCTAAGTTCCACAAGTTTTAAACTTTACAACTAAGACCTGCCATGTCACGCACATTGTAGGAAACCACCCTTATTATTCCATTAGTGAGATGTAAGCTTCTTCCCACAAACTGCTGCCTTGTGAAAGTTACTCCTATGAGAATGCTTCCCTGATCAATACAATCTTAACCTATTCAAGTTCGACCATTATCTTTCCCAAATGTCCACATAAACTGTGTCTCTTACTTAAACTGTAACCCTCTACCTCAAGTGGATTTTGGGCATGGTATAGGATGAACGTTACTTAAAAAACCCCCAAAAAACCTTGTTCTCCCAAATTTATATCCTTTGAAGCATGCATAGGATGGAGTCTGTTCCAATCAATACTTTGAAACTGTTAAACTATAGTATCCTTACTTTAAGCAACTTACACTAAACTTAACATAGTTTTTTTTCACTTTCCCATATTACTCTCTCCCACTGTTTCCTTCTCCTTTACTTTTTAATTCTCTTTTAATTTTATCTTTGATTTTCTTTTCCTCTCGACAGGATAGTCAATATTATACAGGCTTGGAGACAAATGCTAAAATCATGAAGTCAGCAAAATAATTCTTTCCAATTGACTCTATCCATTTTTTTCTTTCATAATTTGACTAGCTGCATCTCAGCCATGCATGGACTCTAACGTCTTGCATCTTTCTATTCAATGGCCCTACACTCTGATTATGATAATGGATAAGGATGTTCAGTGCTTGGAAGGCAGATAATTAAATGTCAGTTAGAATATGAAGCCTTTCATACTGTCTTTGTTTTAAATGTCAACATCTTTGTTCATTCATTCAAAAACTTTTTGATCTTGGATTTGGGTTTAGATTGTCTATGTAATGATAAAGTAAACAGATTGATTCTCCTTTCCCTTCTTAATTCCACTTTTATTTTATGAATAGTAAAAGTTACTTGAACTCATTATACATGCATTATAGATGTCATTAATCTCTGGATTATTTAAACATTTTAGTAAAAATCTCCATTAACGTGTTGGGTTAACAGTGAACTTATTTTATAGAAATAAAAAGCATATTTAAAACATTAGTAAAGTCTTTTGATCCTTAGATTGATGATTGCTGTTAACAGCATAATGTTTCATGTTTTGCTTGAAATCTTGATATGAAAACTGACCATTCTCTAATGTATTATAGAGACCAGTTTCTTCACCTTTTTCTCTAGTCACAGAATTTTGACTAGTATTTGGTTCATAAAATATCTTGACAAAGTTGGGCTCACACTAAATTGGTGCTTATAACAATATAAGAAAAAAAAAAACTAACAAAAAGAAAAGGAAACACAAAATTAACTCAAATTATAATTAAATCCTTATTAAAAACAGGACATGTAAAAACAAATGAGATTTATTGTATGCCTGAAGCTCTGAGAAGTATTGTCATTCTCCCATTAATTATACCAACTCATAACTCCATATTTTTTTTATACTAGCACACTCTATAGTATTTTTTAAATTGTCAGAAATTGTCAAATGTAATGTTGACAAAATTTGATGAATTATCTCAGATACTTTCTTCACCTTTGTTGTTTTGATCTCTCTATTTCAGCTAATTGGCCATTCAATATTATCCAGGAGTAAATAGGATCAAATAATCAATTTTTAAATTTTTTGTCACTTCAAGCTTCTAAATTAGCAAGTAACAGGATATATATAAAGTAACAAATAGCAAACCTCTATAAAAAGTGAAACGTTAAATTTATAAGAAATTTTGCTTTTCATAAACATTTCCTATTTGTTTCATATCCTATCATTGTCAGATTCTAATCCATATTTGATCCCAATTCACACGCGCGCACACACCTATATATATATATATATATATATATATATATAATATATATATATATTATATATATATATATATATATATATATACACACACACACACACACACACACACAAATTTAGCCTAAGATAGGGGCCGGCAAAAATTAAAAATTTTTTTTTTTTTTAGAATTTGCAAAATTTGTTTTTTATTTGTAAAATGAAAAGCTTTAAAATCAAATATTTTTTTAATTAACAAATAACATAGATAATGGTGACTAGAATTATTAGCAATGATACATTGCAGGGAAACTTTTTCAAAAAAGAGATCAAATATTACAACTTTAGCTTAGAATATGTTGTGAAAAGAGAACAAGATTGTTGTATTACTGTATAAAAAATATAAAGGTTTCTCAGCATAAAATCAAAACTATTGAAACAAAAAAAATATGTGCAGTAAATATCTAAATGATCCTTTACTTTTCGGCATGAATATTAATTAGTAATTTCTTATAGATAAAAATATTTTCATGACTCATTTTTGTTGCCTAGTATTCAGAAGAACTTCCTCTACTCAAGCAATTTGTCAGAATCGAAAAACATTAATTTTATTATTTTATATGGGGGTCCATTTTACAATATAAATACAATGTCAAACTGATCCCTGAATTTTGGCATGCATGTAGTTTTCTTTCCTTTTTGAATTGACCAGTCTATTTAAGTATTACCGTTTTAAAATGAAATGTATTATTACTATGTAATGTGTGCATACATCTGATATTCATTTAATTTCCGGTAGATATAAATGTTGCAAGATTGAAATAAACTTGTCACATTTGTTTAAATTCCTTTCATCTACCTCCTTTCTTTGAAAATATATCTGCATAGTGCTCTAGTCAAATTTTTTCTTGAAAAATCCCCATGACCAGCTTAAGAAAAATGTAACATTTTTTATTTTAAATTAAAAAAAAAAAATTTTTCTTTGAAGTTGAAGGCAAAAATTGCTGTAAACATGGTTTGTTTTTAAGGGCACTATGGCATTTTACGATGGTACTGCAATCTAAACATATATATATATATATATATATGAGAGAGATAGATAAAGTATCACTTGAAAATTTGTGAAGTCCCTCCATTCAACATGGTTATAGTGAAAAAATTTAAAATAAGCCTGTTAACTGTTTATCCAAACACCAATTTGTAAATGGACTTTCCAAATAATGACCACAAACTATTTATTTTTAAAAAAGGGATTTATTTCCCATACTGAAAATTTGACATGTGCAAAAGTAAGTGAACCCTTTTAGTTAGTACCTTGTGGCACTTCCTTTTGCAGCGATTACTTCACCCTAACATCTGTAACCACTGACCAGTCTTTCACATCTGGTGTTGGGGATTTTTCGCCCCCTCATCCTTGCAAAACTCTGACTAGAGGAACATCTGGCATGAACTGCCAGTTTCAGGTCTAATCACATTTTTATCAGATGGAGATTCTGACTTTGACTAGGCTAATCCAGAGTAGGGAGCCTCTTTCTTTTAAGCCATTCCTTGGTAGTTTTGCTGGTGTGCTTAGTCATTGCCTTGGAGAACCCATTTTCTACCATGCTTTGACTCTCTCATTGATGGCAAGAGATTCTGATCCAGAATTTGTTGAATGGACTGAGAATTCATGTTTACTTGGATAATATGGAGTCATCCAGGTCTAGAGGCAGAAAAGCAGACCAGATCTTAAATTTTACCATCATGCTTCATTATTGGTACAAGGTTCTTTACTTGATAGGCATTGTTTGCTTTTCTTCAAACATGGGAGTTTTGATTGTGACCAAACATTTCTATCATTGTTTTGTCTGTCCAGAGAATGGACTTTCAGAAGGCCACTGATTTGTCCAAGTGTTCTCTGATAAAGTTTAAACAGAAAATGCTTTTTTTCTTCATTGAGAGCAGAGGCTTCCTTCTAGCAATCTTCCAATGAATACCATGTCTATTCAATTTCTGTGATTATAGATGCATATACATTTACTCCAGATGCTGTCAGAGAGGCCTGCATCTCTCTCTAGGTGATGAGTATTTCTTGGTGATAATTTTGATGGTTGTCCACTTGTAGGCAGAGTTGCAGTAGTGTTGACTATCCTCCATTTGTAAATTATGTCTTAAAGTGGATGAATAAATGGAGATGCAATCTTTTTATATGGTCTTATATCTTTTAGTAGGCAGTGATGACTGACCTGGGTGTTAAAACATTTGCAATAAAAAAAACAAACCTTGCACTAGACATAAAGAATGAGAACTTAAAATATTCACAATGGCTGGATACCTCATGAACAATCTGTGAAATCCTGAGATCTTATAATATTTGAACTATCAATTATTGATTTTCTTTGATAGCTGTTCACACGTGTTCAAAATTTATCAGTCTTCGAGAATGTGAATAGCTTTCAATGGGTTTCTGGCCACCCTTTGATTCTCCTCCTCATCCAAGTACAAAAATTTATTTATCTTTCAATTTGTTTTAGCAGATAAATGTTCAAGTTTCAAGTAAAATTTGATTCATATATGCTGTGAATGTGATGGTCACATAATACATTCAGTGGCATCTCACTTCTGACTGACTAACCTTTTGGAAAATAAATGCATTATAAGATCCCCTTTGATTGCTAAATTTCATCAAGGGGCTGTACAATACATGTGTAAATAAAAATGTCTTGTTTATTACTAGACAGATTTCATATATATAATGTAGCAACAGGTCTCAAACTTTTCTTATTCATTACACACTTTAGAACATGTAAAAAATATTTTGGCACACTTTGTACATGTACTTGCAAGTCAGCTAGTTCTACATTGCCAATACAAGGAGACTTCAGTACACAGAGAATAAGAGACTTATTTAAAAACAGTCACCACAGAGAAAAGGAACTACTTCATCCTAGGAAAAACACATCATGGAATACACAGTTCAACATAGAATGCAGTTGCTGACAAATGGAATCTTTATCTTTTCTTAACAGATACCTACAGTTTCCTGAAGGCCATCACAAATGAGTCCTTAAATACCTACTGAATTCCTGCATGTTCATTAAGCATTATAAGAAATCTGCTTGCATATATGTTTATTTCATATTGCAAAGAGCTGCCAGCATGCACGGTATCATATTTATTTTTCTTCAAATAGGCAAATCAGAAATTTGTGTCAGTGCATAAACCTCATGTGGCCAACTACATTGCAAACCTTCTGCTGCCAGTGTCTTCATTTACTTATTACCCACCACTGAATTTAACACTTTTTTTCCCCCTCTAAGCATTTCACCCCAAACAAGGCAGGAGTGCCACTAGTACACATGGTTACAGAGAGTGAAAGTAAGAGAAAAGACTGGGTATAGAGGGGATTAAAGAGAGGATAAATGATGAACAGGGGTTCAAGACAATGGAAGAGTGATTGATACATTTAAATTTTTGAAGATTGTAGTTATTAGGGAAGCAAGTAAGAGGAAGGGAGTTCCACTGTAAGTGGAACCAAGTGTCTACTTCAGTTGTAGCTGACAGTTATATATGAACTTTATGAATTTCAGTATGTAATTTTAATGTTTGAAACATAATTTTGCTCTTTCATGGTGCACCTAATTTTATCCTGGTGTACACTAGTACCCCTGCAGCACACATTTTTGTTAACAATGATATAAAGGAAGATTAATAGCTATCAAAGTTTCCATAATAAAAAGGGACACTCGGAAAGTAATACCTCCTATTTATTTCCACAGAAACTGCAACAAATACAGAAACACTGATACTATTGCGCAGGGAAATTCTTCAGTGACAAAACACTGTTGTTCCACTTTGTCACTATCCATTTTCACTAGCAATGAACAACAGCCTGTATGTTGTGCTTATAAAAGTATACACCAGCAAATGTGATTCACTTTTTCATACACATCTGTATCAACTTTGCTGAAACACATTATCCATTCCTGATATGTACTCACATCTACTGCTTGGCCTTCATAAGCATTCAGCAAGTGTAAATGGATTCAATTTTGTCCACAATGAATAATTCAATGAAACAATTCTATTTTGTCACATTGCTTAGTCAAACCACTGCTCAGCAAAAGGCAAAACAGAAGTTATGGTTTATTGGTGAAAAGGTTGAACCTCTACAGACACTTCAAACATCTGCATCTGATGTCAGCATAATGAACTAGGAAACATTACTTTTGTATTGACCATTATACATTTAGGGCATAAATAGATATGAAGAACTTGGTACTTTGCTAAGCTAAGCTTAGTTTTGGCAAAGCTAGCAAAAGTTCATATTATACTATGCTGAAAATTAGATTTCTTTCTGATTCACTCTACATGTTGGCCACATGTGAGCACTAAGAAAGCAAAAACCCCAAATAAAAAGTTGTCCTCTAAGCATCACATCTGACCCACAAAATAAATCCCTTCAAAAATCTAAAATACAACATAAAATAAATCACAGATGTTGCCACCAAAGAAAAAGGATGAGCTCAGAAGTTATCAGATTTGCTTTTAAGAAAGCCGCTTATAAATAACTGAAACAGAAGTAATGATGATAGACCCACTGTGAACACCTGATGTTACCACTGTGACTTTGGCCAACCAATACACACATCCACTTGAGACCCACCCTCCACAAAACACTCACATCATGTGTACAAATATTCTACTTGCATCCTCTGTATCAGTGGAGATCAAGCTTCACTAATTCACTCCAGGCCTCTCTTGACATCACCAACATGACTTTGGTCAACCATAACAAATGCATCAACTCTAGGCCTTACCAACTCTACCCTTCCTTCTAAACCTCCTCCCTCACCCACATTTAGAGATATTCCACTTGTATCTGCTGTATTGATGTCACATGTGACAAATGAAATAATATAAAGAGAATGACAGAAGAACAATTGAGTTTTATAGTAAACAAAGTAGTTTTTATTATAATTTTAGTGATTATGGTCAGTGGCAAAATAATGTTTACTGATAAGTTAGAAGTACTTCAAAATAACTTCAGTCAGGAGTTGCTGGGTTTTTGTGGTATAGTTTACATGTCCAGTCAGCAAATGGTTGTAAATGGACTGCTTTGAAGCAGATTTCTGCAAGAACTGACTTAGTGAGCCAACTCACTTAATTTTGGCACCAACCAACAAATACAAATACCCAGATGAAAGACCTCCACTTTGTAAGGTCATCTGACCACATAAAATGACCTAGAACTCAAAAGGTTTTTTCATAAAAAATAGATTTTCTTAACAATTAGCAATACAAAAGAATTTTATATTCATAATTCGTCTTTTCCTTTCACTTCAGTGATGGTACACTTGTTTATTCTGCTGTGCTACCATGTGTGTGTTTATAACAATCACAAACATGAATCACTTTTTTTTCTTTTTTTTTTTTTTTTTTTTTTTTTTTTTTTTTTTTTTTTTTAAGCGTATCACCCCGAGCAAGGCCGGTGGCCACTATCACGCAAGGGGTTACAGAAGGGTTGGAGGAAGAGCAGATAGGAGTGGTAAAGGAAGGGTTGTGGAGAAAGAGAAGGACGGAGGGCCGATCGAGGTGGGGAGGTTACGGGAGATATAGAGCGAGAGCAGATAGGAATGGAAGATGTCAGGAAGTGGATAGATGAAGGCAACTGGAGATGACGATTGACGCTACACTTAAACCGTTGGAGATTGTATTTGTCAGGGAAACAATAACGGGGAAGGGAGTTCCATAGGCGAGATGTGCACTAGTAAGGATTGAATTCATGACTAAATAAACATAATCTTTTAGACCAAATTGCTAGCCATATGATGACACGTGAAGATACAAGGAATATAATATTAGATTGGTGCAAAAATAATGTCGTTTTTTGACATGATCTTGTACGTCAAAAAACGACATTATTTTTGCACCAACCTAATATTAATAATTCAAATGTTAGCCATTTAATACTTGTTTACATTCTGCTAGATAAAAAGGTTTCAGTGAGTAATCTTGACATTTATGATCAGTATGTTCATTAAAATTTAAATTCTTTTTCATTTTGTTATGAGAGCTGTGAAATCGTAATCAAAATCGGGCAAGTAAAGAAATTTAATTATTTGGCACAATGTGACACCGGAATCTAAAGGTGCATTGGAATAGCAAAAGATGCCATCCGAAAAAAAAAGTATTAAGAAACTGGAAAATTTTGTTACAAAGGAAAAAGTACTAAATATTCTATATAATTTTTATTCTCCTATATGGCAATGAATGCTGGACAATTTCCTCACAGATGAAGAGTGACTTATACTTAGAATCAGAAAAAGACAGTTAACATTTTTGGAACACATACTAAGAAAGGATTTGGAGAATTTGACACTCAAAGGACATATTGAAAGCAAGCAGGTTAGAGAGAAACATTGAGTAACATACCAAACAAGCATGTTTAAATGGATGACAAAATAAGGTCCAGAAGGAATAGTAAAATGACAAATATTGCTTAGAGCTACAAAGGATAGGAAGTTGTGGAGAGCCATGATTGCCTATGTCCTGAGGGGGCATAGCAAATAAAAGATTTTAGATTTAAAGATTTTTCTCTTTATTTACTATTAATTACTTGGCTTTCAGTCTATTCCTTAAAAGTTAATGTTTGATGCTTCATCTAAGAAATTGTAGATTCAAATACTGTTTCTCATGATTTGATCCTTCAAATCATATTTCAATGAATATTCACTTTAAAAACAGGATATCAATCTTTAGACTTTTAGTCATCTGTTCAATTTTTTAATTATATCTCTAGTTAGTCGTGAGTGAATTCAATCACTATTGTTTTCTTCTGTATCAGATTTTGTTGTTAGATATGAACTTTCGTGATGTGATAATGAACATTCGATAATGAATTTAAATTCAACTGCAAATGCACAAAACTTAAACATTGTCATTTTCTAAGAAACTTGATAAAATAAATGTCACATGATCTGTTTGATCTGAGTCCACTTCTAGCTACTTTTGACATTTCTTTGAATTCTTCTAAACATTCGTTGTTTGGCAGCAGTTAGTCATATGAAATTTCAATTGGTTTTCTTAATGATTTCCTTGTGTCATCAGATCTTTTAATGACTTCTAGTATTCATATTTTTATTTTACATTAAAAAGTTTCCTTTTTAAAGCTTGTTATTGTTTCATTTCTTTTATTAGTTTCATGCATTTTTTGGTATTTACTGTTCATCTTTCAGTGATACAGGGAGGAAATACGGATAGGAAGATTGTGCAGTGTCAGGCCTCCAAGTGAATTTTTTCTGATTTTATTTAGTTTTTCTTCTTTTTTTTTCTCCTTTTATTTCTATATCATTTCTGTTCATTCTCATACCTTTTTTGTTTCAATTTCCTCCCCCACCCCAATTATTTTTCTGATCCTTTTTATCATCTCTTCAATTTTCTGCTATCAAATTAAGTCTGCCATTATTTTCTTTGGCTGTTCTCCCACGCATTATCCCTATAAATCATCCTCATACTTACACATTTTTTGGCTTACCTCTTTTGCAGGCAGTGATTCATTGTCTTTTCATTCCCTATATCCTTCTCTAAACAGTTACTTTTTCTCCCCTTTCTATTTTTGCTCCTTTCTTGTTGCCCACTTTCTCTCTCTCTCTCCTTGCCCTCTCTCTCTCTCTCCTTGCCCTCTCTCCTTGCCCTCTCTCCCTCTCTCCCCTTGCCCTCTCTCCTTGCCCTCTCTCTCTCTCTCCTTGCCCTCTCTCTCTCTCTCCTTGCCCTCTCTCTCTCTCCTTGCCCTCTCTCTCTCTCTCCTTGCCCTCTCTCTCTCTCTCTCCTTGCCCTCTCTCTCTCTCTCTCCTTGCCCTCTCTCTCTCTCTCCTTGCCCTCTCTCTAGCATTTATTCCCCTTTCTTTCACTCTTGCCCCCCTTTCTGTCTCTATTCCTTTTGCTTATCCTCTCTCTCTCTCTTATCCTCTCTCACCCCCTCTCTTTCCCTTGTTTATCCCCCTCTCCCTCTCCACTGCTTATCCCCCCTCTCTCCACTGCTTATCCTCTCTCTCTCTCTCTCACACACTCACACACACACACACACACACACACACACACATACACCTTTTGCTTTACCCCAGTTTCTTTCAGTACTTTCTACCATGAAATGCACATTATGTTGTATGAAAAGGGGTATTTAAGAACCATCTGGGTACTAACATAAAATAAATTTTAAGGAATATTTTGTGGGAGAAAACATGCGTATTATATAATGATAAATAGGACAAGCATCATCTTGTACAAAGGAAAGAAAACCCAATCAGTGAGGAAATATTTTCTACACAACAGGATAAATCAATTTTGTTGTTTATACTGATTGTTTACAGAAGAGTGCAAGTGATTGATTTTATTTGACTCAACTGTTGAGTTGATGGCTCCCTACTACCACTGACTGGTTCTTTGCCTGTGTACTCCCCTCTCAGGCTCCTCACTCTTCCACCAAACCCCCACTCCAAATTTACCACTATTCCCTCTCTATATCTCTGCCTTCTTTTGAGCTCTACTTGGAACACAACATGCCTGTGTCAGTTCAGTGAGTCGGCTGCATTATGCACAATGAAAAAAATCTTTGCTGGTTCAACACGTTTGAAGAATTGGTAAATTGGTACTGCTCTTTATCCTGCTTCCGATTCCTGGCTGCCACACTTTTTCTGTTTTCTTTTGTTCCATGTGCAGAGTAAAAGTGCTTTTCTTTTCTTTTCATGATTCCTTTCCTTTTGTCTTTTTTCTTCTCTTCTTTATAAGCTCTCTTTATACGATAGAAAAATCTCCAATAAGAAGATACAAACCTCCTCATGCTGTCATCATCCCATGAATTTTTGTATAGAAAATTTCAACTGGTGTGCAGTATGATTAACTTAATGTTACTTAAAGATGAAGGACTGTCATTATTCTATTAATTATTCATCATCTGTTGTTTTGGTTACAAATGTTAGGAAGTTGTGGAGAGCCGTGATCACCCATGCCCTGAAGATGTTACTTTGATTACTAAATTTCTGCTAATGTCTGCAGAAGTGAAGCTTTACTCTTTTGAAATCTCACACCACTTTGTGATACCTCAATAAATATTTTTAAAAATTGATCCATATTAATGAACTTTGAACATTAAAATACTCAGAATGCTTTTAATTTAAACTAAATATGAGGTTTTAGTGCTTAAAATTTTAACCTGCCTCATACTTTAAAACTAAATGGAAGTATGAAATGGAGTAAATTTTTAAACACCAAAACCCTTGATTTACTTTCAAAATGTAAGGTAGGTGTAATGACAAAAGTATGCAGGTGTGGGCTTTAAGAAAGCTTTATTCTACTGAGAATACAAGGTTCGCATATAGTGTCCTTTTATAGTCCCAGTAAGCATAAATAAAAGAGAGTAACAAAACGATTTAAATTTGCTTTGAAATACAGCAAAGTATTTTGCTTATTGGAAATATTAAACTTAATCTGTTAGCTTGAAATTAAAACTCAAATAAAAGTACCAAGATTTAATTTTAAGCTTTAGGTATCACTTTTCTTTGGAGGCACAGATACATACATCCACACACGTGTGTGTGTGTATAATATATATATATATATATATATATATATATATATATATAAGTGGTTGTGAGAAATGAAACAAATTTTACATAGTTTCTAGGATCTGCTCAGTTGTCATAGTCCAAGTACTCTATCATGGAGATTGGCTTTATATTTAAAATTTTTCTCATTTTTCATGTTGATTTCTTTCCTTTTAAATTTTTCTAAATCTTTCCATTTCTTCAGTGTAGGTAGGTAGCAAAAAGGTATCTGTGGTTCCTTGGTCTTTTCTGAAAATATTATAATACTGTTATATTCCTATGCTTTTCAGTGCATTAGAGAAGTGTTGTCTGGGGGATGGTTCCTAGGCTACCTACAACTCTTTTTTTTTTTTTTTTTTTTTTTTAAGCTCTCCTCCCATCTGAAATATAGGAAGCTTGAGTTGGATGTGTTGTGATTAGCTGTTTATGGAGGCATATTCACTAAATCGTTCCAAGAGCAATAGATACAAGGTTATGCAGACATCTGACATTTCTCCTGCCTCTTCTCAGCAAAGATAACTTGAAACAAACACATTCCACTTGTGCCTTGAAATCCTGGGATGCTGTATTATTTGGATGTTGCCCTTGCAATAAATTTGGAATGACAAGTTACAGATCAACTCAAATTGCTTAATACACCTGCAATAAGTAAATACTGTATTTGATGACATATAAGACCCACTTTTCTTTTTCTTTTCTTTTTCAAACATTAGAGTTTTATAAATTTGTAATAAGTACATGAATGAAAATAAATTTGTTTTAAATTAAACCAAATAGGGAATATAGATGAAGCTTTGGTAATATTTGATGCAATAATTCTTTTCTTAATATTCCTTACTGAAATGTAGGTAGAAACTTGCATATTTATGGGTCTTGTATGCTATTAAATATGGTAATTTGCAGCCTTGTGCCAGATAGAGAAAATCTTAGTAAATGCCTTAAAATGCTTGCAAATATTCACCCATGTTTGCCTTTTATTGTTTTGTTTTTTTAAACAGTAAAATGTGATGTTTACACCTGTATCAGTTGGCCAAAAATTACATGTTCAACTTCTAAGTACTGCTTAATAGCTCAGTGAATTAAAGAGCAGAAAGGTCTGTTCAGAAATTTTTAAGCAAATACTTTGAAGTGTAATGAGCGTCTTTCATGAAAAGTCAATAAAAAATAAATTCCAGACAGGAATGAAGAATTTCTATATCCTTGAGATTTGTTTCACCAAATATTTGCAAATTATTCTCATCTCTATTATTTTTATATGAAACATTTTAACTGGTAGTTTCTTTGGGTTTCTTATGTTTCAACTTGGATTTTTTTCTTCATAGTTCGTCTGAGATTTTAGAATCCTATCTTGCCTACAGATAGTTGGAGAATAGGTATTTTATATACTTTAATTGTAACTAAACATTATATATCTCAATTTGTCCAATGGAATAGAGTATTTATTTTGCATATCTTCAGATACCAAATGACCTTTTTTTTTAAATACACTATCAGATTTTATAATGAAAGTCAATTTTTTATTTTTTTTATTTTTATTTTTTATTTTTTTTACAATAAAATTGGTTCTAACCAATTGATGCTGGTAAGTTTTCAGATGAATATAAATGTACTATTAAATCATTTTGGTTGATGTCTTCATTAGCTTACCTTATGAGATGCATCCATTTTTTTGTTACTATTGTCTTCATATGGGTAATAAACAGATTATTTCATACAAATAGACAAAGTTCTTACAATTGCATTTGTAACATTTCTGATAAAATTTTAACATAGCTTTATGACTGTCAATTGAAAAGAAGAAAAAGAAAAAAGTATGAAGTGGTTTCTAAAGACCATTAAATGCAACATATTCTTGAGGAAGATTAGAAGTTATGAAATAATGAGAATATTTAATCTCTAGAATTTGAAATGATATATTAGCCAAAATATTGTTTTAAAAACAACAAAAATAAGTCTGATAAAATAATGGAATCACAAGAATATTTAATCTCGGGACTTCAGAAGACAATTATTATACCTTCTCTCAAATACAGCTGCCTGCATTCAAGCAAGAGTTCTATGACACATCTCTAAATGTACACGAATGCATTCTATTCTTTTGTCTTCTCCACTTGCAAGAGACATTGAACTAGTTATCTGATTATAACAGGTGATGCTAAGCATCCACAGAACAGTGAAAGGTGGACACAAATGTATACACAATACTGGTTTTGAAGAGAAAATTAAGATGAATCCTATGTTTTCACTTTAAAGAGGTCCTTTGGTAATGGTAATATTAGATGTTTCCCTATAAAGAAACATTTGATATTTGTTGAGTGAGCAGCCAGTACTGCTTTCAGTTGAGATTTATAAAATCTTTGTCTTAAGACAATACATCAAATCATCTTTAAATTAAGTGGCAGCAGAAGAATTATTGTTGAACTTTTAAAAGGTAAACTTAAACATTAATTCAATACTTAAATGCAGCAATCAATTTTGAGTTCTTCTGTAGATTATTGATGCCTAATGCATCTACTTTTCCCTAGCTATTGTGATGATGGCCAAATCAAGAGTCTTTCACAGGAGGTTGCTTAAATGCCACCTGATAGGTTGGCTTTTAATCTAGTTTATAATAAAATATGCACTGAAATTTTGGATACAAAAGGAAAATAAGAGTTACTCCCTTTGAACCATGAAAGCAACAATAATAGCTAGTATAATATATTAATATATACTTTTAACCTCACATAATCTGGTAACCCTGAATCTGAGCTCAACGAAAATCGTTCCCTGTGCCTAACTTTTCCAGGGCTTATGACTGAGCTATGACTCATTGAAATCAGACCAGTGGGAGTGGAGGAGTTGCTTGGACACACACACACACACACACACACACACACACACACACACACACACACACACACAAACATGCATACACTGTACTTTATATATAAGATAAATATTGTAGAGTCATAGTCTTTAGATGTGTACATAAAAAAATTCAATGTCTTTTATTTTTGTTTATTAATTTATTTAGTATTAATTTTCAAATGTCATAACTTTTCTTTTCATTTAAAATGTTTATGGTTATGCATGTTGACTTTAAAAAGGAGCATTTCTTTTAAGGAGATATTTGAAAAACTTCAGAGTGTTAGTTAATATTTGGGCAAGAATCAATAATTGCACTTTCAAGAACTTTTCATCTAAGTTATTTTCTCTTTTAATAAGTACAGCTTAAATCTTTTTGCATCATTTTTTTGTGATACACAAATATAAATATTTGTATATACTTTACTAATATATGATACACTCATGGATTTTCTTTGAGTATCAGATATTTTTGTGTCTGGGGAACTGAAATTCTTTTCTATTATTTCATAAGCGAAGGCGTAATAAAACATCTTTTGCTGTATTGGTTCTTGGAATGAAATAGTACAGACAAAATGCTGTTTTGATCATTGACATCTTATTGAACCTGATCGATCTTGAAAGTATCATTCGATGAAAGTTCTGATTAGATTTTTTTAGGAAAGTATTTTTATTGAATATTAGAAACAATGACCAACTGTAAAAGAATATTTTTATCATGTTTATTTTTCTTTCATCAATTTATATCACAAAAATTTCATCAATTTATTGCAGAATTATTTTGCCTACAGAAGTAACTGAATAAGTTATATTAAGAGAAAAAATTCTTCATTCATATTTACAACAATGTTAAAGGAGTTGATATTCAGTTAATTGTTTTTGATATCATATATTTTGACAGTAATGTATTAATTCCTGAAAACTAATAATCCATTTCTTCTTGATTTTTATTTCACAATGTACAAGTTTTCAGTTAAAAATTGCAAAATTTAATACTTTGCATTCTATAGCCAGTAATATTTAATGTGTTAGTGCAGAAAAGGATTAAATCAAAATGGAGGAATAATGTTAAAATCATTGAGTTTTCTATGTTCCATATTCTTTCATGACATTGGCATTTATGGTTCTCCACAATTTTCTTTCTTTTATAGCTCTTAACAATTCTTGATTTTGTTATCTCTCCTAAAACTTGTTCCATCATGTATTTGATCAAGCTTGTTAGGTAGGTTATGCTTTGCTTTCCTCTGTCTCTCTTGCCTTCAATCCATCCTGTAAGTATCAAATTTCCAAGCCCTCTTTCTTCATTATGTGCCCTAGTTTTTTCAACCATTTCTTTCTGATGTTAAGTATAAGTTTTCTTTTTGTTTCTATTTTACCTAAAACTTTGTTGTTGCTCACATGTTCAGTTCATGGTATTCTCAGTATCCTTCTGTAGAACCACATTTATGTTGCTTCAAGTCTCTCATCTGTGATGAGATTGTCCAGCATTCAATGCTAAGAGGACTGAAATTACATAACAGTTCAGTACTCTTTATTTATAATGAAATATTTGTTTCTTTAGTCATAAGAAAAGCCAAAATGTTGTCTTTTACTGCCAGAATTTTCTCTGTCAGATTTTATTATGTAAGATAATGCTTTCACAATAAAACTGGCATTAACCAACTGATATTGATAAAATCTTCAGAATATGCATATATATTCAATAGGTTATTGAGAAGAACAATCCTTCATCAGACCCTATACACTGGTATTACATAATCACAAAAGGCTTTATCAAATAACAAAAAATACATCACTTGAACACTTCTGTTTTATATCTAAAGATTCTTGGCTGAATTCAAAGAATCAGCAATGTTATTGGTCTTGACCTGGCATCTCAGCTTCAGTCACTTTCCCACCACTGTAATGTAGTTTCCCTTTGCCTCTCTATAAATATGTTCATGGTAATTGTTCTAATGAGCTTTCTTTGGTACCTCAACTTTCACAAATTTTAGCACAGTGCTAGATTGGCAGCTAGGTCTCTTAATTTCACTGTTGGAATTGCTAGTTGTAACCATAAGTTCTTTGCTAATAGTTTGTTCCCTTACATTTCTCACTTGTGAAACTCTTCTGGCTTCCTGCTTTCCTGTCAACTATGATCTTCCAAAATTTAAATGCAGTGTCATATGCCCTCTCTGTTTCTTTCACTCTGAGTATCCCTATATATCCTAGAGGCTTTTATTGCCTTGCTTGGAGTGAAATGTTTTTAAAAAATTATTGTAAATGAAATATTAATGTAACTTTTGAGGCAAATTGTATGTGTAGTCAAGTATTTTTGTTTTGGATAGGGATGTATCTAAAAGCTTTCCTAATTTAATTTACCATTAAGCCTCCTGAAGAGTGGATGTGATTCAGTAAAACTCAGAGTACATTCATAAGATAAGTGAATAAATTTATATTATTAATGCTCTATCTGATCATATTGAGAATTATAATTACAAAGATTGATTGCCTAAAGAAACATTATCTTCCACAGACATACATATATATATATATATATATATATATATATTGTGTGTGTGTGTGTGCAATTATTAGAGCAACTGTAAATTTGAGATTTGTTTCATATCTCATACTCATGATATCACACCATAGCTATTATGTGTGTATATAAAAAGAAAAAGTTGAAAATGGAACTGGAGTTTTTAAGAATATTTATTTACAGTAACTTTACTAGTTTCACACTTCTATGATTTCAAGTTACATTGAGATGTAAAGCTATGTTGTAATGTCTCACATCTAATTGGCATTCAAGATTTCTTTCTGTTTTATATAAAAAGATTTGCTCAGATTGCTATTTGTTTAAAATGCAGTTTAATTGGTTGATTCTTATCACATGATCAGGCATAATTTTTGTGCCAAAAATTGATGATCATAAAATTTTGTCAAAAATTGGGAGTGTCATGGTTCAGTAACCGTGGCTAATAACAAAGTGTTAAGTAGTTCAAGTGTTGGGGATTCTTTGTGTGTGTGTGAGAGAGTGAGAGAGATAGCAGAGTTTATCACCTTCATAATAATAATGATAGTCCATTAGTGAAATGGACACACATATATAGAACAGGATTGGTCTAGGAGATGGAAAACTCTTACACGAAAAGCCTGAGGTATATTGTTTGCTTCGTCTGTGGCTTTTATTTGCACCGACTGAGTGTATCAATAGTTCTGAAAAGTGTGGATGGTTCTGCACAAGCCTTCACCACTTTAATCAAATCACTTGTGTGAGTTTTCTGGCAGTTTACCTTGATTCGTTCTTATCCACATGGATTCACTTGCAAGGTCCACTGGCGAGAGAGTGAAGGCGACGGGGTCAGGTAAAGGATATTACTGGAAGGCTCTAGCTGGAGTTTCTACACAGTGGCAGACCGATAGGTGATGACCATTCTTTCACAAACCCATGAGCAATTGTGATGTCCATGTCCTCCATTGGTGACAAAGCAGCCCTATTTAGGATTGCACTGCTTTCCCTATTATGGGGAGGGGGCAATAAAAGGAGCCCTAAACATTGCTTGCTCACACAGTGACTTGGCAGCCCGCTGCAGCTGTCTAGTTATCCAATAAAGCAGTTGAAACAGCAAGGAATATCAGAATAAATATAAGAAGAATTTCCATTTTGGATCTTGGAATGTTTGCACTCTTCAGGACAATAATTCTGCACCAGAGCATAAAACAGCTCTTGTTTCTCTCGAGTTAAAGAAATATAACATCGACATAGCAGCCATTGGTGAAACACGTCTGGCTGGTAATTCTCAGCTTAGGGAAGAAAAAGGCAGATACGTATTTTTATAGGCTGGTAAGACTGAGAAAGAGCCACGCCAGTCTGGTGTTGGCTTTGCCATCAAATCAGACCTTGCTAGCTCACTGCCTTCCTTACCTAAACGTGTATCTGATCACATAACAGAATTAACCCTCAATCTCTAGTGCAACACCCATGTGACGATGGTTAGCTGCTACGCACCAACCTTAGGTTGTTCAGATGAAGAAAAAGATGGATTTTACAATCTTCTTCGGGATGTCATCTCCAAAGTCCAACATAAGGATAAATTAGTCCTTACAGGTGATTTCAATGCTTGTGTTGGCAATGATTATCATTCTTGGAAGGGCGTTTTAGGTCACCATAGTATTGGTCATGTGAATTCGAATGGATTACGCCTTCTCACTATCTGCAATAAATTTGAGCTTAGTATCACTAATACCTTCTACCAACAACCCAACTGTCGTAAGACCACGTGGATGCATCCTTGTTCGAAAGACTGTCATCTGGTCGACTACATCATCACCAAAAAATGGGACATAAAACATTTTAAGATAACATGTTCATTCCACACAACATGCTATCTGTCAGATCACACTTTACTTTGAAGTAAAGCTACACTGCATCTGCAAAAGCGAAGGATTATAAAATCTACAGTGCCCAAGTACATTAACGTACTGCCTCTCAAAATTGACTGAAAAGAAAATTGAGCTCTCTGGCAAACTTGATGCTGCACTTGATTCTGTAAATATTACCAATGATATCGAATCATCTTGGAAGGCTTTGCGTGATGCAACATATTCTACATCCTTGGAGGCTCTTGGCCTGCCATATCGTAAACATCAAGACTGTTTTGATGACAATAATACAGAAGTTCAGCAGCTTATAGATCAATTGCACTCTCCTCATAAAGCATGGATTGAGGACAAGAATTTGTCTGATAAGTAGATCACTTACAAGAAGTGCAAAAGTCGGGTTCAACAAGCTCTCAGAGCCATGAAAGAGCGTTGGTGGTCTGAAAAGGCCACTGAACTCCAAGAATCTTCAGATAGAAAGGATCTAAAGGCTTTCTATGCTGGCCTCAAGAGCATTTTCGGTCCTCAGAAAAGTGGTGTTGCTTCCATCTCCACAGCAGATGGTGAAACTCTCTTGACGGATAAGTCAGACATTTTAAATCACTGGAAAGAGCATTTCAAAAACTGTGTTAAACACCACTTCAATTACTGATGAGGAAGCCATCACATCAATTGAGCAAAATCCTGAAATTACGGAGTTGTCTTTTGAACCTACTTCTCAAAAGGTAATTGACTCCATCAAGCAAATCTCATCTGGAAAATCTCCTTCTCCTAAGGATCATATTCCACCCGAAGTGTATAAGCATGGTGGCCAAAAGTTGGTAAAAAAGTTGCATCTTCTTTTTTGTGGAGATATGGAAGGCAGGCTGTGTCCCACAGGATTATAAAGACGCCTCTATCAAACACCTCTACAAAAACAAGGGTTCCAGGTGTGTCTATGATAATCATCAAGGGATATCACTACTTTCAATTGCAGGCAAAATCCTAGCAAGACTGATTCTAAACAGAATCATTATACACCTTGTTGACGACATCTATCCTGAATCACAGTGTGGTTTTCGGTCGGGTCAATGACATGATATTTTCTCTTCATCTATTTGCAGAGAAGGTTCGTGAGAAAAACCAGGTGTTGTACATGGTGTTTGTGGACTTGACGAAGGCCTTTGACACTGTGAATCGAGAGGCTCTTTGGCAAGTCTTGAGGAAACTCGGCATCCCTGAAAACATGCTAAAGGTCATCATCACCTTTCATGAAGGAATGAAAGCTAATATCATGTCTGATGGTATGATGTCAGAATCCTTTGATGTCACAAATGGCACCAAACAAGGTTGTATCATGGCCCCTGTCCTTTTTGCCCTTTTCTTCTCGGTGATGCTGAAATATGCATTTGCAGACACAGAGAGTGGCGTCAAGTTTCAGTTTTGAACAACTGGTGGTCTCTTCAATCATCAGCGCTTCAAAGCCAAGACCCACCTTTGTACGCAAATTATTCGTGATTTGTTGTTTGCTGATGATGCAGCTCTTGTAGCAACATCCTTTGAGGAGGCCCAACATCTAATAAATCGTTTCTCTGCTGCATGTAAAGCATTTGGTCTTACACTTAGCATAAAGAAAACTGAAGTTGGGCACCAACCTTGTCCTACTCCAAAGCAATTGCATGGTGAGAAACAAAAACCACCAGTCTACAAATTTCCAGAGAGACCATTGAAAGTAGAAGACAAAACCCTGAACTATGTAAAATCTTTCACCTATCTTGGTAGCAAAGTCAATTACAATGGACCTTTAGATGATGAAATCATGCATTGGATTGCTAAGGCTACCAGTGCTTTCGGCAAACTTCGCCATCACTTGTGGAATGAGCGGGGTATTTGACTGGATACGAAAATTCGGGTTTACAGAGCAGTTGTACTTGCCATCCTTTTGTATGGCTCAGTCATGGACTCCATACAGGTACCATATATGCCAGCTAGATGTTTTCCATAAAAGCTGCGTGCATGCAATCTGTGGAGTTAACCTTCAAGATAGGACATCTAACGTAGACCTGTTTAACAGGTGTAATATTGGAGTAATCAAGACTTTTCTCATACAGTCTCAGTTACGGTGGACTGGTCATGTCTTGAGAATGTCTGATGACAGGATACCCAAGATCCTAATGTACAGCCAGTTAGATCAGGGCTACAGGATTGTAGGATGCCCATGGCTAAGATACAAAGACAAGCTGAAAAGCAACTTGTCAGCAGTCAATATACCACATAACACCCTTGAGCACTTAGCCTTAGAGCGGGTAGAATGGAGATCAACATATTTTAGTGGACTCACCAATTTTCAATCTGCATGTCTGAATCACCTCCAAGAAGCGAGAGCAAGATCTAAAAGGTCAGCCAATCCAACAGTGATCACATCTCATAATCCTCACACATGCTCCATATGTGGGATCCTTTGTAAATCACTAGTGGGTCTTAAATGCCATTTAAGATTATCACACAAAATTTCATAACTGAATCAACTAAGCTGTCAGATCCTCATACGTCGAAACCGACGGGAGAGTCCATTATATATATATATATATATATATATATATATATATATATATATATAAAACATATGGACTTTTCAAACTTAGTTACTTCCCCTGAGGTTTCAAATATGAAATTTAAGCCATACAATACATAACCTTAGCATTTTTCACTTCAGTTAAAAAAAAAAAAATTTCACTTTCAGATGAACACAACAATTTTGTCAGAGAAAAAAAAAATACCCCTGATGATGCCATTGTGCTAATAACGAAAGTACTCAGAATAAATGAACATGTGCCAACATGGTCATTTTCTTCATTCCTTTAATAAGGATACTAAGAATCTTGTCTGAATATCAGAGGAACCTATTGAAAACTAGTATACTAAACTTGTCTACTTGTGAGACATGTCTTATATATATATATATATATATATATATATATATATATATATATATATATATAATTTAAAAAAAAAAAATTTTTCAATCTGGCATTATTTCTTATGACCATAAACATTTTTAATGGATAATCTTCCAACAAGAGGCACAATTTTTCTTTAGTAGAACTTCTTGATCTAGGCACGTTGTTACTAATTTCACTGTTTAAGAAAAAAAAATAAGGGATAACAATTCAGACATGTGTACCCACAAGAAATATAATGTATTTCTGTGTAAAATTATTTGGCCTCCTTAAACTGTTATAACTTTCTAATAATTGCCACTTTATAAGTGAATGTTTTGTATCATGTTTTCTATAGATGAAACACTGGCCCTGTTAATCACCTCTATACCTAATTAACATATCTTGTAGTAGGGGTGTGAAATATTCACTTATAAACTGCTAATTATTTAAAATTTATAATTGTTTAAAGTGCACAAAGACTTTTGCAAAGTACTGTATATATAAAGTCAATGCTGAAAAGTTTGCAATCTTAGCCACATCCCAAAGCCTGACTGAACATTTTTTTTCTTGGTTTGTCACCTACTTGTATAATTATTGGTTATTATAGGCTCACTATGGTGCATAAGGCCATATCTGGAGTTAGTCATATTTTCTTTTTTTACAAGGTGGAGTTGCCAGCCATGTGTCCACTTCTTCCCTATTTGTACTTGGTATGCATGGGTTTTCTACCAGAGTAACCTTCTCTTAGTTACGCTCCCTTTATTTGACTAATGGTTTCCATCTGTCTTGCTGTTTACCCATAGCTGGGAGTGAGGAAGAAATGGATCCCTGCTTTCGCAAAGGCATTTAGTGAACAAAAGCAGCCCCACACAAAACTTATAGACAGTTTTCCCTACCAATTAACTGTTAAACTATCCTACATCTCTTACAATCAAATATATATACCTAATGTTATTTGGTTGGTGGTAATGCTTCAGGCCTCAAAAATTACCTGGCCATAAGGATTTTAACTGAAGATATTTAAGATATGTTGATCCAAAAGTTTCCAATATTTTGATAAAAAAAATTATTTACATGAATTCAATCATCAGTGTTTTCTATTTTCTTTTGTTAGCTGTGATCTTATAGCACCTTTCATTGAAATACACACACACACACACATATATATGATTAAATAAATTAGATGCATTATGTCTGCTTATTTTTAATAAAATCCATTCATACTCATGGATAACCTTCTGTGTATTGCAATTAAATGCAATTATCTGTGAGTATGAATGGATTTTATTAAAAATAAGCAGACATAATGTCTGTGATTTATTTAATCAGACATGCCTAAAAGAGAATTTGCTGCATAAATACACACATACATACATACATACACACACACACACACACACACACACACACACACACACACACACACATATATATATATATATATATATATATATATATATGGGAAAATAATATATGAATTTGTATGTCAAGAAAAGTATGTAAACATAAACAAAAAGAAACTACTGTATTTGATGGCATATAAGGTGCACTTTTTTAATAAAAATAAAAAATTTAAAAAATTTTAAAATTCCCCTGCATCTTGTATGCTATATGTTGGTTTACTAATTTTACCAATTTTTTCTTGATTTGCCCTGCTGAAATTGGTGTGCGTCTTGTACACTTGTGTGTCTTATATGCCATCAAATACAGTGAGTAAAATTGGTTAGACTATATATCCAATACATATATTTAAATAAAAGACTATTAAATTTAAAATTCTCACTATCCCCTTTCGTTTGTGCACATGTGTAGTTGCATCAACCTAAATATCACTTTAGTCTGAAGTCCTAAAGGATGAAATCTGTTACATGAAAACTTTCCACTTTGTCATATATATATATATATATATATATATATATATATATATATATATATATATATAATTCAATATAAGTTTTAGCTTTGATATTTAAAACTGTTTTATTACTACAAGCACTCGCTGTGCAGTGTTTTATATTCATATGTATATATTCTGGTTTTGATTTCAATGTTTTGATCATGTTGGAACTGCTGACCAGACAAGTATTGCACATAAACTCATGACAGTCAGAAGATGGCAAGTTTGAAGAATGTTGCATGTGGAAAAAACTGCCCTGATCTATGATTATTGGTTTTGTCACATTTACAACAGGATATATATAGCAAAATCGCTGGTCAACTTCTTTATCCTGGCAAAGAACT
Source organism: Acanthosepion esculentum (assembly GCA_964036315.1). Taxonomy (NCBI): domain Eukaryota; kingdom Metazoa; phylum Mollusca; class Cephalopoda; order Sepiida; family Sepiidae; genus Acanthosepion; species Acanthosepion esculentum. The sequence continues at coordinate 27,466,637 of OZ038492.1, read as the reverse complement.
TTTCTGTAAAAATACATCATCCAAACAAGCCAATTGCTCACAATAACAATTTGTCTCAGTTCCAGCAATTTTTTAATAAAGAATTTCCTGTAAATTCTATCAAACAGAAGAAAATTTTCTTCCAATAGATTCCATGTATGATGAGATGTTCAAGACCACCTTGCTATTAGACACAATGTTCTTAATTTTGGATTCATTTATTAAAATATTTACCAAGCTCATACCACTTTTCGGCTAAATTTTATATTTTATTATAAAAGAATGATCTCCGTTTTGATTTGATGAAATCTTTGAAGGAAATTGCAATATTATAACTTGTTGGAACCATGAAGCAACACAAGTGATAGTCTGAAAGTGACAGATCTGGAAAATATGCTTCATGTAATAGAACTCGTCATTCCAGCTCTATGGTAGCAAACGCTACCATTTTTAACCTTGTGCCAGACAAAACTAATTTAAATAAAGCTATTTGGTTGTTTTTTAAGTTTTTGCTTAAGATTAATTTTGCTCATAAAATAAGAAAATAAGACGAAACAAAAAAAAATAAAGTATATTAAATATTGAAGTGAGGAGAAAAAAAATCATAGTAGATAAAAACAAAAACCGTTTTCAACTTACTTTTAATATCAATTTTTGTCTCCAAAATTATATTTTTCTATTAATCTTTTTTTATTCTCCATACATGTATAAAATATGTGTGTGTGTGTAAATTCTATCATCCTCTTTCCTATCCTATTCACTCTTCGTAAATTTTGTCTTTTTGCTATCTCTTCTAATCTCTGTTCTGAAGTTTTAGAGAAAATGGAAATAAAAAGCGTACTTATACTTGACATCAGAAAAAGACAGTTGAAATTTAACGGGGGGGGGGTTGCTTAGAAAATTTGAAACTCATAAGATATATTGAAAGTAAGAGGAGCAGTGGAAAGCAGCAGATAAATCTACCTAACAAGCTTGTGTAAATGGTTGGCAGAACAGGATTTAGGAGAGATAACAAAAACACAGAATTTACTAAAAGCTACAAAGGAAAAGAAATTGTGAAGAGCCATGATTGCCAACATCCTGAAGGTGCATAGCATACAGGAGATAATTCAAAGAAATATCAAAAGCATATTCGTATGCCAACATTTTCTCAGAAAGTGCAAAAAATCCTAGTAACAAGGTTGGTGTCAAACGTAAAAGAAATGACACTGGATAAAGTGTGTGGCTTCAGAAGGGAACTACTTCAAAGGAGATTAAATGCTGAATTGATATATCTTGTAGTTTTATTTTTATGGCACCAGCCCTGATACCTTTTTATCAGACCTTGTATATTCAGTTGGTGATGAGTAGTAATTTACAACATTCTGGTATTTTTGATTGCAAATACTAAACTGATCAAGAGGATGGAGAACTTCCTGATTTACTCTAAAAATAGTTTCTCTTGCCTCAGGGATTGGCAAAATGATCTGTGACTGGATGAAGCCATATGCCAGACTAACCTAGGCTTAGTAAATAGATAAAATAAATTCTCTTTCTCAATAAATCAATGTGATCAGTGCCATTTTATACTAATTAGTTCATGGGTTAGAATCTAGAACCTATTTTTTCATTTAATCAAAGCCTGATATATTTCTATACAGAATCTGTTTTCTTCTATGTGTCATGACATTCACCAAATTCACCAGATCCTGCCTTTTGTAACTTTATCTTCTTCCAAAATAAAATTCTACTTAAAGATTTCAAGGTGTTGAGGAAATGCAAGAGAATGTGACAAGGCAGCTGCTCACTATCCTAAAAAGGAGTACCAGAAATGATTCCATCAATGCAAACAAAGAAAGTTTCAGAAGGGGACTACTTTGAAGGAAATTAAATGCTGGATTGATATGTCTTGTAGTTTTCTTTTTATAGCCCCAGTCCTGATACTTTTTAATCAGACATATTCAATAATGATACCAAAGAGCTTATCCATGAGTATAAAAGGATTTTATCAAAAATAAGTAGACAGAATATGTCTAAACTATTCAACAAAACATGTCACACATATATGCTGTTTTGTTCTTTTTTTTTCTCATGTTTGCATATCCTAGGCACAGCTGGATTAACCTGTAGGAGTCAGCCACTGACATCCTGTGAGATGTAGATCTGCACTTGGTGACTAACTTCATCCACCAGGTTAACACCTAGCTTCCCTTATACCACATTAAGTACAAAGTCTATTCTAGCATCATCTGGGATGAGTCACAGAACATTAAAGAATGAACAAGTCAATCTATTCTTTAATCCAAAGGTGAAATATTTCACAATCTTTGGAGGACCTTCACCTGGTAGATACCTCTGGGTTGCATCCCTTAAAGCTCACCCCTTGAACTGGCTCTAGATAAGTTTACCTATCATCCAGTTCATACACCTCCCTGTTTCCTGTTTAGGATTGGGCTTCCGGTTCTTTCTAAAGTCTACTTTAACTCTATACTTCTAACGTTTCCACCTAAACTATGAAATTTTGTTACTACCTACTTTTTTTATTAAATAAGTAAATATCTTAACAAGATCTGCAGTCTGACATTTTAATGAATTTCACTAGAACATTTCTTTTATAATTATAATTTATTCTGATCACTCTGTGATATTTAAGACATGTGGTAAATGGATATTGGTGTAGAAAAGGAAATCGGCAATCATTGTTCAAATTCCGGATTAATCTGTTGCATTCGCTTTTACACAAATGCTATTAATAAAGACATGAATCTAGCTCTTCTTCCCCAGTTACAGGTTAGAACAGATTGGGTTCTCTAGCTTTGAATAGCAATCAGGAGAACTTTGCATGCCAAACCATAGAGAAGGCAACAGGTAACCACTCCACTATCTTTCCCAAGGTTATGGCAACTCACAGAAAATACAGAAATATAATCCAAGGAGATTCATGATCACCTATGTCCTTAAGAGATATGGCTTACCATTTTTTAATTTTTTTTTTTAAATTGTATAAAGTAATGGTAATGATAATATTAGCTGTTTCCTTATAAGGAAACATTTGACATTTATTGACTGAGCAGCTAAGTTAGTTGAAATTTATAAAATCTTTCTATTAAAACAATTTTTCAGGAAAATAGATTTTTCAAGTCCAGGAGATGTTATCTCTCTTTCCAGTATTGATGGGGGTTTCCTTCCTATTCTTTTATTTGAAGTAGTGTGGATTGTCAACATCTTGATTATGTTATTGTTTTCTCTTTGAGTTACATGAGCTATCCATTTTAATTGATGCTGTTGTTGGTAATCCTCAAGTGATGTGGTTTCTATTTGATACAGTTCTGTTTGTGAATCTGTATCACCAATTGACAATGTTCAAAGAAGAATGATATTTGCCAAAATTCTCAGGCTTCACCCAATCAAAGCTGTTTTCCAACATTGATCTTAGGAAGCAGTTAGAAAGTATGTCAACCAGAAATATTAAGTTTTTCATAACTTATCTGATTTATGGGACATAATATACATGAAAAGCCTGTAGACTTCTTCAGAGTATAGAAAAATAGCCTTATTATGCTAAGGTTTTACTATTGTGGTTTCTGTAGCAGTTAGATTTTTACAGGGTGGAGCTGCTAGCTCCAACTGGTTTTCAATCTACAGTTAACCTTCTAGACTGGCTGCCAACCAAGGCTAGAAAACCCAGTTTGCCTTGCTATTAACTTCTCGCTGGGAGAAGACAGACTTGTATCTTTCCAAGAGTATTTATGTGAAAGTGAATGCAACAGCCTTAGCTGGAATCTGAACTTAGCACAGTCATCCAACTTTCCACACCAATATCTGCTATGCTATATGCATATCAACGAGACCTGATACTGACAAAATGACAAACTTGACCTTGCTATAGAACCATGGAAATTGAATAATAGAACATAGGACAGACATTAAGCCTTAATTTGCTACAAGGCCAAAGTGCAGAGCATCTACTGAAGAGCTTACTCGCTATATTATTATTTTATAAGGTCAGCTCCACAGGCAATGCACTCCTTTCACCTCCATATGTATGTGTATGCAGAAGATAAGGTATTTGTGCAGACAACTCAACCAAGAATCACAAATTATCCAAACAATGTCAAACTTTTGGCAAAATACAACTGCAATTACTTGACCGGTTGCATCAACAATGTATAAATTTTCTTCATATAAAAAGGTTGCCTCTAATTTTGCAACTGGGATCATTTTAAATAAAATTTTCGGTCCACCATTTTTACCATGATGCCCAATATTGTTTTTACTAATCCCTCAAAATTTTCATCCAAAGCAAATAAGTTTCCTCTTTGATATTGTAGAGTAACCTTCGCATACACACCATCAACTAAAAGAATACACTTTTTTTGGGGGGTGGGGATTTTCAGTGATTTCACTAAAATATCACCAAGAAAATTAAAGTCATCTAATTTTGAAATTTCTGAAGTCAAAGCTGGTAATGTTCTCACATTGGGTAACTTAAAATCATGCTGAAGTCTGTGATAGAATAACCAAGATGTAACAAAGTATATAAGTGCTCTGATAAGAATATTAGAATCATAATGTTTTGTCACAATCATTTGTGTTGGCATAACATTAATATACTCGTTTAAAATTTTTTTCTTATCAATTTACTAAGATAACTTTGTTTCAGCACTAGTCACAAATCAATGAAGCATTGATATTCAACTTTTTGAAAAAGAAAAAAAAAAAAAAAAAAATTGGTATGTATGTATGTATGTATGTGTGTGTGTATATATATATATATATATAAGCATAGTAATATTCAAATCTCAAGTTTTCAAAAGTTTTAATTAAAACATTGAAATACTTCCAGTAAAAAAAAATCAACAAATTGGATGAAGATCTGATTGTTTGATTTATAGCATGTAATTGCTGACACAAAATCCTGTTGATCAATAATCTGATATAATTTCTCAAAAGTGTGGATTTTGTCTTTTTCTAGAAACTGTGCCAACTCATCATTTTGCACATTTCACACAGAGGCAGAAGTTTTGTTTGTTAGTTTTGGTTGAGGACTTAGGGAAAATGATCAAATACTGATGCTGATTAGGGATCCTAATATTGCTGATTGTTGTATTACAAGTGGTTGCTAAAATGCTCTATGGAAGTTGACTGATTGCAAAAGCAATAAAGAGCTGAGTAAACTTCAAAGATGCTTCTAAAATTTCTTTAACTCTGTGCAAAAGGTGTTGGGGCTGGAGACTTTTGCATCAACATATTTTTAACATTATTTGTAGGTGCCAGATTTTTAAGCCCAATATCAACCAGATATGTAAATAATATCTTTATAAAAGTATTATTTGTGTATTTATAAAAATACTATATTTAGTCAGATACACTGAAAAAATATACTGTACATAGAGTATATACCTAAATATTATTTTACATATAGGGTTTATTTTATATTGTTTTTGTTTCATAACTAATATTTTATTTTCTTGGTTAAAATCTTTTCATCAGGATATAAATATAAAAGATTTCTTGAAATATTCATTTTCAAATGTATTAGGTTGCTAGAAAACTTTCCTAAACAAGAGAAAAAATTCCATCATCGACTTAATTTTTCTGATTGTTTTCAGGTTGTTCCTCAGTTGTCATAATACCTTCAAAGCATTCATATTATCAAAAGAAATTTGATTTTTTACAATTTACTCACAAGATGATAAAAAACCATAAAAACTGTCTATAATAATTCTGTTGAATAGTAAACTCTAGACTAATATATTTACCTACATCTATCTGTATAGCTGAGATTAGGAATTACATTAGTCTTTTCATACTTTTATGTGCCATGGGCGATCTTGGCTCTTCTCAACTTCCTATCCTTTGTCACTCTAAAATATGTTAGGCTTTTTATTATCCTTCAAATTCCCACTTTTATCCAAGCTCATTTGGTGGGTTAATTTCTGTTTCCCTCTGTTCCTCTTGCCTTCAATATGTCCTGTTAGTGTCAAATTTTCCAAGCCATTGTTCTTAGTTAAATTTTAGGGACATATTACTATCTCTTTCTAAGCACAAGTGTCCTTTTCATCCCCATTTTCAATAGAACTTTCTCGTTGCTCACATGTTTTGTAGGGGCACCAGCCTAAAAAAAAAAAGTTAGAAACTCCTGATCTCAAAGAAACTAGAACTTGATAAATCATTGTTCTGGCCATTATTTTCTAAGCAAGCCATTATCAGTTGTACCCATATAAATTTCAAAATATGAATTTTTATGATCAGTTAAACATTTTAAAACATCTATAAACATACATAAGATCAGTCTCTGTTTACAAAGCCCATCAATTAAAACACTAATCTCTGTACATGATACTGATGAAGGATGAATTGCCTCTTCCTGATTCCAAATACAAGTCTCCTTTTTATTCCCATTTTCCTTAAAGCTTACTTTTTACTCACAGTAACATTACTCTTCTGTAGAAGCACATTTCTGTGGCCTTAAGTCACCTCTTCATCTGTAAGGAAATTGTTCAGCATTCACTGCCAAATAGGAGGATTGATATTACATAGTAATTTTTTCTTTGTTTCTAATGAAATCTTCCTGTCTCTTAATAATTTTAGTTTTTTGAAGGCATCTTTCAGTATTCAAATGAGCCTTCAGATTTTCTGTTATTTGTTAAAATACTTGCCTATTGTTATAAGAACTTTTTACATGAGGAATTATTATTATACATGAATATTTGACAAATATCATCATTGTGTTTATTATAGTCACTATGTTTTTTTGCTGTTATCTCTTTGATCATCTTCAGATGTCTATTGTCTTCACCAGCCTTCTAAGAATTTTGATTTGAACCCTTTATTCGGTACATGGGCAGAGTGTTTAAATTTCACTGTTCATGCTAGGTGTCAGCCAGTGAAAGTAATATATACCATGGCTCCGTGAAAAATCAAAATTTGCATCACAAGGATAAATTAGATGAATTAATTGAAACATGACATCATTCAATATGGAGAGTACAATGAGAACAATTGACCAACATGGATTAGATAAGAGATCCAGTTTGAGATAACCAGATGGTTATTTACAGAATATTGGAGCTTATAGCAAATGAGTGTCGCTTTAGCAACCAAGATGGCAACAATTGTCTAAACAGATCAATGTATAATAAATAACCTGTATCTAATATATTCAGTAGATAGAATTTGAGTGAATTCTCAATACCCAATGACAATGATTATCTCCCTTTTTAACTCCCTATATGACTTGCTGAATGACTGGAGTTTCTAAAATGACAATGTCTAAAAGCTACTGGGAGAAAAATTTCTTTGATTCAAATGTCTCAAAAGAATCTGATTTTTACCTACACATTGACAGAATGTGATTATTATATAGAATAATAGTTCTGTTTATTTTTGGAAAAATAAAATTTGCTTAAACATATAAACATTTTGAAAATACTAACCCAATGATTAAGAGAAAAGTTATAGATGAAGATTATTTTTGTCTACTGATACTACTAAATCAGGAAGTGCTTTACCAAATAGCAAAACCCACATTACTTGAAGACTTCCAACAACAACAACAAAAATGAGTAGCACATGAAAGTAGGAAAGAAAATAATGATATAATAAAAATGTTTGACTTTTCACACTACTTTAAACAAAATATTATGAAGGAAACTCCAATTAATACTAGAAAGAGCAATAACAGTGGACTCAAGAAGTCTAATGTCCTGAAAATCTGTTTTAAGAAACAGATTTTATAAATTTCTGTTTGGTCAATGAATGTCAAATATTTCTTGTATGGGAATGGCTACTCTCACCATTACCAGCTCTGCTTTTTGATAATTTTAAAATCTGGTTTCTCAATCAACAGAACATAACTTATTTGCATTTCTACAATGAAAGGTGATAGCAAAATCTCATCATTTTACATTTGAAATGTCTATGCCAACAGTCTCTTCTCTTACACTTCTGGGTTCTCAGTCAAATTTAAATGCAATGCCAATTGTTATCTTCTGTCTTCTTAATTCCTGTTCTTTTATTGTTCACTTGCCTTAATAATGTGTTTTTTTATTTCTCTCTCATATTCTCTCACACTCAGTAACTCCTTGCATCTTAGTTACTTTATTGCCTTGCTTGGGGTGAAATGATTAAAAAAAAACAAAACAATGTTAACTTAGAAGTTAATGTTGCAGAGAAAAATTAAATCTTTTCCTTTTGTCTGTTGACTTAACAAACTGAAGTTCTCAACTTTGTATTCCACACCTGGAAATTACAAAGTAGTATGTAATACATCAGTTAGGATATAATTTTTATAACCTGGATTAATAATATTGCTAAGAAAAGATAACTTGTATAGCTGATTTCTTCTGAATGAGATAACATGAAGTCCTCTTATTTAAATGGGTGGATAATTTATTGGACATGCACAAAATACTATTGCCTAATGTGTGTATATACATGTGTGTATGTATTTGTGTGTGAGAGAGATATATCATGTAATATTTGTAAAGCTGGTTGCAATATATTATTGTTAAATAATTGGTCTCTTGAAGTGTAGGTGTCCTAAGAGAAATATAACAATATGATAAGGTCTGACTCAAGCAGGAAATAAGGAGAGAATTTAATAAGACCAATCATATATTTCTATTGGTACATTAGGCATAAAAAGCAGCCTGTCACTAGCATGTGTTTGAAGAAATCGGTTGACTTAGTTGAAAGATTTTTTATGGATAGATGTTATCAAAACAACATCAATAGCTTCATTTCACATGGTACACAGGTGTTGCTTAATAAAATCAAGAAATCACATGAAAACAATGAAATATCTTTATTGAGGGTGGAGGCTATGCTGAGAACAAAAATAAATTTCATTAGTTTTCAGAGACCATGTTTTATCTAGTCATTGTCTCATTTTCCTTTTTAAAGAACACAGTGTAGTATTCCAAATGGACCTTAAATGATGTTTGAAAGAAAGTGCACAGTAGTATGTTGCCTTTGACAACTCAAAATTGAAAAAGAAACTATATGAAGAGAAATTGTTCTTTATTGAGTTCCAAAATCACTATATAAAATACATTTTTTTTTTCATCAAGATAAAATACTTTGGTAATATTTATATAAACTTAAATATCAACTAGGCATGCTTGGTGGCTGAGAGAGTTGTGTATTTTTCACAAGCAGCAGTGATCAGTATTTGAGTTCAGGTGAAAAAAGAAAAAAAGGATTTTGAATACTGTAAACACTCAGATAGGTCACATTTTTTTTTTTTATCAAAGATTTCACAAAATATTAGGGGTGCGACCTATCCACTAAACATAAATGTAAAACAACACTACCTTGTCACCATGATTTCTGAGAAATCAGAAATGATACCCATAAACACTAAAGCTGTGGATTCAGTTCTGAATGAATTTTAAAACTGTAACTTGATATATAAATAGATAAACACTTTTTTCTAAATGTACCATAACATTTTCTTCTGTAGTTATTTTTTCTTTTTTTTCTTTTCTTTTTTTTCTTTTCTTTTTTTTCAAGTTGACTCTATATAAAAATAATATGTGGTAAATATAAAAATACCAGTACAGCAGTTACTTCCTTTTGTTTACATGTTTAATGAAATGTATTTTAACTGCAAAAGTGTATTAATAATTGTAAGTTTTGAAATAAAGGTAGATATCTGATAATTCTTAAATTTAAAAAAGGGCTGTGTAATCAATCAATTATTAAGCCATAAATTAGGGGTGTGACCTATCTGGTGGGGGTGACCTATCCGCGAGTATATACGGTACTGATTTTCAAGCAAAACAGAATCTCCATAATTTTTTTCTTAATTATAAATCTGAACAAAAGCCATAGAGTGAATTGGACAAAACATGGTAACACTATTCACAACATAAAGGAAGTCCATTTTCTGAACAAAACTTGGTAATGATACAAAGGAGTTAAAATTTCTGTAAAAAGCATGAAATAGAGAGAA
>OZ038492.1:27349221-27454221 GCA_964036315.1 Acanthosepion esculentum | reverse complement strand
GAGATGGATGCATACCTTTCAGTGAATGTAACAAACTCAACTGAAATTTGAACTCTGCTCTCCAATTCCACAATCCAAGTTGCTAACCAATACTCTACAGTGGATCAGATTACTACACTCACCTTTGTTGTTTTAAACATTTCAAATGCTGTGGTGTGTGGCCTTCAGCTAACTGATATATCCGATAATGTTGAAAAAGATCTTAGATATTCAAGCAATATTGAAAAATGTCCAATAGTGCACCAGCTGAAACATTAGAATCAAAATAATAAAAATAGAAAAACTAAGTGGTCAGTGGAAACTCTGTTCTTGAGGTATGGTATCAACAAGACTCCTTACAACTGAAGAAGTTTTTGGAGAATCCTTGCAGAGTAAATGATGGCAGTTTTCTGGAGCTCTACAATCTTGGTCTCAATTTCAATTCTCTCTAAGCACTTTTCAGTTTTCTAGGTAGTTTTCCAAATGTTCCATTACTACAGGATTTAGTTCTTTATTCATGATCCATATCTACTTCAGCTTCCAAACTAGATCCTGGTATTTTTCTATCTTTTCAGTTTCTTTGGAGTTCACTCTTGTATCATATTGAACAGAAACCTCAATAATTTGACATTTGCTATTCTCCTTATCTATAACAATAAGGTTGGGTTTTCATGTTCCAATGACATGATGTGTTTGGACTGAGAAATCACGTAATATTTTGTGACTATCATTTTCTTCTAATGCCTCTGGCTAATGTTCATAACACTTCTCTTTTACCCTGAAGTCAATATTGCTGCATACTTCCCAATAGATACTCTTACCAATTGAATCATGTTGTTGCTTATAATCCATCTGTGCCATCAGCTTGCCCACACATCCTGTGTTTGATTTCTTGTGATCTGCCTATTCTAGTCTTGATTGCATTCAATCTGATGGCCTGTTCCTGTGCTGTAAATATGAGTGACAGTTTCTTTCTCTAGAAAGCCATCTCTTAGGTCCAGCAATTGTCTGTCTGCTGAAAAAAAAACTGATTATGTGGTTTCTTTTCTTTTAATTTGTAATGTTACTTCTTTGCTAGTCATTGGCACATCATTTCACCATATGTATTACTATTATTATTATTATTATTATTATTATAATTATTATACACTTCAGGATCTCAAATGTTATTCTATTTTTAAAATCATTACAAATTAATATTGTTTTTTTTTTTCTTTTTTTTGTGATTTTTTTATTACATTGTTTTCAAATCCACTACCTCAGTCTGTGATATTTTGTCATTCAATTTTTAGGCACAATACAAAGCACTGAACTTTGTCAAGTTATATTCTTTTAATGTTCTTTGTTATCTGGTTTCATTTGAATGTTTGATTCCTTAACTCCTGATCACAGCATTTGAAGCTCTCATCCTTGTGACAATCTTTGCCAATTGTGTGGCACTGGCTGTATACACACCATATCCAGAATCAGACACCAACGAAATAAATATGGCACTGGTAAGTATAATTTTTTATATAGTTTCCTTGGACATTTTCACTTTCAGCACTTTTTGTTTCCATTATTTTCCCTGATTTTCTCAGGAAATTCATAATTTCCAACTTCTTTCAAAATATCCATTCTCACTTTAAATTTTTATATTTTATTTTTTATTTTATTTTATTTTTTTTTGCTTCCAAGCAGAAATTTTTTGTAAGAAATTTATTGAAAAATATCACGTTTTTTTTTAATCCCCCAAAGTTATTTGTATATTATAAATATCAATGTATGATATCATATCAGCAAAATAGCTCATCAGCGGCTCTAGAACAGTCACTGTGTTCATCACCATCTGTAATTTATTGTGAATCACTATCATTTCATAACCAGCATAAAAAGATGCAAGACAAAGAAATTTTCTAGTGAGATATCTTTTCAGTCATTTCTAAGTGCTTTGCTATTATTATTTTTACTTTCTTTTACACAAGATAATTAATTTTTTCTCAGATAATATTTACCAATTTCTCTTTATTTAACAAATATGTAATTTTAGGTGAGAGCTTAATGATAGACAGGAACATATTTGAAAAGATATATCTGTCTGAAGTATGTTTTATTATGTATTGTTCACATGATTACTCACATCTCTTCAGTTTTTTTTTTTTTAATCATATTCTATGGTAGAAATATTAGCACTCAAAAAGTGTACACATTTTTATATGCCTATATTTGTCTTTTGTTTGAAAGCCTCAGTTCTTATTAGGAAAGCATTTTCTCTTTGTAATTCATGAGAAAGAAAATAAAGCACAAAGTTCATTGCTAGAACATAATTCAGTTGATAACCATACATCTCTCTACACAATGCTAAAGAATTCTCATTGTTTCGTATATTTACCAGTTATTGCCTTTGTTGTTTGAAGCACAAAATTTTAGCCTACATGTTCAAAATCAAAATTCCATTTTCATAAGATCTTTGAACATTCAGTGGAATATGGTAGTATTTATTTATAACAATCTCTTAGAAAAAGGCATGATAGTTGCAGCAGATCATTCTTGTCATGAATGCTGAAGATATATGCAAAAATTTCTCGATTTTTGTCAACAGAAAGCCAACACTCACTAAAATAAATTCAGAAAATCTATGAAAAATAGTAAAAAAATTAATTTTTTTTATGGGTTTGGTTAAAAGAGATTGGGGAGAATGAAGATCAAGTGACAACAAGGTGCACTGTAAAAAATATTGAGATACTCAGTGTGAGATATGAAACCAAATCAATTTTTATTAAAATAAAATAAAAGCATGTTTTACTAAATATTATAGATGCACAAATTTGGTGGTTTGTGCACCTGGAAAAGCAGGTAATAAATTCCTGGACAGGTAACTAAAATAAGGCTCAATGGTAGTTGTGGGAAAAAGATCAAGTCTACAATCAACATCAAATATCACAAGACAAATGCCAGCATATACAAAACAATGCAAATTACAAGGAAGACAGTACAATAAAAGGGTTTCAGTGAAGTCAAACCCAGTTAAAAGGGTATATTTACCTTCAAGGTATAAAATGTGAAGGTTCTTAATAGTTCTTGTGAGTTGTCAAAGTTTGTGACAGAATCCGTTCATGTCTTCAGTGTAGGGCATTGTTTTGAGGACAGTACTTGTTCTCTGAAGGGAAACAACTATTTTGTTACAATAGTTGATGTGAAAACAAGACTTGATTCTGTCATGAAAACAACAATTTGGCTGTCAAGACTTTGTTGAGGAGTGGGTTTTCATGGCCACTTGATCAGATTTTTAGATAGCATTGCTTTTCCCACTCCTCGCCATCACATCTACCACTCCTGGCAGTTCAATCTATTACTCTCATTGATGGTCATATCGCAGGGATCTTTAAAGCCAAAAGTTGGCTCCAAATTTTGGTGTTCAACATAAGTATTTCAGATTTCAACCAGCTCAAGTAGCCATTAGTTAAAAAATCACATTTATCAAAACAATTTATTGTAGTAGAAAAAATTTCTTTCCCTTTCCTTTACCTTCAATGGATCCCCTTCCACTCCTTGGTCAAGGAGCTTTGCATGCAGGCTGGCAAAGTCCAGGTTTCAGTAAATTATTTTATTACTTCCATCCCCTCCCCCAAACTACCTAGAGCTCAGAGTGGAAAACAAATTTTAACAGATCAGATCATTAGATTAAGTTGTTTTATTGTACATGCCTAATGCAAATAGTTTAACATTTTAACATTTCTATTTGATTTGATCACTGGAACCTTTTCTTTATGGTAAAACCTTTACATTAGGGAAGAGATCAACTCAACATTATCAGAATTCATTTCATCCAGAATCTCAGATTGTTGCAACAAGAAATGAAAGAATTAATTTCAGAATGGGCTTTTGTCATTGCATTTCATAATCAGTGTGTTCTTGAAAAATGAATCAAACTTTTCTTCCATTTCAATGGGTTTTTATTTTCTCTCCAAAAATGTGATATTCCTTCCTGAATAATTGAATACATTGGCTTCCATACAAACAACTGATGATTATTATAAGCCATTTGTTAACATTGATCTTTGCACTATTTCTGACTTTTAGTACCTATCACCAGAAATGTTTACTTTCTTTATATGACAATAAAACCATGGAAAATATAAGGATTTATAACTTTGTAGTAAATGTATTAAAAAATATACAAGAAAATAGTCTCCATTAGTCTATATACTAAATCTTTCAAAAAAAATGATTTGGTATATTTAGATCACCCAGTCCCTGTTATACTATCCCTTCATACAAACTTGTTAGGTAGGTTACTCACTGTTTCCTCTTATCTTCAATATGCCCCATGAGTGTTAAATTCTCCAAGCCCTCTTTTCTCATTATGTATCCTAGAAATTTCAACTATATCTTTGATTCTATCACAGATCAGAAATAAAGGATATTTACATAGACCAGTAGGAATAATATTTCTTAATTTATTAAAAGAAGCATTATCAATTATTAATTCTTCAACATTTTTCTTTCATCATATTTTCAGCTATTAGTTCAAGTCACACAAGGCTTATTTTTATTTCTAATCTGTGTTATTTATTGACAACCCAAGAATAATGAACTGAGAGTTTTGATAAGAAGCAACTAAAATTAACTGGTAAGAAATAAGAGGTGAAAAATTAATAATTTCAATACACAATATTTTTTTTTTTTTTTTTTTTGTTAAAAAAAGGTTGAATTTTTTTTTTTTTTTTCAATTTTCAATTGCTGAGAAATTCTTTGAATATTTTATATTTTTTTATTTCACCTGATTCAGTGTATCATTTGAAAAATTGCATAATAGAAATCATCGTTAAATTTAGTGATTAATTAGTGCTGCATGACTTATTTCTCTGCATTTCCCTAATTGTTTGCATTCGCAGCAGAGAAAAACCAGCATGACAGTCAAATAAACAGATTTCAACTCAAAGGTGAAGTTTAAAATATCCCAACTACTCTTTTCTCTCCTTTTCCTCCAAATCTCTGCCATTTTGATTTAAAAAATCTTTTGAGAAAAGTTTTATTCTCCCTCCCTTTGTATTGAAGTCATAATGTCTCAGAAAAGACTTTTCATTTGTAACTTTTAATTGCTATGATATAAAAAATAAATGTAAAAATGCACCAATTAAAAATAAAATGTTCTAGTTGAATTCTGCATCTAATAAGAACTTCTGTCAAAAGTCGGGATGTGGTTATCATACTTAACCCATGAAACCAATTATAAAAATAAAATTACTGACTTCAGTTCTAAGTTTAATAAATTAGTAATTAGAACTTTGTCTATGTAAATGTTGGTTGATTAATCTGGTAACAATTTTATTTATAATTATTTTTATACAATTTTTCCAAATATTTTTCTTGGACATTTTACAAGTTTTTTTTCTTATCAAGATGTCATTTGCATTTCTTATATTATTAAGATTGTGATGACCAGTAATAAATCCTGATTGGACTTCTAGTTCTCTTGCTTCCCTAAGCTTAAGTTAATCTTATACAAGGTCATAGTAATAGAATATTCTATGAGAATTAAACCCACTACATTTGCAAACTGCAAATTTTTCCCATTGGCAGGCAAGTGAAATATATTTTCTTGGATCTCCTCTCAACAGCTTGATTTCACAACCCTTAAATGTTCTTTAGAAAATAGTTAATAGGTAATTTATAAATCTACATGTAGTCATGTCTATTGAATCTTCAGACCCAGGCTGATGAAAGAGAGGGTGAACTGTATTATTTTACAGTCATCTCCTCTCTATACATGCTTTGAGTGAGAGAGGGCCAGTTATATTATTACAGACAGAACTCTTTTTACACACTTTGAGAGAGAGAGTTGTAGAAAAATATACAAAAAATATTTTTACTTTATTCTTACTTAAAGGTAGGAAAGCACAAAAATATCAAATTAAAAAAAAAAAAAATTGCTTTTTGCTATATTTCCGCATAACTTGAAAAAAGTGACTCATGGAAGAGGAAGTATTTTAGAAATTTAGAAATAAAAAAAAAGTAATCGTGATTTTTCTTGAAGGAAAAAAAAAGAATGAAAAAGTGAAGAATTGAGAAAAGAAATGATGAATGTTGTGAAATCTTCTTAAAAACCTCTTTTTATCTCAGCCCTTTTTTGTATGTTGCTTGTTTTAAATTCTGAAATGTTGTCTGACATAAAATTCATTTTAAAATGATGTGCATTCAGCTTTATTTTCACTGGAGCTTCTTCTCTTGATTAGCAGAAGACTCATTGCTTTCAGATTTTGAGGGGCAAAGAAATTGTCCATGTCTGTAAGAGAATTGGTTAATTCTTAAATGGGTTAAGTTTAGTATTTAAAGCAAAACAAGATACTTGTTTGTATAATTGATGGAACAACAACAACAACAATGAATGTATCTCTGAACTTTAGACAACATTAACAATAATTTGGCAGATGACACAATCACATTAAGATGGCTGGAGAATAGATATTAATTTGTTTTGTTTATCAGTCTATAATAACTGTTCCAAATATTTAAAATATAACATTGTCAGATTTTATGATGCAAGTCAATGTTTGCAAAATAAAATTGGTATTAGTCAACAAATGTTGGTAGTTTTCAAATATATTTATGTGAGCAATATATCATTAGATTTAGCTTATAACAGCTATCTTTTTTTTTTCTTTTCTTTTTTTTTTTTTTAAATATTGGTATTAACTTGTTTTGGGGATGTCAAGTTTTATTATACATAGTTTTTTACATTTCATTTATAAATATATCCATATTTTTAAAATTTTTATCTATAGATATATCCAAAAGGTATAGGTTATAGAAATATGTAATAGAATATTCCATGCAGAAATATATAATACAATATCCCATATACTTGACTAAATTATTATCTTATTAATTTCCATCTTAATTTTTCTTCTGATGTTCTTCTTCTATGGTACCTAGACTTTATGAATTTAAGTGCAGTACTAGATTGGCAGTGAGGTCTCATCATTTTACACTGAAATAGCTAGATGTAACTGTAAGTTCTATGCTAACAGTTTCTTCTATCACACTTCTTGCTTGTGTAACTCTCTTCTGGCTTCTTGCTTCACAGTGAACTTTGATCTTCAAAAATTTAAATTCAATGTCAATTGTTATCCACTGCTTTCTTAATTCTTGTTCTTTTATTGTCTTCTCTTTTTAATGGTATTTTTTCTCTCATATTCTCTCACATTCAGTAACCCTTTGTGTCTTAGTGGCTTTATTGCCTTGCTTTTGGTGAAATGATTAAAAATAACAAAAGTGAATGTAATGAATTCAACTGGAATTTAAACTTGGCTCTCCAGTTTCTCATTCTGAGCCACTATGTATGTCAGCACCCCCACATCCACTATATAAAATACCAAACTTGAATTAAATTACTGTCTCTTGTAGTTTTTATACAGGTATTTGCATTTGAAAAGATAAATTTTATTCTGAATATTTCTAACATTACTGAAAGTGACCAACTGGACTTTAAAGATTCTTGTTGAATACAAAGTTTGTTCAACACTGCTTCTAGTTAAAATGAGAAATAATAATTTGAAATTTTGTTAAGTAATCATATTTTCTTTCTTGTGAACATTTTTACATCTGGAGACTCATTTACAAAGTATTGATAAGTTTTTCATTTCTGCAGTTAATTATGTATTGAAAAATGACAAATGAATTAACATACAGTTTTCATTATTTTTTTATCGACAAGAAATGTTTTTCTTTAATCATTTCACCCCAAGAAAGGCAACAGAGCCACTAAGACACAGTGTAAAAAAATATAGGAAGAAAAATTATTAAAAAAAAAAACAAGAACAATAAAAACAGAATTTAAGAGGACGGAAGATGCTGTGTTTAAGTTTTTGAAGATCAAACTTGACTGGAAAGCAAGAATCAGGAAGAGAGTTCCACAAGTGAGAAGTGCGAGAAAAGAAAGCATAGAATTTAGTTACTTCTAACCACTTTGACTGTAAAATGATGAGATTTTCCCACCAACCTACTACTGCATTTAAATTCATAGTCTAGATACTGGAAGGGAGTTTGGAAGGGAGTTTACCATGAAAGTATTTCTGGACATTATTGATATGCATAGGGAAGCTACATTATGGCAGTGGGACAGTGAGTGAAGTTGAGATGTCAAGCCAGGACCAATAACATTGCATATTTTTCTTTATATTTTCTCAAGAATCTCTAAATATATAGTAGGAGCACCGGATCATATATGGCAGCAATATTCTAAGCATGGACGAATGGTAGACTTGTAGATATGTAAGATAGACACATGGAACAGTGGATAAAAGCGTTAGTTAGATCCAGTGACAGGACTCAAAGAGTTTGAGTTCAATACCCGGTTAAGGTAGTGGAGAACTTTCAGAGGGAAATTAACAGGAGATAACTGATAACTGACATCCATTAAACATGGGTACATGGAACTAGAACAGTCTACTCCAGTGAGCGAAATAAAGGGTTCAGTTCGACATTCCAACCATCTGAAGAAGGCCAGAGCGTACAACGGCCGAAACGTTGTAATAAATATGGCAACAAAGATGAGGACAATAATCCAAAAAATGTAAATAATGTACATAATACCTCATCTCGGAAATATAGACAGATACTGAAAGATAGATTCTGGTGAGAAAATTGTTGAACAAGACACAATGAACCAACTTTCCTAACAGCAGACCAAGCAATCTATTCAATATTTTTCCACTCCCTGTCAGTGGGAAATATTAGCCTGAGAAGGCGCAACAAGTCACCCTCCTGGAGGCTAGCACCAGACACATGCAGATGGATGGGTTCTCTCAGATGATTAATAGAGAGCAGTTTTGTTTTGGAAGCGTTAAAATTTACTTAGGTTAATGTCATGGTGAATAATTCAGACATGATCTCTCTCAACCTAGAGACACAAAAAGGCAGTTTTCAGTACAAAGATGAATGCCATTTATTTATTGGCTAGATATCACTTTTGATTGATTACAAGTGATCAATGCTGACATCTGAATTTTCTGTGTCATTATCCACTTTTTGAATAGATTTGTACTTGTAGGAAATACAGGACCAAGTTGTCTCCCGTATGCCTATGTATGATTATATAAGAAGCAAGTAGGAATTAACATTTCAAGAATTAAACATAAACACAGATGCTATAAGATATATATATGTGATGTCCACACAAAACAAAACATAGAATTTATCAATTGAAACATAACTGAATTATTTAATTTACAAAAATTTCTGATAAAGCTAAATAGTGAAACTTTAAAATTATGAAGGTTTTTCTGCTTGTTCCTTATTTAATCATTGTCAGTGTAATGACAAAAGTGCGCAGGTGTAGGCTGGAAAGCTTTATTCAACTGAGGGTATTTATTTCTGAATGAAACAGAAAATGCGACACAAGGCTGAAATGGAAAAGGAGAAAAAGGACGGTCTTCTGTCTTAACTTTAAACTAAGCTAGCCACAAACGCTGACCCAATCCTACAAACAATATTCTTTGCACCAAAACAACACATTCTTACATACCTTTCTCACCACATCCACCATAATACCTCAATGTCTCCATGAAAATACTAACTAGTCCCCATATGTACAATTTATCGTCTGTGGGGGAGGGTAATAAAACAACAATTTAAAAATTTAAAAAACTAGCCCCAATGAGTATTTACAATATGAAACAAAACTATTTACAAGAAACTAAACCAAATCATGTTAGTAATATCCCCCCCCTCCCAATCACTAAATGTGTCAGAAACATCAGTTAACTGGATGAAATCAATGCGGGACTATAATATAAAACATTAGTTCATCCCAAGCACTCACACAGACACGCACTCATTCAGACACAACAACAAATACAAAAACACACACGAAACGAAAGACGCCCCGCATCCACCAGAGAACTGACATCACTGACCACCTAATAAGGGATGGGATGGGGAATTAAACTTAAAGAAAAATAGGGACAGAAATAAAAGGGGGCCAATGAGCATACATACCCTAGCTAAGTTTATTGAAAAAGGAAACTAAAAATTCAAAAAACTAAACCTAAGCTAACCTAATTTTGGGATGGGTTACCCGTGTTCAACCCAGGAAAAGCAATATCCTGATGCCTAACTGGCATCAAAGTGCCACCTGGTCAGCCCCTTTCAAATGACACAAACGTGCAAGATTCACCAACCTTTTGCCGAATTCTGATAAAGTGAGTCGCTGCCTTTCCGTCCTAATCTTAAGCTTAAGCTGATGCTTAAAGTATAAGATCAGTTGAGAAGTGAACTTCTCTCCTTCATATAATCCCTTCTGATGTGTCGTTCAAATCACGACTCTCATAACACCTAGCAAGCATCAGAACACATAATGTTCAGCCTTCGTCAGTGGCAGAGCCACATTGCTACAAAGAGAAGCGGCCTCAAGGACAAAGAACTTTCCAGGCAGCATGCAAACCATGAGGCCTTCAACATACTTGCACAAGGGCGCTACAACCCTGCAATGAAAGAAGGTGTGACCAATGGTCTCGACTTCCCCACTACAGTGCTGGCAGTTTGGATATTTCTCCAAGCCCACTGTGCAAAGTCTCTTGGCAACCCAGAGGGCCCCACGCATCACCAGCAAGGTGAGTGATGCCTCATTGTTATTGAGACATTTCAATCTGGGCACCCAAGGCCATATTGAGCAAGCCTCCCTCTTCATAAAACTGAGCTCGTCAATCAGTTCATCATGAACAGGCCCCTCTAACACCTCATATAATGCCTTATGAGACAATGCCTGGACGTTGGAGAGGCCATCCTATGCCCATAAGAGGCGTTTCAGAGCACGACGACATTCATGGTAGAAGGAGCATTTGACTCTGGGTAAATGGTGGGCACTTCTCAGGGATGGGAAGTTCTTACGGGTCTCTTCCTTCCAGAAGGCGCCCTCCTCATTCGATTCCTGACACATTCGATCCAGGAACCCGATGAGAAGCATATATTGATGAATCTCAATACTAGGCATACCTAGACTGCCTACAGGTGGATGAAGGCAACAGACCTCCCGAGACACTCTGGCGGCCTTGCCTCCCCACAAGAAGAACAAGATCCTCACTATCGCTAGTAAAGTGTCATATGCAAGTGGAAGCACAGAGTTGGTAAAGGAGAATCAGGTAGATGTATGAAACACATACTTCCACCCTCCCCTTTAAGGAAAGATTCCTCCAAGACCACAAATTAATTGCGATCTACGCCTTCCCTTGCACCTCCGACCAATTCATTTCTAACTGGATATCAGGACCAAACCAGACACCGAGAGTCTTGACCGGCCCAAGGAAATTGTGCATAGGACCGGATTCGTCTTTAACTTGCGAAGGAAAGGTTCCAACGCAAGAATGTAAAGCAAAGGCGAAAACGAACAACCTTGATGAATGGAGTGAGACAATATGAAAGGCTCTGATTGTACGTGATTTACCTCCACCAGCACACTGGGGGTCACATACAGAAGTTGGATCCAGGTGCAAAAGTACGGCCCAAAACCGGCCACCGAAAGAACAGCCTCGAGAAAGCAATGGTCAAACCTATCGAAGGCCTTGGACTGATCTAACTTGATCAGTGTGGCTTCACTGTTGACTTGTTCGATGATCAAGCATACCATATGAAGGTTGTCCTGAATAGTTCTGCCCTTCACAGCACAAGTCTGTTCGGAGCCAATCAGACTAGAGAGGACAGCCTGCAAGACCTTAGCCAAAATCTTTAACTCTGTGTTTAACATAGTTAAAGGGCGAAAGTTACCTAACCCATCCTCACTGTTTTTGTCCTTACGTATCAACTTGATTATGCCCCTGGTGAAGTGTTGGGGTATAGACCCCTGCTTCATCCAGTTGCCGAAAATCAGTGCCAGCAAGGGAACAAAAACGGGCGACTGCAGTACACTTCGTACAGAAGACCATCTAATCCCAAAGATTAATCCAGGCCTACCTGATTCAGCTCTTCCCAGATTTCCAACTCTGTAATGGGATCCTTGCACCTAGCTGCTTCAGCTGCCTCAAGGCAGGGAAAGTCAGGTAAAATAGTCATCGAACTGAGCAGGGCTCAGACCGGGCTCCCTGGTGAAAAGTTCCTGAAAGTACTCATGAAAAGCTTTACATATGCCCTCCTCTGCATGCAGTTCATCGACCATATTCGTTGCCTCAGAAGACATTCTTTTTAACTACCAGAGCTTGATCCTTCTTGATAAGCAAGGAGGCCAACTATGCCTTAGCTAAAGCTATGTCTCCACTATCACAAGATTTAATTGCCCGATCAACTTTTTGATCACAAGCTGTTTGCACCACTAATCTATCTAGATTGATCCAACGATTATAATCAGCAACAAACGTTCTAATTTTGGATTTAAGTTTATCCCACCAAACATTTCCCACCACAGCCCCCGTCAGTTCCCTTTGTATCATTAGTAGCAGCTGATCCTGGAAATCTTGCTCCCCAAATAATGAGCAGTTTAATTTCCAGTAACCAGCCATCTTAACCTTAGGCTTCTCTAAGTTTACATGAACCCGGACTAGCCTATGATCTGAATAAAGTATATAATGGAAACTTGGACACCCTAAGAGCCCTGCATCAACTCTCCTGACTAAGACTTGGTCGAGGTAGCTAGAACGCACCTCAGTAGCCGAGCCGCCACTATTAGTCCAAGTCCACACTACCTCCCGAGGGTGTTCATTACGGTACTTACTGACAAGATCAAACTTGTCGATAAAGTCCTGAAATAGTTTCACATCCCGGCTGTTAGTACCCGAATTTGGCCCTATACAATCTATATCGAGGTCAAGGACGGCATTCCAATCCCTCACTAAAACTACCCGACAAGATGTCGTCAATAACGGCTCGATCTGCCAAAACAAAGCAGGTCGCTCAAAATGCTTTTTGGGCGCATAAACCCCAATGCGACGAAGAGCCTTATCCTTTATGGTAACAACCAGCACACAGTCTGCCTGCCGGATCTGCGAAGACAAGAGCACGCGCAGCCTTCAAAGACTTGCTCACCAGCCAAGAGACACCCCTCGAGCATCCATCAAAACATGCTGAATAGAGGGAAAAACCCCTAGACAGAATGCTCTCATGATCACAAGAAGATAAATGGGTCTCTTGCACACAACGTACATCCACACTGAGACGCCGAAGGTCACGAGAGAGCCTTGCCCTGCGAGACTCTGACCTCAGGCCTCGGACATTCAAGCTAACTAACCAGAGAGACATTATCAAACTGATTAAGGTTGCTTTCCTGAATTAAACATGGACGGGGTCATGATACTGACAGCCTCCCCCATCGATCCATGGCCCATCTCAGTCTTGATGGTTCCAGCTTGGGAGAGACTGCCTATATGTCAACTTTAGTGCTCTATAGAGGGAGGGGTGAACAAAAACAGCACAAAATTATTTCATTTTTTTTAAATTGGCGATCTTTGACAATGGCGATGGGTGGGGACATTTTAAATGAAGTTTTAGCCTTGCCCAGCATTGCCCATGCCTGTATTGCACCTGTTCCAGTTCTTATAATGGTTAAAACTCTTTAAGCATCTGGAAAAATTCTTAGGATCTTCAACATCAGGAGGTATCAGAAGTCTTTAATTCTGTGGCCATAATCGCGGGCTCTTTCTGCTTGGGCGGGGGAAATACGGCATACATCATCTCCTGTATTGTAGATGTGTCTCTGCTTCTTTCTTTTGTTGTTTAAGTCCTGAGTAGGACTTCTTTGTCTTTTGTTGGGAGGAGGGGGCATTTCAGATCATTTAATGGGGGAAGGACTGGGAGTGTGGCATGGTGTATGATTTTGTCTGAAAGGGCTTTGGTCTCTACTGAGAGGGGTTGAGGGATGGCAAGATGTCTGGGCATAAGATGTGGAGGGGGTGACCGTTTTGACTGGAGAGGTCTTATGATGAATGGTGTCTTTACTGAGAGGGGTTGAGAGTTGGGAGGAATGTTTTTGTGGGCAATGTTGAGCATAAGATGTGGAGGGAGTTGCTTTCTTCACAGGGGAGGTCTTTTTTTGATTGTGGTCTCTACAGAGTGGGGTTGAGGGGTGGGAAGAATGCGGGGCAGAGGAGGTAGAGGGAGTAGCTTTTTTAGTTGGAGGGGTCTTTTGTTGATCTAATTTCTCTTTCAATTCAATTCTCGCAGTGTGGTTTCAGAGACTGGGGCGTTGCCCTTAGTGTTGACTGTGCCTTTTGTCCCAGGGGCTTCTGGGGACTGGTGCTTCCCTCTGGCTCTGCCAGCAACCTGCCATTCCCCCTCTCCCTCCTCCACAACTGCACTTGCGGTGGGCAAAGGCTCTTGCGGTGGGCAAAGGCTCTTCAGGGAATGGGGGCTTAGATGTAGGCCCAAATGTGGGTTTAACCAATCCCGTCCCGGAAGCTGGCATACCCATTACAGGCATGACGGAATTCAGACGTGGTCAGAGGGGGAGTTTGGTCAACTGGGGCCTGACTTTCAGAGGCCTTCTTCTCTAGGCAGGAAGAGGAGAGGTGACCAGTCTCTTCACACTTTCAACACACTGGTTTGCAGCAGGTCACAATGACCGGCAGCTTTAGGCGCCCTACTTCCAGACAGTTGGGGATGGAGAGGAAGGCTTTGTGATCCAACATGATATCAAAACTCCATTCTCCAGTCAAGCTATACTGCGACAAGAAAACTGCCAGCTCTTCCCCAATAACCTGAGGAGGGACCTTGTATATCGCTACACTGGTACTTCTCCTGCCTTCGTACTCAGTTTGTAGTATGATGTCCTTTGTAATAAGGTCCCTACTTGTGGCCCTAACACAATCTTCTGGTGTGGGTAGCAAAACGTCCCACATGAAAAAACCCGAACCCTTAACAATTCATAGGGTCTTAAACCCCATGGACTCCAGTGTTTTTACCACTGTGTCTTTCATCTAACGACAAATTTTGCGCATACGCTTGTCGATGACGAAGACTGACACTATTCTTTTTTTTTTTTTATCTTTCTTAGTTCAAGGGGGTCCTCCAAAAGCCTACCTTCTACGACAAGGTGCGCGTAACTCTTGGCATGTTCCAAAACCTCTGCAATATCGATAATGCATTTTGGGGGGGACTTCCAACAACAGGGCAAATCCCCAGCCTCCACGTTATTTTTGGTCTTATCTTTTTGGCCGATATTGGCCTCCATATTTTGAATTTCTGCTTCTTGACTGTTATTGGCCACCATACTTTTTGTCTTTTCATGTCTCCCAACAGCCTCCTCATTAATGGGAGCTAATACCGGGTATTCTTTGGGGTTGTCTTTATTGGGGGGGGGGTCTTTTTTAATGGAGAATAAATGTTTCCTGACTGACCGACTAAGGTCAGCCACTTTCGTTTTTTTTTTTTAAATTAATTAAAAAGGAGGGGACTTTTTTTTCCATTTTCAAACGGAAGGGGAGGGGTGAAAAAAGAAAAAATAGTTAAGTTTCGCCTATAGGCGAGAAAAAAATAGAAAAACAGACAAATAAACTTAACTGAACAAGGTTTACAAGACAATAATGTATAAAAGATTAAACAGATGAGAAAAATTAAATATTACAAAAAAAATTAAATTAAATAAACAAGGTTCGCTTAACAGCAAAACAACAAATTTAAATAGTCAAAAGAACAAATGCAAAACCAAAAAGACATACAAGAATTAGATGACAGATGAGAAAAATTAAAACAATATAAACAAGGTTTGCCCGTAAGCGAGACTACAATTTAAAAAACAACAAACACAAAACAGAAGGACATACAAAAGATTAAATAGATGAAGGATGAAAACAAAGAAACAAGGTTTGCCTAAAGGCGAAACAAATTTAAAACAACAAAAAGAAAATGCAAAACAAAAGGACGTACAAAAGATTAAATAGATGATAGAAGAGAACAAATGGACAAGGTTCACCTAAAGGTGAAACAACACATTTAAAACAGTCACAAAAACGAAGAATGTACAAAAGATTAATAAGACAACAGACGAGAAAGCAACAAATCAAAACAATAAAACGAAGCGTTATACAAGGAAAAGTAAGAAAACGCTATACAAATAAAATACGAAACAATGAATGTAACAATTCACAATATGCCTGTCAATAAAAAACAGTCAACCCTATAACAAAATGAAAAACAAGGAAAGAAGAAAAACAGACAGAATATACAAAATGCTCACAAAATTTAGAAACAAATATATGTACAGAAGATATTAACGAATAAAACTTTACGGATATTTAAAAGAAAAAACACAGAACAAAGTAATACATAATAATAAACAAAGGAAAATAATGTCGAACAAAACATGTAGAAAAGAAAAATAAACAGATAAACTCTGGGAATGAGATATGGGAAGAAAATAAATTCAAAAAAGGAAAATAAACTAAGAGAAAATCAAAAATTAAATAATAAAAGAATAATAACAAAATAAATTTTTAAAAAATATGGGCAGGGTAAGAAACTGAAAAGGAAAAAATCAAAACTTTACAAAACAGTGACAAAAGAACGTAAGAAATAACAGTAAAAATAAATCAAAACTTAACTCAATAACAGCAGTTAGCAGTTCAAAGATTCTCAGAATAAAGGTCTAACAGAGGTTTATTCAACTGAGAATACAAGGTTAATGTATAGTGTCCTTTTATAGGCCCAATAAACAGAAATAACTCGCTCAAAGAGGAGGGTAATGAAACAAGGGGGAAACCACTCTTGATTATTTATGTCAGATTTAATCCATATTTTAAGCATATATATGTTTTTTAATCATTTTCCTTCAAGCAAGTAAATAAAGCCACTAGGGATTACTGGGTGTGAAGGAGAAAAATAAAACATTAAGGAGAGAGAATAATAAAAGAACACGAATTAAGAAGGCAGAAGATAGTGATTGATATTGTATTTAAATTTTTGAAAATCAAAGTTCACTGGAAAGTAAAAAGCCAGAAGAGAGTTCTACAAGTGAGAAGTGCAAAAGATCAAACTGTTAGCATAGAACTTAGGGTTAAATCCAGCCATTTCAACTGTAAAATAATAAGACCTTGCTGCCAATGTAGTACTGCCCTTAAATTCATAAAGTCTAGATACCATAGAGGAAGGTTCATCAGAACAATTACCATGAAAGTATTTCTAGAAAAGGCACAGGGAATTTTCATTTTTTCAGTGTGAAAAGTGACTGAAGCCAAGATGCCAAGCCAGGACCAATAACATTAACAGATTCTTTGGATTTTATAAAGAATCTCAAAATACATAGATGCTAAAGAACTGAATTATTAATCTGACTGCTCTTTCTTTTTATTTTAATATATATATAAAGTATTCTATGTATTTAGGCATCACATGTTATTTAAGGTCAATATTATCAAGACATTTTGTGTTGATTAATTTCTGATAGAATAAAATTTCCTCCTAGTGTGAAAAAAATTATTCATAATTTGTTAAAGTTGATCAGTAAAATTAATCAGCACAAAATATCTGTTGTTTTTAATAATATATCTATATCCAAATGTAAAAGAGTTTGTACCAATGTCCAGACATTATATTTTAAAAAAGAGATCAATACAGAGTAGAGCTTAACAATAATAATAATTATAACAAAAACATGTTATAAACTGCAACATTGCCTGAGGAAGCATACACAGTGTTGAAACATGATTGCATTCATATAGCAGTTTATAACATGGTTTTGTTATAATTGTTAATATATATATATATCTGCTGTTCTTGAAACTTTTAAATTTTCTTATTCATTTCAACAGAAAGAACTTTGATCTCATTTTCGAAAATTCAACAAAACTTTTTGAAACTTTATCATGTTAATATCATTATAAGCTGCCCAATCAAATAATTTAAATTTGGTATATTCGGGCAGCAGTTGTTCTTTTAAACATGTATTGTTAAAAACAAGAGACATTTTGTCTCTTATTTTTAATGATCTTTTTTTCTAATATACAAATATCCTTTTGCAAAGGAGGTTTGTGCTGTGTGATACATGCACACACATACACACATATGAGATAGTTGATGATGAGTTCTCTCCTAAAGTGCTTCTTTAGAGTAGGTTGATAGATGACAGTAAGACAAGATATCAGGTTGCAAAGGTGATGTTAGCACTGATTGGTTCAAATACTCAATGAGATAAATAATTCCTCTTTCTGATACTGATCTTCTAATGACACTTGAAATCTCAAGTGACCACACCTGCCACCATTGATGGATCTATGCCATTCCTCATCGAACCACAGCAAAGAAGAGCTCAGTGATTTCTCTCTTACAAGGAGGACCATTTGACAAAGGAGCCTGTATTTAAGTTGTTATGGAAACCAATCATAAAACTGAAAATGTAGCAGCTGTGTCTGAAGCAGATTTCCTTCCTGAAATTGTGCAAAAGAAGCAAAAGAAAAAAAAGACTGTTCTTACTTTCTAGAAATATTGGAAATAAAAAAAGAATTTTCTTGATATTGTAATGAAATTTCTAATTGAAATTGTACATTTTCAAAATTTATATTTTCCAATCTTTATAAAACAAATCTTCTTGATCCATCTTCTGAACTCAGAACAAACTACTTGGGTGTTCTTGTTTGGTGGATTAAATACTTATGTATTTTCTACTTTAGAAGTGCTTGCTGCCATAAGAGTTACCAGACAGAAAAAAAAATAGAATTGACAAACTTGAAATCTACCTGAGGCTGCTTACATTCATTTTACACTTATGCCCTTGGGAAAAAACATAAATCTCCTTTAACTCTTTTACACATATCTTGATAAAATTTCTAGTCCCTTACATGCCACAATTGTTGATATAATAGTAGAATGAATTATTAATTTAATTTTCAAACACTTGGGGCTTATAATATTTACTAATCTTAGCTAAGTATAGTACAATACTGAATGGTAATTAACCATTTCCCTACATGAAACATTTGGTATTCATTGACTGAAAAGTTAATGTTACTGTCAGTTGAAATTTAAAAAACAAATCTTTCTATTAAAACAATTTTTCAGGAAAATGGGTTTCTCAAGACTTTTAACTTACTGTGCCCTCTAGTTTTGTTTAGTGTGGAAAATCAACATCTTGATTATGTAATTATTTTCCCTTCAAGTTCCATGGGCCGTCCATTTTAGTTGTTGCTGTTGGAAGTCTTCAAGTGATGTGGCTTTTGAAGTTTTTGTGATTTTGTAGTGCCAGTCTATCTGTTCTGGTGAAGAATTATCGGATTCATTCATTTGAATACATTTTTTAATCATTGGTCTGAGAAAAAGGGTATATATAACAAACAGTTTAAACATCTCTGAACAAGTTGGATGCTGTGTTTGATATTCAAGTATAGATCTGATGCAGCTATTTAGCATAAATATAAAATATATATTTGTAAAAATTCTTAGAAAATAAAATAAATTCAGCAAATTCATCAAATCTTATAATTTGGAATATTATCCACACTTAAACTGTCATAATAGTCAAAATTATATATATATATATATTGTTTATAAGAATAAAGCATAAGAATAGCTAATAGCTACATTCACTGAAAGAAGTTGGTGTTTATTTCTTTATCAGACTGTTACTCAATTCTCAGACTGGAATTCGAACTTGTCACTCCAGTTTCTCATTCCAAGCCACAATGTATGGCACCACCTGCATATCCACCATATAAAATACCAAACTTGAATTACTGTCTCAGACTGTTACTCAATTCTGTGTTCCTTTCATATTTTTTTAGTTGTCTTTTCAGCATGTTTCATTGTTTATTCCTACAGAGGTTTTATGGAGCATAGAGCTGAAATCAAACCAAGTTATGCTTATGTAGTTTTGGTATCAAATGAATTTTTAAAGTTGCAAGCTCTCCACATAACCAAATCTTCTTTACAGTGCAAAAGGACCCCAATTTTCTTTTTATTTTACAGACTTTTACTCAAAAGCTTATTTCATATACACATCCAGAGACTATGAAGTTGTAGCATTATTATTATTTGATTTAAGATCCTCTCCAACAGTTAGATGTTTCCACTGGATGTTGTTGGTCACATCTAAGCTCTTACTCACAGCTTAGAGACATAGCACTTTCCTCAGTACATGTGCTGTTTCAAGCAGTGCTGCTATCTGCATACTTCCAATGATGTCAAGTATCCCCAAGGCATCTTGCAAGGCAAAATGCTACCTGGGTATAGTCCTGAGTGTGCCAACTACAAAAGTGACAACTTGAGCTGCTGTTTGGTACATTTCTCTGATTTACCCTGCCAGGTATATCTTTGGTATCTCTGTGAAGATGGAGCAGGTGAAAATACAATGTTCTTACCCTAAGATATCACAAAATCTATCAGCATGATTGCTCTTGTTCACAAATGTGATATCAGGGTGATTGCTTTCCAAGTGTATCTTGGTTAAGATGGTTGTATCCCACAAGAGCTTTACTTGTTTGTTTTGATGGCAGTGAATGCTCATACTATTTCTCTGTGCATTCAAGGCCACACTTCCTGCATAGTTCCCAATATATTTTGAAGATGACTTTATGGTACCATCTGTATTCAAGTTAAGCAATATTGATCCTGTTCAGTACTTAGATGGCTGACCACTTGGGAATATCAGGTGCTCCTTGGATATGCAGGTGGTGTAATAGATAACAGCTCAGAATTTGAAATCAGAGAGCAGGGTTCCAATACCAATCAGTTTCATTATATTCACTCATGTGAAAATACCCTTGCAAAAAATATGAATCAAACTTCTTTTCTTTTTTTTTCACAGCAATGGGTTTATTAGTAGAACTTGTATCAGTTAATTATTATCTCCCAAAAAACTTTCAATCTAAAAATGTATTCTGGTTTTAAATAACAAAGGACACATGGCACAGTGGATAAAGGCGTTGGTTAGACCCAAAGAGTGTGAGTTCAATACCCGGTTCAGGCAGTGGAGAACTTTCAGAGGGAAAATTAGCAGGAGATAACTGATACCTGACATCCATCAAACATGGCTTGTGGAACTAGAACAGTCTACCCCAGTGATCGAAATAAAAGGGTTCGGTTCGAAATTCCAACCACCTGAAGAAGGCCGGAGCGTACAACGGCCGAAACGTTGTGACAAAAATGGCGATAAAGATGAGGACAATAGTCCGACTAATGTAAATACTATACATAATACCTCATATCAGAAATATAGACAGAACCTGGTAATTGTTGATAAACCGTAAAAAACAAATCAGTCAGTCATCTGTATTCTTTTTGTGCCAGCTGAAGGCAGCCATTAACAATATGTTGAACACCTTCTGCATTATTATTGCTGCTTATTATTATTTTTTCTACCATATCCTTAGCAATACTATTCAGTATGCAATACTACTGCACCTTTTTGCTTTAATGGCAGATATTGAAATTATTATGCTAAACTTAGCCTCAAAACAGCTGAAACTCAAAGAATTAAAATGGAAAGAAATAAAACAACATCTCAATAGTCAACAGACTTAAGTGTTTTAACACATTGCCTGCCAACCAATTGGCGGTTTATATTATGACATAACTACAAGTTATCTCATGCTTGGCATTTTCTGATATATTTTTATCTACAGGCACCAGGAAACATAGTTTATTTGCAGTGATACCTTTAGTGTGAAAACAATGTTAAAGCTTCAGTTGAAACTATAAAGCAACTTATGAAAATGATTTATTGCTTAAGTTGGCTATTATAAAATTGGCATTTGAAGTCAGTTTTTACATCTCACTTTTGACAGTCAACATGTTAAGAGTAATGACTTTTGCTTTGGAATAAAACTCTGAGGATAATTATCAGTTAGCAATTATAATGCTTTAAAACACAGAAAAATAGAATCTAGCCATCAACACTTGAAAATCTTTAGAGGAGCTAGGATCATTGAAAGATGCACTTTTATGTGTACATGATATAAGAATTTAGAGTAAAGGTATGTAAGAAATGAAAATCCTTTTGATACTCCCATAAGATATAGTTAGAAAAATGTTTCTCCACAATTGAATTACTATTATCAGCTTCCTGAGGCACTGAGATGTCTCTAGAAATGCATATCAGGTCCTGATTCAAACCCTGATTTTCCTATTGATGTGAAAGAAACCTAGATTTAGATTTTTCTTTTTTTCTTATGTTATGTTGACCAGAGCTGGTAATTAGATGCCCAGTAGGTTTACTCACTGTTTTTAGCCAACAGCAGTGGAAACCTGATATTGTTATATACTGTTATAAATCCATCATTGGCAAAAGACTGATGTGTTGTCTTTTTCTTTGATCTTGTTTGGGGTTTCCATTATTCTTATATGCAGTTTTTATCTTGTTTCTTTTCCATTCTTCTTTTTGCCTTTTTGGTTCTTATAGTTTTCACTTGACTTCTCTCATCAAGAAAAGATAGAAAGTTGGCCTGATTCTTTGTGAGTCTTCTATAGTTTTATTTGTTTCACATTTGCCTGAAGCACCAGCAGTTAGTGTTTAAGCCCAGGTAAAGGCCACTCTTCTAGCAGGCATGCTGTTTAATCTCAGAATATTGGTAATGAGACAATCTTCTAAAACAAATACACATAGCTACATTCTATGCTTGCTCCCTACACAAGTATACACAGTTTTAGTTCATGTTTTCTATACACGTACACATTCTCATGTCACATCAATAAATGTACACACTCCTTCTCACAGACATATACATGCAAACTCTGAGTCTCAGTTAAAATTGTTTTAAGCCAACATATTTATTATGTAAATATAATTTTATGTTATTTACATTTGGACTATTGTCCTGATCTTTGTTATCACCTGTTGCACTCTTCAGCCTTTTTCAGGTGCTTGTTGATCTAGGTAACCATTATAAACACTTTATTTAATCTACAGGGTGTACATTATTCTTGTCCCACTGTCCATGTCTAGGAGCATCTCATCTTGTGCTTATTTAATACTGCTCAGTTATTGCTTGCCATGTATTCACTGAGTCTTCACTATCCCGCCTGGGGATTCATAAACCAACCAGGAGGCAAGACATGAGTGGCATTGGTTTGTGAATTTGCCGACATAATAGTTGTGATTTCAATCTCTGTGTCGGATAGTGCAGACATATATTTAGTGTGAGCACTCTGACTGTAACCTTACCACAGTACAGGGTCATTTAAAATGTGAATAGCTGAGTAACTACATGTTCCAGGCAGACAAAATTAAATAGGCCTCATGTTGAACAAGAAAATATTTATTTATCAAAATTTGAACAAGATAATTCAAAGGGATGTAAATTTTTATAACCAATTTCACAAAGCTTCATGAATGTTCAACATGTGCACCACCTGTGACACGACACACATCAAGCTGGTAGTCCAGCTCCTACCAAACATGTCTTGTGTAACATTCTCTAGTGCCTCAATGATTTTCTCATTAAGTTCTTCTCGGCTTGTATGAAGAGGGGGATATATAATCCTGTCTTTTCATATAGCCTCATAGAAAAAAAAAATCATATGGTGTCAAGTCAGGTGAATGTGGTGGCCATTTCAACAGCACATTGTCATTATCACTGGCACGCCCGATCCATCTTCCTGGTAGACTCTCACTGAGATAAATCCACACAATCAAATTAGATTTTACACATTTTGTTAAAATTTGAGATCATTTGAGCAAGAATTGACCATGTTATTAGATTACAAAATGATATCAATTCTTTGGGGATACTCTGTATATCATGATGTTAGATGGAGAAATTTTCAGTACTTACAAATTAATGCCTATTGTTTATTTTTGCATTTGTCTCAGCAATAAACACTTAATTTCAATCTTTTTATGCTTGTACCACATTTCTTTTGTGTATAAGACTCATTTTTAGCCCAAAATTTGATGTCAAAATCTGCTTGCATCCTATACACTAAACATGAATTTTATATATATATATATATATATAATTCATATGTTTGGTGTGTGTGTGTGTATATATATATATATATATATATATATATATATATATATATAACACAGAAACACACACAAACTATGTTCAAGTATATCTAAATAAGAATTAGTTAATTTGAATGTGTTACTTATAAAAATAGTATCATATAACTGTCATATATATAAATTATATTATAACTGTTATAACAATAGTAGAAATTTCAAATATGAAATGCTCTTGACTAATTAGAGTACTTAAGTAAATTAACGTCAGTAATTGTTTAATTGGTATTTCAATTTTTATTGGATACTCGGCAGTCTGTGTATCTTAGATGTAGGCAATATATCTTGGGCTGAGGAAGCAAAATAGTTTGTTTCTTCATTTTTCATTCCAGTTATATATATACTAATTTTTAAAGTTGTCAAATTAAATTTTTGTTCAAAAAAATATAATTTAAATATGATTGTAGCTTTTTTTTGCCAATTCTTTGTCATCAAAATAATGGTGTTTTCTACACTGATATCTTATATTCCAAAAAAATAAAGTAATTTAAATTCTATCCAGTACTTGGATTTCTTTTTAAAATGGATCTTGTAAAATATTCTTCACCAACATTTTATTTCAAACTGTTTCCTCTCATTAATTTCCAAATAATTCGTTTAATGAAAACAAAAAAAATCTTCATTTCATTCAGTTATCTCTTTGCTGACAATAAAAATCATTTCATATAAAATGTTGCTGATGGAACTGTCATTTACAATCCTTTTAGCTCAATATATTGATTATGCAAAGATTTTTCCATGTGTATCCCTTTATCTCTCAGTTGAAATTAATGTTTTTTTTTTCTTTAATTTATTTTTGTGTGCAGGGGGAATTATTTTATTTTAATTATCTATTTTTTTACAATTTCTCAGCCAATTGATGTGAGTTTTGTACAAATATTCCAGTTTTTACAGTTGTTCAAGGATCATCTATTTTTTTTTGTATTCTCTCACAAAGGACTTGCAAATAAGTGAATATTTTCACGTGATCGAATTTATCTGCTTGCTTTTGGAACATTTGATTTGTTTTCTCCTTTTATAGAATCAGCTGCAAATTGTTTCTTGATTTTTGTTAAAAATTTCCACAATTACAAACTGATAAATATTTATCATAAATAAATCTTATCTTTGCTAAACAAAATATGACAAAGTATACATGCTGATTGAGAATGGCTTCATTGGTTCTTCCTTTTCCATTTCTTTGTGGTAGTTCTCTTGATGATTTCTGGGATTGCCAGAATTGATTATTATAGATATATTTCATGGGAAATGTTGATATTTATGTAAGGACAATGGTTAAGAATGAAATTATAAACTATTGTCTTGGATATCTCAAAGGCATTTGACAGGGTTCAGCATGCAGTTCTTCTTTACAAATGAAAAGGTTATGATATTTCTAGACAAATTTTTGATCTGATTCAATTCTTATAAAATCACAAAATTAAAGTTATCTTGAATAGCCACTCTTCTAGATCTTTTTGCATGAATGCAGGTGGTCCTCAGAGCTGTATTCTTGCACCTACATTGTTACCAGTTTTCAGCAATGATCCTCCTGTTGGCATCAGTTCTCAACTCTGTATCTATGCTGATAACACAACTATTTACTCTGACACCCAATGTAAAAGATGTGTGCATTTATGTGTGCATGTTGCTATGTTCATATCCCTGATCGTAGTGGCGGTGCCTGTTTGGTTCAATGTCTCTGAGAGCGATGCCATTGGGAGTTCTAAACCCCTGGTAGGGCCGCCCTTGATGGGAATTTGAAGATGAGGACCCAGACTAAATGTGAACAACCCCAAAGGCCCCAACAGTGGAACAAGCAGATTATAATTACAACAGATCTCAACAGTTGAACCAGCAGATGAAGAGGGCCACACAATGGACCCTCTACATCAGGAGGCGTCACTCAAAATTATGACAGCAGCAGTCTGTTGCTGTTTCATAACTGGATTCTGTATGTCTCGTTCTATATGTGCTGCAGAGGAAGGTCATGAAATCAAATGTGTGGGTCACTTCCTGGCAAGTTGAGGTCCACCTTAAACAAATTCATGCCATCAACACTTTCTTCTACTCTGATTTTCTTTCACCTTCAACCAACTCTTGCAAAGCTAGATGGCAATAGGGAATGGATGATGGGAGCAGGTTTTGGGGAAACTGGAAGCTTCTAGTTTTGAACCTGTGAATTGATGGCAAGTTTAGTCATCAATATAAAGAAAGCGATCAGCAAAGAAATTAAATTCTTGAATACAAGATAAAGCCATCAATGAATGGTAACTCTTGGCAGCTGATCTCAAAAATCTGTTATTAACTAAGGAAAGAAATTTATTGTTAATTTTAATGCCTCCAAAATGAAACTGCTCTCTTTGTCTTGTCTTGCCAACCAGCAAATTTTTCTCGCTACAATTTATCTTACACATAGGTCTATAGTTCCTCACCTGGAATCTTGGCTTCAGTTACTTTCTCACTGCCATAATGTAGCTTCTTTGTGCCTTTTCTATAAATATTTTCATGGTAATTGTTCTGATGAACTTTCCTCATTGGTACCTAGACTTAATGAATTTAAATGCGGTATTTGATTGGCAGGTAGGTCTGATTTTAGTTGAAATATGTACAGTGTGAGTAAAATTCCTATTGAGGATTTTGAGAAATTTACATTGGAAAAGATTTTCTAGTTAGTTTGTTAGTTATCAGCTTAGAGCATTTTTTGCTGCATTGTTTTCATGTGACACATGGTCCATTGAATACTAAGAAGTGTTCTGAAGGGGAAATGTGATACTTGTCCCTATGGCATCCTGTAGGTAAAAAAGCAAGCAAAAATAGAGGTTATTCTACCTGTCTCCCAATTTGTCAGTTCACATGAGCCCCACCAACCAAAATCAAAATACCGTCCCAATCTTTCATATATCTTTGTCTGTCCCTACCGCCCTACATTTACAATCAGCTGAAGTCCGCAGCTGAATCCAACAGCCTGTGGTTGACCTTTTGATGTGTGAAAGCTACAGTGAAATCCCTGATGACAAAATTGCACTGATGACACCTACACTTCACAAAGTAATCCATATCTTGCCATAAAAGTTACGAATAATATTACTTTCACTTTTTAGTTTGGGAATTAAATTTATAATTTTATAATGTCTCTGTAGCCATTTAGAAAATATTAAAAAAATATTGGTAATTGCACATATAAAAGTCCTATTCTGTTTGTAATACTTCCATTAATTCTTGACTACTGTTACATTGCTGATGTGACAGATGACGCATATCATCTGCTGTGTTGTTGTAATGACACCAGATGCACCTGTGGCAGTCACTTGATGTGTCATCGTTATGCAGCGCACAATGGATGAGGGTTTACAAAGGTAATCAACTGGATTCATGAAAGCAGTCAACCATGATATATACCTGCTACTATGGCACACCTCTCATTTTGACAATCCAGCAGCTCAAATACCAGTTGTATTGTAGTCGTACTCTTTCTCTCTCTATTAATAGGTTACTCTATACAAAGAAATAGTTTCCAAAGTCTTCAGTACAGTTTTAATTCCTTGTCAGTGTTTCTTTTTTCCCTTATTACATGTTGTCAATGTGAAGGTACATTGGAATATTGAAGGATGCCATCTAAAAGCTAAGCAAAGTATTAAGAAATAGGAAAATTTCATTAGAAACAAAGAAGAGTAATGAACTACTATGTAATATCAATTCTTCTACATGTTGATGAATGCTGGACAACTTCCTCACAGATGAAGAGGAAACTTGAGACAACAGAGATATTGTTCTACAAAGAATGCTGAGAATATGATGGAGAGAGCATGTAAGCAACAATAAAATTTTTAATGAAAATGGAAAGAAAAAGAACACTTATACTTAAAATCAGAAAGAGAAAGTTGAAATTTCTGGGACACGTAATGAGGAAAGAATGCTTGGCAAACATATTGGCAAAAGGAACAGAAATGAAACAGCAAATAACTTACCTAATATATAGAAAATTAAATAATATGACTCGGTCTTTTAACAAAAAGATTGGGTCTTTATATCTGAACTAAGGGAACTGTACCTCTGCTCCTGGCTATGTTATCTTTGGTTGGACACTAATATCAGTCTGGCTGAGTTTTGAGAATACACTATATAAAATAATACTCTTTTCCCAAGTAGTTGATGATAACTGATTTGAGCTGTTAAAATTATTATGAATCTTCTCAAAAACTATAAATCACTGAAATCCAGGGAAAATCCTCTTTCTGTCCCATACTTTTTTTTGACACCTTGCTTTCTATAACACATTTGTCAAACTATTATCTTTTCTGAAAAAAAATTCTAATATTCAAAATCATTCCTATTGTTTTAACAAGTCAGTCAAATAAATGAACAACAAAAATTTATGCCACTAATTTCGGACATAGTATTTGTCTCCAAATTATGATGACAGTCTTAAGTTTTAACACTTGGTTTACAGTTTTTGAAAAATTAATCAAAATTAAAACCGTTTTCCACAAATTTTGTGTTTTTAAGATGGCAATTATAAATTATTATATTGTATTTTTTGGAGTAAGGGTTCTAGAATTGGTTTTACCTCTTTAAAGCAGCAATTTTAGGATCTGTCCTTTGTTGAAACATAGAATGCTGGAAAATAGAAATTAAATTTTCTTGCACTTTGTACTTTAGACATGAGCTGCATTTTATGCTTTAAATATGAGCTGCACTTTGTGCTTTAGACATTAACAGTACCTTGTGCATTAGACATAAGTAACACTTAGCAGTTAGCAGCACTGTACTTTAGACATGAATAGCACGTTGTACATCAATTAATATTGACTATTAATTTGTTAAGACTAATAATCCTAACAAATTAATAGTCAATATAAGTGAATTATTATATAATAAATTTTAGTACTTGATCCATTTTTAATGATTTCCCTAACAGGAGAAAACAACATCGTATTTATCATATAATTTGCATCATAAATTAAAATTACGTTTTTAATGATTTTTTAATTTTTTATTTTTTTTTATTTTTTTTTATTTTTTTTTTTTATAAAAAAGATTACATAATTTCAAATAATAAACATTAATTATTTCAGGTTATTTTAAAATTCTTTCATTTAAGGTCTAAACACACATAAGAAATGACACTGTGAGACATACTTCTTTCAGGTTCTCTTTGTAAATATTTCTTTTTTTTTAAGACATGGTTCAAGTCAAAATCACCAGTCTGGAAAAAAGCAGATTTTCATATGAAGAGGGTGGGTTAACTGGAATAGAGTGACAAGGAAGTTAACTCAATCAAGAAACCTTCCGTTACCATGACAACAAGTAAATAATGTATTTGGCCAACATTACAGCCAATTGCTTGCGTCACAGTAACCTTGGCAGTGATGCAGTTAGAAAAGGCAGTTGTTATTAATGGTAAACGTGTTTATAAATTAGACGTTTTCCTTCCTTTTTGTGTGTTGTTGTTATTGTCTTTTAAATAAGATCTGTGGGAAAGTCTTTGTTTTTGTGGGTGTTTATATATGTCTGAGTATGTATGTCATTGGAGAGAGTTGAGTTGATTCCGTTTGATGTCACTGGAAGGCAGTGGATCTGTGACAGGCTACAGTAGCAGTAGTATTGATGAAGAAAGGAGAAAGATGAAAACAGTGAACAGAAACATCAAAGTTGTGGGTGGTGGCTACAGCTACGGTGAATGCTTGATGTGTGACGAGACATGGAGAATATGATAACAACAGTGAGAAAACATGATGTTATTGATTAAAAGAAGAAAAGAAAGGAGTGAAGCATGTTAAAAAAGTCATTTCTTTTATTTTCCTTTTTATTTAGTTACTCATTAGTATGATAGTAATAATAATAGTGAAGACATATGGGAGAAGACAGGCAAGCAGAAAAATGATCATTCATAAATAAGTAGGGTGCAACACTTGAAGAGAAGTGCTGTACAGAATAACTGGATTCTGAAAAAAAAAAATGAATCGGAAGATGCTTTCAACATAGACATTTACAGCTCCTCATTTCTTCCACTACAATTCATTACAGAAGTGCAGATGCCATTTACTTTTCCATATTACGTGGCAAGTTAGTAGATTTGCTGCTGACTTGACATTTTTTTGAAAAACTATACAAATGGGGTACACGTGTGTATGTATGTGTGTGTGTGTATATATATATATATATATATATATATATATATACACACAAGTGTGTGTATGCATATATATATATATATAGTGTTTGTACGTGTGTGTATGTATGTATATGTATATATATATATATATATATATACACACACACACATACGCACAAGTGTGTGTATGCATATATATATATATATATAGTGTTTGTACGTGTGTATATATATATATATATATATATACACACACACACACACACGCACAAGTGTGTGTATGCATATATATATATATATATATAGTGTTTGTACGTGTGTGTGTGTGTGTATATATATATATGTACACATGCACACGTGTGTGTGTGTGTGTGTAATATATATATATATATATACACACACACACACACACAGACTTTCTTATTTTTTTTATTTTTTTTTTTTTTTAGCATATCGCAACAAGCAAGGTGTGGGTGCCACTAGCACACAAGGGGTGGGTACAGAAATTGAGAGCAGGAGTAAAGAGGTTGTTTGAGGAAAGGATTTAGAGAAGGACTGGGATTAGGATCAAAGCATCAGAAAATGTCAATTGACATTACATTTGAATATTTGATGATTATAGCTATCAGGGAAGCAAGTAGGAGGAAGGGAGTTCCAGTGGTGGGAAGTGCGAGAGAAGAAGCTGTTGGAGTAGAAGAGACAGCTACATTTAACTGTTTTGACAGTGAAAGGATGAGACTGAGATGCCAACCTAGTAGCACGCTTAATTTTATGCAGTATAGGAACCAGAGAAAGTAGCTTGTCAGAGCAGTCGCCATGAAAATACTTGTAGAAAAGACATAAGGAAGGCACGTCTGTGAGAGTGTGACTGTGGATGAGATGCCAGATTAGGACCTATCACATTGCATATCCCTCTCTGGATTTTGTCATGTACCTTGAGATGAACAGCAGGGGCACCAGACCATATATGACAGTAGTACTCAATGCAAGGATGAATGGTTGATTTGTAGATTTGAAGGATGGACTCGGGCAAGAAAAACCTTCTAGAGGAACACAGAGAACCAACTTTCCTTGTGGTAGATGAAGCGATTGATTCAATATAGTTG
The DNA here is from genome assembly GCA_964036315.1 of Acanthosepion esculentum. Taxonomy (NCBI): domain Eukaryota; kingdom Metazoa; phylum Mollusca; class Cephalopoda; order Sepiida; family Sepiidae; genus Acanthosepion; species Acanthosepion esculentum. The sequence continues at coordinate 27,423,143 of OZ038492.1, read as the reverse complement.
TTCCACCTCAAGCCAGTGGAAAGCGTGAGACCAAGTAGGCACAGGGAGGCATTATTGTGGAGTTAGGCATCAGCCATTCTGATGGGAGGCAGGGACGATTCTCTATGGTGGGTAAATGAGAGCAGTTTCGTTTTGAAGGCATTAAAGCTTATAAGTCACACACACACACATGTATATATACATACACACGTGTGTGTGAGAGAGTATATATTGGCCATGTTGTCAATTGTTTCAATCATGAAACCTGGTTTTGAATCCTAGTATGGTAAATTTTTCAGTGATGTGTCTTCTTGATAATACTAGGCTAAGGAAATGATTTAGGCATGTTGCACTGTTGGAAAGTGACTGAAAACTATTTCATGGTTTGACTCTAGCTTTGTGGGTGAAATTGTGCTGATAAATCTGTTCAGAAGCTGTTGATGGTTGTACCAACACAAAATCACAACTCATTGTGGGCAATGGTATGAGCATGCTGGCCTTGATCAAGCCAGTTTATGTTCTCTTTCCACAAAAATGTAACTGCTCAGTGTAAGCACATACTTTCTTCATGGGTATTGAAGAAACACAAACCTACCCAAGTGGACATTTTCAAAAGGCTTTGGCTTATTGCCAGTCTTTTCTTTTCTCCTTTCATTCAGAGCTTCACATTTTTCACTGTATTTCAGTTTACTTTAAATTTTCTTTGCTGTATTTTTTTTTTTTTTTTTTTTTTTAAACTTTATAGCTTTTATGGTTTTCCCAATGTCTTACTGTTCCTCTATCAATTGGAGTGACCTGGCTCTAATGAGGGCCCTTTCTGTAGCACTCTGAAATACCCACACTAAAACCATTATAAGTATGGACAACTAGGTGCAATTACGTGTATACAAAAATGAATCCAAATCTTTTGTTATTAATATCATTTTTATTTTTAGAAGCAGCATTGTCAATCATTATTCATTTTTTTTTAAAATTTGATAATTTTGTATCTTAAACTGATGGCCTGAAAATGTTGGTGATAAAATGCAACTAAAAAATTAAGTTGAAAGAAAACTACAACTCAAAACTAAAAAAAATTATAATCTTTTATCTCCATTTTTCCCAAGGCTCCAGAGTGAAATTAAAAAATGTTGTGTTTATCAAATCTTTTTACATAATTACTAGTCAGTAATAGTAATTTTATCTTTTATTAGATGAAGTTAACCATTATTAATATTTGACTAGTATTTACCATTGCCATAAAAAATGATGGCATATTTTACTGAGTATTTATTATTATATTTTCATGTGAGAGTCGTTAAATATGTTTTCCAATTAAAATAAGAATGGTGAGGTTTGAGCTGTGGTTTTGGATATTTGGAAGGAATTTGACAGGATTTGGCATGTTGGGTTTCTTCACTAGCTCAAGGGTTATGGTATCTCTGGATGAATATTTGGCTTAATCCAATTGTACTTAACAAATTATATAATGCAGATAGTGTTGAATGGATACACCTCTAGAACATTTCACGTTAATGCAGGGGTCCTCAGGACTCTATCTTTGGACCTATATGGTTTATCTTCAACAACCTTTGCGATGTTATCATTTCTCAACTAGATATTTATTCTGATGACACAACTGTTTACTCCTGTCTTAATAGTAAGTTCAATAGGCCTGACAAAGTAAAACTGGTAGTTATTTTTGAAAAGGATCTTCATTCAGTTGTTAACTAGGGCAAGGAATGGCTCCAAAAAGAAACTGCTATCTTAATTTTAATTGTTTAGAGAACCTTTTTTGTCTTCCAGCAGCATGGCTGATGCTAATCTCCAGGAGAGCAATGCCTTGTAACTTCTTGGCCTCCATTTTTCTGCTGACATAAAGTGGAGTGATTACATTTGAGCCAATTGCCAGGTCTACTGTTAAGAAAGTTGGTTCACTGTGTTATGTCAGGCAATATTTCTTATCAGAATCCATATTGCATATTTGTAAATCTATCATTCATCATTGCATTGAATATTGCTGCCATATCTGGTCTGGTGCTCCTGCTATATATCTTGATATTCTTGAGAAAATCTAAAATCTTGCTTCTGCTACCCCAAAATCTCCTAAGATTTAAATGCAATGTCAATCACCATCTTCTGTCTTCCTGAATCATTTTCTTTTATTGTCTTCTCTCTAGTAGATAGGCATACTCTGATATGAGTGACCAGGCATGCTATATATAGTATTAATGTGAGTAAAAGTTTTCTATATTAATGCTATATATAGTATTAATGTGAGTAAAAGTTTGTCACTTAGCTAATTGATGTTACCTTTGGCATCCCGACTCCAGAGTTATATATATATATATATATATATATATATATATATATATATATATATATATACACTCTTTAAATTTTAAGTAGGCACTAGCCAGTAGTCAATATATTTTTTTAATTTTTTTTTTTTTTTAATAATAATGGGTATAAAGTAATTAATAACAAAACAAAAGTCATTGAAACAAAGCAAGTTCAGTCGACCAATGATGACAATTCCAGAACAACGTAACTATAAACAATTTTTTCTATCCTCTGCCAGCTGCTATGATCGAAAAAGCATTACCTTATCCTGATTTTTCTTTGATGAGATGAAACATTGTCAAATAGTATTAATTTTTACTAGTTTTTTCTTAAAGATATTGAAATTAACTTCTACATTATTAGTTTGCTTGGTTGTTCCCATTACTGATACCACATTATCACTGGGATACTATGATAAAGTTGGCTTCATGTGCCAAAGAGTTACTTGGCTGTCGCCATCTTCTTTCCTATGAGATATACAATTGCAGGAAAGAATCCTTTATCTTTTTATTATGATTTTGGATGTCATTGAGGTGCCATGTTGAGCTTGTTTTCCATGATACACCCAAGGTATGAGGAGGGACTTAACAGTGTCCATCTCTTCTCCAAGTAACATTAAACAAAGATGGCATGGTACCAGCATCCTGTAAGAATTCCTCAACTGATTACATTCTTCATATTTTCTTAAAATGTATAAGGCAATAATTTATTAATGATGGATGGATAATTTTATTTTTTATCAGATCCAATATTATTATATAAATTAAAAGGAGAGAAGGGATAGTTTTTTTTTCTATTGTTTTTGTTACATGTTATAGCATCTTATGACTAGCTATGAACTTATTTTTTGTACTCTCAGATTCATGTGATTTGTGAACATCAATACCACAAAGTTTTTAGATGTCTAAATATCAAGTTAATAACTTAATTCTTCCTGTATACTCTAAAGTTCTATGAAGTCTTTTTGTTGTTACATTTATTTTTCTTTGTTTATTATTTTGGAAGAAAGAAAATTAAAAAAATTAATTAAGGTCTCAAAATACATCATACTTCTGTGGAAGACCAAAGAATATATATCATGAAAATCGTGAAGAGCAATTTATTTCAAAGAAGTTTTCGTTTTCTATGTGCCATATCTCTTCAGGATAATGTGAACAAAAAAGTACACTTGTAATAAAATCGGAAAGAGTTGAAATTTCTGGGACATATGAGGAAAGAGGGTTTGGAGAATTTGATACTCACAGAACATACTGAAGAAGGGTAGAGCAAAACTGAGTAACTTACCTAAAAAGTTTGTGTAAGCCAATAGCAGGTCAGTGAATGAGAGGAATAGTAAAGCAACACATATTACTTAGAACTACAAAGAAAAGGAAGTTGTGGAGAGCCATGATTACTCACATCCTCAAGACTTGGAAAATTAAAAAGAATATGATATATATAATAATCTGAGAGACCCCTTTCTGAATCCATCAGCATGGCTAATGCTTGCCTCCAGGAGAGTGACACATTGCACCTTCTTGGGCAAACATTCTCAATTGACATGAAGTGGAAAGACTATATTGAATCAATTGCTAGGGCTGCTGCTAAGAAAGTTGGTTCACTGTGTCATACTAGACAGTTTTTCTCTCCAGAATCTATCTTAAGTCTGCAATTTGTCTATGCTTTGAATATTGCTGTTATATTTAGAGATTCTTGATAAAATTCAAAGAACCAGCAATATTATTACTTGGTGTCTTGGTTTAATTCATTTTCTCACCACCATAAAGTTGCTTCCCTGTGACTTTTCTATAAATACTTTCATGGTAATTGTTTGCATGAACTCTTCACTATGGTATCTAGACTTCATGAATATTAGCACAGTACTAGATTGGCAACAAGATCTCATGAATTTACACTTGAATTGTATATTCTATACTAATAGTTTCTTTTCTCACACTTCCCGCTTGCGGAGCTCTCTTCCACCTTTATGCTTTTCAGCCAACTTTGATCCTCAAAAATTTAAACATAATTTCAATCGTTATCTACTGTCTTCTTGATCACGCAATAATGTTTTTGTTTTCTAATTCTGTCACAGCCAGTAAACCCTTGTATCTTAGTGGCTTTACTGCCTTGGGGTGAATTTGATTAAAACAAAATAATATAATAGTCATAGATAGTCTTTAGATGCATGCAGGAAATAAGCATTGAAGGTTTGTTAAGAATGAAAATACTTTTGTGATACATTAATATGGAATAATGACAAGACTTAAGTTCTGAACTTTACACTAGTTTTCAGAATGTCATGGATAAGTAGGAAAAATTCTGTACAATACACAAAATCTGATTGCCTTGTGGATTGTAGCAGTTCTATTCTCAAAGCAGTGAAATATAATCCAGATAAAAATTTATCACAAGGAAACCACAAGAAATAAAAATGTAAAAAACTGTCACTTTAATTACAGTGATTTGTGGAGTGGAGATGGAAATAAACACTAAGATGGTCAATCATCAAATGACAAAAATATGGTTTCTGAGTTGGAGGATCCATGCGTCCTTCTGGTTAATAAATTAACCCTTTGAAAATAAATATTTGATATTTTTCGACCAATGGGTTTCATTCCTGTCAACAATAAAAAAAAACATGCTTTGTGATCCCTTTGAAGAGTATTTAAGAAAAGTATCTTGATGGACAAAACCAGTAAGATGATAGACAGATACATATGGGATCAGTTCACAATGGTGGCTTACAAGAGATTCCATTACCCCTTCATCTATCTTCCTCACCAAGCTACATGACACTTACACTTCCTTCCACACTTCTCCTTTGCCTCTTTTTCTTATGCATACATGTGAAGAAATCACATTTCCTTTTATCTTAACAAATAATGACAAACAAGATAATAACACTTATACATGCTGAGAAAAATCTAGTTGTAAAAACACAAAAATAAAAATAAATTTTATATTTTTGTATTTAAAAATCTTTGTCATTTTTTCTTTGTTGTGAATTTGAATCAATCCACAACAGATTCAAGAGCAACTTTATTTTCATAGATTGAAAGATTAATTTCATGTATCCTTAAAACACACATGCACATCGAGCCTGGTCAGTGCCTACATGGGAGACTGTTTGAAAATACTGTCTCTAAAAATGACTCTGTAACCTTCAGTTGGATTAGTAACCACTGATTGTACCAAGTAACTTGGAATGCAGCTGAAGAATATTATGATTATTGAATCTAACCATTCAACATAATGCATGAGGATAATTCGAGCATGGAGTGGAGGTATTCTAAATTTTGTTTGGACACTTGAAATCCTCCTTTGTTCTCTTAATGTTGTTACTACACAACTCCTCCTCCATTTTTCTTCAGGTGTATAATCCACAGGATTCTTACATTCACCTGTTGAAGCCAGAGGGTAAATCTAAATGTGTAAATATGTCATTTTATACACATGAGAAAGATTGAAGAATGAGTCAAGCGAAATGTTAATAAGAGATAAAGAAGTATTTAACTAATTGAATGAAATTTCGAATGTTAATAAGACACAGGTATACAAACATTATGAGTATAGTTTTACTGCATCAAAAGTGGAAGCAAAACTAAATAACTTGTAGGTAATTAGTACTTACAGATTGTGATAGCTATTAGTGAAATGTGATTAAATATACTTTAATGTTAAAAAAAATTATTCAGTATTATTATTGTTTAGATAATAAGCATTATAACATAGCACAAATAGCTATATTGTGGAAAAAGGAATTTTCGACATTTTTTACATATTTATGGTTATTTTTTAACTTTTATTAAAAACGACATTCTTGTACATGTAGTTATGGATAATACACATTAATTACTAATTTTTTTTAATTAATAACTATTTGTGCTCAGTTGTTGACGTTAATAGCTATCGGCTGATGTGATAAAATTTTGATAGATGTCGCAATCTGTTAATAGAGATGAGCAATTTTATTATTTCAATGTTTACTTGTTTCAGAATCAAAATATTAAAGCAGTGACCTTTATTTCTAAAATGGGAAAAATTAATTAATAGAATATGAAGGAAACGGGTGATGTATGAGATGTATGAGATTCTCTCTATTTTGAAAATAAGGAAAATCACAGAAGAGAAACATTGAAATAGTAACAATTTTTCATGGATCTTTTTGTGTTGCTAACATAATTTTTTGAGATTTTGATTTCTGGAGTTACTTTTATTCTCACTGAATGTTAGAAATGTATCAAATCTGCTATGACAATTTTATCAATTTACTGTCATGTAGAATTTCTTTCATATTATATCCATAGGAAACTGTTATTTATTGATCAAGTATTGATTACCTACAAGTATATTTTTCAGATTTACTTTCATTTATGTATTAAAACTTTTATAGATTTTTGTTTGTTAATTGAATATTGATTATTCACTGGCATTTTTTTTTCAAGTTACCTTCATCCATTCTTTGTATGTGAACATTTTGTAAGTATAGATATAAATGCTACAAAAAACTTCATATATTGTGTTTAAATCTGGCAGATGTTAATCACTGATATTCATAATGTGTATCATTTAATATACAAATGCAGAACAGAACAATTTTTTGTTGACCTACAGGCAAACATCAGAGATAAGGGTTCAATTCCAAACCACCATTATAATAATAAAAAAATAACACATATCTTGGTTTTTGCAGTGCTTAAAAGTTATACTTGCATTATACTATCTTTTATTAAGTTTTAAGTCTAAAAAATTAACAATATACATACATTAATGCTGTTTTCCCTTAAGAGATTTCAATTATTAAATCCCTGGAGTCTCAAGTGCATTGTTGAAAAATCTAAATATGTGATGCTAGTAAAATAAATTGATATATTTGGTCTGGTGCTTCTGCTATGTATTTAGAGATTCTAGATAAGATTCAAAGAAGAATCTGCAATGTTGAACTGCCATCTAGGCGTCAGTCACTTTCCCACTATTGTAATGTAGCTTCCTTGTGCCTGTTCTTTAAATATCTCCATGCTAATTGTTCTGATGAGCTTTTCTAGTTGGTACATCGACTGTATGAATTGGTAAATGGTCTCATCATTTCACAGTTGAAATTGCTAGATGTAATCATAAGTTCTATGCTAACAGTTTCTTCTCTCATATTTACTTGCGGCTTCTTGCTTGTCAGTCAACTTTATTCTTCAAAAATATAAATGCACTGTCAATCATCATCTTAAATCATGTTAATTTATTGGTCTCTCTCCTTAATAATGTTTTATCTCAAATTCTTTCACAGCCCATTGCTTATGACTATATCATGTTGAAACACTGGTTCTCATACAATCACCAGTTAAGCAATATTTAGCCTGATCAGTACCTAGATAGGTGACTACTTGGGAATACCAGATGCTGTAAGCTTGAAGATATAGGAGGTGTAATGGATAATGGCTTGGAATTGGAAATCAGCTCACTAATTTCCCACATTCTAGTCAGTTTCATTATATTCACTTACGTGCAAATACCATTGGGAATCCAACTTTCTCCCCCCCAGCTATAGGTTAATTAGTGGGACTTGCATCAGTAAATCATTATCCCCAAAAATATTCTTATAGTCTAAAATTTTTCTGGCTTTAAATAACCTGTAAAAGGTTGATGAACTATAAACAATCAATTTGCACTGATTAATCTCTTGTGTCTTAGTGATTTTATTGCCTTGCTTGGGGTGAAATGTTTAATGATTCATGTTCTTCTAGTTGATCATGTGACCAGTGTTAACACTGTTTATTGATATACAGTGCTACCTGGTTGCAGGTGCATTCAGGTGCTTCTATACTATGTGGGGAAACTTGCAGACACATTTGGGTGCTTTTGACCTTAAAGGATTAATTAGAAAAAACATTCTTGCTACTAAAATTTACTAGGAAATGAGTCAACATAGCAAAATGGTTCTGGGAGATTTGCTACAAACTTTCAGTTTGTATTTAAGAAAAATGTAACATTTACAAATTACAAATGACATGTATTCATACCTCTTGATTTTACTGTAGTTATGCTTATTGTTTTGGTTCTTGTCTCTCATTATTGAATATATTTCGATATTAAAGCCTCAATGTGAATTTTATATATGCAAATGTTGCTGTTGAATCTTTACTGCTGGCTCTCCTCTGAACAAATCAACTCCCTCTTAAATGTTAGTGCATATCGGTCATGAGTTCAGGAGCATATTTTCATTATTATGGAAAATTCTCAGAGACAACTTGTAGTTATAAAAATAACAGTTTTGCATTTAATAGACATTGAGTTGATCTTTGTTTTACTGTTTTGAAACTGAACCATACATGACTGACTCTTTCAGGTGATCCTTTTTTCAGCTCAGAAATATTTAAATACTTTCAAGGTTGTAATCTATCCATTTCATAACTCATTTGTTACTGATCAAGAAGAAGACAATTGCATCAATTGCATATCCAATATTAATCAAAATAAATTTGAGCCAATAACTGCAGATGATGGGAATTTCTGTCTATAACATTCCTGAGTAGAGAATTTATATCATTACAGTTCTATGGCTCAACTATAAGTGACAGAAATATCTGCCAGTTAATGAATGAGAATACCTTAAAATCCTATTGTTGTGGAGTTGTTTCCACAATAGAAACTCTATTCGGACTAAATGTGTCCTAAATAGGCTAAACGTACAGAAACGTTAGGAACTTGTAATAAAGTGTTACGCAGAGTAATCGAGTTGTGGTCGCTGAACACTACCCCTCCCCTCGACTACTACTGACTCCTACTTATAATAGGTGAGAGAGTCTATTATTTAGACAAGGTGTCTTTCACTATAACACCTATTGAAGTGAAATATTTTTAAAGTTAGGTCATCTCATAAACAATGTTGAAATTTAGGATCAGAACTAATTCATGTTTAATTAGTTTATTAATTAATGTAGGTTCTATTATTACCAATAATCTCCTTCCAGCTCTCAAGTTTCATAATGGCATTTATGTAAAAGTCTTTTGGTTTAGAGAAAACATTTAGAGAGGTAATTTCCACTCTTTCAGGTATTTTAAGGACTATTTCATCAAGATTGATTTATAAACACCAGAATTAGATGATAATCAGATAATGGAAGGTCTAGAAAAGAGGGGAAAATGTAGAAGTTTTATTTTTCTTCAGCTGAGGTCTTACTTTAAGGTACAATCTTTGTTGTATTATCATGATGGAGCACCAAATCATTTTGGTTAATCAAACTAGGTCTCTTTTCCTTAAAAATAGTGTTTAAGTGCTCTAATTTTAACACTCAAACTTTCCTAGTATAGTGGTCTTTATTGACATAGGTCCAGTTTGTGCAAGAGTCACAAAAAAGAAAAGAAAAAAAAGTAGGCATAGATCCAATATGCATGATATTCAAAAATATAGACAGGTGCAACTAGCATGTGAGTTAAAGGCAAATATAGGTATGGAAAAACAGGTGGCCACTTTTTTGTGGGTAGAATGCCCCTCTGTATAGAGATATCTTGATCCTAACCAACAGGGTTATAAAAATGTTGCTCAATAATGTTAATGTAAAAAATTAAATTATTCTTAATAAATAAAATAAATATTTTTGTTAACCAAATAATATACATCTCTGAAATTAAATGTTTAATTTTGTAAAATGTGTCAATATTTATTTAAGACTAGCTTTTTAAAGATGGAAGATTAAGATATTTTGCATTAAATCCAAAGTTTCAGCTTGTTACAAGAATAATAAACTGGGTCAAGTACTCTGTCAACTGAAAGGTGATCAATTGGAAATGCCATCCAAAGATATTAAATGCCTTCTTCTTCAGAGAGATTGTTGATATTTCCAGCAGGTCACTTGACATGATAGACAAGATGCTGTATTTATACCATTGATTAAAGATTTTTCAAATGTCGTACATACATAGGTACATCAATAAATCTATAATCTAATGATGAAAAAGAATTTATTTTACACAATCTTTTTTCATCATAATCTCCTTTGTCAATGTGCTTAATTTAGTGCTGAATATAAATTCTACAGATTGATCCTACAATGGGAATGGCTACAGATTTATTAATCCCACTTTACACACATTCACACACTTTATATATTTAATATTGCACATACACATTGTTTGTTTTCGATTTTGTCAACAACATAATATATTAGGGTTAGTTGGGTACCATCTGTGAAAAAAAAGAGTACCATGACACAATTCACTCTGCCAGAAATTTGGAAACAGCATGCCGTACTGCTTGGCATTCTAACTGGAAGCTTTCAGAGTGAGTGTCAATCTGAGGAGAGTGGCAGAGGATTCGGAGAGAAATGGATGCTCTAATGGTTATTATGAAAGTATGGCAGGTTGGAAAACTCGCTCTGATTATTCTGATAAGAAAAGAACTCCCAAATTTGTTGGTGAGGGTCTCAGACTCAACATGGAGGCCTACATTAAGTGCCTTGAGGAGGTAGTTCTGCCCTGGGTCAAGAATGTGGCTGTTGGAATATCCTATGCCTGGCAACAGGACTCTGCACCATGCCACACAACCAGTCATGGCTGTCAGACAATTTCTGTGACCCCATCACTCTTTACTAACTCCCCAGAATGCAAGCCCCTTGATTATTATGCATGGGGGCACAGTTGAGCAAGAGACCAACAAAACTACCTGTAACACCAAAGATGAACTGAAAGCAAGGATTATGGCAGCATTGACCAACTTAAACATGAAGACTGTCCAGAATAGTTGCAGGAGATTCTGAAGTCATCTGGAGGTTGTGGTTGAAACTAATGGTGATTTTATTGAATAAATTTACTCTTTAGTATTTCAAGATATTTTGTGTAGTTTTGGTAAATTTATTAAAGTTAGATGTCAGTGTTATTTTCATTTTTGCATAATTTAGATAATAATTTATCCATGGCACTGTGTGCATATATATATATATATATATATATATATATATAAAAAAAGTGAACATTGAAGTCAATACTCAGAGGCTCGGGGTGTTAACTTCAATGTTCACTTTTATATTTATGTTTACATATGCTCTATCTGTGATATTGAGCACTTTATCCCATAGATATAGCACACCTTAAAACTTAAATTTCTTATATACACACATACACACACACACACACACACACACACACTTCAGAATTATTATTGTTGTGGATATTTTTGGTTCTGACCATATCTATAATAGTTTGGGATGTGGGTGTACTTATTTTGATCTTTAGATTGGATAAATTGTTTTGGACAGATGTTAGGGGGTTGGTAGGTAGTATTATGTTTGTTTTTATCTAGTTTATTGTTGTTGTTATTAATGTATATCTTGTATGTATTTCTCTTAGCATTGTTGATGAAATAATGCGGATATTGGTGGTTTTTAAAGGTGTTTTCTATGTATATTTCTTCTTCAGGTAAATATTGGGGGCTGCAGATTCTTAGTGCTCTTAAATAGATTCCTATAATTATTCCAGATTTTATTCTACTGCAGTGGTGAGAATAGAAATTAATAAGGTCATTCTCATTGATAAATTTTCTGTAAACTCACTAATTTATTACTTATTAATTCTATGTAGCATGATATCTAGGAAGGGTAAAGTTTTGCAAGTTTCAGATTCAAAGGTAAATATAAAATAAACTGTCACAACTCTTCCTTCTAATTCAATAGCAAATGTATCCTTACTGCACCATCTGATGGTTGCTAACACATGAAAGTTAGTCATCAAAGGATAAGAGACCAGAATTTAACAAAATATTTATATCATATACGATAAGGATATAGTCTTGAGTCATGATATATTTATGGGTAAAAATGCTCAATATCAAAGACAGTGTATACGTGAATATTAGATCTAACCACCGTATGAACATAATAAAGCACATCCCTAAAGGAATAGTCTAGATTATCCAGAAACTCTTCTTGTAAAATAATTTTTAAGGATAAAATGAAAGACTATGAGAAGAACTTAAAGTTAGAGGGTAACAAAACCAAACTAGAATTTAAACCTCAAATTAAACAATACATGAAGAACAATTTGAAGAAAAGAAAAAATATAATTTGGTTTAACCCCACTTTTAACTCAGAGGTAAAATGTAAAATAGGGAAATTATTTTTCAAGTTACTTACTAAACACTTCCCAAAAAATTCAGAATTACATAAGATATTCAATAAAAATAGTTAAATTAAGCTACAGCTGCACTAGTAATTAAGAAACAATAATAAATAGACAAAATGCCAGAAATTTCAAAACTAATGCACAGCAAAATATAGTTATTACTAAAAATTTATGAACTGTAGAAATAGATGTCCATTAGACAGATCTTGTAAAACTGAAGCAATAATCTATAAATGAGAAGTAACAGATATTAATGGCCAGAATAAAACTTACATAGGATGAGCTGAAGGTACTTTCAAATGTAGATGGTACAATCATATGTTGTCATTCAAGCTAGTAAGTCTTGGGTGCTCTACCAAACTAGCTAACCATGTATGGAATTTAAAAGAAAAAAACATCAGGGATCTGATTGTAAGATGGAAAATTAAAAAAGAAAAAAGCAAGGCCTTATAACAACCGCAACAATATTTGCAACCCCTGCCAACAGGAAAAATTAGCAATAATGACATTTCCGGATCCAAAGAACCTTTTGAACCAGAAATCCAAAGTCTTGAGTCCTTGCATACATATTAAAAATTCCTCTTAAGCACATATGAGGCTGGATAAAAAAAAAGAAATGTACATTTCAATTACCCCTCACCTGCTGATACATTTATAATACCCTTGCTTCTCTTCCCCCTTCTTTTTTTCTCTCCTTTCTATTACACCAAACATCGTGTTTATTTATTTTTAAAAAACAATATAGTGTTCATTAGTTTTTTTATTTTTATTTTTTTATTTTTAAATAAAAGCGTTGGGAGATCAATTGATAAAAATCGCCTGAGGATACCATAAGGTTGAAACCAAGGTATCAACTAATCTGATTTTTAAAGTTAAAAGCTCTACATGTTATTTTTACTTTTGTTTTTTCACATGGGTATTGAGCACTTTTTAATACTACTGTTTCCTGGTCTGATTCAACTCTGGCCATTAACCTTTTATATATGTGTGTGTGTAATATATATATATATATATATATATATATATATATATATATATATATATAAATAAAGAATAATTATTTTTCATGCGTGTAGCAATTGTCAGACACAAATAAAAACTGTCTGACCTAATACTGAGTGTGAATATAAGAAAAACATTAATAAGCAAAAACAATAAAAGAACAGAAAATAAGACAGAGGATAACGATTGACATTGAATTTAAATTTTTGAAGATCAAAGTTGATTGGAAAGCAAAAAGCCAAGAGTTCCACAAGTGAGAAATGTGAGAAAAGAAACTCTTAGTATAAAACTAGTTACATCTAGTCATTTTAATTGTAAAATGATGAGATCTTGCTGCTAATCTAGTAATGTGCTTAAAGTCATAGTCTAGATGCCAAAGAGGAAGACTCATCAGAACGCTTACCATGAAAGTATTCATAGAAAAGGCACAAGGAAGCTACCTTACAGCAGTGGGAAATTTACTGAAGTTGAGATGCCAGGTCAAGACCAATGACATTGCAGATTCTTCTTTGGATTTTATCAAGGATCTCTTCGGCAACACCGCCACTCAATGGTCAAAAATTTTGATGACGTCTCTGCATAGTTGCTCCTCGATCTCATCAATATGCCTTATCATCTCATCCTTCAGCTGTTGAATTGTTGTTGGCATGTTGGCATAGACCTTACTTTTGAAATAACCCCAAAGGAAGAAATTTAAAGGCATCAAATAGCACGATTGTGGTGGCCAATTGACTTTGCTGCTTTGAGAGATGATGCGACCTGGAAATTTCTCATTGCATATCTGTTTCAACATCCATTTTCATAATAGGCTTCAATAACTTTAACACATTGTTTGATTGTTAATCTTTGCATGGTTGAAATTGCCAAAGACTTAAGTTGTTAAATGTGAAAAGAAAAAGAATTGCAATTTCATTGGTTGTAATTTCTCCATGAGTAGTCTAGGATAATTTAGGATTTAACTGTTTAAATCATTAATGGCAAAAATCTAAAGAAAACTAACAAAAGAAATAAAATATAATGTATTAACAACTCACCTATCTTATGAATGATATATTCTGTTGTTATAACAGTCACATTTGCTACTAGGCATTAAGTGAGGTCACCATGACAATGGAATATCTCATTGTTAAAATAGGAGATGATGTTGCTTGACCAAAATTATAAATTCATTGTTTATACTATAAAATAGATATATATTTATAAAATAAATGCTTTTTAACTTGGGACAATGCTTGAGTATATAGATTTTTTATTGAAAAAAACAAACAAAACAAAACAAGTATCTGATAATGTGATTAAAATTCTCTTTTTGATACTGCTGTTTCTTATCTTGCATCTACCATTTCATGCAGAGTAGACATAGGAAAATAATTAGTTTTAATATTTACTTTTATTGTAACATAAACTAGTGACATTCTACCATTGCTGATAGATCAAACCCAGGACTTTCACCAATCATGATGAACAGATGTTTCCTGAGGGAGGCCCCATGCCTTTAGTGCCTATTGGGACAAACTCAGCCCAGAGCTCAACTGAAACACATACATACAATTGCTGATGATGCTGGAAAGATGGTCAGTTCTCTGTACTGCTCAAGCAAGTACCTGCTATCTTCTACCTCTACAAGAGCCAGATCAGGCCAAAAATGGAGTACTGCTGCCATATATGGGCATGATCTCCCTAGTCTTCACTTTCCAGTCTCAATAGTCCAAAAAAATCTCACTTTCCTTGTGGGTGATGAATTATTTTTCACCCTACAACTATTTTTCACCCTACAACTATTTTTCACCCTACAACTATTTTCACACAGACTCTCACTGATCTATTGGTATTTACACTCTCTAGTCCCAACAGTCCTAACCTTCACAGTTAAGATCTGCCATGTTACACACATTGTAGCAACCAACCCTCATTCCCTTCATATTCCTTTGGTGAGATGTAAGTTTCACAAAAGCAGCTTCTTTCAACAAACCACTGCTTTGTGGAACTGACTCCCAAGAAGATACTTCCCCGAGCACTACAATCTTAACCTGTTCAAGTCTAGGGTTAACTGTTATCTTCCCTACATGTCTGCAGAAGCTGTACCTCTTAGTCTGTAACCCTCCACCTCAAGTGACCCTCCAGCCTTGTACAGGATGAACATCATTGTAAGAAAAACAATTTGAGACCTTAAAGTCAAAGAGCATTATCCTGAGGGAATGTCTTAACTTTTCAGCAATTTAGTTGCTTTGATTTGGAGCAGTACTTGTTTGAACCAATGTTTTTTTGTTTTGTTTTTTTATCAGGAGTATAGGTTGTATAGGTTTATAACTTTTCCTGTTTAGTTCTAACTCTTTTTCCTTCTAACTCTTGTCAACTTCAACTCTATACTTCTAATGTCTCTACCTGAAACTCTGAACTGTTATTTACTATTTGTTTACATTGTTTTCTTCAATAGCAATAGGCAGGTTTGCTTAACGTCTGGTTCACACTCCTCCCCAGACTTTTGAACAGTGAACAGGAGTAGAGGTTTATTCCTTGGTTCCTGTTTAGAATTGGGTTTCCAGTTCCTTCTAAAGTCTTTTCCTTCTCTTTCACTTCTGGGGGTCCCATACCACTTGGTGATGTTATTACCTTGTTGAGAATAGTGACTCTTACTCTGTAACCCTCCACCTCAAGTGTCTCTAGAGCCTTGTGCAGGGTGAACATCATTGTAAAAAAAAAAAAAAGTGTGCTGCTTTTGAATGAAGTTAAGTAAAACTAAACACTCCTAATGTTATCTAACAATACAAACAAATGTTTTGTCCAACTCAGTATCTTTTTTTTTTTTTTCAAAGCAGGTATTGATTTTATTTTTCACATTTTTATGATTATAGTTGACTATGGTGGCAATGGCTTTTTGCTACTACTTTTGATAGTGATTTAACCAAGTGCATACATTCTTTGCAAGATAATTGATGGAACAATGTGCAGGGAAAAGTAGGTTCATGTCTTTTGCAAAAGCATTAGTCCTGAGTGAACAAAAGCAACTTCAACTGAAATTTGAAATCAGTTTATATCCTTGCACACATGCATATACACTAATCTAGCTTATTAAATGTTCTGGTTAACATGAGTTACTGGATGTGCAGGTGGTGTAATGGATAGTAGCTTTGAGTTTGAATTCCTGTTGGGTTCCTTACATTTACTTACATACAAATACCCTTGGAAAAGGTATAAATCCATCTCTTCCTCATAGCTATGGGTTAAATAGTAGGACTTGTATATGGAAAAGTCATTGTGATTTTCAAAAAATTGTTAATAAAATAAAAATTATTCATACAATTTGAAATGTTTTGGCTTCAAATAACCCACAAAGGGTTGATAAGCCATAAAGAATAAAATTAATCAATGAGACTCACCAGAAATTGAACCAGTCATATAATGACTAAGACTTGAGTTTATCATACACTTTCTCCATCATTTCAAATGTTTCATGATAAAAACATTTGAAAAATTTAGCTAGTCTCAGTACATTTATTATGCCTAACTTTGTCTAATGGAAAGCTGGTCTGACTTTAGATATAAAAATCATTGGTTTCTGGAAATAGACAAGAAAACCATTTTCACATAATAACAGAGAAAGACCATCATAATAATCACTGATATTATTATCAAATGATTATTGTTATCAAATCAGTGCTGAACACTTTATTTAGAATGAATGAATTAAAAAAAAAAAAAAAAAAAGTAAAGAAGAATTTCAAGATTGCTACTCTTGGAAAAGATCTCCAATCAGTGGTTAACTGGGACAGAAAATATCTTGTAATTTATAATGCCTCCAAAATTAAACTGCTCCCTTTTAACCGCTATAGAGAAACTGTCTTGCCTGCCATCAGCATGGCTGATGCTAGACTCCTGGAGAGCAACACACTGCATTTCCTTGGTCTCATGTTTTCAACTAACTTGAAGTGGAATGACTACATTGAATCAATAGCTGCATCTACTGCAAGGAAGGATGGGTCACTGTGTCATGCCAGAAGTCTTTTATCAGAGCCCATCTACCATTTGCCCGTGCATTGAATACCATTGCCGTATCTGGTCTGATGCTCCTGCTATTCATCTCAAGGTTCTTGACAAAATCCAGTGAAAGATCTGCAATGTTACTGATCCTGACTTGACCTCTCAACTTCAGTCACTTTGTCACAGATGTGATGTGGCCTCCCTCTGTCTTTTCTACAAATATTTTCATGGCAATTGCTCTGACAAGCTTTTTTCCCTGGTGTCCCAACTATATGAATTTAAGCATGCTACTCAATTGGCATCTAGATGCAACTCTTTTACTGTCGAAATAGTTAAATATAACCACCACTTGTACTCTAACAGTTTCTTTTCTCACACTTCCTGCTCATAAAACTCCTCTCTGTGTACTTACTTCCATGAATACTACAGTCTTCAAATATTTAAATCCAATGTTAACTGCCATTTTCTGTCTTCTTGAATCCCATTCATCTTTTATCTTTTCATCAATTCCCTGTATACCCAGTCTTCTATCACTTTCACTCTCTTTTGTCCCTTGTATACTAGTGGCATTTCATCTTGCTCGGGGTGAAATGATTAAAAAAAAAAAAAAACAATAAATTCATATAAATATCCAAAGACAAATCAATGAGATTTACCACTTCTGTCTTCCAGACTTTGTTCAGATATTTCATACCAATCATTTATCATAAAAATGAATGTAATTTGTTTCAATAACATCACTTTGCCAAAAAGATATATTAATACTCTAAATAAAGTAGCAAATACTAACCAAATCATTATTTCACCTTCTGACAAAGGTGGAGGTATAGTAATCATAAACACTGATGCATACTACAAAAAATGACTGTTACTAGCAGATGATAAAAGTATTAATAAAAATACTAGCATATAATAAAACCTATGGAAAAAAAAAATAACAATTATAAACAAGGATTTTAAAATCTTATAAAAATTAATTAAAAACAATCAAATATATATTTCCTTCATAGAATATTACCCCACATGTGGTCTACCAAAGATACATAAAATTAATGTTCCAATGTGACCAATAGTCTCTAGAATTGGTTATATCACAAAAATTGTAACCACACTACTTGGTACTATCATTTTTCAGAAACATCTAAAGAATTCTGGTGACTTATGATCAAAGATATAGGCATGATAAACAAGGTAATGGATTATTTAGATATTAAGTCTTTATATACAAATATTACTAATAAATCATCTTAAAGAATTAAATATAATGATTTACTAGGCATAGCTTAGATGTGGCACAAGGCTGAATGTATGGCACACCCTGTGGAGATAAAAGAATTAAATATAAATTTAACTCTACACATTGATATCATCATCAGTATTTGCCCATGCTATGAATATTGTACCTACATATGGTCTGGTGCTCTGCTATATATTTAGAGTTTCTTGTTAAATTCAAAGAAGAATCTGCAATGTTATTAGTCCTGACCTGGCATCTCAGTTTCATTCATTTTTATGCTGTTATAACTTAGCTTCCCTGTGCCTTTTTATATAAATACTTTCATGATATTAGGTTGGTGCATAATTATCAGGCGTTTTTGTAGACAAGTTGTTTGTTAATAAAAATTGCTGTTTTGTTTACTGTTTTTAAAAATAAAAGTATTATTTTATTTTATTAGGTCATAAAAATGTGTATTGATAATCATAAGCTCCGGAATAATCATTTAAAAATGTTATTATTGAATTATGTTTCTTTTTTCATAATAAATATTGTTTAAAAAAACGCCTGATAATTATGCATCAACCCAATAATTCTTCTGATGAACTTTTCACTGTGGTACCTAAACTTTATGAATTTAATCACAGTATTAGATTGATAGCAAGGTCTCATCATTTTACTGTTGAATTGGCTAGATGCAACCATAAGTTCTATGCTAACAGTTTCTTCTTTTGCACTTCTCAATTGTGGAACTCTCTTCTGGCTTCTTGCTTGTCAGTCACCTTTGATCTTCCAAAATTTGAATGTAATGTCAATCACTATCTACTGTCTTCTTTATTCCTCTTCTTTTATTGTTCTCATTCCTTAATAATGTTTTTCTTTTACTTATTCTTTTACACTCAGTAACCCCTTGTGTCTTAATGGCTTTATTACTCTGCTTGGGGTGAAATAATTAAAACAAAATATGTAAACTATACACCAATCTGTTATTTCAAATTCAATAATAATTATTGCAAACAAGAGTTTGGACATACTGTATCACTGCATTAGTGTCTGTTTAACACACTTATTTCTGGATGTTTCAGAATTAGGCCTGTTTCAATACATCCTTCCAAAACTCATCCTTTGCTTAGCATTATCTGAAAAGAACCTGTCACAAAGTAATTGCAATAAACTGTTTCATCTGTGATCTGCTGACATTTAAAGGGCAGACAATTCTGAAAAAATGTTTTGCTCTTATTCAACAAATTGATATCTTGCAACTTTATTGGTGACTGTGTGTATTTTATGTCACGTCCACTTTCCTCTTCAATAAAGCACATGCAGTTCAGGTTTCATCACTATCACGTACAGTCTTTTCAACTTGACACAGATCGGTGTGTTAATTCATGTTCTTTGTAAACAGAGATTGATTTTGTGACTGCTTACAGGAGATAATTTCTTATATATACGAGAGGATAAGGGACAAAATAAGAAACATGAATTTAACAGGTTTCACTTTTATTAAAGCTTCATCAGAAAATGAAATATGAGAGAGAAAGAAAAAATTTGATTTTTTTTTTTTGTATTGGTCGCTTTTCATTGGTTAAGTAGAGCTCATATATATTTGTCTTGTACAGCAGCGTTTGTGTGTATAATTCATGTGTATCATAATTCTATGCAGGAATCAGTTGATAATGTGTGCATCTAATGGGTATTTTTATTTCTGTCTAGTAAAAAGTCCATGTTGTTCATTGTTTATGTCACATATACACACATGAATTATAATGCAAGGTGTTATTGGGAGTGAAAGAGAATGAGAAAACTTTAGTAAGGAGAAAGAACAAAAGAACAGAATTTAGAAGGACAGAAGATGTGATTGGCATTGCATTTAAATTTTTTTAAGACTCTAGGTGGCTGGGAAGATAGTTACACAGGTGAGAAGTGTGAGAAAAGTGACTATTAAAACATCTAGCTAGTTACATCTAGCTAGTTCAACCATAAAATGATGAGACCTATAATAATAATTTCTAATCTAAAAATTCTGACCTTAATTATGTTAAAGTTAGTTTCATGTACATTTTTCTCTGGTTTTATTTAAAATAAGAAAAATAAGGAAACAGTTTATTTGTAATTTGTTTTGTACTTCAAAATACATGAACATCTGCAGATAATGTAATGCTCTTTTAATCTTGACTATTCTCTTGGATTTATTTTACTTGAGTTACTTTGGATCAGCCTCTTATAGCATTCACCTGTTCATAAGACATGGGTTGATTCTGAATTGTAAGAGCACTCCACAATTCTGTTGACTGTTCCTGGGCAAAATCTCTTCATCCTGTACATATTTTTTCTGTTTTGTTTTATGCCCTGAAAAACAAAAAGTGTAAATCCTCTTCCCTCTTTGGAAAGCAAATGTTCAGTTGTAATATTGATTTTACATCTTGTAATCTGTCTATAAAGCACAACTGTAGTAATAACACAGTTGTTGTTGTTTTTTAATCTTAAATGAAACCTGCCACCTCAGTGATCTATAATAGTTGTCTTTCGATAGGCACAAATGCGATCTTTTGTCTTTGCGGTCGTATCTGGCATCATCCCAACAATCTTTGAGGCAACAGTGTTTGTCAGAGAGCTTTTGGTTGCATAGGTCTGTGTGTGTATAAGTGTGTGTTTGTGAGAGAATGTGTATGAAGGCAAATCTGTGCACATGGTATGTGTTTATATATGTATATATATTTTGTTGATATTTTAAATAACATCTTGTTATCTTTACCTCTCTTTAAATCCATTTATCTCTCCCTTTCTCAATCTATGATATCTAAGTATGGATAAAATAAAATAAATAATTTCTTACTTGGGTACATAACGTAAACATTAAAAAAAACAAATCATTTATTTCCATATAGGCTTATCGTTCATAATGTCGACATTAGAAAACAAATCATTTATTTCTGTATAGCCTTATCATTCATAATGTAAACTTTAAAAAAAGAATTGTTTATTCCATATAGACTTATAATTCATAAGGTTTGTTTTAACCATTTCAGCCCCAACAAAGCAATAAGGCCACTAGGATGCAAGGGGTTACTGAGTGTTAGAGAATATGAGAAAAACTACTATTAAGGAGAAAGGAGACTAAACGAACAGGAATTAAGAGGATAACGATTAACATTGCATTTAAATTTTTGAAGATCAAAGATGGCTGGAAAGCCATAAGTCAGAAGAGCTTTCCACTAAATGAGAAGTGTGATAGAAGAAACTGTTAGTATAGAATCTACAGTTATATTGAAATTAATGTCATCCAGGCGAGAAATTAAATCTTATTAAAGTAAATATCCTTCTTGATACTTTCTTTAATGACTTTTGATCTCTAGGCTGATAGACATTAATTTCAATGTCTAAATATGTATACTCACATGTGTGTGTGTGTGTGTGTGTATGTATATATATATATATATATATATATATATATATATATATATATATATATATATATATATATATAATTATTTGCAAAAACAGATATTACTGGATTTCTATGACTTGATTTTATGTGGACACAGCTAGTTGTACAGCTCTCACACTATCTTCAGGCAGTACAAAGGACAAGATAAATTTTATTTTTATATAATATATATATATATATATATAAAGTTATAAAACTTAATTTGTATTTAGTTTCATGGATTTTTTTCACATTCAATCTTCAGCAGACTTTTTGAGTCAACTAAGTTTAGTTACAGAGCATTTATTTTTTTTGTCTATAAAAAAAATATTATTTTTATGATGACATAAACTGTTTAAAATAATTAAATGACATAATAAATAACAATGACATAAAATATATTCACCCAATATACACAAACATTGAAATATGTACATATAAAATACACACATAAAATATCTATGCATTTATTTTACATAAACATTTTTCATTATCTCCTTATTTGTTAATGCACTTAATCCAATGCTTCTCACCTGATCAAACAATATATAGTGAAAATTTCAAAATAATTCAGTGAATATCTGTGTATATTGAGTATAATCCAGGCTTGTTTGTCTACATCCACACACACACACACACACACACACACACATTTTATATATATATATATATATTGTCATCCACAGACAGACTTTTTCACTGTATCACAGCCCATCAGTGTGGCTAGACATCTGGTTGCCTCTAGCTAGGATCGAAACGCGGCTGAATTGGCGTCAGTTGGAGATTTTACCTCTACGCCGTTGGTGCATGACAGGGAAGAAGGTGAATTTTAAGCGTATTTATTTTTAGATAAATACACAGTGACTGAGAGGACTCAATTCACTTTACCAAAATGTCTTGCATTTTATATATATATATGTGTGTGTGTATGTATATAATTTGTGTGTGAAGGTCATAAATTATTTTTGAGTATAGAATCTTTTCTGCCTGCCATCAGCATGACTGATACTAAACTCCAGGAGAGCTACACTCTACACCTTTTAGCCTCTCTCTTTCTACTGACATGAAGTGGAGTGACTATATTGAATCAATTGCTACATCTACTGCAAGGAAAGTTTGTTCACTATGTCATGCCCCAATGATTTTTCTTGTCAGAATCCATCTTGTACATTTATAAATCTAACATTTCTCTGTGTATTGAATTATGTTGCCATATTTGTTCTGGTTTTCTTGCTGTATATCTTGACAGTCTTGACTAAATCCAAAAAAGAGTCTGTAATGTAGTCGATCCTGACCAGTTGTCTCAACTTCAGTCACTTTCTCACTAATGTGACTTGGCTTTCCTCTGTCTTTTCTACAAATATTTTCTACTAATAGTTGGAATTTCAAGCCAAACTCTTTTAGTCCACAGAGTAGATTGTTCTAATTATACGTGCCATGGCTTTTTTGGATATCTCAATTTCAGTTAATTACCTTTAGTAACTCTACTTTCCTAGTTTTTGTTCCCTCTGCTGTGGCTAGGTATTGAACTCACAACTCTTTGGGTCAAGTCACTTTTTGGATCACTCAACCAACATTTTTATCTACTGGACATGT
Organism: Acanthosepion esculentum; assembly: GCA_964036315.1. Classification (NCBI taxonomy): domain Eukaryota; kingdom Metazoa; phylum Mollusca; class Cephalopoda; order Sepiida; family Sepiidae; genus Acanthosepion; species Acanthosepion esculentum. The sequence continues at coordinate 27,399,528 of OZ038492.1, read as the reverse complement.
GTCCTTAGAGACTAAATAAAGGGTTCGGTTCAAAAATCCAATGTATATCTCCTGAAGAGGGCTGGAGAATGCAACATCCAAAATGTGAATATGGCAATAAAGATGAAGACAACAGTCTGGATGATGTAAATAGTGCAAATAGTTATAATACTTTCTCAGCAATATAAACAGTTGATTGATTTTATTTTCTTTATTCAAACATGATGATGGGATATTTGTGCAGATGTACAGATTGGAAATAATGATTGTTTTTCAGGTTTTTAGCTTAACTTCTCATCATTCCCTGCATTAGCACTATACACAAGATGACATGATTGGGATGTTTGGTACTTATACATTCTCATGCTATATTATCTATCTTCATTGATCCTGCAATATTTAGTATCATTTGAACCTAACACTAGCTACTAGATACCATTCTACTGTGTGTATTATTATTATTATTATTATTGTTGTTGTTGTTATACAATAATTATCATTTTATTTTTATATATTGGATAGCAAAAGATACCTTCCCAAACTGAGCAAAGTATTAAAAAACACAAAAATATCATTCAAAACAAGACTACTGAATTGTTATTTAGTATCAGTTTGCCTATATGGCAGTGAATGCTAGACAGTCTCCTCACAGATAAAGAGACTTGAAGCAACAGAAATGTGGTTCTACAGGAGGATGCTGAGAATTCCATGGACCAAACATGTGAGCAACAATGAAGTTCTAGAGACAATAGCAATACATTTATACTTAAGAGATGGTTGAAATTTTGGGTGCACATAATGAGGAAAGAGGGCTTAGAAAACATAATACTCACTAGACAGATTAAAGTTAAGAGTGCTTGAGGAAAGCAATGTACAACTGATCTGGTGAGCTTCAGCAAATGGATGGCAGTGCATGCTTTGGAAGAGATGGCAAAAAAAACAAAAGTTATTAAGAGCTACAAGGACAGGAAATTGTGGAGAGCCATGATTGCCAACATCCTGAGGGAATACAGCACATAGCTGATCATTGAACTACATTATATTTGTTACTAACATATTTGCTATCAGAATATTGTGGTCCTGTTGTTAATATTACATCTCTACTATATTCCCTTTTCTGACCATGATACCTGCAGATCATAAAGAACTTATTTCTGCTTTAATGTTAGAAAAATGTTTTTATTCAGTTTTGTTTTGAATTTTTTCCCTTCATTATACCCAGCTTGGCTCATTTGTGCTGTTTCAATTAAGGCAGTGAAGTGTGCATATTTAATTGATTTTTGCAAGAAAACAAATCACATGGGAAAATAATTTCATCTTTGGCTGAGTGGAAGATAAAAATGAGAAACATTGAAAAGTTTCAGTTGTTCAAATTTCATTTAAAAGAATAATTCATTTGTTGAATCTTGGAAAAGAAGAAAACTAATTAATCCCATTTAAATTTTATTGATTTTATTGATTTCTAGGAAACTAAACTTTGTGACGGTAAGCAAATATTTTTGTGCATATCTAGATGTGTGCAAAACAATGTGTGGATTTTGAGTACACAATTACTTCAGTGTGTTTATGTACACACATAAATTTTAATATAAAGTTTTTTACAACTACTTCAAAAGCAATAAGAGATTTTATTAAGACAAAACAATAGCAACCTTAAACTTGATGCAGGAATTTACAAAATAAACTGCAGAAAAGTCCCAAGAAATATATAAGTTAAACATAAAGGAATTGAAACAAAAGAATATATGAACACAAAATGGATCTTTTTCATGATACACTCAATGTATTAGTTGTTCATGGTAATAGATTTTGACTATAATTTTAGCTTAAAGAATGGGCCTTGTTTGATTATGTTGTCTAGGGTACAAACTCCATTTAACAGGAAGGAAATGCATGGTAACATGCAAGATTGGAAGTAAGGCCTTGTTAAAATAAATGAGAATTTATTTAGATTTTTGCTTTGGGTAATATACAGAAATGATTAGAGAGTTTATCTTGGGGTTCTGTAGGAGTTGGTATAACATCATAGTTATAGAGAAAGAATATACTTCTTTTTGAGCTTTATCACATGAAGAGTCGAGATTTTCATTATGCAGCAGCCTTTACCGCTGCTATTCACATCACACATGACACCTTTGTGGTTATCTTTGGTTGTCAGGATCAGTGTGTAGATGTCTTCAGCAACTGTCTGCCCAGAATGGGTGAGGGACAGGCATGTGACCATGAAGCTTGAATAAACCTTCTTCCACTGATGCAAATTGATGGCAGTTTATATTGTCAGATTGGCTCAGAAACAGATTTGGGTCTTTTTTCTGATTGTTCAAAAAACATTCCTATGACTTTTTCATTCAACTTAAAATTAAACCAGTTTGTGTCATTTGCTCAGTTAAATGGTGGCTGTCAAGGTGAACACTTACATTTTCATTAAAGAGTGGGAGTTCTGGCCAGTTGTGATATACTTTAGGGTTTAACTTGTAGTTAGGAATACTGAGGGTTGTGCAAGAGGGGTAATGGATAGCAGCTTGGAATAAGAAATTGGTGAGTAAAGTTCAAATTCTACTCGAGTTTGTTAAATTTTTACACAAATACTCTTGGAAATTGCATGAATCCATTTCTTCTTTTAAGCTATGGGTTAAATAACAGGACAGACTAGGTTCTATAGCCTTACTTGGCAACTATTCTAGAGATGGTGACTCAATAAAAAATGCCCATCTCTCAGCAGCCTGAGCTATTTATAGAATTGTATCAGCCTCTAAAAATGCACAGTGACTAAAATTCTTCAGGTATGAGTTGCACATTCTGCCACAGGCAGAGAAAGTATTTCTCATCACCGAATACTAGTTTATATTTTCAGAATGCTACATGGAGGCAGTTGATAAGATAGGTGTGAAAGAAAGGCTTCTACCAAAGTGACAACTGTGCTTTACAAAAAAGACATTTTTTTTTTTAACAATGTTATCTTTATCAATGATACAATGGTTGCGGTAACCTTTGACTTTTCTTACAGCAATTTAAACATTGGGATGGAAACAAGAAAGAAGAGGAAATTAGCTCAGAATAATCATTATATAAGAGTAACAATAACTTGTATTAGGATTTCAGGTAGAAAGAAAACAAGATAAAATTAACTGAAACATTGTTAGAAAAACAAGAAATAAATTGATCTGAAAGAATCAGTGTATAAGAACACCTTGTATCAGAAATTCAAACAGAAAAGTCAGTGTACAGAATAAAAACACATTATCACAAATATAACACATTACCAGAAACTTACCTGTAATGATTACCGTCTACTTGTAACATCTTGTCATGGAAATTTGGACAAAAGATGCTGTCACATTTTTTGAAACCAGAATCTAGTTTCCTTAATATCCTTACATGATCTGTTTAGACATTCTCTTGGAATCATCTGCATGCTCTAGATATTTTTATCTCATAGGTCTTAGATTGTACCAAGAGAGTGCTTTACATCACAGATGAGCCCATTGTATCAGTTGATTTAAGATTCAACTGCAAAATTGTCTTTACTGCAAGGAAATGATTTCATTGTAATAGAGAAATGAAATAGAAGTCTTTAAATATAAGTTGATTAGACTTAATATTGATGTGATATTTAGTAAGTGGAACTTTAAAATACTATGAGAATTGATGCTTAATAAATTCTCTAGGATCTCACATAGATAATTTTTTTTCTTTTTGCATTATTTCAGATGGTTTCAAGAATTAAGAAAATTTATAAAATTTATAAATCCTAAAATATTTTTGTTTGTGTATACATTATTTTGAAATTGGCATTTACAAGACAGGTTGCTTGGGGAAAGGTATTTTACACCCACTTCCACCCCACTCCCCCTGGTTAGCTATCTTCTTTTTCCTTCAGTTATACTTGCAAATATCTAAAAACCTGTAATATATAAAAAATCCAATATCAACTTTATTTTTTTCAGAAAAAAAACATTATTTGTAAAGTCAAGTTTAAAAGCTGAAATCTGAACCAGATGTGAATCATTACCTATTATTTTCTTATTCTTTTATTGTTATCTCTCTCTCTCATCAATAGTATTTTTGTTTCTCATACTCTAAAACTCAGTAATTCTTGCTGCTTAGTGGCTTTATTACCTTGTTTGGCATGAAATGATGTTTTTAAAAAAAAAAAAAGTTTATTAACTCTTAGTTGTAATTTGAAGATGTTATAATTGAAAATCACAATTTTAAACTGATTCTAAACTGCTTTAAGCACTCTAGTATCATTATGAGTATCATTATTCTTGTTACATTGATCATATTTTAATTTTCTGACTATACTAGTGTTGTCTAAAGTTAAAGGAATGATAGTTATTATTCTGTGAATTATTTGGACTAATATCCTCATCTGTATTGTTTTTATCATATTTTATGTAAATACATTATCCTGACTGGCACCAGTTCTTAGTGTAGTAGGTACAAAAATGGCCTCCATAAATAACTTACAAATTACAATATACTGTAAAATGTTTGTCTGCCTATACATTTTATAGTATGATTTGAATAAGTGCTTCTATCCTAACAGAAACTTTAGCTACCTCTAATTATCTTCATGTTGTGGCCTTGTTGGGACCAGAAATAAGACACAAAGAGAAGAATTGAGTTAAACAATTATATCAACAGAAACAGTAATACAAAACATGCAGACCAACAAGAATGTTCAATTTGACTGTCAGAGCTGACTGCTGGAAACTACACTGTAAAAGGCAGTACCTGCTCTTATTTATAACTGGGAGAGTCCCTGTGTGCATGGATAAATTACCATAACATCCCCCCTTGCTAAGTATTAACTCCACAGGAGTCTCAATATCTTTTTTTTCTTTGGGTTAATGACAATAAAGTCCGTCATTTTCCTTTTCCTCTTTAAACGGCATTGCTCCGGGGCCACTTGAGGTATTGGCATGTCAAAAGTATTGTAAATGACATCCATTACTTCTTTTTCTTCAGGAGGATTACTGTCAGTATCGTCCGATGGGCATTTCCTGATTTGATTCAAATGTCTCTTGTGAGTAAACTGGTGACCTTTGATTATGTCAATCACTTCAACATTGACTTTTTAATAAGTCATTAATTTATTGTTGTTCAACTTTTATAATCTATTCATTAAAGGTTTTTCCAAATACATGTTATTCAAATGTTTATGCTAAAAACTATATTTTGTAGTCTTAAAATCCTGACCATTTCAGTTTGCTTTTATATTTGTAGTGGAGATAACTGAACAGTGAATCAGTCCTGTGGGATACATGGCCCATAAAGCATCCTACTTACCTTTGGCCAATTAATCTTCACTTCATACTTGGTCATTTTTTTTCCTTTTTATTACTACTATTATTAATAATAATACTGCAATAATATCATCTGTTTCATTGTTCTGATGATTATGAAGATGATGAATATTAGGTGCTCTGCAATACTGCTTGTGTTACTGTAACTAATTGTAATGACAAAAGTACACAGGTGGAGGCTTTAAGAAAGCTTTATTCAACTGAGAATACAAAGTTCGTGTATAGTGTCCATTTATAGTCCCAGTAAACAGAAATAGCTCTCTCAAAGATGAGAGTAACAAAAGAAGGGGGAGACCGCTCTTTATTATTTATAACACTAATATGATTTTTTTCTGATACTTTCTCTTTATAGTGGTTATAGAATTTGCTATTCAGATCAAACAATTTTTTTAAAAACTTTGATCATACGATGCATACATACATACACATGAACTTACTTTTTAAATTATGAAAGCTTAGCAAACCAGTTGTTGGATTATCCAGAAATAATCTTATGTATTAATTGCTGATATAGAATAGCTAAAAATATAATTAATACCATTGTTGTAAGTTCTGTGAAGGCAAAAAGAGGGTTTTCTGTGATTTAACATAATTTATTCTAACAAAAGAAATCCTCCTGAAGTTAAAAATGTAGCAAATTTTCTAGTCATAAATTTGATAGATCTTCCATTGGATCTTTGGGACTGCAATGATTCAGTTTGAATGTGGCTAAGAAACTATAACACAGCTGATGACACTAGAGCCAAAAAGTATCATACTTCTGAGCAGAAATATGATGAGAACAGAATTTCAATCTGGAAATATCTTAAATGTTTTCTATAAAATTATCAAAATGCTTTAATTTTTTGATAGTATAAAGTGATTTGTTTCCATTCTCAGATTGAAAAGAAAGTTTACCTGCCTTTATTGAACCAGTTCTTGGAAATTTTGGATGTCATTTTATATATATATATATATATATATATATATATATATATATATATATATATAAAGCCACCTCTTTGTGCTAAGCAGCAATGGGCCCACTAATGACTTTGCAAGCCAGATTCACTCCCACATACACATGAAAGACTTTTGGAGATTCTGGAAAGTGACTTTACTTTTATGCACTTTCAGGTGCCACTTCAGCCTGGCAGCAGACCTGCAGATTTTATCAGAAAACTGACATAAGTAACCTGCATGCCTGTCAAGAAGGACATCCTTATACTTGGCATTAGACTGCTATTTTCATGCAATCTTAGGTGACTAGCAAATCTGACATGAGATAGAACAACCTTCTCGCAAATGTTACATCCAACTCAGACTGAATATCTTTTAGGATCAAATTCATATTACCTTTCCTAAGAGCTTTTTCAACTTTGAATGTTCAGCACTTTTGACCTCATTGATTGAAACCATCAAAAACTCACTTTCTCCAACCAGACTTATACTATTTTAAAAAAAAAAAAATTATTCGATCGCTACATAGGAATTACCGTGTTTCAAAAACAGAAGCTAAAAACTTCCAATTAAATTATAGAAATTAAAGTACCTAGTTCTGTTTCATCCTCAAGCGAATTTTGGAATAACTAATTTTGAAATTTACGGAGCTTTATAAGCATATACATTCATAATATTAGTTTTTATGGATATGGAGAAAACCAATCATTTTAATATGGGTTGGTAGAGTATTTATTTTCACTGACAACTATTGTATCAACATTAATTACTTTCGAAAAGAGGTTAAGTTAAGGTAGGGTTGGGGTGCCTTTTTTCAAATGAATGATGACATCCATTCAATGCATATTGTCTGGTCTTTTTTAATGACAAAGTTTTTGGCACTTTTGTTATGCAGTTAAATTTGTATTTGTATACATAAAGATTTTTTTTCATAAAATGGTTGTTTGTATATGAATACGTTGTATTGAATTACAATTTGTTTTTTACTGACAACTTCTTAAAGAGGATTTTTTAGCTTATGATTGGGTTAAGTTTTTAAACCTATTGTTTTAATTGAACTTGTTTATATATAATATATATATATATATATATATATATATATATATAATATAATTCTCTTTGTAATTTGTAAACTGGGTAACATAAACTGATGCATCAGAAAGATAGTCTTATTTGTCAAAGATTTTTTAAATCTCAAAATGAGCTCTGTCTTGTCTCCATCTGTGATAAATAACCATCTACATGTTATCCATTAAAATCTGTCTCTTCTCTGAAATATCTATTTATGCTTTCATCTTCAAATTACTCACTAAATAATTTATGAAAGAGAATGACTTATGACAAGCATTTTTTTAATCATTTCACTCCCCAAAGCTAGGTAATAAAGCATCTAAGACACAAGGTGTTACTGAGCATTAGAGAATGAGAAAAAAAAATTATTAAGAAGAGAGAAAATTACGGAACAAGAATTAACAAGACAGTAGATGATGATTGACATTGCATTTAAATTTTTGAGGATCAAAATTGACTAGAAAGCAAGAAACTGGATGAGAGTTCCACAAGTGAGAAGTGCAAGAGAAGAAACTGCTAGCCATTTCAACTGTAAAATGTTGAGAGCTTGCTACCAATCTAGTACTGTGCTTAAATTCATAAAGTCTAGGTATCATAGAGAAAAGTTTGTCAGAACAATTACCATAAAAATATTTCTAGAAAAGACACAGGAAAACTATGTTACGGTTACACCAGAAACTTTTTGAATATGTTTGGTATGGTATGTGTAATATCTACCATCTAACATCTCTGGTAATGTATAACATCTACATTTTCTAGATTAAATACTTTGTTTTTATCAACTGAAGTTGTATTTTTTTTTGTTTTTTTTTATTGTAATAAATATTATGAGGAATTACAGCATTGAACCAAGGTTAATTTCTGTCTCAAGTAGTTTGTATTCACTTTACACTAGCATCCTTGGGAAAGGAATGAATCCACCTATCCCAATAGGTTAGGGATTACTCATTGCTGCTAATAAACTATAACCAAGCATAACATATCACATGTAAATTGGAATGGGAGTGTAGCTGGTTGAATATTGAAGGTCTTGCTTTAATATGCAATAGCTTGGCTTTTCAATAGTTTCATACCATGTGATAGTAGTCACAATGGTCTAGAAAGATTGGTTCTGCCTACATGCACTTGATACATATATTGGTTTCTCTGTACAATGGTTGTGGTTGTTGCTAGTATCTTATTAGCAATATTTTACAGCCATATCTCATTGAAACATCAGTTTTCATATGACCACCGAAATTAAGTAATATCAAGACTGGTCAATACTTAGATGGGTGACTGGTTAGGAATACCAGGTACTGTAAGCTTGGATGTGTAGGTGGTGTAATGGGTAATGGCTTCAATTCCAATCAGTTTCATTATATTAACTTATGTGCAAAAACCCTTGGAAAGGTATGAATTGACCTTTTCTGTTCCTAGCTATGGATTAATTAGTAGGACTTGTATCAGTAAGTCATTATTATCTCAAAAAATTCTTACAATCTAAAAATATTTTCTGGCTTTAAATAACCTGCAAAAGGATAAGCCATAAAAAAACCCAAATCAATCAAAACCAATTAGTAATAAAAGTCAAATGCATGTAAAAGGGAATGAAGACCTCTTCTGAACATTAAGTAAGGAATAAATTAGTTTTATTCACCTTCCAAAAAGTGGACATTAAACTTTAGTCTACTTCACTAACATGTATGCTGCCCATCTTCTCATACTAAATTGTGGATCTGCTCTGTGGCTATTTACACTGGCCACTGATCAGTTAAACAGCTAGAAATAAAGGCCTGGGATCTGGTGTTACCTCCTTTTTATCAAGAGCCCATTCAGTTAGTAATTCTTAATGCTATTTCTTGATTGCTTGATTTGTCAGCCTCTTTCAGTTCTATTTATTTTCTTAGGTGTGTCTCTTGATAATTTTTACCTGGCTACTTCCTTTGCTGTGTCACAATAGATTAACATACACATGTTGTGAGTTGGGAAAGGAAGAAGGGTAAAATATATTTCTGTATAACCATCTTTGAATCTGCATTTTTTTGTATCTAAATTTTTGTCTTTTTGTTCTGTCTTCAATACATGCACTGCCAAATATTGTCCCCCACAAAAATGTCATGAAGAACCCCCTGACAATCTACTAGGTCATAGCATAATGTGATGTTTTTGTAATGTTATAAAATTAGATATTAATCGGTTTGGAGAATTTAAGAGTTCCATTCTACATAGCCAGCTGATATTTTTCTAAATCTTTTATTCTGCTTCTTGTAATGAAAACTTGTAAATTATTGTGCTGAACACCTTCAGATTTACTAGATCAATTTTGTTGATTGATTTGTATTCTATACATTGACCCTGAAGAATAAATGCCAACAGATCGGGTTATTCATTGAACTGAAGTAGGATTAATGATTTTGCCATTGGCTGCAGGTGTAAGTCGGTGTGTCATTAGACCAGAGATTGACTCATTCCTGTGTTGTTTCTAAAAGGAGCAGTGATCCAAAATCCAATACCAGGATTAATTCTGATCTGGGATTAAGACAGTTCTATTTGCTTCTTTGATATTTTCAAGTCAGTTTTCATTTTTCTTTTTGTTTTGTTTTTTACTGAGCAAAGTATTTAAGCTTCTCTTTAAAAATGTCTATCACATGACTATGATCATTTCGGGAAAGATTTCCTTTTTTTTAGAGTTCTTCATTGTTTTTCTTTAGTTATAAAAATTAGAGCAATGTCAGTACAGGCTTATGCCTGCTACTGGTTACATGTAACCAAGTACAATCTACTGCATGGATGGCATCTAAACCAGCTTCCCCACTAGCTTATCCCCTGGTGAAGAGGTTGGCATATCACCCCACAGAACAAAAAACAAAACTTGTTAAAGAGTGGATGAGGTTCTTATAGAAGTCAACACACACACACACACACACACACACACACACACATATCGAGTATAGTCTCAAGTCTTGAATGGTAACCTTCCTAGAGATGGTGGTCTCAATAAAAAAAAAAACCAAAAACCTGTGTATTTGGATTAACAAGAGTATCTGAATTGAGGGAGGAATAACCAGGCAGAATCCTGTTCAAGAATTGTGCAAGATTAATCCCGGTCCTGCCTCAGCAAAAAAAACATGGCTATGTATTGTATGTATGTATGTATGTATGTATGTATTGTATGTATGTGTGTATTGTATTGTATGTATGTATTTTATTTTATTGCACTGACAAAATTAGATCTTGTATTTTACAATGTTTTCTAGATTGATATTTTTCCTCCTCAGTCTGGATTAATTGATTAGAGTGGGTAACTTTAGATTTTTTTTTTTTTTTTGCTTTATAAAGAATGTCTCATAATAAAATAATTTTTTGAAGTGGTAACAAATCGGTTATCTGTCAATATTTCCCACCAACAATTTTCATGAAATTCAGCTTAATTTTCAATGCATGAATGAAAGCAGTTTCTGAACATTTTTCATTCACCTTTTTAATTCCTCCAAAACTTTGCCTTTCATCCATGTTAAATGTTGTTAAGAGGACATTTTTTATACAATACTTCCTGATGTTTCCAAGATTTTTGGTAACAATGAGAAATTTCCTAGTAATGTCTCAAATTCTTATTTAAATAACATGTATATAAATGTCAATAATAATAGTTACCATCAAGTATGCTAGCTTTCTCCACTTTTTTTTAACAAAATATACAGTTACCAAAACAAAATTCACCATTCAAAAATCTTGCTTTTAAACTCAGTTCAAGCAAGGAACCTTGGTATAATGAGACAAACACAAATACCTTAGCCACAAGGACGATTAATGCTTTCACCTAAAATTGTTTCCTGTTATAGTAATTTCTATTATAAAACAAATTTTTGCATTAAAAGATTCCTTGGAATCCTCTGAAGGAATCAACAAAAATGAATTGATATTCTCTTCAGTTGTTTTGTCAGATTTTGTTCTTTTTCTGAATTCATAAAATTAGGTCTTTTAACCACTCCTATTACAATTTTCTTTTACTACTTGTTTACTCCTTATAGTAGTAGATATAATAGTTTTCAGTTGTTTAAAGATCTTAGATTTAACATTGTCCTTATTATTTATTTTTTACTTTCATCTTTATTTCAGTTACTATTATATGTAACATTAAAGAGGGACTAGTGAAAAAAAAGAATTAATAATGACATTGGATCAATGGCATAGTTTTCAGAGAATTAAAAAGTAAACAATAAAGAAATTTGCACTACTTATATCTGTTACATCTTTTACAAAAACAAGGTGTTAACAAGTAACAAAAATAAAATGAAAGAGAGACTAATAAAAAGAATGATAATAAGTTTTTATTTTATAAATTCTAACTTAACTATGATGTTATTACTATTATGTTTGTAGCATGATGACAGAATAAACATTGCACACAATTCATACAAGATCATCAAAGAAGCCAGGTGCATTGGGGGCTCCACCTGGGGTCACTTCCAGATGCTGAATATAGGAAGCACATCAACACCTGCAACTAGTTTTGCAAGCATGGGAATTATAATGTTAACTGGATATATAAGCAACCACTCTAGAGAAGTGGGTTAATCTCTCACAAACTGTAGGTATGAATGTAAGGATCATGTTTCTGATACAGGACTTGGTCAAGAATAAGTAACTGATGAAATATTGGAGTGAATAAAATTAAATGTTTAGTAATGAAGATTAAAGTCTCATATTATCATTATTGTTGACATGACCACTTTACTACATGCAAACAATAGAAAAGACAAAAGAAAGATTAATAAATAATCATGTTTCCTCTGAGAAATACAAAAAACAAACTATTATATCGAAATCACTTACCATCTGGAATTACCATTTCAGGATACTTCATTTAATTTTTTTTTTTTTTATTTAAAAAAATTTTTTTTAGCCCTTAATAAAATCATAATTTTTAAAATCCCAGATTTACTTGTATACCTTTTCTTTTAGTAAAAAAAAACTCGCAATTTTCACAGCAACCATTACTTACACTTTGTTTCTTCAATTGTAATATGAAGAGTGTTAATGTAGTAGCAGCACATTCATTTAAATTTTTTAATTACCAGTTGGTAGTAATTAGACCTCAACATTGCCTTCTGCAATGAAGATATTATGTTGTGCTGACAGCATTTCATTTGACCCTAATTCTCTCCTCTCTTGTCAGTTGACAAGGGGTATGAAGGTGACAGTAGCAGGTGATGATATAAAAGTGTCATCAGTATCAAATTGTCTGGATGGTTATTTGTCTCTCTAAGATGCTTTCTTTCATCAATAAAAAGAGAAAAATGAGGAAAAATTTGAGATCAATGGTTTTGGTAACTGACGCCACTTAAAGGCAAGGAGGATGTGAATAGAAAAACCAGGAAAGTAGGATGGGAGTGTAGTGGAAAGGAAAGTGAAAGACAAATTTAAAGAAAAATAAAAACAACAACAAAATGAATCTTTCAAAGAAACAGAAAACAGTTCTATTGCGAGCCCGTGTGTGAGTGCAAAGCAAATTTCTAATACAGTTATAAAGTAATTGAATGTATGGTTGTGTTTATGTAAGCAAAGCTGAATTTGTTTTGAAACTACCATTTTCATAAAGTTCATATCTATATCTGTGTGTGTATGTATATATATGTGTGTGTATACATATGTATATATATATATATATATATATATATATATATATGTGTGTGTGTGTGTGTGTGTGTGTGTATATATATATATATATATATATATATTGGATGATAATTCAGTGGAATGCCATGTTTATATATAAAGTAAAATTGGATAAGAAATCAATAGAATTGTGTGTATATATATATATACAGTTTGTGTGTGTGTACACACACACACACACACACACACATATATATATATATATATATATATATATATATATACATATATATATATATATACACATTTTGTGTGTGTGTATACACACACACATATATATATATATATATATATATATATATATATATATATTATGACAATTAAAAAAACTAATTGCTTTGTATTTTCTTTTATGGGTGCATGGTTTACTTATCAAATATTGTTTCCATATTGTGTTGGTTACAATGTAGGACATATAAACTATAAAAATAAATTTAGTTAAAAGTACTTAAAAATCTAATTTTGATGCAGTTACTGAATATCAAGTATTAAGCTGTTTAATATGAATCATGTTATCTCTCACTAGTGTAAATTTTGTTCTTATGTAAAATTCTTTTTCTGATATATATGAGTTGAAAATATGTGAATTTTATTGAAATTATTTGCAGTTACAAAGCAAATTCAGCTTCACATATATAAACATAGCTATACATATATATTCAGATATATATAACAATGTATGTCTATACATATGATTTTGGGGGATTTAACATTTCAATATCATCAGAAGTGTGATAAATACATTGCACAGTTCTATATAGTGGATTCTTCTGGTGATAATGAAGAAATAGAATTTTAGGTTAAATTTAATCTATACATGTCATAATTAATGGTAGAAAAAAATGTCATTTTAATTAAATGTTCAGAATGTATTGAGTGTAAAGAAAAAATGGATATTGGTATAATGTTTTTGATAATTTATATAAGTATAATCATACAATCTTTTAATTGCCTTAGAGGACCCAATTTGGCTTACATCAGCATGGCTGATGCTAACCTCCAAGAGAGTGACTCATTACGTGCCACTGTGCCATGTGCCCTCAGGGACACATGGCACAGTGGATAAAGGTGTTGGTTAGATCCAGTGACAGACCCAAAGAGTGTGAGTTCAATACCCGGTTCAGGCAGTGGAGAACTTTCAGAGGGAAAATTAGCAGGAGATAACTGATAACTGACATCCATCAAACATGGCTCGTGGAACTAGAACAGTCTACCCCAGTGATCGAAATAAAGGGTTCGGTTCGAAATTCCAACCACCTGAAGAAGGCCGGAGCGTACAACGGCCGAAACGTTGTGACAAATATGGCGACAAAGATGAGGACAATAGTCCGACTAATGTAAATACTGTATCATTACGTCTTCTCAGACTAACTTTTTCTGTTAACATTAAGTGGAAAGATTATGTTGAATCAATTGCTAGTTCTGCTGCTAGGAAAGTTGGTTCACTATGTTGTGCTAGACAAATTTTCTCACCAGAATCTATCTTAGATATTTTAAAATCTACCATTCAACCTTGCTTTGAATATTACAGCCACATCTGGTTTGGTGCATCTGTTATATATTCAGAGATCCTTGATAAAATCCAAAGCGGAATCTGCAATATTACTGGTCCTGACATCTTGGCTTCATTTTCCAACACCATAATGTGACATTCCTGTAGCCTTTTCTATAAATATTTTCATGGTAATTGTTCTGATGAACTTTCCAATATGGTATGTAGACTTTATGAATTTAAGGGCAGTACTAGATTGGTAGAAAGTCTCATCATTTTACAGTTGAAATGTTGAGATTTAACCATAAGTTCTATGCTAACAGTTTCTTCTATTGCACTTCTTACCTGTGGAAATTTCTTCTGGCTTCTTTCTTCCCAGTCAACTTCAAAAATTTAAATGCAATATTAATCATTATCTTCTGTCTTAATTCCTGTTCTCTTATTGTTCTCTCTCCTTAATAGTGTTTTTATTTTTTCTCATATACTCTCACACTCAGTAACCCCTTGCATCTTAGTCGCTTTATTGCCTTGCTTGGGTTGTAATGACTCTTTTTTTTTTTTTTTTTTTTTTTTTTTTAAAGTACATTTTATATACAAAATTTCCTAAATATTGCTGTCATATTTTTAATGGATGGCTGTTCATTTTTGAGTATGACCATTTACTAGGTAACTAATCCCTGATGGAGACACCTGCTAAATTATATTTGTATTACCACAGAGCTAACAGCAATTATTCTATATGGATCTTGGTTACAGTTTCTTGGTGAGAGAGAGCACATAATCTAGCATTATCAGTAGTTGAACAAGGCCAGTAAACCTTCAGTCATGAAAATAAGTACAACCATTGATGACTTCTGCACAGTTTTGTCTGGGTAGACAAAACTGTTCACAAGGCTTGGTTAAATTTCTTCAATGGTTTTTAGGCACTTCCTAAAGGTGCCACATGCTTAGAGCATCTCCCCAAACTGATATTATCAAATAGTCACCTACTTAAAAATAAACTATAGTGATTTGAAACTGAATCTCATAGTTGGAATACTAATATTTAACTACATATTTATCAATCACCTGACTATTGCATCATTCATGAAACTCACAATTGTGCAACCAATGAAGAATAAATATTTTATTAATATTTTTTTAAAACATTTTTTATGTTTATACATTCTTTTTTTATAGATACAAATATTTAAGTAAATGCTCTGTTTATAATAAACAGTATTAACAACATTTACCGGCCTGAATGTCTGAGAAATTTTCATAGAAAATATGCGTCCTCCGACAGGAATTGAACCTGTATCCTATACATAACCATCATATAGCCTGACGTGCCTTAACCAATTGGGCCACAGAGAAGCATTTGGTTAGCAAGGTTGATTTTACTGCTTTTAAACACAATTCTCCATGATTTTCTCTCATACGTTCATATTTGTTCAATGTGTATCCAAATGTAAACAAATGATGTCACACATTATGAAATGGACAAAGTCCTGACAATTATTTTTTTTTTTTTCTTTTAAGACATTTTTTATGTTTATACAGAGGACGCATTTTTTCTATGAAAATTTCTCGGGCATTCAGGCCAGTAAATGTTGTTAATACTGTTTATTATAAACAGAGCATTTACTTGAATATTTGTATCTATGAAAAAAAGAATGTATAAACATAAAAAATGTCTTAAAAAAATAATTGTCAGACTTTGTCCATTTCATAATGTGTGACATCATTTATTAATATATAACTAATATATAGTCTGAAAAATGCTTATGGTGTGAAACTGTCAGGATGCAGTGTTGATTTCTATGTCCACACTGTCTATATTCTAAAATGCTCTATCTTCAATATTGAGCCCTCTTTTCCCATAATTATAGCAAATTTTAAACAATATAATTATATCTTGTAGGTCGTCACTTAAAAATAACAATATGAAAAACAGTATTGTCAAAACAAGTTTGAATTTTGGATGAAATTGCTTATGCTAGTGGGAAAGACGTGAATCCACAATTTTCTGTAAATTCTTCTTTCTAATTTTGAAACCTGTTTTCACATAATTTCCTGCCTTGTTTTTTACACAAGAGACTCTGTTATAGCAATTTGTGGCCCAGTGCAATGACACACATTGACTATATGCGCATCAACATCTGTCGTGTAATGTCAGTGAATGCTGATTTTTCAACTCACTTTGATGATGAATCTGTTTCCCAACTAAAATACCAGTGAAAATCAATGATTGTTCTTGTTAAATTTTGAACCACTTTTTTGTCATTATTTTCTGCCCTGAACCTATGCACTAGATGACATAACTGCTGGCATTTGGGACTTGACATACTGGCATGTTATACTGGATATGTACACACCATCAAGCTATTAACTATCATCATTGAAGATTCAATGTGCATTAACTCTGGTAAACATCAGTTTGTATTTTTATTCCTTGCACTGGTAATATATATTTGAAACTTGTCAGAATTTATTTGCTCTCTTCAATCAACAGAACACATTTTTCGATCTTTTCTATACTAGAGAAAAGACATGCTTGAAGGCTTTGTTAAAACATAATTATGTCACAATGATTTCTGAGTTAATTTGGAATTTTAAAATTGATTCCTCCACCTCCTGCATATCCTATAAATGAAATGGTTTTTTTTTTGGTTTTTTTTTTGAAATCTAATTAATTTTCTAAGTTAAAAAAAGAATAAAATGTAAATTCAGCTTGAAATAGTAAAAGAATACATTTTGCAGTAATTCCAAAAATTGAGATTTTTTTTTTTCTTCCAAAAATACTTATTAATTTTTATTAGTTTTCTTTGTCTTTTTACAATTTTTTGTCAAAATGTTCGACATCCTCTTTAACTGTTCAGGTAAGTGGCACTGGAATAGCTTTGCATGAAGCCTGAACTTACATTCCATATTCTAGCAGTGCTTTAATCAATTCAGTCAATGAAACATCATCATGCTGCTTACTTTGACGGAAGATATTTAATCAAGAATATTGTAATGAAAAGCAATATTATGAAGAAAAAAAATGACCAAAAATGTATAATAAAAATACTCCACTTAACAATTCAAATAACATAAAACTATTATCAAACACACTTCCTGTTGTATAAAGTGTCATTGCCGACACTGTAGTTTGAACACAGATCATCAGTGAGCAAACACTGATAAATAAGTAGATCATGTGATCAGAAAGGAAACGTATAAATGGGAATTAGTGTGACATTTAAGCTATTCTCTATACTATCCACTATACTATTTCTCTTTACTAGTCATTATACAAATTACCATTTGGCGATTACTATTTGAACAAGTATTATTAGTGCAAGTATTATTGAAGGAATTACTATTACCAGTACGTGTGTTACAAAGTCTCATCTACAACAAGCATTTCAGAAGTGATAATGAGTATTCGTTGACCTAACAAAAGTTACGAGTGAGCATCTAACATCAAAAAACTTCCCATAGGCAGGCAACCTTTGAAATCATCAGAGAATGAAAAATTCTTTTGTAGATATCCAAATCCTTTTACCAATGAATCAGTTTGTCCACTGAGACAGTAAAAAATTTCTACTTAATAAATAGATTGAGACTATCTTATAGAGCCTCCCTCTAAAGAAAGCACCTGTGTAGGTATTTACAAAATTTAGCCTAATTTGGCACAAGGCTACTATAGTGGAAGATCAAACTCATAAACAAAGGTTTGTGAGTTTAGTTTGTTAAACATCATTCTAAAGAAGGCACCCAAATATTAGAATTTTTTAAAACCATTTATATTTACTCTCAAATTTTGATTTTACATTTTTTCAGATGGTGTATTATTCAGCTTTTCTCAGATTCATTTACACATTATTCAAACTATTATCTTCATTTTGAGCTCTATTTTTCAGTTTGTACACTCGCTGGACTTCCTCACAGTCTCTAAATTTCTCACGTTAAATATTTTCATTATTCTATAAACTGTTAAAAATACTCTTTTTATTTTTTTTCATTCTGCCATTTCAGGTGATACATTCTTCTGTGTTTCTGAGATAACAAGATTTAAAATGACAGTTTTTCCCCTTGGAATTTTAAATGACTTTTTCCATTTCTTTATAACTTATTGTCTAGGTGAGAAATAACCAATGTTAGATCTGACATATATTCATGTCTTGAGTAAGTCAAAATAATTTTCGAATTCTGATTATTCTAGGTAAACCATGATCTAAAACACTTATTTGATGTGCTAGAAAATTACAGTAATTTTTTTAATCTTTATTTATTTTTTTTCCTTCATCAACTGAAAATTATCAAAGTTGCCAACAATAAAAATGAAATGCAAAGTTTAAGTCTTAAGAGAGATGAACAATTAAAAAAAAAAAAAAATTTTGTCATAAAATGTTCACATTAACCAGACATTAAAAGAAACATTTTTCTACAAATGTTACTATCTGCTGTATGGTCAGGTCATTGGGTGACTAAACTGGCTTCTCCACCAGTCTAGTTACTCTCCTCACCAGAAAAGCTGGTGAGGAGAGTAACTAGACATACAGTAGCATAAAAAACAACACCTGTCAAAACACGGAATAACCATCTTGTAAGGTCAATGGTCATTTAGCACAATAAACTGGGTTCCAGCACTGTATATACAGCCAGTGCAGTGATGATGACATGGCAATACTGAGTGGAGATTTTCCGAGAAGTCAATAGCTAATGTAAAAGAATTCCTGCAATGGAATCATTGATCCTGTGTCCATAACTGAGGCAAGCCTTCATATTGGAGGACATTAGCTGCGGCTTGACCTGGAGAGGAATGAGCTCCACCAAGTTTACTTTCTCAAGAAATGCTATGCATAAATGAATGCCTCTCCAGCTTTCAACACTTATATGGAAGGAAATGATCAGGTGCTCAGCTGCATAGTGACTCTATAACCACACCCTGGCATGGTTCTAGTGATGAGAATAATAATTAATAATCACCATTGAATTAAGTGCATTGACAAGAAAGACATTTTCTTGTTAAATACTAGGATCTGATAACCTCTACAGTAGGCCAAGTATAGAAGTGAACACTATATGAAAAATTTTGATTGTGGGGTAAAGAACATATATTAGATTTAAAGGTATAAAATTGCCCCATCTGACTGACCTATAATGGCCTAATGGATATCAGCATTAAGTGTTGTGGTTTACCTTGTGGCTATGAAGTCATTCCTTGGGTCAGGAAGTGAAATCTATATATTTTGATTCTGCATAATTAACTGAAGCAGAATCACAAAAACAAGAATGAATACAATATATCCCATAGCATGAACAATGGAATGGAGACAGTCTACTCACATCGATTGGAAGAAGAGTTTGATTCAAAATTATGAGTGTTGATATGAGAAGCTTGGAAGATACACTAGCTGAATAGTTTGGATAAATTAGCGTATAATACTGACGATCCCTCTATTCAGATACTGGACTTAGCTTATTAAGAGCAGCTTGATAAATCTTGAAGAAACCTGACATTTCATTTCATAAATTAGATTCATAGATCTAATGAACATTTATGACCTCTGGGTTATTTTCTATGCTAAGCAAATCAGATTTCTTCATTGTCTGTGCAAGAGAACCAAAATATTATCTATTAAAACAATAAAAAATAAACAGATGCGCTACAGTGTTTGTGTCTCTTTATAAGATTTTTATTCATGCAAATAATGATTAAGCCTGAAACACATTCTCCTCACATGTTATTTATTTTATTCTCTTCAACTGTTTTATATCATTTTTTTTTATTAAATAAACTAATTTTCTGCTGTGTATCTGTTTATAGTTTTTTTTTGTTAAAAAGTGCTGGGAACTTTTACACATCAAATTGTTTTATTCTCTTCAGCCAGTTTATATAGTAGTTTCTATTCACAACTTCACCTATTTCAAGTGCACACTGCCACAAATATTAAGCTTTCTTCTATCTTGAATGATCGAATTACCCAGAAATCAATAGAAGCTAATCAAGCATCATATATGCTAATTAGTCATTAGTTTACCTGTGCAAACCTCTGCACCTTTAAATTATGTTTGGCACATGCAGTTTCTTCTCTTGGGATATGCTCTCTTTCCTACATATCTTTATGGCTATTAGGGTGCTTTTTTTTCTTTTTTTTTTATATACTAAAGTTCATCCAATACAAGACTTGAGTCACTCAAAGTGGATGGTCATAATGAATATAGTGTGTGGTAGAAAGTAAAGATTATGATAATAAGGAGGTTAGGTAACAACTGACTTGATTAGATTAAGATTGTAATTTTAAGAGAAGCATCCATGTGATAGTTTCTTCCATAAAAGTGGCATTTCATGGGGGAAAAGTTAAACTTTCTCCTTAACTCATTTCCTCCATATTTTAAATGTATGTCGGTTGTGTTTCCTGCTCATTATGAGATGCTTTAAGCAGTTGCATAAATTTAAGTTTCTGAGAAGTGCATTAGCAGATAAAGAAAAATGTAATTCAGAAATTTAAAGTCACACTGGAATGGTAAAAGGGGGATTCCAAAAACTAAGCAAAGTATTAAGAAACAAGAAAATTTTGTTAGAAATAAAGAAAACTGAGCTGATGATATACATAATATCAATCTTACTATACAGTTAAGAGTGCTGGACAATTTCCTCACAAATAAAGTAAAGGATTGAAGAAAAAGAATTTTTTTAATTTTTAAAAATTTTTTATGTTTTTAAAGGAATTCACCCCAAGCAAAGCAAGAGTGCCACTAGCATGCAAGGGGTTACAGAGGATTGAGAAAAAGATTAAAGAGGCGTGTTTGAGGAAAGGATACAGAGAAGGACAGGGAACAAGCTTGGGGTATCAGATATTGATTGACATTACACTTTAATATTTGAAGATTATAGTCATCTGGGAAACAAGCAAGAGGAAGGGAGTTCCACAGATGAGAAGTATGAGAGAAGAAGCTGTTTGAGTAGAAGAGATGGTTACATTTAACCATTTTGACAGTGAAAGGGTGGGACAGAGATGCCAGCCTGGTAGCTCGCTTAAATTCAGGCAGTCTGGAAACCAGCAAAAGTAGCTCGTCAGAACAGTTGCTGTGAAAATACTTGTAGAAGAGACAGAGGGAAGCCGTGGCATGTCTGTGAGAAAGTGACTATAGACTAGATGCCAGATCAGGACCTATCACATTGCATATTCATCTCTGGATTTTGTCGAGGACCTCGAGATGTACAGAGGGGCACCAGTCCATATATGACAGTAATATTCTATGCAAGGATGGAGGGTTGATTCATAGATTTGAAGGATGGACTCATACATGAAAATATGTTTTTTCAAAAGGAGGCTGAGAATACCATGTGAGCAACAAGGAAGTTTTAAGGAAGATGGTCATGAAAAGGAGACTTAGAATCAGAAAGAGAAAGCTGAAATTTCTAACGCGTAATGAGGAAAGAGATCTTGGAGAATTTTACATGCACAGGGCATCCAATATTCTTTTTATTTACTTCTGATCAGCATTGTTCATTAATCACTATACAATGCTGATCAGATATGTCCAACCTGTATAAGTCTGAACTGATGGAACTAAAGAATGGAACTCATTTGAACATTTGCCATGGAAATAGCAACAGAGTAGCAATTTACTTCTTCCTGTTGAAAAGAGATTGCAGGGTGGAAAATAAGTATTCCCCACAAGACTGTATAAATGATTTTGATCCAAAAGTATTTTCCTTATTTCATCAAAGAGAATGTCTCAAGAGCTACTGAAAATTTATGTAATGCTCTGTATATGGTATTTTTAATGATCCTTGTTAAATATTTTTCAACTTTAAATAACCCATAAGTCAGTCAGTTATGTGCCATGTATGATACACGCTCAAGTGATCAAGTATCTTTCGATACATGACTGACGAGGCAGATTTTTTTTCTGCAGTAGGTTGTCATTTCTTTCTACAGTAGACCAGTTGCCATCCAAAGCTATAGAACCCAATGTCCTGCTATTTACCCATAGCTGGGGGCAGAAGAGGATTCATACCTTTTCCAAGGGTATTAGCATGTAATGAATGCAATGGATTCTACTGGGATTCAAACTCAGCTCTCCGATCCCTCAATCCGAGCCCCTATCCATTATTCCACTGTTTGATAATCTATAAACACCGATGAATCATCTTGATGATCCTGGCTCTTCTGAAGCTTGTGAAACGTTGTTAGTCAGGTTCTACTCTGTTGTCTTTTAAAGCATCATAATTGACAGCTGATAGTTGTCCACTTCTGAGTTTTATCTTAAGGGACAAGTCAGTCAGTCAGGTAAGCGCCATATGTGTATGTGCAATATTGTCTCTTTTGATTCATTACTGACAAGCAGAAGATTTTCCTGCAGTAGATTTCCATTTCTTTCTGTGGTAGACTAGTTGCCGAACAAGACTACAGGACCCAATCTGTCCTGCTATTTAACCTATAGCTGTGGGAATAAGTGGATTCATACCTTTCCAAAGAGTATTTGTGCATAAGTGAATGTAACAAACTCAGCTGGAATTTGAACTCAGCTTTCTCTGATTTCTCATTCCAAGCTGATATCCATTACACCACAACACACATCCATAAGGAACAAATCACCCCCACCCTTAAATGGATAGTCTTTAGATGACATCCATAAGGAACAAATCACCCTCCACTTAAATGGATAGTCTTTAGATGACATCCATAAGGAACAAATCACCCCCCCCCCCACACACACACACACTTAAATGGATAGTCTTTAGATGACATCCATAAGGAACAAATCCTCCCTCTTAAATGGATAGTCTTTTGATGTGTACATGAAATAATCTTTGGAGAAAAGGTCTGGAAAAAAATTTAAACTACTTTTGATATATACTTAATTAAAAACAGGTTTTTAGATTGAGGCTTTCTTTGACCAAAACATAATGTAATAAAAGGGCATAGAAAACTATTAAATTACTTGTTATTGCAATTTAAATAAGTTATATTTCTACTGAGTTGTAAGAAAGGAAAAATTTTTGTTAAACCTGTAGCTTCACCTGAGGGGATAAAAGGAGAATATTGTATGCATAAAATTCTTGTTTGTAAATTCCTAGGAAAGCTTCTTTACAAAAGGGAATAATTATTGATGTGAGGTGACCTTTGCAGTAGTTGATGATGAAAAATACAAAAGGAATTCTGAGGCAGTGTCTAAATACTATGTCCAGACACTGCATTAACTTTGTTGCATTATTCACAAGAACTACTTCTCTTCTGCTGTATATAGCAGCCTCTTGACTACAGTAGATTAATTTAGTAAGGTTGTTTTCATGTTGCCATAGCAGGACATCACCACACAACCATGAAATTCAAGCAAACTAAAATCTATTGTTCAATGACCATAGTTACCTACAGATTGCGAAAGCTTCAATTCAAACTTATATATTTACACTAAACAAGTCAAATCAGTTTTAAAAAAAAAAAAACGTTAATTATAACAAATTTGATTGTTTTTTACATTTAAAAATTATTTTGATTTGTAATAAGAATCTATTCTTTTATAATCAAATATATTTAATTCTGGAGGCACCAGAAAATGAGTGTATCAAACAGGTGTCAATCTTGGACGCATAACCTCTACTTAAAGATCTACCCAGAACTAACCATCCTAGTATAAGGTGATTTTTTTTAGTGTCCCTAGTAGGAAATACAATATTTTTAGAAAATCAGTAATTAGAAATAGACACTGTATCTTAGTGCATAATTTGATTTTTTTTTTTTTTTTTTTTTTTTTTTTTAATAGAGTCCACCCTCATACAAGGCAGTAAAGCCACTAAGACACAAGGGATTACTGGGTGTGGAGTTAGAAAACTGAAACATTACTAAGGAGCAAGAACAGAAGAGTAATCAGGAGGATAGTAGATAACAATTGACATTGCATTTAAATTTTTGAAGATTAAAGTTAGCTGGAAAGCATGGAGCCAGAAGGGAGTTCCACAAACAAGAAGTGTGAGAAAGGAAACTATTAGCATAGGATTTATGGTTACATCTGGCCAACTGAACTGTAAATTGATGATATCTCTATGCCAGTCTAGTATTGCACTTAAATTAAAAATGTCTAGGTACCATAATGAAGAGCTCATCTGAACAATTACCATGAGTGTATTTATAGAAAAGACACAGGGCGGCAACCTGACAGTGGTGGGAAGGTAACTGAAGTCAAGCTGCCAGATCAGAAACAATAATATTGTAGATTCTTTGGATTTTATCAAGGAGCTGTAGATAAAATGCAGGAGCACTCGTCCATATGTGGCAGCAGTATTCTAAGCATGGACAAATAGTAGACTTATAGATATGTAAGATAGATTTTGGAGAGAAGAATTGTCTTGCATAACACAGTGAACCAACTGAACAGCTGACCTAGCAATGTATTCAATAGTCTTTCTATTTCATATCAGCAAAGAATGTTAGTCTTTGAAGGCACAATGAGTCACTTTCCTGGAGGTTAGCGTCAACTATGCTGATGGAAAGCAGAGATGGGGGGCCTCAGATGATTAATGGAGAATTTAGTTTTGGTAGCGTTAAAATTAACAAGCTATCTTTTGCCCCAGTTAACAACTGACTGAAGGTCATTTTGGACATCAGCTGCCAATTTGGCCATATTGAATTGATCAAACTTACTATCAAGACAGGAGTAAATGGTTGTGTTATCAGCATAGATACCAAGTTGAGAGCTGATGCCATTGCTAAGGTCATTAATGAAAATTAAAAACCAAGTTGGATCAAGGATGACGCCCTGGGTTACACCTGCATTTGTACAAAAGGTTTTAGATGAGTGGCCATTCAGAATTTAATGATTTGATAGAAAAGATGAATTAGTTCAAAGATTTGTTTGAAGACACCGTAATTTTCCAGCTTGTGGAGAAGACCTGCATCCCACGCCCTGTTGAAAGCTTTTGAGATGTCCAAAGTTACAAATGTGAAAGCGAATCCCTATTATTCTGAAGTGTTGATTCAAATTTATACTTCTTCACTAAATAAGTTGAACCCCCCACCTCACCTCATAAGGCAGCACTATTTCTATCTAACTAAAAATTTTATATGAAAGAATGGTTTTGGTTATCATAATTTTATCTTTGTTAACCTGCTAATTTGTAACATTTTGTTAAACAGAGCCTGCCAATTGTAAGAAATATAAACATTCCATCAACTATTCATATTTGACTTTACTGCAGCAATTTAAAATATAATTTGTTATAAAAGAATATTTACATTGATTTACCTGTGGACTATTGTCTTCATCGTTGTTGTTATTATTACAACACCTGTATGTAAATAATATGAATAAAGAAATATATTTTATAAGAACAATTTTGGTTATGGTAATAATTTTATGAAAGAATATGATATCTAAACTCTATATATCGGAGTAATGGTAAATAATTGAATGACAAAATGGAAAAAAATCCTGACATGTTTCATCCGTCAAAAGGACTTCTTCAGACTAATGTTTTTATTGATGGGATCATGTATATGTAGGGGTAGGGAATAAAATGATGCTTTCATGTAACTACAGCATATTGCCTTTCTTAACAAAACTATTACAGTGAGATATATTTAAAAACAATAGTGTTAAAAATAGAAGCAGTTGGAAGCTGAATGGGGTTGACTAGGCTCTACATATAGACACATTGGAAGAAAAAAATTCTAAATTTTAATTTAAACTTAAGAATCCCAGCATTTTCAATGTTTCTCACACTGTAACACATTTGTATTTTTTTTCTCATAAATATATATATATATATATATAATGAATATTTATTAAAATTACAACAGCAACATATTAAAGTGCATATAACATTTAATGCCATTTTACATTTCTACCAGTTTCTGGTCAGTTCCCTTACATTGAAACACTTGTTTTGCCAAAAATTCCATAACTACAATGAATAAATTAAGAATTTAGAATAACTATAACAGAATGTGTTTGCGTGTATTTTTAAAAATCACCATCACAACAGAATGCAGATTTTATCGCAGTTACAATAAGTTTGTCTTTGTAATTTACTCCTGAAGAAAAGATCGAAAGTATTTGGGTTTAAAAAAACTACGGCACCTTCCTTGATGAACTTCATCTTAGCATCAAGAAACTTATTAGGCAACTATAAAGGATCAGTATAAAAATAAGTAGGCACAATATATCTATATTACTCAAGCAAATGTGTTTAAATATATATGTGTGTGTGTGTGTAAAATCCCATAAAAAGTCAGTGTTGAATTTATTACATTCACTTATGTGGAAATATTATTAGGGAAAGGTATGATCTCTTCTCTCCCTAACTATAGGTTAAATAGTAGGATTTGTATCTAGAAAATTATCTCCTAAAAATTCACAAAACTAGGAGGATTATTCTTACAATCTCAAATACTTTTTTATGACTTCAAATGCCGTTTTTAGTGGATACTTGTGTTTGAGTAGGTAACCCTTTTTTTTTTAAACAGTGTGGATTATGTTGACCACACTTAAGAAAATTTGATAAAAAAATTTCTCTCACACAGGGTATGAATCTGCATTCCTTTTACTACAAGAGACCATCTGCTGAAAAGCACATTTTTAAGTTTGAGTGTGCAGGCTAGGAGACAAAATACACATTGCTTAAAAAAATGAAAACAAAACAAGCATGGGTATCCACTAAAATGTTTGAAGTAATAAAAAAATCATTGCATTAAAAATAGATCTATTAATTCTTTAGAAATCCAGTGCTCTGGCTTTAAATAACCCACAAAGGGTTGATAAGCTGTAAATAACATATCAGTTGATGACACAATTCCATCAATAAAAACATTTAATCTAAAGAAGTTCTTTTGGTGACAGTTTGTTAAACAGAAGTATAAACATTTTATCAAATATCCATGTTTCATTTTCATGTAGTTTAAAATATAATTCCAATAATTTCCACTACTCACTCTTTTTTTCTATATTATCTTTCTTACTATAAATATAAAATATAAAATCTTTAGTTATTGGTTAGAGTTTTAGTTACAGTAATGTCTGATTTACCATCTCTGCCTCTCAGATATGTTATATTTTCATTCTGTTTGTGAAAGTGTGAACAGACCTATCATTTTAGATCTAAATAAGGAACTAAGATTTATTTTTATTCAAATTTGTCTTGTCAACAGACCTAAAATATTTAGGAAGTACCATATCGAACTTGGATCTTACATACGATCTGCAGTACTTAACATGTTAGAATTAAGTAGGCTACCATATAGTAGCAGGCCTACTGATAATATCACTTCTCTTCTCTTGTATGTACTATAGCTTTATTTTTGCTTCTGCTATATATCAGCAACTTCATGCTTGGTGTATTAGTCGACCTCTAGCTTTTGAGAGATTTTTTTTCACTTAAGTTATATCTTATATGCTGAGGTATCTGGTACTATAAAATCTATTCATAACTTGAAGAACTTGTAAGACAAAAGACAACCTGTGCCTTGTTGAACTGAAAACTGACTTCTGGAGTTGTTATTTTAATGTTATTTTTTAAGAAGATATCATAACTCTTTATCTATTTGTGAAAACTCTGTCTACATTATTGGCTTAAAGCCAATCTTAATCATGTCTTCTTGCAAGCAAATCATCTCAACTGGAATAATCTCAGAATATATCACTGTATGGTTGGAGATTCTTTTGAGTATTTTAAAGCTTTATTTTCGGCTTTGTGATATACTGACATAATTTGTTCTCATGTGTTCATATTTAAATCTATAATATCTATACTTTTTATAAACAAAGTTGATGACATCTTTGTAAGCACACACATTTATTCAGTCATTAAGGTTTTATTTACATTTTCCAATCTACTTTTTAGACAAAAAAAGAAGAGGAAAATGCTAAAATAATTTTTCTTTTACATAGCTCATTTTTAACATTCCATATTGATTGCTTGATTTGTATTTTATGGCTTGTCAACCCCTTTTAAGGTTATTTAAAGCTGAAACACATTTTTGGATTATAAGAATTTTTTGTGATAATAATAATTTTTCTGATACAAATCCCCCCTTTTTCTTTTTTCTTTTTTTCTTCTTTTCTTTCTTTTTTTCTTCTTTTTTTTTCTTTTTTTCTTCTTTTTTTTTCTTTTTTTCTTCTTTTTTCTTTTTTTCTTTTTTCTTCTTCTCTTTTCTTTTTTTCTTTTTTCTTCTTCTCTTTTCTTTTTTTCTTTTTTCTTCTTCTCTTTTCTTTTTTTCTTTTTTCTTCTTCTCTTTTCTTTTTTTCTTTTTTCTTCTTCTCTTTTCTTTTTTTCTTTTTCTTTTCTGCTTTTTCTTTGCTTTTTCTTTTCTTTTTCTTTTCTTTTTCTTTTCTTTTTTTTAAATCAGTATCACCCCAAGCAAGGCAGTACAGCCACTAGCACGCAAAGGGTTACAGGATGTGGAGGAATTAGGAACAGAAACATTGTTAATGAGGAGAAAGAGAAAAGAGCAATCAGGAGAACAATAGATAGCAATTGACATTGCATTTAAATTTTTGCAGATTAAAGTTGGTTGGAAAGCATGGAGCTGGAAGGAATTTCTGCAAGCATGAAGTGTGAAATAAACTGTTAGCATAGAAGTTATGGTTACATCTAGCTAGCTCAACTGTAAATTGATGTGATCTCACTGCATACTATTTACTCCATAGCTGGGAGGAGACGAGATTGATTCATACCTTTCCCAAGGGTATTTGCATGTAAGTGAATGTAACAAACCTGAATGGAATTTAAATTCAGTTCTCTGATTTCTCATTCTGAACAATTACCAATTACACCATCCATACATTTAAGCTAACAGCACCTGGTATTCCTGAGCAGTCACCCATGTAGGTACTGACCAGTTTCAACATTGCTTAACTTTGGTTTTCAGATGAGAACCAGTGTTTCAATATGATATGGTCATAAGCCTTTAACATTCCAAACACTGTAATTATTAAACACCTCGTAATTTTAATCTTATTTTAAAAATTTAACGTTATTTTAGAATTTAAATTTTTCATTCAGTATAATTTATTTCAGTTTAATTAATTTTTATTTTAGCCATCAAGCACATGATAATTTTATTTAAGTGTCTCTTGGTTGATATCTCCTCACTTTGTCTCATTTGACATCCTCATTGTTTCCCTCTCTCTCTCCTCCCCCCATTGTATAACTTCTGTCTCAGTTTTTTCATATTTCTCTCTTTCACTCACTTTCTCCATAATTTGTCATCTTTCTGCAACACTGTTTCTCACTTTCTCTCTCTCTCTCACTCTATCACTCAACATCTTCCATCTCTTTCTCTCACCTGGTCATTGGATATCTCTCCATACATTTAATCTTACTCTAATTATTTAACATCACCCCTATCTGTCTTTCAGTAGCTGCTACCTGTATGTGGGGGGGGGGGGGAGAGTGTTAATTCACTTGAGTCAAGTAAAAGATGTTCTGTATGTAAACTGGACTTTTATAAGCTGCTGTACATAATATCAGTCCTCCTATGTGGCAGATGAAGAAGGGACTTGAAGCAACAGAAATATGATTCTACAGAAGGATGCTGATATCATGAACCAAAAATGTGAGCAAGGATGAAGTTTTAGCAAAAATGGAAACAAAAAGTTAACTTAATACTTAACATCAGAAAGAAAGTTGAAATTTCTAGGACATATAATAGGGAAAAATGGCTTTGAAAATATGATACTCACAGAACGGATTGAAAGATCAGAGGAAAATGGCACATAACTTATTGAGCTTGAGTAAATGTATGGCAGAACAAGGTTTCTGAGAGACAACAAAAAGACAAAATTTATCAAGAGCTACAAAGGACAGAAATTTGTGGAGAGCCATGATTGTCTACATCCTGAAGGGACACAGCACATAGAAGTCACAGAGGAATAAGGATGCCTTTTATGGCTCTTACTTTCATGACAATAGTAAATAAAATGTTCCAAATTTGTCTAAATTTTTATATTTGAACTTATAAATACAAACATGTTTTTATTTTCAAAGCTTTGGGGATCTCTGCTGTCCAAGTTCTCTTTTTTGTTCTATTAAAAATGAAAACTTAAACAGTGAACACAAATTACTTTAACTAGAATTTGAACTTGGTTTTATTTTATTTCTGTTCAGCAAATTCCAGAACTCTGAAAAATAAATGAAGAATTGCTCTCCAAAAAAAGCAAGTTTGTTTGTAAAACTAGTCATATTTGCCATCCTTTCTTTTCTTATTTTTTTCTCAAATATACATACTATCAATGTAATTTATATAAAGCATCCCTGTGGGAGTTTGTTCCAGAAAGTAGCAATTTATAGAGAAAAAGTTAAACTTTCCCTTTACATTTAAAATATGGAAGAAATGTAATGATTCAAATCTATGGAAAGAGATAGGTGACACTGTAGATATAACTACTCTATTTGGTGGTATACAAGGCAGACAAGCATGTGAAACCTCTCCATCTCAGTAGAGAATATCAAGAAAAATAATTGGAACATTTTTTTTTAATCCACCCCAAGCAAGATAATGCCTGTAAAATGCAAGGGGCTACTGAGATTGAAAGAGAATGAGAAATCTTTAGAAGGAACTGAAAACCTAAACTAAACAGGAGATAAACCTCTACTCCTGTTCAAAAGTTCAGGGAGGAGTGTGAACTGGACAATAGGCAAACCTATCTATTCCTATTGTATAACCTCTCCCTCCATTTTTCTGTCTCAGTTTTTTCATATTTCTCTCTTTCTCCATAATGTGTGATGCCCACAGAACCAAAGAAAACAAAACAGAATTTTAAAATCCATACATGCATACACACTTCTGCCGTAAAATAAACACATGATGTCTAGAAAACCAATAAAAACAAAACAATGTAGAATTTAAGGTAAAAACTGAACCACTCCATATTATTCCATTTAACATGTTAAGTTTATAAAGATTTTCCTATTTGTTCCTTATTCAATCATTGTGTTGGATTTAATCCATGTTTTCAACTCCTAGCTCAATAACTGTTCCGAAAATTTCATTTCTGTTTACTATTTGGTTCAGTTCAGAACACGTTTCTTTTCATATGAGTGCACCTTCAAAACTCATGATGACCGGAGTGGCAACTGATCTCTCATCTGATCTAGCTCTAACATCTCAGTGGGGGGAAAACTAGCTTGTTAAATTCGATACATGCATTTGCCTCAAAAACCAAACTAGTTACGTTCATGGATGTCTACTCAGGGAAGCCCTATACCTTGAGTGATTATTGGGCCTCACTCCAGACCTCAAGTAGAACCTGTACATATGATCCATAGCTAAAGATGCAGGCAAAATGGCTGATTTCTTGTACCGCTCCAGTAAGTACCTGACTATTTGTGCTGTCCTCTACCTTTGCAAGCACCTGATCAGGCCTAAAATGGAGTACTGCTGTAATTTTCGGGCAGGAGCTGCTCATTCCTTACTTTCCAGTCTTCCAAAATGTATCTGCAACCCCTCTCTCATAGACAGGATGCAGCAAGCTTCTCACTGTGCCATCTCTACTTCTATGGAAAGTGCTTGGATAAACTGCATTCCTTGGTTCCGCCAGTTCTAACATTCATGGCTAATACTTGCCATGTCGTTCACATTGTAACAAACCACCTTCATTTCTTCCATATTCTATTGGTGAGAAGTAAGTTTCACTCAAACAGCTTCTTCCCATGAACCACTGCCCTGTGGAACCGACTCCCAAGAGGTAGTTTCCCCCCAATCACTACAATCTTAATCTCTTCAAGTCTTGCGTTAACCATTATCTTCCCCACCTATCTGCATAAACTGTGCCTCTTACTCTGTTACCCTCTGACTTGAGTGGCCCCCAGTCCTTATACAAGGTGAACCTCACTGTAAAAAAAAAAATTATAACAATTTTATAAAATTCTTATATTTTAGTAAAAATGTGAGTTGCTCAAACTTTCAAAAACTGTAAAGAAAAAACACTTAAAATGAAAATATTTAATTTGCATATAACTATTACAGTTTCTTTGTATATCTTTAATAAAATACTGAATGATATTCTCAACTGTACAATAATTAGTTTGCCAATTTTATCACATCTCATTGAAAAGCGTTTATAAATTGGTTGACGTAAAAAGTATTTACATAATATTATCAATTTTTTTTTTTTTTTGTTTATGGCTTTTCAATCTTTTTCAAATTATTTAAACCATAAAATTTTTAGAGTCTAAGAATTTTTTGAAATAATAAAGATTTACTAATACAAGTCCTACTAATTAGAAATAGGGAGAAGAGTTGAATTCATACCTTTTCTAAAGGTATTTACACATGAGTAAATATAGCAGACCCAACTGGAACATGGTTCCCTTTGATTTCCAATTCTGAGCTGTTATCTACTACACTGCCCACTCATCCATGTTTACAGTACCTGGTATACCAAAGCAGTCATCTACATCATATTTTATATGAGGATATGCTGTAAAGTTCGTAGCTGACCCACTTTTTTTAAAGTGATCAAGTTTTTACTTTTGAAAGATAAAGGACATTTGAAATTCAAATCTAAGTCATTTAATTTCAAAGTTGATTCCATCTGTCAAAAGATAAAATAGAAATTTCAAAATTTTTACTTCTGGATGATAAATCTTTCTGTATAATTTCACGATCTGTCAAACTATTCTTAAGTTATCTTTTGAATGATTTTCTCCCTTATTCACATTCAGTTCTATGTACATTTTTTGCTCTTATTCACTTAGTTTGAATTTTAAAAAATTTGATGCTGGTTTAATAGTAAAATAATTTTCTTTCTTTATAATCTAGCATTCTTAATTTTGCAATTCCTTTCCGGTGTATTTGAGCCAAACATTGTGATAAATGAAGATGGAAGTCTAAAAAGATATACAAAATAGCAATGAATGACTCGTTTCAGATTTTTTAAAAATTTTTTATTACTAATTTTCACCCAATACAAGGTTCAGGAGCTGCAAAAAGTAGTGTTACCAAATGAGATGTAGGATATATACATAAGTGTATAATAAGAAGATAGAGCAGGTATAGATACAGAGTAGAGGTAGGTATATATAATATTACAAAATCTGAAAGGTCTATCATCTAAAAGCTTATTTATGGATTTTTCATCCAATGCAAACTATCAAGATAGACTATAAACATTTAATAGATTTTTCTCTTTTGGAAATTCTTACAAATATTATTTCACCCTTTAAGAACAATGCAAATTTCTGCTAGATGGTGTTATAGTCATCTTTACTCAAGCTGCTAAGTGATTGACACTTTTTTATCATCTTGTTAATATTGTAACTGACCACTGGTCTAAATGAAAAAGGTTCATGCTTCATACTGATGTTATACTTTCATTTAGGACATACATGGAAAATTAGAAATAAATAACAAATATATCACTTAAAAGTGGAAAGGAATAAATAAATTACATTTCAAAAGTGTCCTATTCTGTGTTAATAGGAATATATATTTGAAAAACAAGGTGGATGAAATAAGTAGAGGCTTATTGTACAAAACTAATACAATAAGTAAGTTATGCACAAGGTCATCGCAAGTCAATCCAGTAGTGAGTGCTACTATTGGAAGGTTGGTAGTTCTCGTGTAAGTCTGAGTCATACTCAACAGATCCCAGCTAGTAATATTTACCAACCTCCCCATGGGGTAGGATGTGGCATAAGGCCAAATTTAATGTGGGGCAATCCGAACCCATAGGCTTGGCCAAAAAATTCCCTGTAAACCCCGCATAAACGGGTTCGGGTCTGTCTACTTCCCTGGACGAGACTCTGCCCTTCGGCATAGCCTCGTCCAGGATCCTCTCTGCTTGAAGACAGAGTTCGACAGCAGCTAAGAGCTGAGTAACACATCCCAGCTAGTAATATTTAGCCCACCCCCATGAGGGTTACATGTGGCATAAGGCTGGGTTTAACGTGGGATCTCCGAGCCTGTAGGCTCGGCCAAAAATATTCCCTATTTGAACGTGTATAAATGGGTTCAGGGTCAGTCTACCTCCCCGAACGAGACTCTGCCCTTCAGCGGAGCCTCGTCCAGGTTCCTCTATGCCCGAAGGCAGAGAGTTCAACTGTTTAGCTGGAACAGGTCGCAGGTAGTCTCTGTAGTCTGTTGACTTACAGATACTTATAGGGAGTTACTACTTATATTGTAGTCACTCATGGGGGTGACAGGATATTCCATCACAAAGAAATACACAAACCAGGAAAACACTTTTCTAAAAGAAACAACAATTTGAAACAAACAAAGAAATGATAAAGAGACACATGGGGTCTTAGAGGAAATTTTCAGACTTAGTAGGAAGCATATAATTACCATGTTGCCTCTTTGACCAGCAGTAGCTATAGAAAACATAGTAATTTCCTTACTCCTAAGGGGTCACATGGCAACAGAAATTATAGGTAAACATATGTATTTGTATAAGTGATAAATATCTATTTTTATATTTTTATGAAACCTTAAAAATTGCTATTGCTACCATGTTACTACTAAGTATCAAAATCTCTAAGCCTGGGAATGCATATACCAGTCCCTTCAGTGTTTATTACAAATATTGGTGAAAATGTCAAAGATGTTGTTGTTAATAATACTAAGATACAAGTGGCGGTTTTTCTTATTTTATGTGCCATGCCTTTTCAGGGCATGGTTGTGGCTTTACCACAAATTACAGATTTTTGTTGCTTTAAGTAATTTATGACACTTCACCATCCCTCTTTATCTCCCTTCTGCCATTCATTTACACAAACTCTTTAATTAGATTAATCATTAACTGTCTCCCCCCCGCAATTCTCTTGTCATCATTATGTCCTGTGAGTGCTAAATTCTCTAGTTTCTTTTAACTCATTATGTCTCAGAAATTTCAACTTTCTCTTTCTGTTTTGAATTTTTCTTGCCTCTATTTTCCTTAAGGCTTCCTACAAATAGGTATTTACCTTTTAATTCAGTTTAATTTAATTAAACTTCAATTAATTTAAGTCTGAATTGCAATTCCTATAAATATACACAAATTCTATTAACTCTGATTTGTTGTTATTGAGGTCCTTAGATGAAGCATTGACATTATTATTAATTTGTGACTTTTTTTTCATCCTATTCCTGTTTCTTTTTGTTACACTAGTAATATGAAATACAATACTGTGACACAATAGTTCTCCACTTAAATTAGCCTGGTAAGCCAAGTTGACTCTGGGCTTGAAGGGTATGGTGTTTTATGACCAATAGTAAAGTTTAAAGGTAAGATCTTCAAAGAAGTCACCTACTGTACACAAGTAGATAGAAAGGGAGTGAAGCAAAGGAATGAAAACTTTTGGAATCAAATACCACTTAGCTGGAAGTTAAGGAATTCCAGTTGTAGGCTTATATAGGCAAAGTGACAGAGTAAATCAGTTCTGAGCCACCTATTGGCAGCTGACAGACTATTGGTGAGCTAGAGAGCAGAAATTTGCATGTTGTGAAGTAGAGATGGGTAGTGGAGCAGCAGGATAGTCATCAAACAGTGATGAGAGAGATGTTTAAAGAGAGATGTTGATTCAGAAGCAGTTGGAGTTCTCTCTAGCTGAAGGGAAGATCTGGCCATTAATCTGTTGTGAGAGAAGTAGCAGTGAAGATGTCCCAAATGTCATTTACTTACCTCCGACCCAGCATTCACACTATGCTTGGTGAATCCATGAATAAATAACCAAATTATTGAAAACAGGTGTGGTGATATTTTCACATTCCATTCCTTTAGTGAATATAAACTGTTTTTTTCCACAGTTTTTGTTCACACACACACACACACACACACACAGACACAAATGAGAATCAAAACAGAATACAGGGGGATTTGGTCAGGGATCATGTGAGAAAGACTGTGTGAGAGCCTGAGTTGTATGTTTACAATGGCCACTGAATTTCATAGGTAAAGGATTGTTATTAATTTTTAACTAGTATTTCATTCATCTTGTTTTTGTTGCTTTTAATAACTATTATTTATTCTATGACCATTGAGTAAGCAGTATAGTGCGGAAATAAAGGATAAGCTTCCAACCAGAATAATGTCATTCATTACTCCAGCTATGGGTTAAATAGCAAAGTAAACTAGGCTCTCTAGCCTTGGTGCTACTCATTCTAGGAGAAGGATTATTCTGAATTTAAAAGTATAGAGAAAGCAACAAGAAAATACTCCATCTTTTTTTCCCCACAAATCCTGGCAATTAAAAAGAAAAGGAGGCTGTGGAGAGCCAAGATAGCCTACATCCTGACAGGATATAGCATTAATAAAAGTTATGCTATTGAATAGAATTTAGTTTTGTAATAAAAATTATCAAGGATTTGTCTTGTTTAACTGAAAACCTTTACCTTACTTCATTACCATAAGTTGTTATTAAATATAAATGAAAATCTTCCAAAACTGGTAATGGTTAGCTATTTTAATTTAATTTGGTAGAAGTGGTATTGATAATGACTAATTTTACCTTCATCTGTTATTAAACAAAATGAGAAAGCAGAGAATTGGTACAATAGGATCTTCCTAAGCAAGAAGAGATTGCCTTGAAAATTTATATTCTTAATCATTACATTTTAAAAAATCCAATCGTCAAACTTGCATACATAAGCACAATATATATAAGAAACAAAAGGAAAACTCTGAACTTTATCAAGGTAAATTTGCTTTGATAAAGTTCACCAGAGGATCAAATATGTTGGTAAAGAATAGCTTTCCTATTGTCTTCATTCAGATATATTTTTTATTTATATCTGAATTCTTGCACGCACACACCCGTGTGTGTGTGTGTGTGTGTGCGTGTGTGTGTGTATATATATATACACACACACAGGGTGTCACAAAATAATGTATACACTCTTTGAATCATTAGAATCATTATAAATTATTCTGTTTATGTATTTTGACTTGTAAATAAGATTAATACAAGAGAAAGAATACACATTTAAAGAATTTGAGGGTAAAATATACAAAAAATATAGAAAATTAACTTTAATCAGATAAAAGCTACTTGGGGCAATGGCAGAATCTTCATATAATGATGAGTTCATATCAAGTGCTCAAACTGGTTGCCATTCTGTTCAATACACTTTTCATATCATGAAGAAATAGACCTACAAACGTCCAGTATCATTTCCTCTGGTATTTGAGCACATTCTTCTTCAATTGCTACTCTCATTTCAGCAATTGTTTCAGGTTTGCTGCTGTAAACTTTGTCCTTTTAGAAACCCTCACAAAAAGAAATCCAAGGGTGTCAAATCTGGTGATCTAGGTGGGTATTCAACTGTCCCGCTTCTTCCAATCCATCTGTTTTGCATATTTCCATCCATGTAAGTTCTCACATCATGGTAATGTATTATCAACTATTAATATTTAAAGAGTGTATACATTATTTTGAGACACCCTGTATATATAATATAGTAGTAAAAAACAAAGTAAAAAGAAATGTGTGCCAGGTTACTTACATTTCTTCTTAATTTGTTTTCACTATTATAGTGGCTCTGCCTGCTTAACATTGAGAGTTGTTCTTAAGCAGACACTAATTGATAAGTTTTTTGTTATCATTCATAATACTGTTGTGTTATTATCCATTAGTATCATCCTGCTAGAATCCTTAGCAGTTGAGCACTGTTGACAAGGTCAATTAAAACTGGCCATAGCAATGAAAGAAATATAGATAGATTATTCTTTAAACAAAATTATTAAACATACAAACTTGAATTTATTCAAAAAGTTATAAGCTTTTTTGAAAAGGATAAGATGGAAGGCATTTATATTTTTTTTATACAATATCAATAAAAGTATTTTAACCAATGAAGAAAGGTATGGATTAATCAACAAAGCATAAAATTGGCAGTTACACATACATTTCTTAATTCATTTTTACAATTATTGTAGCTCTATTTTATATAGCATGCTTTTTTTTTTTTTAAAAACAAGTGCTACATGATAGAAAGTTGGTTGCTATCATTAATAATATTTGTGTTATCTAATACAATCATTATAATTTTTTTTTTTTTCTTAATCAATTTCATTCCAAGCATGGTAATAATGCTGCTAGGAAGCAAGGGGTTACTGGGTGTGAAAGAGAATGAAAATGTTTTAGTGAGGAGAAAGGAAAATAGAAAACACAGTCCAGGAAAACAGAAGATGACAATTGGTGTTGCGTTTAAATTTTTGAAGATTGTAGGTGGCAGGGAAGCAAGAAACCAGATGAGTTCCACAGGTGAGAAGTGCAAGAAAAGAAATTATTAAAATAGAACTTAGTTATATTTACCTAGTTCAACAGTAAAATGGTGAGATCTAGTTTCCAATCTAGTAGTATGCTTAAATTTATGCATGTGAGATAGCAAGGAGGAAATCTTATCAGAACACTTACCATGAAAATATTTATAGAAAAGATAAAAGGGAACCATGTCACAGGAGTGAAAAAGTGACTGGTCGAGATGCCAGGTCAGGATTGATTATATTACAGACCCTTCTTTGAATTTTGGCAAGAATCTTAACATATTTAATAGGAACATCAGAGCAAATATGTTAGATTTATAAATGTGCAAGATGGACTCTGACAAGAAAAATTGTCTGGAACAACACCATGAACCAACTTTCCGAGCAGTAGACCTAGCAGAGATAGATATGCAATGTGATTGGCCCTGATCTGGCATCTCGTCTACAGTCACTCTCTCACAGATGTGCCGTTGCCACCCTCTGTCTTTTCTACAAATACTTTCATGATAACTGCTCTGACAAGCTACTTTCACCAGTTCCCAGACTGCATGAATTTAAACATGCTACTAGGCTGGCATCTCGATTCCACCCTTTCACTGTCAAAACAGTTAAATGTGGCCGTCTCTTCTACTCCAATAGCTTCATGTCTCACACCTCCTGTCTGTGGAATTCCCTTCCTATTACTTGTTTCCCTGATAGCTATAATCTCCAACTATTCAAATGTAATGTCAATTGACATCTCCAGATGCCTTGATCTATTCCCTGTCCTCCTCTTCATCCTTCCCTCTATCATGCCTCTTTATTTTCACTCCTACTCTCTGTAACCCCTTGCATGCTAGTGGCATCCTACCTTGCTTGGGGTGAAATGCTTAAAAAATATAATCACTATAATAAACTTCTACCTACCCAAAGAATACCGGGATATAGACAAAAGAATTCTAACTACAACACAGACACCACATTGGTTCTTAAAAGTGACTGCAATAGTTGAAAGTACTTGAAACAAAACAATAACACAATATGTACTTTGGACAGTTTATCCACAGCTTTAAGCATTATACTCAACACCCTTTTGAAAATTGGGAAAATACAATAAAATACTTGCTACGTAAATATACTTCATTCACACACACACACACACACACACACACACACACACACACACACACACACACACACACACACACACACACATATATATATATATATATATATATATATATAGAGAGAGAGAGAGAGAGAAATGTTTTATATCTTGTACAAAGTCAGCCACCTCAAAGACTCTTGTGTGTATGTAATAGTTAAATACTTTATATGTATTAAATTAAGCAAGTTACAGACTTAGTGTTCTTTCAAATATTCCACATCAACAGAGGGAATTATGTCAGACACTTTTTTGTTCTATGTCCATGTATTTATCATTGTGTATTGGATCCATTAATATTACTGTACACATTCTACTATAGATCAATACTTTTGTATGTTCTGATAAATATACTGAGGATGTTGTTATAGCAATATATTCAAATCAATACGATCTACTTGCTGATAAATATTCTTGTATGGCATGCATCTTCATACCATTCATTGTGTCTTATAATTATTGTTAACTTAAGAAGCAAATGTAAACATTAAATTGTACATTTACTTTCTATATCATTATATTATACTATTGTGTTGAAGTTCAGTGACCTTGGTAGAATGTATTCTTTTGACTGATGGATTGTTTGTATCACAAATCCATCAAGCAAGGTTCTAGCAGACATAAATGCAAATAGCTTGTAATAAAATAATCAATAGGCTAAGTAATTAAATATCATGGCTACAAGATAGGGTTAAGTTTTGCTTGCAATTGGAAGTTGTTATTTAGTTATGTTTTATTATTATATATCAAGGGCTTCAGAAAATCTCTTCAGCCTTAGAACATCAGGAATATTCTGAACTGCATTTTATATGCAATGCTTTCTTTAGATCCTATATTATCATTTCTATTTAAAAGGTCTGAAATTTTCTCTATTACTGCTATCATCTAATCTCTTCTGTTACTTAAAGAGGAGATCGGCACTGCCAAATAACTAATTTTGTAAAGATGATATGAAGGGCCCAGAATCGTACCCTAATTATCACCTACATCATGGGACTGACAATCAAATGGTACTAGTACTACCAATCACATGTTGCTGAGGCTTGGGCATCACCAAGTAACATCTCTTGCCCTAAAGATGCTATACATGACCTATCAGTATATGTCCAGATAGTGTAATGGTTAGCGGCTTGGAAAGATAAATTGAACTGAGTTCAAATTCAGGTTAAGTTTATTTCATTCACAAATATGCACAAATATCCTTGGGAAAGCTATGGATTCATCTCTTCACCCAACAACTATTAACTAAATAGTAGGGCAGACTGGGCTTTCTAGCTATGGTTGGCATTTAGTCTAGGAGAAGGATAACTCTAAATTCAAATCACCTACCTTGAAACACTGGGTATGTAGTCCAAGCAAGGCACGTACTATACAGCCATTGAAATGATCATGAAGTTTACAGTTAACTGTGGTACAGGATTGTAGATTCCATGATCTCATTTAAGGCTGAGTAATAAAATAAATAAATAAATAAGACCTGTTATGTCAACCCCATAGATCTTTGAGATCTGATTGCCTACTAATTGGTAGGTACAATGTAATATAATAATTCTATCTCCCACTAAGTAAGTCCTTTTGCCTTAAAGATACTATGAAGAACTCAGAAGGACATTCCAATTAACTCCTAGACCATATGACTAACCATTAACAGATACAAACTCATCAAGTACTATTTGTCTTGTGTTATTTTGAGAAAAATAAGCACTGCTAAGTAACTTCTTTTGTCTTAAAGAAAACATGAATGGCCCTGAATGGCACCTCACTGATCTCAAAAGACCAACCAACCAACCAATCAATGAATCAACATAGACAGGATATTATTGGATTATTTAAGTCCTGTTTACAAAATAAAGTTGTAGAATAGCAAATTAAACAATTTACCGTGTTATAAATTATTAATGGTATGCACCATAAAAAGACAACTTATCTCATAAAACGTAAAAGACAACTTTTGGTGAATGTCAGCTTTGTAAGTCATTGTGAATTTGATATTTATTCTTGTCTTGGTGCCAAAACAAATATTTAAATAATTAATTCTGTAATGGATTCTAATTTCTCCACCTGGCTTCTCTGAAAGACACCAACTGTAAAGTCTATTCTGCCATCATCTGAGGTGAATCCAATATCACACATAAATTAAGCTCATTTTTGTTATTGTTCACTGGGATTTAGGCATAAAAATCATCACTGTATACATAGTTATAAGTTTAGAACTCATTCAAAGTGCTAAATAGCCTACCTTGGGCAGTGACACCTAAATAATCTTCAAAGTAATCTCCTTAGGACCTCATTTTTCTCAGTATCCTTTCAACTTTCAAAACCATCAGCTACATCATCACATTCTCTTTAATCTCATTCATAGCACTTTAACAGCTGTTTTAGTGGTGTGAAAAAGCTAGAATTTCTAGGGAGCTAAATCTGGACTGTAGCAAGGACTGGCTGACTGACCTGAATAATGTAATGTTTTGCCTAAAACCCTGCAAGATACTGCTTACTTAGTCATTGTCAATCTGATGGTAATACAATATTCAAACTCAATTGAGTAACCCATGAAAAAGTACTTGATCATAAATGAGTAGTAAGGCTCTCTCTGATTGGTGATATCAAAGCCACACAATTGGTTCCTAAGATATACATAATGACTGAATATGTTCCACTCAAATCCCATATATTGTGACATCACATATACATATTCTGGTGCTATAAGAAAAATGAAAAAGAATAGTTGTATTTTAATACCCATTACATTTGAACCTGGTATTTGAAGGCAAAAGTTTTGCTTTCTTACCATGATCTACTAATTTTATTACTATCTTACCACTCTGCTTAACTTTAGTCATTTTCTGCACTCAGAAACTAGTAAAAGAAAAAATAAGATGATTTGAATTTTGCAATTATTGACCTAAAATGTGCTTTAGTCATTTATGATATGCAGTCTTTGTCGCATACTAAAAGTCAATGTAAACTTTACATATATATTTGGTTGTTTGGAAATTGTTCTACCAAAATATATGAAAACAAATGTATATTAAATTTATTTAAATATTATTTATCAAAAATATAATCACCTTCATTTTCAATGGCTGCAGCCAACATTTAAAGAAATCTGAGTACCCTGCTTCCGAAAGTTTGAAAGACGGTTTTCAACTTCTTTGCTTCTGAATATTCTGTCACTTATGAAATGTAGTGATAGAAACAAATGAAAATCTGTATTCATTAAATCTGGTGACTATGGAGAATCTGTTGGAATCTCCCATCCTAAAAATATTATTTTTCTTGGGTTTGTTTTGCAGAGTTGTGTGCCCTTTCATTTTCTCTTTACCAAAGCAAGATACTTTTGTCATAATGCTTTGTTTATATGATCAAGCTGTTGGCAATAAACATCTACAGTGATGATCCTTCCATGTTCCAAAAGTTCATAATGGAGAACATTTTTCATATTTCGTCAGACACAAAGCAAGGACTTCTGTGGATGGAGATTTGGTTTGGGTGTTGGCACTGATTTCTCATTTTGTGATAACCATGGTCTTTTTCATTTTCTGTTGACCTGGAAAACACATTTTTCATCACCTGTAAAAATGTAATGCAAAAATTAAAGGTTGGTTTTCCTGCTTAAAAGACAGCATCTGATGGTGAAACATTGTGTTTGGTTCTCAAGTAAAAGCTCATAAGGAACTCAAATTCCCTCTTTGCAAGTTTTTCCAAATTAAACTCTGAAATGCACTACAAATGATACACTGTTCGATAGAAGAAATGATAAACTAATTCTTGACAGTTTCCTACCATTCAACCTTGGTTTTATATTGGTTGGTTGACTCATTTGTAGTGGTGAAATATGTAATTACTTTCCAAACATCCCAATAATAATGCTATCCTATATATAATTTTATAATATTATAATGTTCATATTCATAAAGGTTACCTTTGTGTAAACCTTGGCTAAATTAATGGAACAGAACAAGAAAGATTGTGTTGCATCTGTCTCCCAAATGGCGATTCCTTACCTATCTATCTAATAAGTCAGTATTTAAGCTTTTGGCTTTTCCCTGGGTTTGAATGGTAGTACTTGTTCTCAAACCAACTACTAGCATTGGTGACAGTAATGTAATTCTTTTAGCCAACAAGCCAATTTTTATTTTTATATATAATAATACTAGAAGAGTACCCATAAAATGACAAGAGCTCTGCCTAGGATCAAAGTGTTGCTCCTTAACTCTCTGCCTAAGATCAGTGTAATATCTACGTGCTTTGTGAAAAGTATTACACTTGCACAATATATATTGCATCTTATATATGTTCATTTTTTTCTACTAATATTTTTTCTCTTTCTTTCCCAATGTTTCAGCAAGTTCAT
This sequence comes from Acanthosepion esculentum, assembly GCA_964036315.1. Classification (NCBI taxonomy): domain Eukaryota; kingdom Metazoa; phylum Mollusca; class Cephalopoda; order Sepiida; family Sepiidae; genus Acanthosepion; species Acanthosepion esculentum. Next base: position 27,355,417 of record OZ038492.1, on the reverse strand, counting down.
TCTTTGGCTTTCTTCATGTAAACAAACTCAGGACTAAACAAACTTTCACCTGAAGGAGATCAGGGAACACAACAGCTTCAACACAAAATGGGTAAAAAAAAAAGTACACAAAAATGCACTCCTCTCTAAACACCCCCCCCAATGTTCCCTTGGTTTAAAAATGCTTGACAATAGCTTGTATAAAAATTTAAAACAAATGATAACCTGATTAATCAGTTTGATAGTTGATATATTTATGCATTTTGTGATCATTGATTTAGGTCATTGGTCGTGTGTTTTTAGACCTAAGTAAGAAAAAAAAATCATAACCTTGAATGCTGATTTTCAAGAGAAACAAGCAATGCTCATAAAACTACCAAGCAGATCTCAAATACAAGCAGATCACTAAATTTCTTAGGATTGATGGTCCAGGATTACTTTTAATCCAGACAAAATTACAATTTCACTATACATCTGTAAACTTTTTTTAAACTGAACTTTTCATGAAACTATTGATGACACAGGTGTTCATAGTTCATATAAGAATGATCTTTAGCAAAATCATCCTATACAAAATATTCTGAAAAGTAGTTCTTCAGATAAACCTTTCCAAAACAAAAACTATGATCTGGAATTAGAATATTGAGGGATCTTATACCAAATCCATCAAAAAATTTAAATTTTGAAATTCTAAGCACTTTACCTACCTTGGCATCTGGATTAGTTATAACAAATTTAGTATTGGACATAAAGAAGTTGAACACAGGATATGTTGGTTTAGAGGTACTTTTGTCTAATATGGTAAGATACTAAAAAAACAAATATTGACCTGAAAACTTGGGTCTTGTTCTTAAATAGTTTCATCATGCCAAAACTTTTGTGTAAATAGCATCCAATTCATTCATAATTTGTATAATCTTTTTCTCAGAACTATGGTTAAAAATAGTTTCAAACAAATTTATCCTATAAATGTTAATGTTGACAATATTTCATCACACCTTATAGACTGACACTACAAAATCACAAATGAAGATCTTTACCAAATAATAAAAAACAAATCGCTTAAACACTTTCCACAGCACCAACAACAAACATGTGTAACTAGAAGAGAAAACCAGAATATAATCAAGCTGTTAACTTTCCACTCTACTATAATCAAAAGGTTTGGAAGTAAACTAAAATTAAATCTATAACATTTAATGGACTTGAAGTTTAATTTCCTGAAAAACTGTTTTAAGTACACAATAGCTGTTATGGAAATGACTAATTTTATGATTGCCATTACCATATATCAAATATTGTAAAGTTTGTAAGCTTATTGACATCTATAATAGAATTTGATATGAGAAATATTTAAGTTTCTAAAAGTCCTAATGCTTTAAAGGTATGAAATGTGCATTGTTATTAGATTAGAGGTGTATTAATGAATTATTATTATATTGATCTGCCAAAATGGATAATCCCACATGATTGGTGGGATAGTTATACAAAGCTTAGCCCACAGCTATAATTGGAGGCACTCAGTAAGGAATGAATTAACTCACATTAACAAAGTGGTCTTTGAAACAAATTTGCTTACCATTGTGCTAAGTAGGCACCTATGTTCCTTGAATGATTCTTCTCCTATGTGTCATGCCCCTTCAGATCATTGGTGATTATGGCTCTCAACAATTTTCTGTCCTTTGTAGCTCTTAGTAATGTTTGTCTTTTTGTCTGTTCTGCCATCAATTTATGCAAGCTCATTAGGTAGGTCATGTACTATTTTCCTCTGTCTTTACCTTCAATATGTCCTGTGAGTATCAAATTTTCCACACCCTCTTTCTTCATAATGTTCCCTAGAAATTTCAACTCTTTCTGGTGTTAAGTATAAGTATCATTTTGTTTCCATTTTCTTTAAAACTTTATCATTGCTCACATGTTCAGTCCATGGTATTATCAGCATCTTTCTATAGAACTACAATGTTGCCTCAAGTCTTTTCTTCCTCTGTGGGGAGATTGTCCAGCTATACAGAAGGACTGATATTACATTAGTCTGTAGTATTTTCTTCATTTCTAATTAAATTTTCCTGTTTCTTAATACTTTGCTTAGCTTTTGGAAGGCATCTTTCACTATCCCAAATAGCCTTCAGATTTCGGTGTTGCACTTTCTGTCCTCTGTTAAAACATGCTTCATATTAAATAAGCTCTTTGATATGTCAAGGACAAATCCATGAATATTTTTTACTTGTTGTCAGCGACCAATTATTTTCAGCAAATAGAGATGGCGACAAGAGGAAGTGGGTTATTGAAGATAGCAAAATATATTGTATGGCTGCAGTAATCAGGTGTATATCATATGTAATTGATCAATTTTCAGTGCCTCTGCTTTCTCTGCTTTCTTTTCCTTTTGAATGGTAGCAGCTGTGCTCAAACTTAATGACTTTTATTATGTGATGAAAAGAAGCTCCAATAGAGGGACATATTTTTCATTGGTTTTGGAATGGTAAGAGAAAATTGTTTGGAAATATTTCCTTAAAATCTCTTGCTTTCAATGAACACAAGAATTTAATATATGATAATGAAAAATGTTACTTTTTCTGAATGTTACTTTGTCCATAACTTCTGTTGTGTTAAATCAAAATGATAATATAAATAAAAAATTGAACCCTGTCATGATTTAAATGTCCAACAGGCAAGTCGCATATCTACTCTGAAAACTTTCACTTGCTTCATAAGCAGGGTATAATTAATTTACAAATACTTAATTAGAAAGAGCACAAAGATATGACAATAATCCGAGGTAGAAGCCTGGGGAGTGAAAAATTTGATCCAGAATGCATAGATAATCTGATTCTATAATTTTCAATATGGACTATGATATATATATATATATATATATATATATATATATATATATATATATATATATATATATACACACACACACACACACACAAGGTGAAGTTGAAAAGTTTATAAACCAACCAAGGAGGGATTTTAAGCCCAAGAACCTTTCATCCTTAATTGATGTGATAATACACAGTAGGTAGCAGGAATGGAACAGTACAGGAAATCAACTATTTTTTACCATCTTTAGCAATGAATCATATTGAGGTCTTGGGTGAGCTCAAGTCCCAATAGGTATTCAAAAGCAATGGGCCTCCTTGATAGAACACCCATTCATTGCAATAGACAAAAATTCAGGATCTGCTCAGTAATGATGGAATGTTACTAGCTTGTTTTTTGAGGTATTGAATGTGAGAATAAAGTCACTTTGTTAATTCAAATACCTATGAGAAGTACCTTTTTCTAGGGTATGACTCACAAGCACAAAATCTGTTTTTACTGTATTTTCTTGTGTATAATACAACCATGTGCTTCTGAAGCTCAACATACAACCATCCCTATGTAAATATTCTTTTCTTTTTAATTGTGCCATATTATCCATTAAAATCTCAATGTCATATATATATTTCACTAAAATACTTCATTTTTCATGATATTAAAGAATAGAAATGAACCAGATGTTTAGCCGTTGCATGTTTCTTCTAATTTCAAGAAACTTATTTTTCAAAAAATTTCAAAACTTATTTTTTGGGAAAAGGTGCTATCTAGATATACTTTGTAATACATTTTAAGGTGTTAATTAATCGATCATACTTTTCTTTATTATATTTCTATATATTAATAAACTATGAGAATAAAAAAAGTTTCATTCATTAAGACTGAAGAGAGAAAACAAGAAAATCAATATAAACTTTATCTTTTGAGCAAAATTGAGTGTATTTGCAATCTTGCGGTTTCAAATAAGGCTTTAAGCTGGGTAAAAAATTTCTGAAAATGTATTTGATGTATAAGACGAACCTCTTTTTACCTTAAATTTTTTGTATTATTTAAGCATAAGAAAATATGGAATTGCTTAAGGTTATAGTGGTCATTAAGGATTTTGAGCAGAGTAAATCCAGATGAACTTACTAGGCTGACAGCTCTTACAAATAGCAATGTGAATTTGTGTTTTCAGTCTCCTTCATCAATTCTGAACAAGATTTTAGAAGCAAGAGAAATTCTTTTATTTTTACAATTAGTGTAATGGTTATCAGTACAGAAAGTGGAATTAGAGAGCCAAATTCAAATTCTGGGCTAGTCTGTTGCATTTGCTTTTACACTAATGTCCTTAGTCTAGTAGGGTAGACTGGACTCTCTAGACTTAGGTGGCAATCAATCATAGAGAAGGAAAATTCTGAATTCAAAATTGTGGAGAAAGCAATGGGAGGCCAGTCCACTATTTTTCCCAAGAATGCATGGCAATTCACAAATAATAAAGAAAAGGAAGCGGTGGAGAATCATGATGACTACATCCAAGAGAGATATAGCATTAAAAAAAATTTCTCAGATATTAGTTACATATTTTCAATGCATGTCAGTGATCAGTGTTGAAGTCGAGATTAAAGCCATGATTTTGAATACTCTATTTTCAAAATGGGAAGACTTTACTTGAAAGTCTTTCTACTTCCAAATAAACTTATACCAGATTATGCTAAACTAATTGAAAAGATAATAAGATTTTTCAATTTTATTTTTGACCACTTGATTTTTAGCTTTTATTTTTCAAAAATATTCTTTCTTCCATTTTCTATTATTTTTAGCAGAATGAAGGTACATTGTTGACTATATTGCCACTTATTCCCTCGCTTGCTTTCCTTTTCTTTTTCTCTCACTCTCTTTCCTTTATTTTCTCTCACTCTCTTTCCTTTATTTTCTCTCACTCTCTTTCCTTTATTTTCTCTCACTCTCTTTCCTTTATTTTCTCTCACTCTCTTTCCTTTATTTTCTCTCACTCTCTTTCCTTTATTTTCTCTCACTCTCTTTCCTTTATTTTCTCTCACTCTCTTTCCTTTATTTTCTCTCACTCTCTTTCCTTTATTTTCTCTCACTCTCTTTCCTTTATTTTCTCTCACTCTCTTTCCTTTATTTTCTCTCACTCTCTTTCCTTTATTTTCTCTCACTCTCTTTCCTTTATTTTCTCTCACTCTCTTTTCTTTACGTTTTCTCTCGATCACTTTGCTTTACTTTTCCTCCCGCTCAGTTTGCTTTACTTTTCTTCCCGCTCTATGTCCTCTTCTTTTTCTCCCCCCCTTCTTTCATTTTCTACCCTCTCCCCACTTTTGTTTTCTACCCTCTCCCCACTTTTGTTTTCTTATTTCTCTTCCACTCTCTTTTTCCTCTCTATCTTTTTTTCTCTCACTTTGTTCATTTTCTCTTCTCTTTTCTTTTTTCAAATTTAACCTTCTTTTCACCTTCTTGTCTTTAAAAAACGCAAATGAGAAAATAAATATTTTTAATATACCAAAATGGCTACATTTTTTCTTCATTGTTTTTAAGCTCCATTCACTGAATGAATATTTGACAAATCACTTTGCCTTTTGCAAAGAATTATTTAAAGAGACATGAGATACCAATATTCTAACTACTACCATTGCTACTACCACTGTTACTTTTGTTGTTATTGTCTCTTCTGTGTCACAGGCATGGCTTTCTTTTCTCCTCGCCTGCCAGTATATGAGATATGAACTACACAAGCCTAAGATACATGCTGCACTGTACAGAATGGTAAAATATAGAAATCAACCACCACATTTCATCTTAACACAGCTTTTGCCTCCTGACAAAAACAAGTACTACTGCTGCTACTAACATTACAAGTTGCTTTGTCTTTAATTTCAATCAGCTGGAGACTTACATGATGGCAATCTAAGCAATTTGTAGACCATTACTACAGAAGTGAGTTTAGACTTTCATGGCTACCATTCTGTGATGGTCTTATGCGATATAATTGATACTTAAGACAAGGTAGTTATCAAATATGATTTGCAGACCAATTTGTTCATATAGTGACTTGTATCCTCACTGGGTGTCCTACCATTGTGACTGGACTTGAGGCATAGTATGTGAAGCTTAATAAATAACTACAATAACATACTTATCATTAATATAATAAGTATGTAATGATTTATAATTAAAAATATATTTGACATATTTACTATAATTTATATTGTATGTATGTATGTATGTGTGTGTGTGTGTGTGTGTGTATATATATATATATATATATATATATATATATATATATATTCTTAGTGGTACAGAACTTGAGTATTGCTGTAAAAACATTAAGCTGAATATTACTTGGCATAATTAAAAGACTGATTTAAAAAAAAAAAAAAATGAAAAACAAAAA